>CM034239.1:26357982-27082982 GCA_019916065.1 Vitellaria paradoxa
TATTAGCTCAAAATAACACAGAAATGGCCAAAATTAAGTACTGGATATTACAACCTTATCTGAAAATGAACTTTCGGCACTAACCTCAATACACACACAAGCAAACTTAATATATTTAATCTCCTCGATCATTTGATTCGCAAATAAAGGCTTACCAATAGAACTAGCAATATAACTTATTCCTCCTCCATCTAAGCTTCAACCAGCACATGGTGAAAATTAACCTAAGCAGGAATAGTTTTGAAAGCTTCTTTATTAAGAGCCAAACCCAGCCTCCATTTTCATAAGATAATAGGTCTTCTAGCAAATACCAAGGCCCCCCATTTAACACCTTAAACAAATCAAACCCTTTCTTGAATCAAAAAAAGTAGAAACCACAATCATTTGTAAGAACATCAAGGATATTATATTTTCCTTACCCCAAAAATGTGAATCATTCTAGGAAATCAAGTTAAATAGCAACTTCTTATCAATAAAGTATCCCACCAAATTATTATCCCTATGCCTAGCACCTTTAGAAAAAAAACTTCGAAAGGAGGTTTTACATGTGTAACACCATCACAAATAATCGGAGCATGATAACTCAGCTTCATCTTTGTATCATTTCTTCCTTTAATAGCCGTGACCCACCTACCTGGACTAACACCAGAATTTCCACCATCATTAACACTCTTCAAAGGAGCATAAGTCACCGGATCTTGAACCACCAGATTGGGGACCACATTCTCAACCCCTTCAACCTCATCCGCCCAAGATAAATGCTTAGGAGGATGGTCATTAAATTTAATTGCAGAATGATCTCCAGCAACATTATCCATTGAAGGACACGCCATCTACCACTATCATTAACAAATCGATCTCTAGCATTAAAACCTTGACTCTTAAGAAAAGTCAAGGCTGTATGAACTTTCTTAGATACTAAATCAAAATCAGATCAAGTAGGAGAACTCAAAATAGAATTCCGACCTGAGTATCACGTTCAGAACTTAAAGAGACCAAATCCAAATTAAGAGGTTAAGAAAAATAAGTAACTCCCTTTGGAACAGATGGTGAGGAACCAGAAACCTTACCACGGAAAGAAGAAGATTGCAAGTCAGAGAAAACAACTTGATCATGCTTACATCAAGTGGTAACCGTATCAGTAACATAAGCACAAACCCTAGAAACATCATCATGGCTACATGAGCAATGAGAAAGCAGATTCTCATCCAATATAATCCTAGCCATATTTTCAGCATGCACAGAAACCCTAGCTTATGGCAAATAAGAAGAAGAAGCCTTTTTAAGAGCAGTACACAATGCTTCATGACGAGCTTCATTGCAAACCTCAGAACCAGCCACAAATCCTTCAACCTGAGAACTATTCATATCATGTCCAATAGAGCCGTCACCATTCTTACAAGTCATAGCTGCCAATACCTTAGAAGCTCTAGCCACACCTTCATCTCCACTTTTGGTAAAATGTCTAGTCCTTTAAAACCTTAACTGCTCTTACCACACTATCATTAGAGACCTTAGAAACATTCCCATGCTTTGAGACATCAAGCTTCAAAGCCCTAGACGCCATAGCAAAAGCCATAAACCCTAGGACAGAAGATGAAAACTTTCCACAAATGAACATAAACTATAGAGCATTTTTCTGCTTAGGCTTCTTTCCACATACAGAAATATACTATAAATGAAAACGCATTTTTAAAATTTATTTTCGCTTAGGCTAAAAACATTTTTTAAAAATGCATCTTCAATTTTTTTGATTGTCTGAAAGCACATTATATAATTGCATTTTTGTCCGTTCTGAAAATGTATTTTTAAAATGCATTTTTTTCTTAAGCTAGTTTATTGTATAGAACAATTAATAAAAAAACATAATTAGGAATATTGGTAAGTAGAGAGATTCTAAAAACTCATTTTGAAAATCCGTTTTCATTATCAATAGATTTTTAAATTATGTTCTCTGACATTATTTTCTTAATTTTCTATCCTCGCAGCAAAGAAAGGAAGAAAAAAAAAAAAAAAGAAAAAAAAATCTTCAAATGGGGCTAATATAAACCGGCTTGGACTGCATTTCTTAAAATAAACCGGTCGGTTCAATGAAGACTCCGTTTGGCTCGGGGGCTGGGAATCAGCTGGGAAGATTTTCCTTCGGTTCACTTCGTTATTTATTGATAATTAGGCAACCGCAGCATTATCTGATATCCGCGAACACACAAAGCCTTTCATCCTCCGATACTCCACTCCTCTCACTAGTCAAACCAGTAATGAACTTACAAGTTCGAACTCCTTTCCAAATTCAAGCTATTCCGCGACCGTCATTTGACCGCCGCACGTTCCTGTTGTCCACCCGGCGGCTGCCATTTTCGAGGCACACACTCGCCACCGCCGCCGCTTCCACCAGCAGAGCATGTTTTGGTCTCCGAGTATGTGGCAGTTTGAGTAGCAACAATAGTGGTGGTGCTGTGACTGAGGCATCGAGCCCAGTTCAAGAGCAGGGGAAGAGGAGGGCCTACCCTTTTCACGAAATTGAGCCCAGGTGGCAGCGCTACTGGGACGAGAATCGCACTTTCCGAACTCCTGATGATGTGGATACTTCCAAACCCAAGTTCTATGTTCTCGACATGTTCCCTTACCCCAGGTCCTCTCCCTCCCACCCTCTCTCTCTCTCTCTCTCTCTCTCTCTCTGAATTTAACAGAATATATATACCTACTTCGTTTCTGCAATTAGCTATTCAATAAGAATTTAAAGTAGCTAAAACGCTTGCATTTGGAAGCTTTCCATGGATTTTAATGCAATGCGCCACATCAATTATGTAGTCTTTTGCTTAAAAGCAATTATTTCTAGGCTCGAGAACTGTGTTGAGGAGATGAGAACAATAATAACATTAATGTATGAGATTTTTTTTTATTTTTTATTTTTTAATTAGAAGTTTAAAAGCTATGGGCATACATCTAGGGAAAATCTTGGCACTTTCTTGACAGAGAGATTTATGAGGTGGGGGTTCCATAGGCTTCGTTTCTATTGGGTGGAATTGAAGGAGCATAGGATTAAGGATTAAGTGGTGGAGAGTGTCTTCTAAATTTTCAATAGAATTACTTGTGATTGGAATACAATTGCAAACCCATACTAGATAGAAAATTAGCAAAAGTCATTACAGATGAACGATTCTAACACTCCTTCTCAAGTTGGAGCATAGATCAAACATATGCCCAATTTGGTAGACAATTTTTGAAATGAAATTTGAACTAAGGGTTTTGTGAGAATATCCCTAATTGAGAATTAGAACGTATAAACGGAGTGACGATCTCGCTTTTAAGCAAGAGATCCCTAATGAAGTGGCAGTTAATTTCAATATGCTTGGTCCATTCACAAAAAACAAGATTGTTAGTAACGAAGATTGTAGCCTAATTGTCACAGAACATGGATATCAGAGCTGGAACTGAAATATTAAAGTCCTCAAGAAGAGAATGAACCTAAAACATCTCAGACGTACTATGAGACATGGCACAATACTTGGCCTCTGCATTAGATCGAGTAACAACAATTCGTTTCTTACCATACTAAGTTACGAGATTACCATCAACAAAGGTACAATATCTAGAAGTATTCCTCCGATCTGAACGATTACTAGCGTAATTTGCATCACTATATCCAATTATATCTATTATTGTGGAAGGTCGATAGAGTAAACCTTGACCAAGTGAATTCTTCAAATTTTCCTCAAAATGCAAAACACAACATCAAAGTGACAAAAAGTATGCATAAATTAAGTAACTACACCTACGACATATGTAATGTCAGGTCGTGTCACAATAAGATAAATTAGCTTACCCACAAGTCGATCATATCTCCCAACATCATATGAGAGTTTATAATCTAAATAAACAGAAGGATTCATAAGAATATCAGCAAGATGAGACCCCAGAAGGCTAGTCTCACAGAGTAAATCTAATGTATATTTCTATCCCTTGTGAAGAATGGGCAATTTCTATCCCTAGGAAATAGTGTAACACTCCGAGATTCGTTGTCATGCTTCTCCAAATAACTTCTCAGTGCAAAAATACCCTCAGTGTCATTACTTGAGATGATAATATCATTTACATAAACAACCAAAACAATAATACCAGAAGATGCCTTTTACATAAATACTGAGTGATCAGATGTGGACTATCTAAAGCCATAGTCAAGAAGCGCAGAGCTAAATTGATCAAATATGCCCGTGGAAATTATTTAAGCTTATATAGAGCCTTGTGCAAGCAACAAACTAGATATGTACTACTTGTAGCAACATACCTAGGGGCTGATCCATGTAGACCTTCTCTTGAAATTCACCATACAAGAAGACATTTTTAACATCTAATTGGAATAAAGGTCATGACTTACTCATTGCAACCACTAGTAGAATACAAACTGAATTAAGACGAGCCACTGGCGAGAAGGTCTCTAGATAATCAACGCCATAGGTCTAGGTGTATCTTTTAGCTACCAACCGAGTCTTAAGTCTTTTGATAGATCCATCTAGTAGATATTTGACTGTGTACACCCAATGACACTCTACTATTTTCTTCCCAAGTGGAAGTGAGGTAAGCTCCCATGTATGATAATGCTTGCATCTCTTCATCCATTGCCTTCTTCTTGTTAGGAGATAATAATGCCTGCTTATAAGAGATAGGAGAAGAAATAGAAGACAAAGTACAAGCAAAGGACTGGAAACGAGGTGATACATGATGACATGAAACAACCTTAGTTATAGGATGTTGAATATACACACGTTTACCTTTCCTAAGAGTAATGGGAAGATCATAAATTTCCAGGCGCTTGGTTTCAATTGAACTTGAGACAGGAAGCTCAGATGTAGTTGTAGCAAGTGTGTTAAGAGGCTTAGGACCTATAGTGATAGACGTAACTGGGGTAGGACGAATAGTACACTGATATACCTTTAAAAGTGGTGGCATAATAAAAACAGGAAGGGAAGGTTCTAGATAATCAGTAAAGGGAACCTTTGTAATGTGTGATAATCCCCCTCACGAGAGGGAAAAGGAGACTCCCCTCACGTGAAGAGAATTCCTCTTTATTAAAAAAATAAGAGGTGGACTCAAAGAAGGTAACATCAACACTGACAAAATACTTACGAGAAGGAGGTGATAACATCATGTTGAGTAACTAATCGTCCCCAAAGCTTAAGTTGTTAGGAAATGGGCCTTACAATGTATATCAAGCTATTTTAATACTTCCTGTCACGTGTAACCCCAATTTGCACGTGGAGTAAAGACAAGCAAACCAGCCAAAGCAATTCACAAATTCCATGTGCTAATCCTCTAAATTCTGCCTCAACACTACTTCTAGCCGTCACCGTCTATTTCTTGCTCCTCCAAGTCACTAGATTGCCCCATACAAAGATGCATTATCCAATTGTTGATCTCCTATCTTTCACTGATCCATCCCAATCTGCATCTGTAAAAGTTTCAACACTCCTTCCTTCATTTTTATTAAAGAGTAGACCTCGTGCCGGAGTCCCTTTGAGGTACTTCAAATTTTGATACACTGCTTCCATGTGTTCTTCGTAGGGAGAATGCATATATTAACTCACAACACTAACTGCAAAGGCAATATCAGATCTAGTATGAGAAAGATAAATAAGCTTGCCTACTGGACATTAATACCGACCCTTATCAACTAGTGCCCTTTCCAACTGGTCTCCAAGCTTCAGTTTAGGATTTATAAGCGTATTTGCAGGTTTACATCCTAATGTCCTTGTTTTCTTTAAGAGATCTAGAATATATTTCCTTTGAGAAACTGAAATTCTACTTTTATTCCTTGCTACTTTCATACCAAGAAAATATCTTAATGTGCCTAGATCTTTTATCTCAAATTCTGCCGTAAGAGTATTCTTGAGCCTCTCTATTTCTACGAAATCATCATCAATTAAGATTATATCATTAACATAAATTATGAGAATTGTAGTTTTACCGTCTTTATGTCTGTAGAATGGAGTGTGGTTAGATTGAGCTTGTTGATACCCTTGTTGACAAATAACCTTTGTGAATCTACCAAACCAAGCTCGTGAGGATTGCTTTAGCCCGTAAAGAGATTTCCTACGCTTGCAGACCTTTCCTTGAACCTTTGCCTCATTAGAACCTGGTGGCAATTCCATATTGACTTCTTACTTCAATTCAACATTCAGAAATGCATTTTTGACATCAAGTTGTTGGAGTCTCCAATCTAAGTTTGTTGTTAAAGATAGAAGTACTCGAACAATGTTTAACTTTGCCACTGGTGCAAACGTCTCCTGATAATCAACTCTATAGGTTTGAGAAAAGCCTTTTGCCACTAACCTTGCTTTATAGCGTTCAATGGATCCATCTGACTTATATTTAACTGTGAAAATCCACTTACAATCAAGAGGGGATTTGTCTCTCAGTATTTTTACGACATCCCAAGTCCTATTCGTCTCTAGGGCCAACATCTCTTCTGTTACTGCGTTTCTCCATTCTGGCACTGATAAAGCTTCTTGTATAGTCTTTTCAACTTCTGCTGTTGATAGATTAGTTACAAGAGCTTGAACAGATGGTGACAAGTGACTGTAAGCTATAAAATTAGAGATTGGATGCTGGGTACAAGATCTAGTGCCTTTCCTGATAGTTATAGGAACATCAAAGTTATCGTCTTTAGAGATAAAGTGTGGATTAGAAGTTTCAATACCTTGAATCGGTTTAGATTCATGGTTTTGTAAGATGAGATGTTCCACTTTTTGAATATTCTTTCGTCTTAAATAAACACTCAGCATAGGTATTTAGAGTCTCAAAGTCTCCCCCGTCATTAAACCTTGGTTTGTGATCAAAGTAGGCTCATTAGGTAGTGTTTGTTGTTGTTCAAGAGATGGCATTTGTAGCTAGTCAGGGGTTGGTCTGATAGGTAACTTAATGCAAGGCTCATACTTAGGTTTAGGTGAAGGCTCAAGTTCAGGTTCAAGTTGAGTGTGTATAGGTGCAGTGATGTCCCTAAAATTTTCATCCTTACTGACTCTAACTTTCTCCCCCTATGGGGAATTTTTGGTTAAAAAGAAAGGTTGGTGTTCGAAGAAGGTCACATTCATAGAATTATAATACTTTTGTGTTTTTGGTGGGTAACATTTGTACCCTTTTTGTGTAGGAGAGTATCCTAAGAAAATACATTTTTGGGCTTTAGGATCAAGTTTACTCCTATCATTGTCACAGATATGAACAAAAGTTAACAACCAAAAACTCTTAGAGGAACTAAAGAGAGAAATCCAATGTAAGGATAGGTTTTGAGGAAACAATTTAAAGGTGTTTCATTATTGAGAACTCGGGTTAGCATTCTACTTTTTAGATAACAAGCAACAAGGATAGCATGCCCCAAAAAATATTTTGGTACATTATTTGTGAACATGATGGCCCTAGCAACTTCGAGAAGGTGACGATTTTTTCTTTTAGCGATGCCATTTTGTTGTGGGACTATTATGCAAGTGCTTTGAGATATAATGCCATTTTCAGAGATAAAACTTCCTAGAATAGAATGAAAATATTCTTTTCCGTTATCTGTTTTGAAAATTTTGATGTTATATTGAGCTTTAATCATGGCATATAAACTTCTGAATACTTTCTTTGTTTCAGATTTTTCTTTCAAAAGATATACCTAACAAACTCGAGTGTGATCATCCATAAATGTGATAAACTATCTTTTCTCCGTTGAGTTTTTAACACGTAAGGGAACCCAAACATCACTATGGATTAGCGTAAAGGGTGAGGAGGCTTTATAATTTTGAGAAGGAAAAGAGGAACAAACATGCTCGGCTAATTGACAAATTTCACACTAAAAGGAATCGCCATTACGAAATAATGATGGAAACAAAGTTTGTAAATATGAGAAACTTGGGTGGCCTAGCCTATGATGCCACAACATTATTTTTTGTTCTCTCAAGAGAGACTTACAACTCGTAGTTTGAGCTTGTTTATTCAACTCAGCTTCCTCCTCAAATAGTATGAACCCTCACGGTCTCTAGCATTGCCAATTTTCCTTCTTGAAGTCAGGTCTCGGAACACACGTGAAGACTTAAAAAAATGAGCACTGCACTTTAAGTCTCTAGTTAGCTTACCAATAGAGAAAATATTGCACGATAAATTTGGTACATGTAAAACAAAATGTAGTTCAATATCAGGGCTAATTTTAATAGTTCCAATTCCTACCACTATCGAAAGGGATCTATCTGTTATTTTAACTTTAAAATTCCCTGAAGTAGGACTACATGAAGAAAATAAATTTTCACAGCCTGTCATGTGATTTGTGGCTTCAGAGTCAATCACTCCAGAGTCTTGAAACACTGCTGTAACTATTAAGGGCTGAGAAAAATTACCTCTCTATGCTAGTAATGAAGCATTGTTGGCTGCTTGTGATGGTGTGAGTAGCTTATATAGCTGCTCTAATTGTTCTTTAGTTAGAGAAAGCTGTGTGCCTTCTCTAGAATCTTTCTGCTTTGGATTGAGATTAGGTTCAAATTGGTTCTCAGTGGAACTTTGGAAACCAGAGGATTCTCGATTTCCAGCCCTGATATTTTTCCAATTTGGCAGCTTACCATGTAACTTCTAGCAGTGATCTATGGTATGATTTGGTTTCTTACAGAATTCATAGCAAATACTATTTTTTTTTGGGTTTTTAGGTGATTCTTGGCTATAGGCAGCTAGAGCAACAGCGTCGGTTAATGGTGGTTTGTGCCCACTCATCATAACTCATTTTCGACTTGCCTCTCTACAAACTTCAACAAAAATCTCAGTAATCAAAGGAAGTGGTATGATTCCTAGAAGTCAGCCCCTAACTTCATCAAGGTTAGAATTCAGCCCTACCAAAAAATAATACACGCACTCTTTTTCAATTTGCTTTCGGTATTTTTCATCATCATCAGGACATGACCAATTAAGATGAACAAATAGGTCAATGTCTTGCCATAACTGAGTCAAGGCATTGAAATATTTGGTCACATCTAGTTCCCCTTGTTTCAATTCACGAGCTCTGTTTCGAAGATCAAAAAGCTGAGGTGAGCTTTTCAAGTCTGAGAAGGCTAGAGTCAATGCATCCTATAATTCCTTAGTAGTGGAATAATACAAGTAAGACTCTCTGATATCTTCCTCCATTGAATTCAAAATCCACGCCATAACCACTGAGTTTTGAGCATCCCATATCGAATAAGAGGGATCTCCTACCTCTGGTTTTGTTGTTAACCCATCCACATAACCAAGACGGCTTCGTCTTCTTATCATCATTAGAGAAGACTGAGACCATTGTAGGAAGTTATGATTGTTCAATTTTGAGGTTGTGATTTGAATAGAGGAATTTTCAGAAAAGGTTGAAAAGGTTGCAGTGGGTGAACTTTTAGGAATGGATTGAGAGCCTTCCGAAGAGACCTCAGAACCAGCATCCCTATGCTCACCAGGCAAGGCTATTCTATACATCTTTTTATTTTAACTGACTTCAGTTTTGATACTGTGTTAAGTCACCAATTGTTCTAAAAGTTTAAGCTGTTAGGACATGGGTTCAACAATGCATATCAAGCTATTTCGACACATCGATAACTCTTTTGTGCGCGAAAGTAACCGAGAAAGACACAACAACAAGCATGAGGAGAAAGTTTGTCTAAACTTGGATTCAAATTGTGATAAAAGCGACGCAACCAAAAGTATAAGGTGGGAGAGAGAAAGGAGTAACAGATGGATGCAAGAGGGAAAAAGAGGACTGATTATCAAGAGGTGGTGAAGGAATTTGATTGATAAGATAGCAGGCAGTTAGGCCATCATCCTCCATTAATGTTTTGGAATATTCTTATGGAACAAGAGAGTATGGGCGACATCTAGTAAATGACGGTTTACATTCAGCAACACCATTCCATTGAAAAGTATGAAGATAGGAAGTTTAATGAAGGATGCCCCACTCAACACAAAACTGGGTCATGATAGATTGAGTATATTCAAGAATATTGTTAAAGCGAAAGATTTTCATTTTTTTTTTTATCAAATTGAGTTAGAATTTCATTAGTGTAAAATGACGGTAGGTAACTTAGACCGATGTTTCGTCAAAGACAACCTATTCATATGGGAATAATCAACAAAAGTGACAATATACCAAAATCTATTAATAGAAGCGACTCTTGAAGAACCTAAATTTCCGTATAGACTACATCAAATGGTTTAGACTGACAACTACTATTATGACGCAAAAAAGAACTACGATGTGCTTGCTAAGTTGACAAGTCTCATATTCAAGATTTGAAATAGACATTAAACTAGTAACAAGAAGCTTTAGATGAGCTAATAACAGATGGCCCAAGCGACAATGCCACTGTAAAGGAGACATTAGATGCATTGAATGCTGAATGAGATGATAAAGTAAAGCTAGTAGGATTAAGATAATATAGACTAGCCTCTTCACATTTGGAACCAATCATCTTCTGGGTCTTGAGATATTGAAAAGCATAAGAAGAAGAAGAAAATGTTGTAGAGCAATTCAAAGTTTTAGTTTAATTGAGTAACATATAAAAATTAAATGAAAATTTAAATATAAAAAAATTAGAGGGTAACGTTGAGGAGGAAGGAGAGTGAAGGTATTTTTTACTAGCCACAAAGCGGGAGGACCTATCAGCTAAGGTAATACTATGGATGGTAGTAGCTAACCTAAAAAATAAAGAAGGGTTACCAGAGATATGGGCATTAGCACATCGAAGTTGATAACCCGTGGAGGAAAAGATGGAGGAGTAAAGCAAGCAATACTACCTGACAATACTATAGTAGTAGAACAGCGTGAGATGCGAAGAGCCTGCACAATGGCCTCTAACTCAGTAGAGGTGAAAGGACTCGGAGAAAATGTACCAGAAAAAGTAGGATCACTCAAAGTAGAAGTACTTTGTGCAGAGGAGTTAGTGCTGGTGGACTCAGTAGTGACATGATTAACTTGATCTGGACAACCATATTTTTTCCAGTAGCAGAATGATTAGTGCCCTCACAATGTTCACATTTCTTAGTGCCGCGTTCAGAATTACGACTACAATGAGAATCACGAGATCCATCTCGAGAACCATAGCCTCCAAAACCACTAACAAGAGTAGCTGAATTAGAACCACTTGTCGAGGTTGATTTGAGTGTGATGGCTCAAAGAAGAATGTTGAAGACGAGAGTAAGCATTGGGTTTTCCGTGCTAGAAGTTGATCTTCTTGATAACTGCGGAGATTATCATTGAGACCAACAAGAAGTAAAATAGTCATAAGCTTATCCCATTGCCGTATCACATCAGCGTTAGTTTGTGGAAAAAGGGTTGAAATTTTAGAAGGCAATCACCCTAGGCTTTAAGATTACTATAATATTCAGAAAATGGTTGAGCAACTTGACAAAAAAAAAAAGTTTTTCATATGCCTTAAACATTTCCAAAATATTACTCCTCTGAGGAAAGTAGTCTACTAGCAAGTTCCATATGGCTTTAGAGGAGCCACACAAAGCAACTGTATGAAAAACCGAAGGTTCCAAGCTATGCCAAATCTAACTCATAACAACAGCATCCAAAGCCTACCATTGTGAATACGAAGGAATATTTTTTTTTCAATTGTTGACCAATTAAGAAACTCCGCCTATGTTTTTTTTCATGGCCGGTCTCAAGCCTAGATAAAGGAGGAGGGTTGTATTAGGTAGTCGACAGCCAGCGTAAAACTTTGTCGAATTTTTTTATGGATTTTTTGACACCTAATGAGATTTCGTGGGGGCATTCCCTACTTAGCAACGCGTTGTATAGTCCGAGTACAGTGTTAAATAAGGAAGGACCGCTGCATCGGTGCCCGGGTGTGGTGTTAAATAGGCAAGGGTTCTCGCACTTTCCTGGACGAGTGGGGGGGGCAAGGAAGCTAGTCCAAAATAGAAGGCTGAGATTAGGTACTTGGAATATTAGGAGCTTAACTGGAAAACTTATGGAAGTGGTGGATAAAATGGAAAGGAGAAGAATCGTAATTGCTTGCTTGCAAGAGACACAGTAGGTGGGATAGAAAGCTAAAGAGATTGAGAGGACTGGGTATAAGTTATGTTATACGGGACTTAATAGATCGAGAAATGGGGTCGGCATAGTAGTAAGCAAGGACCTAAAGGAAGATATAGTTAATGTGAAACGCTGTGGAGATAGGATTATTGCAATTAAGTTAGTGTTAGGAGAAGAGATAGTAAACGTAATTAGTGTTTATGCCCTCCAGGTGGGTTTAGGAGACGTACATAAGGAGAAGTTTTGGGAAGACTTGGAAGGGATGTTATTAGAGATACCTCAAGGAGAGATGGTCTTCATAGGAGGAGATTTAAACGGTTCTATAGGATGCGACATAGATGGATACATAGGAGTACACGGGGGATATGGTTACGGTGATAGAAATGAAGAAGGGAAGGATATTTTGGAGTTTGCAGTGGCTTATGATCTCATGGTGACGAACACCTTTTTTAGGAAGAGAGAGGAACATTTGGTGACTTATAAGAGTGTCTCCTCAAAGACACAGATTGACTTCTTCTTAACTAGGAAAAGAGATCGTGTAGCTTGTAAAGATTGTAAAGTTATACCAGGGGAGAGCTTGACTGCCCAACATAGGTTGTTGGTCATAGATGTGCAGCTTCAAAGGTGGGCTAGAAAAATGAAGTCATATAGATGCTCAAAGACTAAATGGTGGAACTTAAAAGGTGATAAGCAAGCAGCATTAATGGAAAGAGTACTAGAGGAAAACATTTGGACGGTAAATGAGAGTGCAAATATTATGTGGGATAAGGTAGCAAAGTGTATTAGGAGGGTAAGGAAAGAAGTCTGAGGAGAATCCAAAAGGAGTGTTCTGGCACAGAAAGAGGCATGGTGGTGGAACAAGGCCGTCCAAGACAAGATAAGAGTTAAAAGAGAGTGTTTTAAATCTTGGCAAAACGACCGAAATGAAGCGAACTTGGAAAGGTATATAGAAGCTAGAAGAGAAACCAAAAAAGCAGTTAGTAAGGCTAAGGCAAAGACATTTGAGAATTTATATAGGCGACTTGACACTAAGGAGGGTGAAAGAGAGATATTCAAGCTTGCTAAATCTAGAGATAGACGGACCAAGGATTTAAACCAAGTTAAATGCATTAAGGATGAGGATGAAAAGGTATTAGTAAAGGAAGAGGAGATAAAGGAGCGTTAGAAGAGCTACTTCTACAAGTTATTTAACGAAAGCAGTAGTAGTGACATACATTTGGGGCAGTTTACCACTTTTAGGGAAGAATTAAATTTTATGTTCTATAGGAGAATCAGTAGGGAAGAAGTAAAAGAAGTATTAAAAAGAATAAAGAATGGGAAAGCGGTTGGGCTAGATGGTATCCCTATTGAGGTTTGGAGGTGCTTAGGAGAGGATGGCATAAGTTGGTTGACAAAATTTTTTAATGTAGTGCTAAAGAGCAAGAAGATGCCTGATGCATGGAGGAAAAGTATCCTTATACCCATATACAAGAACAAAGGAGATATTCAGAATTGTGCGAACTACCGTGGGATTAAATGGATGAGCCATACGATGAAATTATGAGAGAGAGTTATTGAGAGAAGACTAAGAAGGACAACAAACGTTTCAGAGAACCAATTTGGTTTCATGCCTGGAAGATCAACTATGGAGGCTATCTTTCTCTTGAGGAGGTTAATGGAACAGTATAGAGAAGGTCAAAAAGATTTACATATGGTGTTCATCGATTTAGAGAAGGCATATGATCGGGTTCCTAGGGAGATTCTATGGAGAGTATTGGAAAAGAAATGAGCGTGTGTCGCATATATTGAGGCGATAAAGGACATGTATGATAGAGCCATGACATCTATACGGACGACTCGTGGAGAGACTAATGAGTTTCCTATCACGATTGGTTTACATCAAGGCTCAGCGTTAAGCCCGTACTTGTTTGCTTTAGTTATGGATGGGATTACAAGACATATTCAGGATGAGGTGCCGTGGTGTATGCTATTTGCAGATGATATTGTTTTAGTAGATGAGACGAGAGAAGGAGTGAATGTTAAGCTAGAATTGTGGCGGGATACATTAGAGACAAAAGGGTTTAGGCTAAGCCGATGCAAGACGGAATATATGGAATGTAAGTTTAGTCAAAGTAGGATAACGGGTAGTATAGAAGTAAGTTTAGGCACACAAAAGATTATAGAGAGATAAATTTAGGTACCTTGGATCTATGGTGCAACAAAATGGAGGGATTGATACTGATGTAAGTCACAAGATTCAAGTTGGGTGGACCAAATGGAGGAGTGCTTCGGGGGTTTTGTGTGACCGAAAAATCCTTCTCAAGATGAAAGGAAAGTATTATAAGGTAGCGGTTAGACCAGCGCTGCTATATGGATCAGAGTGTTGGGCAGTAAAGCATAATCATGGTCAGAAGATGGTAGTTGCGGAGATGAGGATGCTAAGGTGGATGTGCGGGATTACAAGGAAAGATAGGATTAGGAACGAGGAGATTAGGAGCAAAGTAGGAATAGCACCGATTGAAGATAAAATGAGAGAAAACCGATTAAGATGGTTTGGCCATGTTAGAAGGCGTCCAGCAGAGGCACCTGTTAGAAGATGTGAAAGTATGGAGATTGCCAAGAGTAGGAGAGGTAGAGGAAGAACCAAGAGAAACTGAAAAGAAACCATTAAACATGACCTGACCTACCTAGATTTATCAGAAGACATGCTCCTAAACAGATCTAATTGGCGTCAACAAATCCATATAGCCGACCCCACCTAGTGGGAAAAGGCTTGGTTTGGTTTGGTTGACCAATTAAGAAAATCCGAATAGTATGGGACCATGTCAAATAATTTGTGCCATTTAGCTTTTCACATCAGGTGGATGTAGGAATATTAACAACTAGTATAACAAGCGCAATAAAAAGAAGACTCGGTCCTAGTAGTCTTAGCATGATTAGGATTGAGAGCCATCACAGAAAAAAATAATTGTCCTCCAAGCAAGAAGTAAGCAAGCAGCAACTGACCGACCCTAAAATGTGTTCGGGTTCTACCTCTCAAGTGCAAGAGGGTGGTCGTAGTTTTACTTGGTGAGAACCGAGGTTATCTCCATAGGGAGGGCTATGTTAAAAGCTCTAGACTTGTTCTCTTTAGTTAGTAGGTGATTCTATTCTAATCGATACTATGATTGGATTTTTGGAGAAGGTTGATAATGGTTTGGGTTGAGAATGGTGAAGTGAAGGAATTGTGATTCTAAATTAAGATAAAAATACTACGAATAAAATAACTAAGACAATCTTGACTTTAAACCAAATCCGGCAGTGGGATAGTGATGGTTTACTCAAACGCATTGATAACTCAACCTAGCAATTGTACATGCGTTGCTAGGTCGGAAGATATTTCATTAAAACCTAATTTACGGAACTCAAAGTAAGCGGAGACTTTTGAAATTAGTTTCGGCCTCATCGGGACATTAAATCGAACACCTAGTATGCACAAGCGTTAACTCGTAACTAGGCTTTGATTGTAACACGGATGAATCGATTTCTTAAGAAAACCTCAAGTTATGGTTTTATGAAAATAGGTTCCAAATCACCAGGCCATTGAACCAACCACTTGGTGTGCACGACTGGCCAATCGTAACCAAGCTTTGGTTATAACACGGGTGATTGATTTCGTAAGTAAACCAAATTTGGGTTTTGGAAAATATATTTCTAACTTACCGGGACATTAAACCAAACACTTGGTGTGCACAAGTGAATACTTGTAACCAAGTTATGGTTATAACACAGGTGAGTTGATTTCGAAAAAATCCTAGCTTACTACGAAATTCCAATTAGAAATCAAAAAATATATTTTATTGAAATAAACCCTTTTGCATTTGAGTTCACTTAACTACCACACCACCTTCAATGGCTTGAAGCCAAGAACAAACCCTAGCCTAACATAATTGAACTTCAAAGAGGAAAATAAACTTGCACACTATCCATTAATGTAAAATGAACAAGTACGATGTAAAAAGTAAAAGCAAAAGACGAAAAACAAAAATGATGTATTTTAAATTGAAAATATTGAAAAGTAAAGCACTTACATGTAAACCCTAGGAGATAGAAGAGCAAAATCACCATAAGAAAGTCTAACTAATCCTAATATATAAACGTAATGTCGCCCTAATGTCAGCAATCATGCCTATTTATAGGCTTGCAACCATTAAGGGTAACAAGGTAAATTTA
Organism: Vitellaria paradoxa; assembly: GCA_019916065.1. Classification (NCBI taxonomy): domain Eukaryota; kingdom Viridiplantae; phylum Streptophyta; class Magnoliopsida; order Ericales; family Sapotaceae; genus Vitellaria; species Vitellaria paradoxa. The sequence continues at coordinate 26,374,196 of CM034239.1, forward strand.
CAATTCAAAAATAATATTTAAAATATGCTGGAGGAACATCACAGGCGCCCAACACTAAGTTGGCGTGCGCCCAAGCTACTGCACACTCCAAGTGCTCGACAAAAGTCTTGAGACAGAAGCTGAAAAATAGCTCTCGGCGGGTGCCACCCAAGGTAGAACACAATCGGGCGCGCATGCCTCGTGCGCCCAAGGGGTGCTCAGTTGGGCGCCCAACTGATGTCTTGATGCAATAGTACATTCAGACAGCTTTCTGTATCCAACTTCCCACGCAAGTTTGACCTTGAATACGATGGATTCAGACTTCGACTAAAACAGAAAAGTTGTAGCTCTTTGAGTTTTCTTTCTAACCCAAAAAGAATCGTGTCAATTGGAGTTATGAGCGAAAACCTATGGCCAAAATACTGATAGGGTGTCGTGCAACATTCTACCGCAATATGTCTTCGACCGGTTTGAGCTTAAGGGCATTTCCTTCTCCTTGGCAGCCATGGTAGCTGATTTTATGCATTGAAATGCCTCTTAGGAAGTTGAGGAGTTCTTGGGAGTCGTTGGACATGTTGGCATTTGAGTCTTGAAGCCATTTTCTCCATGTTCACCAGGTGTTCGATGAAATGCTCCAAAAAACTACTAAACTTATTCTTGCACTTCCTTACTCCGGCTTGCCTTGGCTTCTCCTCACTTGCACCCTTGGTATCATTTAGGCCTAAAACACCATATTATATCACCTGAAATACACAAATACCAAGAATGCATGGAAATGAGATAATTACGCTAACACATCGCCAATAATAACTATAAATGCATAATTAGTATGCTCAATATATATATAATTATACAATAATGCATGCTAATCAACAACCGATAACCAAAAACTGAACTCTAAATCAGACGAAGACCAGAGGCTGAGAACCAATTAAGCAATAAACCTCGATTACCCAGAATCAATGAGAAGTCAATCGAGTGAGCGACGATCGCTACTCAACAGTGATGAGCAAGAGATGACCAGATCCTCCGACTTGAGAAAAACATCACCTAGACATCAACGGCAACAAGTGGCGATCACCATGGAAAGTCATCGGATAATGGTCGTTGATTCACACATTTATGCGCCAAAAGACCAACGGAGTGTGGATCTCAGCTGTCGAGAGAGGAATCTACGCGTGGAGGCACATCACACCACAACTGACAAGAGATCCTTGTTGACGAGAGTCACTAACGAGGGGTCAGTCACATAACCAATATTGTCTATTAAGGGAAGTTGCCGGAAGTGGCGTCGGCATAAGGCCTAGGTGTCGTTGATGGTAGGGTTCTTTTTTTTTTGCTGGAAAAGAAATTTGTTCTGATACCAAGTTAAAATAAATAAAGAAGGAATTGAGAGAGTGAGTTAATAATCCTCAATTCCCCTGTATTGTATTTATACTAATAGATTACAATCAATTTAGAAGATACAATCAAAACATAAATCTCAAATCCTCACAGTTCATAATTACAATTATTCTAGAATACTCTAAAGATTCTAACAATTACCATTTAAGAGACGTTACATGCAAGAACACACAAATTTATCTTGCAATAGTCAATAGTATGAACTTGTTTTGCCTTTATTTTTTATGCAATGATATTTGTCTCCAGAGCCACAATTCTCTCATATGGTATTATGTTTGTTTGAATTATGGCTCATGTTTAGAGTGATTATGTTCACGAGGATTAGGTTGGGGGACTGGGGCGGATTCAACCCCAAATGGTACAATTTTAAGTGGATGTTCTAAATGGTGGTTGTTGAAGGTACATTGTTGGGATAATATTGTTTTGTCGTCTGAACGATGGGAGTATCTTCCGGATAGTTTGTTGATGTGGATCATCTAGCTGAGGAATACTTGGCGCGGACTGATATGGAGAAGACAGTTCGTCGAAAGTCCAAACGGAACTGAAAGGCGAGTGACAACGGATTTTATTTATTTATTTATTTTTTGTTTACACACTTTATTTTATTTTAGGGTTAGGGAGCTATATAAATCACTTTACGTTATTTTGTTATGATTATTATTCATTCTTATTTTTAGAAATATGAAAACTTTGGACTTCTGTTTTGAGTTTTCTTTCAATTCTCTGAGGGATTTCAAAATTTTGGCTTTGTCCTTAAACAAGTCAATTTATCCTCCTTTACAAGATGTCAGGTGGTATTGGAGCGGGTGTCTCCTAATCCGATCGCTAACCATGGCAGTAGTGCGGGTTATCTTGGCTCTAGTCCAAGAACAATAGTTGGCAATGTGAGTTTTAGAGTAGCGGATGGATGATTGATTGGATGAGATAAGTACACAGATGGCGGTTCTATTGCGAATTGTCACTGATAAAAATAGGAATGCAAGATTGAATCTAGTCGAGGGATTTGCCTGCGGTGAAGCAATCAAGTGTTTCGCTCCTTTAAACCCTAAAAGACAAGTAGTGATGGATCTTGATGATAGTGATGATGATGGGAGTAATTTAGGATTTGTGGTGGCTTGACCTAGAGGTAGAAGGTACGACAATTCTGTGTATCATGCAACTCGTTGTGATAACGAATTTAAATTAAAGGTCAATGTCTCTTCTTTTAGTGGAAACTTAAACATATAAGACTTTTTAGATTGGCTTATGAAAGTAGATTCGTTCTTTGATTTTATGGCGATTTTCGATCCTAGAACGATGAAGCTAGTAGCCTATAGACTGAAAAGGGTGCCTAATTTTGGTGGGATAGGTTCAAGATTCGCGCCAAAGAGAAGGTAGAGGCTTAGTTACGACAAGGCGTAGAATAAAATAGTTGTTGAGGGGACGGTTTCTTCCTTCAGATTATGAGCAGTGTTTTTTTTTTTGGTTTTATCAGAGGTGTACGCAGGGTAACCACAATGTTCATGAGTATATGGCTGACTTCGTGAACGTAGCCAAACAAAACCAATTATCAGAGTGTGATACTTAGCAGACTTCGTGATATTTTGAAGGTCTTAAACTTGCGATTTGAGATAAGATTGGGGTCCAAATGTTGTTGTTCGTAGCCGAGGTGCGGAACTTGGCTTTGAAGGCGGAGATGATATTATAGGACAGGGGCTGGAGTGACACATATCACAGGTTTAATACTGGTGATTGTTTTAGTATGTCAACTTCCTATGTGAATAAAGGCAAAGCCATGCAGGCTTCTCAATCTTCACCAAAGGTGGCTACAACTAGTGGAGGCACAAGAACATAGCTGAAACTACAAGTAAAGGCACTACTTTTGTTCCCTCAAAGGTCTTCACCCTTATGCAAAACTTGTCCCAATTAAGGGTCCATTTGGATCCCCAGAAAACCAAAAAATTTCAAAAAAACTTCAAAAGTTTTCAAATTCCTCCAATCAGATTTTACCACATATTAATTTTGTATCACATCAACCCCACCTTTTTTTTGGGGGGGGCTCCAAAATGCACCCTAAGTGTTTCAAGTGCAAAAAGTTAGGGCATCGGTTTAGCAATTGCCCTTGAAGAAATAACCTAGTTGAACAGGGAGAGGATGAAGAAGGGGAGAATGAAGTTTATTGTGGTCCTAATGAAGGTGGGAGAGGAGGAAGAGTATGATTCTTATAGCCAGGTATGTGTTCTGCGAAAGTTGATGCTCTCACAGAAAACTTTAGATGAGTCATCGCGACATTGATTGTTCAGAACCCAGTGCATAGTTTTGGGTAGACTTCTCGATTTGATCATTGATAGTGGGAGTCAAGAGAACATCATTGGTGGGAAAACGATGGAGAAATTGTAATTGGTACCTAAAAAGCATCCCAATCCTTATATGATCAGCTAGATCAAGGAAGTGGAAAAGATAGATGTTACCAAGAGGTGCCAAGTTCCTTTTTCCATTGGGAAGTTCTGTGATGAGGCGTATTGTGACATTGTGGACGTGGATGCTTGCCAGATTTTGCTTGGGAGACCGTGGCAGTATGATGTCGATGCAAAGCACTTTCGGAGGAACAACACTTATTGCTTGGAGAAAGGTGGGGTTTGCTACACCTTGATCCTTATGTCAGATAAGTTTGTAGCCACAGCTTCTAAAGTAAAGGGGAAAAACTTTGATTGTTATGTAGGAAAGTCTGGAATTTATGGATGTTTGCAAATAGTCCTGTGAGATTCATCTTTTGAGGTTGGAAGGTGATATTGGAGGGGATGAGATGAGGCAGAAGCAACAACCTGTTGATGTTCAGAATTTGCTAGCTGAATTCGATGATATGGTACTCGAGGATTTATCGAGTGACTTACCCCTGATGTATGATATGCAACACCACATAGATTTGGTTCCTGGGGCTAGCCTATCCAACTTACTGTATTATTAGATGAGCCCTAAAAAGAATGAGATTTTGCGGGAAAAGGTAGAATAGTTGCTAGAAAAAGGGTACATTCAGGCTAGCATGAGTCCATGTACAGTGCCAGCTCTTTTGACACCTAAGAAGGATGGGAGTTGGAGGATGTGTGTAGATAGCCGGGTGATCAACAAGATTACAGTTGGGTACAATTTCCAATTCCTCGACTTAATGACATACTAGACTAGCTTGATGGTTCGGTGATATTTACAAAGATAGATTTGCAAAGAGGCTATCACTAGTTCGCTTCATCTAAGTGATGAGTGGAAAACGACCTTCAAGACTTGAGATAGGCTATTTGAGTGGCTGGTCATGCCTTTTGGGTTATCGAACACATCTAGCACGTTTATGAAATTAATGAATTAGGCATTCTGACCTTTCATTGGTAGATTTGTTGTGGTATATTTTGACGACATTTTGATTTACCGTAGATCTGTTGATGAGCGTGTGGGGCACATCAAGGAGGTGTTTTAGATGTTACGGGAAAACAAACTCTGCCAATTTGAAAGAGTGTATTTTCATGAGTGAAAATTTGTTGTTTCTTGGTTATGTTGTGAGTAAAGATGGAATTTGGGTTGATGAAGAGAAACTTAGGGCGATTAAAGATTAGCCTACACCGAAGACTATGGGAGAATGTTTGTAGTTTTCATGGCTTGGCTACTTTCTACAGGCAATTTATTCAAAATTTTAGCAGTATAGTGGCACCTATTACTGAGCGCTTGAAGAAGGGAAAATTTCACCGCACTTCTTTTAGCTTTGCCGAGCATTAACAAATTATTTGAGGTTAAGTGTGATACAAGTGGAATAGGCATAGGAGTAGTTCTATCACAAGAAAAAAAAGGCTTGTTGCATTCCTTGGTGAAAAACTGAGTGATTACAAGAAAGTAGTCTACGTATGATAACGAGTTCCATACAGTAGTGAGGGCTTTGAAGTAATGGGAACATTATTCGATTGGGAAGGAGTTTGTTCTTTGTATTGATCATTAGGCTCTGAAGTATATGGGGAGTCAACAACATCTCCCCAATGACCTGCATGTTTGATGGTCTACGTACTTGCAGAAATTTTCTTACAAGTTAGTGCACTAGTCCGGTGCGCATAATCGAGTTGCTGATGCTTTGAGCAGAAGAGTGGCTTTGTTGGAAACTGTTAGCTTGGAAATTATCGGGTTTGATTGCTTGAAGGATTTGTATGCCCAAACCCTAATTTCAGCAATGTTTGGAAAACGTGCTTATAAAAGGAGTCTACAGCAAAGGACTTTCACATTCATGATGGCTTTCTTATGAAAGGTAATCGATCTTGTCTTCCTTGTGCTTTCTTACATGAGAAGGTTGTTAGAGACTTGCATGGAGGAGGATTAGCTAGTCATCTTGGCCGAGATAAGACTTTGGAAACAGTTCGGGAAAGCTATTATTGGCCTAAATTAAGGCGTGATGTTTCCAAATTTGTGGATAGGTGTTATGTTTGTCAGACATCAAAGCAGCAGTCTTACAATACTAGTTTATACATGCCATTGCTCATACTCGATTCTACATGGGAGGATCTTTCTATGGATTTTGTATCAAGCTTGCCTCGGACTCAGCGGGGTATGGATTCTGTTTTCATAGTGCTGGATAGATTTTCGAAGATAGCACATTTCATACCCTGCAAGAAAACATCTAATGCATCATCTGTGACTGAATTATTTTTCAAGGAGATTGTTCGTTTACATGGTGTATCGAAGACTACTTTTGACTGTGATGCCAAATTCCTTTGTCATTTTTGGCTAACTTTATGGCAACTATTTGATTCGTTCTTAAATTTCAGCAGCACAGCACACCCTTAGACGGATAGGCAAATGGAGGTGGTTAATTGCACTTTAAGAAACTTGATCAGTAGTATTTGCAATGATAGACCGAAGCAATGGTGTTTCGCTTTAGCCCAGGCCGAGGTTGCCTACAAAAATGTTGACTATTCTGCTATAGGTAGATCACCCTTTTCCATTATTTATATGGAACCACCTTACCATGCTTAGGATTTGGTGAAGTTGCCAAGGGCGGTCTGGTATTGCAGCTAAGAATCTAGCCTATTAGGTTCAAGTAGTTCATTCTGAGGTCAAACAGAAGTTATAACAAGCGACTGATCGTTACAGCCAAGCTGTTGATAAACACAAGAAGCGACGTGTGTTTAATGTGGGAGCCAAGGTGATGGTGTTTCTACAGAAAGAGCGACTTCCAATGGGTACTTATAACAAGCATAAGCAGAAGAAGTATGTACCATTCAAGGTCCTACGAAAGATCAATGATAATGCTTATGTTGATTTTCCGAATGACATGGGGATTTCAAGTGCTTTTAATGTTGCTGATTTGATGCTTTCCAAAGGTCCAGAGGGTTTTGCTTATCTTGAACACAACTCAAGGATGAGTTTTTCCCAAGTGGAAGGGACTGACACGAATCATCTAGTTGAGGAATACTTGGAGGGGACTGATATGGAGAAGACAGTTCGTCGAAAGTTCAAATGGAATTGAAAGGCGAGTGACGACATATTTAAAATTTTTTTTTTCTTGTTTACGCACTTTATGTTATTTTAAGGTTAAGGAACTATGTAAACCACTTTATGTTATTTTGTTGGGATTATTATTTATTCTTTATTTTTAGAAATATCAAAACCTTAGACATCTATTTTGAGTTTTCTCTCAATTCTCTTGGTGGATTCCAAAATGTTGGCTTTGGTATTGGACATGTCAATTTATCTTTGCTTTATGCTGCATCATTTTGGGCAATTTTAGCTTGCGATCGAGCAATATGTCAGGCCATTAGGATGATCTGTGGAACAATTGGGGTCAATACATTATTCATCTTTGATACAAATGGTACATTTATATAGAAAAAAAACTAACCTAATTATATCCTGATTTATCTCCTATAATCATGCAGGATATTTACTACAGAAGATTTATCTACCATGTATGAAAATATTAACCTATTTATTGAAGAATATTTGCCTACCATATATGAAAATATTGACCTACTGTATTTACACCTACCATATTTATACTTGTCATATTTATAACATTTCCTCTCAAGTTGGAGCATCTATGTTAATCATGCCCAACTTGTTACAAATATAATCGATTCTTGGACCACCTAAGGCTTTTGTGAAAATATCACGTAATTGTTCCTCAGTCTTTACATGGCTGGTGGAGATCAATCCTTGTTGAATCTTTTCTTGAATAAAATGATAACTTTGATGTGCTTAGTCCTTTAATGAAAAATTGGATTAGATGCAATATGAAGAGTTGCTTGATTGTCATACAACTTCATAGGCAATGATTGTTCTAAACCAATCTCATTTAGCAAGTGAGATATCCACATAAGTCCGCAACGGGCTGTGCCATGGCTTTGTGCTCTGATTTTGAACTGGATTGTGACACAGATTTTGCTTCTTGCTTTTCCATGGCACCAAGTTCTCGCCAACAAAGACTCAATATTCTATAGTAGATTGTTCGTCAATTTTAGAGCCTGCCCAATTTGCATCTGAGAAACACTTGATACGAGTGTGACCATGATTACTACAGAGGGTGCATTTGGAGTGATAAAAAATAAGATAAAGTGAGATAATTCGTGGGTTTGTAATTTGGGCAGTGAGATAAAAAGTGAATAATTTTTAGGAGTTTTCAGAGTTTTTTAGTGATTTTGGCAAACCAAATGCACCAATAGTATACCTCGTCTTGGAGCCCCCTTCAGGTAACCTAAGATTTGCTCTAAAGTAACCCAATAAGTAACTCGTGGAGAGGACATAAGTTGATGCACAATACCAACTAGATGTGTAATGTCAGGACGAGTTACCTAGGACAATTCATTTTTTCAACCAGCGTTCGATACCTCTCAGGATCATCAACTGACTTCCCATCTTCGGTTGTAAGATGTTGATTAGTAGCTATTGGTGCAGTACAAGGTTTAGCCCCTAACTTTGCAATTTCTTTCTGACCAAGGGTATATTTTCTTTGAGAAGGAAAGATACCTCTCTTGGACCTTGTGACTTCAATACCAAAGAAATATTTCAATAAACCTAAGTCCTTTGTTGAAATAGTGTCTGGAGAAAGGACTTTAATGCAGAGATACCTTCATTGTTACTGCTAGTAATCACAATATCATCAACATAAACAATTAGCAAGATAAGACCTGCTTCAGACCGTTGAAAGAACACAATGTGATCACGATTACTCTTCTTTATGCCAAATTCTTGGACTATTGCACTAAACCACCTAAACCAAGCATGGGGACTGTGCTTCAACCCATACAAAGATTTTCTAAGTTTGCACACTCTTCCAAATTCCCCTTGAGCAACAAACTCAGGTGGATGCTCCGTATACATTTGTTACTGCAAATCACCATGAAGAAAGGCATTCTTGACATCTAATTAATGCAAAGACCAATCATTATTGGCAGCAAGGGATATAAACAAGCGAACAGATGCAAGTTCTGCTATTAGTGAGAAAGTATCAGAATAATCAACCCCATATGTCTAAGCATAGTCGCTGGCAACCAATCGTGCTTTAAGATGAGCTATAGATCCATCAAGATTGACTTTGATAGCATACACCCATTTACAACCAATAGCTTTTTTACCTGCTAGAAGTTGCACTAGTTCCCACGTACCGTTGGCATCTAAAGACATCATTTCCTCCTCCACAGTGGATCTCTAGCCAGAATGGGTTAAAGCTTCATGGAGAATTTTAGGAACAGAGTCAGAATCTAGTGAAGCAATAAAACCACGCAAAGGAGGAGACAGGTGGTTATAAGATGCAAATGAAAAGATAGGGTGAGAACATTCTCGTTTATCTTTGTGAAGGGCAATAGAAATATCAAGAGTATGATTTGTAGACTGAAGAGTTGGTGGAGGATGTGAGTTTTGGTGTGCAAGAGGATGGTGAGAATAAACATAACATAACGGTGGTTTATTTGGTACAGAGGAGCCAACAATTATATTGACAGAATAAAACAAATTATCATCCTCCTTCCCCTCACAACCATTGGTAGGAATAGGAGATGCAGAGAAAAAAGGAACAGTCCAAAAAAAGTGACATGAGTAAAGACTAGCGACCCAAAGTAGGAGAATAACATCTGTACCTTTTCTGAACATGAGAGTACCCCAAAAAGGCACACTCCAGGGATTTAGGATCTAACTTAGACACCTGAGGACTAACATCACGAACAAAACACGTGCAACCAAAGATACGTTGCTTAAATAGAAATAAGGAATGTGATGTAAACAAAATAGAGTAAGGAATATCACTAGAAAGAATAGATGAGGGCAGCCTGTTGATTAAGAAACAAGCTGTAGAAATCGTGTCAGGCCAAAGATGTTTAGGAACCTTCATCTGGAAAAGAAGGGCTCTAGCAACTTCGAGTAGATGTCTGTTTTTACACTCGACAACACCATTTTGGGGTGGTGTGTCAACACATAAGGACTGATGAAGAATCCCATGATGTGTCATGTAGGAGTTGAAAGGGTTAGAGGAGTACTCTCTTGCATTATCACTTCTCGGAATGCGCACAGAAGCATTAAATTGAGTTTTGATTTTAGCACAAAAGGCACAAAATATAGAGAACAATTCTAATTTACTTTTCATTAAATATAACCAAATAACATGAGAATAGTCATTAAAACATGTGATAAAATATCGAAAACCATCTTTGGAAGGTACAGACCCAGAACTCCAAACATCTGAATAAACAAACTCAAAAGGCGACATAGCCCTTTTATTGACTCAAGGTGGATATGACACACAGTGATACTTAGCATATTGATACGACTCACAGTCTAAAGAAGATAAATTCTGAAATTGGGGAAATAATTTCTGCAAGACAACTAAAAAAGGATGCCCCAATCGATAGTGAAACTCAAGAGGGTTGACCATACTGGAACAAGCAATGGCTTTTGGCATTTTGATAGAACTTGTATCAAGCACATATAGACCTCCAGCCTCACGTCCTCTACCAATCTCCTTCCTTGTCATAAGATCCTAAAAAACACAATGATTGGGGAAAAAAGAGACAACAATTGAGGGCTTGAGTAATTTTACTAACAGAGAGCAGATTGAATGAAAAATTTGGTAAACCCAAGGCTGATGATAATGTGAGAGATGGTGTGAGAATGGCTGTTCCAGACCCCTCAATAGAGGTGCTTGACCCATCAACTAAAGTAACACTTTGAGGATTTCCATGGAAATTAAAGAAAGACAAATTTTTCGTGTTACCTGTCGTATGGTTAGTTGGTCCAGAGTCAATGACCCGTTTGGAAGTAGATGACACAGGGCATGTAGTGGGTTTACCTCGCTCTTTAGTAATAGCTGTAGGAGGGTTAATAGACCTTAGTGCTGCTTGGTACTGAGTAAAGCAGGCATATTTAGCAGTGGGAACAAGCATTGGTTGTTTAGGTAGATCTGCTGTATGACCATCTTGTGTTCTTGCAACATTAGCAACTTCAGGCTTGCCATGTAGTTTCTAGTAGGTACATTTTGTATGTCCAAGCTCACCACCCAAAAAAAAAAAAAAAAAAAAGAAGAAGAAGAAGAAGAAGTAAGATTGGTGGTTTGCCACTGTGAAAGAGGATGATTTATTGAAAGACTTGACTTACTCAACTGGGTTGTATGTGATTATATTTATACATGTACAAAAAAGGACTATTTAGATTACCTATAAGCTAGATACATCTCCCCATATTAAATACAAAGACATGAATATAGTACAAGCACATGAATACAATTAATGTACATTAACAACCCCCAGATGTATTCCTTGTTTTCCAACACTTCTCTTTAAGCTGGAGAATATGCATTTTTCATTCCTAGCTTGGAGATAATTCCTTAGAAAGTTATACCATCAAGGGGTACAAATTAGTCTGCTATCCAGCTTTTCCTTTATTAAGTTCCCGTGTACCTCAATGTGCTTCCTTCTGTCATGTTGAATGGGATTATGGGTTATGTTAATGGCAGACTTGTTGTCACAGAATAATCTCATAGGTCCTTCATGCTTGATCTTCAAGTCTTCTAAGATTATCTTGATCCATAGTAGCTCACATATTTCCAAAGCCATTGCTCTGAACTTTGCCTTTGCTACTACATTCTGCTTCTTACTTCTTTATGTTACAAGATTGCCGCCAAGGAAAGCATAGTAGCCAGAAGTCGATCTTCTGTTGACAGGTGAGCGAGCATAATCTGTGTCAGTGTAAACTTCAAGAGCCAACCCCACCATTTCTTCTAGACAAAATACCTTTACCAGGATTCCTCTTCTGCTAATGTAATATCCTATTTATTGCCTGCGAGTGAATCTCTTTGGGATTTTGCATAAACTAGCTTACCATGCTTACAGCAAACGCAACGTCTGCCCTAGTATGAGCCAGATATATGAGCTTCCCTACTAGCCTTTGCTACATTTCTTTGTGCACCGCTGAATCTTCACTTACTTCTCCAAGTTTTTGATTTGAGTCAATTGGTGTGGATACTAGTTTGCAAGCCAACTTTTTGTCTCCCTCAAGAGGTCTATGACATACTTTTGCTGTGAAATAAGAATGGCTTTGCTAGATTGAGTTACTTCAATTCCCAAAAGATACTTCAGTCTACCAAGTTCTTTTATCTCAAATTCCTTGGCTAGATATTTTTTCAAGGCTTCTTTTTCCTTTTCATTGTTCCTGACATAATTATGTCATCGACATAAACCAAGAGAGTTGTTATTCCCTCTGAATCTAAGTGCTTGAAAAGTATATAGTCTCCATTACTCTGTCTATATCTGGTGGCTAGTATCACTTTGGAAAATCTACCAAATCAGGCTCTAGGAGATTACTTGAGACCATATAATGCTTTCTTCAACCTACGAACTTTGTTGTTTCCTGTATTCCCCATAAATCCTGGAGGAACTTCCATGTATATCTCTTCTTTGAGATTGCCATGAAGAAAGGCATTTTTTATATCAAACTGCTCCAAATAAAAGTTGAAATTGGCAGCTAGTGATACCAAAATTCTGACTGTGTTCATTTTAGCCACTGGAGAAAATGTCTCCCGATAGTCAACAGCATAAGTCTGTGTGTACCCATTTGCCACAAGTTTGGCTTTTTATCTTTCTAATGAGCCATCTGACCTGTACTTCATCGTGAACACTCATTTGCATCCCACAGCTTTCTTCCCTGATGGTTGATCAACAACCTCCCATGAATTATTCTTTTCAAGTGCTTGCATTTCTTATCTCATGGCATTTTTCCATTTCTTATCAGATAATGCCTCAAAAATAGTATTAGGAATATGAATTGTATTTGATTTGACTAGGAAGTTTTTATGTGATGGTGAAAATCTTTCAAGTGACACAAACTTCGCTAGAGGATACAAAGGATGTTTAATGCACTCCATTGTGCCTTTCCCAATTGCAATAGGAAGGTGATAGTCATTGGATAATTGAGGAGAAATATTGTTTGGAACTATACTTACCTCAATTCTAGGAGTGGGTTGTGATTCTTGGACTTGATCTGGAGCTGTGTCCGGGTTTATACTCCTGGAGTAAACCTGGTCAAATCTAAATATGTCCCAGAGTACTTTATTCCTTATCATAGGTGAAGAAGTTGGCTCTGTTTGGGATGACTTTGTTGCTTGGGATGATTTACCTAGTGCAAGAGATTTAGGCTGAGGATATAAAATAGGAGCAGGAGGTTGGGATGGTTGAGGTATTGTAGATGGTAGTTCAAGTAGAAACAAGTCCTTGTCCTTATCTTTCATAGGTGACAATGACTCTTATTAAAGATAGGGTTCAGTGAACAAAAATTTTTGTTCGTCAAATGTAACATCAACAAAAATAAAAATTTTTCTGGTAGTTGTATGGTAACACTTATACCCCATCTGAGTTGGAGAATATCCCACAAAGACACACTTAACGGCTTTTGGATCTAACTTTCCCCTGTTGTGACTATGATATGAACAAATGCAATGCATCCAAAAATTTTAGGAGTGAGGTTATTTGTGATTATGAGATCAGGATAGAATTTAGAGAGAGTTTCCATTGGTGTTTTAAACCCCAAAAACCTTGAGGGCAATCGTTTGATCATATATACAGCTATGAGGACAGCTTTCCCCTAATAGCTATTTGCAGCATTTTGATGAGAAAGACAAGGCTCGAGTGGTTGCTGATAAGTGACTATTTTTGCTTTTTGTAATGCCATTTTGTTGTGGGGGGTACTAATACATGAAGATTCATGAGTAGTGCCTTCCTTTTGAAAGTATGGAGATAGAGTTTGATTGACATAATCTCCAGCATTGTTTGATCTAAATCTTTTTATTTTAACCCCAAATTGATTTTGAATCATGTTATGAAAATTTGGAAGAATACAACTAACATGGGATGTAGATTCGAGAAGAAAGATCCAAGAAACCCTAGTGCAATCATCAATAAACGAAACAAAACAAAGCGAGCCAGACACATTTGGAACTATGGAAAGTCCCCATACATCACTATGAATCAAATGAAATGGAATAGAACTTTTTTCACTTCGGATTGGAAATGGTACCTGTTTATGTTTTGCAAGTTCACAAACCTCACAATGAAAATGTTCATTCCTCAACCCTTTAAACAAAGATATAAACATAATTTTTAGGATCCCCAATGATGGATGTCCTAATTTAAAATGATGAAGCCAAATGGTGTCTTTATTGGATGATGGTAAAAACGACAAAGAAAAATTATTCTTGACAATGTTGGATTTGCCTGATTTCTCTAAATAGTGTAGACCTTCTTGTCGTTAGCAAGTCCAATCCTCCTCCCCGAATCTTGGTCCTAAAATGGACAGTAGAAAGATAAAAAAGTACATTACAGTTCATGTCACGAGTGAGTTTTTGTATGGATATCGAATTGATGGATAATTTAGGAACATGAAGGACATTTTTTAAGGGGAGAGATGGATAAATATGGATAATCCCCTAGTTGGACAAGAGTGTAAGTGCTGAAACTTAGTGAAGAGTGAGTCATATGATTAGTGGCTCTTGAGTCAATAATTCATAAACCCTTAATACTATTACTTGAGACACTTAATTCTTGAGAAACAGGGAACTTACCTAAGAGTGCAAGAGAACATGCACCAGCAGGTTTCTCTAAAGATCCCTGAAGTTGTCTTAACTTGGTTATCTCCTCTTTGTTGAACTCCCTTGGACTCAGATGCCTTTCTTGACTTGGCTGTCTTTGATTTACAGCAGCATTGGCTTGGCTTTAATTCTTGTGTTGTCCTCTTCGTTGATTCCACTCCTTGGTCGATGGTTTGCCATGCAATTTCTAGTGGTTTTCTTTCATGTGTCCTGATTTCTTATGGTAATTACACCAGGAGGCATCTTTATTGTTTTGGCTTCGGGACCTTGATAAATCTGCCTTTCTACTCTTCTTACATGGTGGTTCAGGAGCAGTTACCATTGCAAATCCTTCCATGGTTTGGAGTTCAAGCATAACCACTCCATGGCTTTCTTCGGCACGAATTAGGGAGATGGCTTCATTCAGAGATGGCAATTCCTCTTTGCCAAGAATTTGTAATCTGACTTGATCAAATTCAGCATCAAGTCTTGCCAAAAAATTGTAAACTCGATCTTTCTCGATGTAGTTCTTTAGGATTGCTGCATTTTCCGGGCATTTTGTTTCAATGCACCGATAATAGTTGAGTTCTTGCCCCAAATTTTGCAATAAATTTGCATATTTAGTCATTGTTTTACTTCCTTATTTTGTTCCACTAACTTTGACTTTAATCTCAAAGATCTGCGTTGCATCACGAGCTTTAGAGTGTGTCTATCGAATGGTTTCCCAAATCTCCTTTGCTGTGGACAAGAACATGAAGGTGTCGTTGATTTCTAAGTTCATGAAATTCCATAACCATGACATGATCATGGAGTCTACTTCATCCTGTGCTTCGAATTTTGGGTCGTCCTTCTTTGGTCCTATCCCAAGAAGATGACTCAGTTTTCGTTCTCCTTTCAAGTATTTTCGAACGAATTGAGACTATTTTAGGTAATTCTTTCTGTTCAGTCTATACGTTCCTTGCATGTTTTGAAGATATCCAGATGTCTGCTGCACCATGATTTCCTTGGATTGTCCAGTAGTTTTGGAAAATGAGACATTAGACATATTGATTCAAGTCTAAGGTAAAACTGAGAGATTTTTCTGGTGATGAAGACCAGGAACAACGATAGAAGTGAAGGCCAGAAAAGAAAAGATGGGTACAACTCTGTTTGGGCTCAAAATAGAGCAAAACAGATGTGAAAAATCAGCAATGAAGGTTGAGAATGAGAACCCTAATTAGACTCTGATACCATATGAAAGTGAATGATTTATTGGAAGACTTGACTTACTCAGCTAGGTTGTCTGTGAATACATTTATATATGTACAAAAAAGGACTATTTAGATTACCTATAAGTTAAATGCATCTCCCTATATTAAATACAGAGACATGATTATAATACAGGGACGTGAATACAATTAATATACATTAACAACCCCCAAATGTATTCTCTGTTTTCCAATAGCCACTACTTCCACCCTTATTGCCATAGTTGACTCGTCGACCTTTTTCGCTATGTTTTCCCCGACAAGTTTCACTCACAGAAGCATGGCTCAGAAGGGCACTAGTAACACTAGGAGAAGAAGGTCGAGATCCCTTTGCACGTAACACTGGAGAAAAAGTGTCATGAAGAGAAGTAATTTTCACACTAGAGAGAATTTGTGCTCAAGCAGTATCAAACTCGGATGGCAATCCTGTAAGAAAACTCATAACAGCCATTTGTCCTTGCTGAGACTGTTGTGTTTTCACATCAATACTAAAAGGCAGCAAGGCATTCAACTCCTCATAGACTTGTTTGAAATCCATAAAATATTCAGTTAAGTGACTTTTCCTGCTTTTCTTGACGATAAAACTTCTTACAAACATCATATATGTGAGATATATTGTTCTTTACAGAATATAGAAAGACTAAATAGTCCATAAGATCTTTAACAAACTCACAATGATTAACCAACCTGATTACCTCATTGTCAATGGAGTTCCGAATCTGCAGATAAATTCTCGCATCATCTCTTAACCAAGCTTTCTTTTCTACTGCATCAGAAGGTGGATCATCGGTTAGGTGATCATCTTTATCAATGCTATGAAGATAAATTCTCACTGTTTTTGCTCCATTCTAGGTAGTCTTTGCCATTAAGTTTGTGTCGGTGATCTTTGTTGTTGTAGGGACAGCATTGGAGATCACAGTCTTCATGTCTTTTCCTTCCGCCATTGAAGAAGATAATTCTGCCTCTAACTAGCAGAAAAGTGCAGCAGAAAATAAAATTGTCACCTCCACACCAATGACGGCTCAACTTGGGCCACCTCAAAAATTAAGGCTGAACACCAGGGCAGCCACAACAAATGAAGACCAGAAAAAATATTGAAGAGAAGAAGCTCTAAGGCTCTGATATCATGTGGAATAATTAGGGTCAATACATTATTTGTCTCTGATACAAACGGTACATTTATATAGAAAAAAAAAAAAAAAAAAAAACTGACCTAATTATATCCTGATTTATCTCCTGTAATCATGCATAATATTTACCTACCATGTATG
Organism: Vitellaria paradoxa; assembly: GCA_019916065.1. Taxonomy (NCBI): domain Eukaryota; kingdom Viridiplantae; phylum Streptophyta; class Magnoliopsida; order Ericales; family Sapotaceae; genus Vitellaria; species Vitellaria paradoxa. The sequence goes on from CM034239.1 coordinate 26,391,154, forward strand.
AAAATATTGACCTATTTACTGCAGAATATTTACCTGCCATATGTGAAAAGATTGACCTACTGTATTATATTTATGCTTTACAACATGATCAGAATCTTGGCTGCAGCTAGACTTCGAATTTTGCTTCTTTTTATATTTGTGAGTGTAGGCACGTTGCCGAACTACGTAAAATCTGTGTTCTTGTGAGTTCTTTGATATATTTTCTTGTCCTTGCGTATATTCACCATAATTGTGGGGGGTTGGGTTTAGATTTCACAATAATGCCTTTCCTTGTCCCCTTTTTTTGAATGGTTGACTTAATTCAAATGAATCCTACACGTTGGCAATGCAATCAATCAAAGTGCTTACTTTTGGCTAACTCCTACGTTCAGCCTTAGCAGTCTTCTTATCAAAGTCATTTGCTTCTAAAGTCACTAATCTTTTTGTTGTTAACAACATCGGTTTGTTTAGTTCTCACAGTTTGATTAATATCACTTATCTTCTTGTTGTCCTCGATATGCTTACTAGTGTAAGATTATTTTGATGGATAATTTTCTCTGTGTTAACCCAAAAATTGAGAGCCTAAAAAAAGCCAAATAGACTTTCAATGCCATTATATTTTTTAGTCATTGCAATTGCTTGCTTTTAGAGTATGAACTCATTTAGGATTCATAAGCACCATGGTAACCGGCAAAGTTTCAACAGTCAGACTTTATTTTTATAAATAAGTGCAATATTACTTTTGCATCCTTATCCATCATTTTTTGGGGTCTTCCAACAAACTGAACAAGCTTTTTAATTGAACTGCAACATCATCAACCATTTTGAAACTTGAAAAATGACAATAGAAGTAGCTCCAACTGCCTTCTTTAATTTATTTATTAATAACAATTTTAAATTTATGACCTTATTTTTCATAAAACAGCTATATTCCTTGCCTCAATATTGGCTCCGTTTGGAACTAAACAAAATAAAATAAAATCTTACAAATCTCAAAAAACACGAATTACGAGACAATAAAATTTAAATTTTTTACTCACTACACGAATTACAAGACAAATCTTTTACCATTTTATTTTATTTTATACACTTTTATACAACTCCAAACACACCCATTGCCTTTCAGGTATTGTAAAATCTATCATGAGTATGTAGTTAACTACCTAATTCATTTGTGCATTTTCCTTTGGTGCGATTGGTGTTGTTTCTTATGCATGTTATGTCTTTGGATATTTGCATGGATGCGCATTTGAAGGGTTCTGCTAAAAGAAGTGCTTGGTTTTAAGCAATTTGGATTGATTAATATTTGCAATATCTAATGTTGGCTCACTAGTTATAGTAATTTTATTTTTCATGAATAGCCTTGTCTTATTGAAGGTTTTTCTGTTATATTGATAATCGTTGCAGCGGAGCTGGGCTACATGTTGGTCATCCTCTTGGATATACAGCCACAGATATTCTTGCGAGATTCAAACGCATGCAAGGATTCAATGTTTTGCACCCGATGGGATGGGATGCATTTGGGTTGCCAGCGGAGCAATATGCTATTGAGGTTTCTTTTGGAATAACTACATGTGGTATGTTGGTGCTTCAAAAATGTTTACACCCAGTTCCTAATTTTCCATATCATGTGTTTGACAGACAGGGACCCACCCAAAGATCACAACTTTGAGGAACATTGAACGCTTCCGTACCCAGGTATTTTCTTTTTTTGTTTCTCTTTTTAATTTTTGCCATAAAATGTTTAGGTAATAGATAATAAACAAATTTTTTTCTGTTGGTTTTTAGGCTTTGGCTAAAATCATTATGCATATATTTTGTTCTAAGTTTTACCTGTGGACCATTCAAGTCTAATCAAATTATACATGAAAGTTGAGACTATTTATGGATTGACAATTCAATTTCGATTCTAAACTAGTCAAATGTCTATTTTAAAATATACTTTAATTTGTGGGGAAAGACTAGTTGGCCATGGCATGATGGGCTGGATTATCATGAAAAATAACAAGGAGAAATGTGGATAATTATGTTGTTGGAGAAATGTCAGTAATTATGCAAGTTCACATGGTGCAAATCAACTTTGATACCTAGGCTTTAATAGGAGAATATAACCTTTGTGCTTTAGCCCCATGGCATTGGAAGCTAATATCTTAAAATTTTGTTACTAATCCATTTGTCTTCATTAGGTGTGTTTATTTATTTATTTTGGTTTCGCTAATTATAATCTTGCTTTAATTTCTTCAGTGTCTAGGTTGTTTACCATTTATGTTGATGTACAGGTTTTATATTTATATAAAAAAGAAGTTTTCTATATTGGTAGCAGCTGATTTTATTTCAGTGAACTAAAAATTATTGATTTGTATACGAAAATTGCAATCTCCTTTTAATTACAGATTCTTGGCTCCAAGCATGTTTCTGTTTAAAAATTCAAGACTTAGAGCTATTTAATGTTTAAATAGTTTTCTCTGACTAACCAAAGTGGCATTTCAAACCAAAAACTTATTTAGTTGTTGAATTAATGATTGAATCGGTTAACATGTAAAACCAAATGTTGCTTGTGTAGTAAAATCAAATACAATTTCATATATCCCAAAATGAAAAAAATTTTTTCATTTCCTAAATTTTAGTTAGATCCAACTTCAATCAACTCATCAGTCTCTTCTTCATTGACTCCATGTCTATCTCCATCATTTGTAGACAAAATAAATTCCAATTCAAGCTCATCGATTGAGAGGTTGGCAACCTCGAGAATTCCAACTTCATCTAGTGATCAAACTTGTGTAGAGTCCCCCCCTTCATTGATCACGTCTAAGGTACAACAGAATTTGTATTAAGTTAAATTTTAATTATTTACAATTTGATCTCTAATTAAATTTGATCATATCAATTTTATCTCCGAATAAAGTTTGAAACATTACATTTGCACCCTTGCTGTATCTTAAAAGTATTCTTCCCATATCCCAGCCGTACCCTTCCCGTATCCCAGCCCTATCTTATGTAAAATAAAAAATAAAAAAACTAGGACACGCTACGTATCCAACCTCCTAGCCATATCCATATTCACTGAGTATCCGATACGAGTGTGGCACTTAATTTGAAGTATTTGTACTTCATAGGCAGAATGCCACCAAGGGTGAGAAAATGTTTCAGAAACAGTGTTAGAATAAAAATAGAGGATAAAGATGTAATAAATGAACGATAGAAAGGTGATAAAGCATCATAGGACACAAAACTAAAGATAGGATGAGAAGTGTAAGAGCGTGTACCCTTTCGAGGAGCAATAGGGACATTTAAATCACTTACAGGAGCAGACGACATGGGAGAAACAAGTGGCGGAGCTCTAGATGCAGGTGGTGGAGCAGTCACGCCTTGATGCCGAGTATATAGCTCTGAATCAGGACAAGCCAAACGACTAGATGGACTTAAAGGAGTATGGTGACTAGCTGAGATTGTTTCAACTGGGATATTAGAGAAGAAAGACTCTCATCAGGACTGGATTGAGACTGAGGCTAAGAATAGAATTAGGTAAACTCAAAGAAGGTGACATCAGCACAAACGAAGAAATGATTAAGAGCTGGACTATAACGATAATCCTTCTATAATTGGGAATATCCTAAGAAGATGCACTTATGAGCCTGGACATCTAGTTTTTAAATTCTAGGAGCCAATTGATGAACAAATGAAGTGCACTCAAAAATTCGAGACAAAAAGGAAAACAAAGGTTTGTGAGGGAATAACACAAAATGAGGGGTTAAACCTCTGTTGATAGAAGATGGCATGTGATTAATTGAATGACATGCAGTTAAAACAGCATTACTCCAAAAGGTTTTGGGAACATTCATTTGAAAAAGTAGACATCGGGCTGTTTCAATAAGATGCAAATTTTTTCTTTTAGCAACTCCATTTTGTTGTTGTGTATTTAAACAAGAAGACTGATGAAACATGCCCCAAGTGGTCATGAATTTAACAAGAAGTTTAGAAAAATTTTCTTTGGCATTGTCACTGCATAGAATTCGCACAGGTAATCAAATTAGGTTTTTATTTTAGCACAGAAAGCTTGAAAAATAGAAAACAGCTCATAATGATCTTTCATGAGCTCATAGATAACGTCAAGCGTAGAGGCTGCTCATTGGTTAACAGATGCTACTTTTGTCATAATCATGAAGAAACTATTGAGCATCTACTCATTCACTGTACATGGACCACTGAAATTTGGAGTCTAATTCTTTCTTGCTTTGGGATCCAAATGCGCTTTCCTGCTAAATTGAAATGCTTCCTCTCAGCTTGGTGGGGACAATCAATGGGAAGAAGGAAAAAGAGGATTTGGAATCTGATCCCTTCTTGCCTTTTTTGGTTACTTTGGAAGGAACATAATAGAAGGATTTTTGATAATGAAGAAAGGACTATTCTGAACTCCAAAAGCCTATTTCTCTCTTGTTTGTATAGTTGGGTGGAGGAAGGAAAGGAGAAAGATCTAAATTCCTTTCTACTTTTTATAGCTAGCATGAAGTAGAGCAGGGTTTTTGTAATTTGATATTCTTGGCATCCTTTTGATGCCCCTTTAATAAAATTCTTATTTATCTTTTCAAGAAAAAAGAGAGTCGAAGAAAGGTAATGTTGGGTGATTCAATGGTTGCACTGATTGTTAAAGGAGCAGTCCTTGTTGTCCAAGGAATAGCGTTCAAAAGGAACAACAAAAATAAACTATAGTGTGATCATTACTGTAAGCCGAATCACTAAGGGGAGAATTACTGGAAACTGCATGGCAAGCCAAGTGGTTGGGTCCCTAATAAGTTTAAAAATAGAGAAAACAAAGGATACCAAACATCACAAGTTACAGCTGAACCATCAAATCCGAGAGGACATGGCCTAACTCAGAATAAAGATAAGGTTGAACAACTATACATGTTGTTAGGAGCATAGTCGATCAGCAGCCAAGAATTAGGTTCTTCTTTCCTTGCGTAGAATGGTTGAAATCAGAGAAAATTTTTCTTCTATATTTCTATTCATGCTATACCTCCCTGTTTATGATACACTAGAATATCTAGAAAAGGAAATAAGCCCCTACAAATCAGCTCTTAATATCTTCTATACATAGGGATGTTTCCTAATCTAATTCTACTTCACAATAACAATACAACTACAATCCCACAATCATTGGAATTTCTCCACTCCCCCTTAAGTTGGATCGTAGATACTGATCATGTCCAACTTACAAATGAAATCATTGAAATTTTGCCTTGGCAGTCCTTTGGTGAAGATGTTAGTAGTTCATTTTTTGTAGGAACATAAGTCATACAAATAGTTCTGTCTTCCACCTTTTCCTTGATAAAATGTTGGTCCACGTCTATATGTTTAGTCCTGTCATGCTAAACTAGATTGAGAGAGATGTTAATGGTTGCCGTATTATCACAATACATTTTGATAGGAAACTCCACTATGATTTTGTAGTTCTCTTAAGAGTCTTCAAATCCATAGTCCACATATTCTTTGTGCAATAGCTCTAAACTCAATTTCAGCACTACTTCCCACAACATTTTGTTTTTTACTTCTCCATGTCACCAAATTTCCCCATATGAAGGAGCAGTACCCAGTAATAGATCTTCTATCTTTCGCTGAACTTACTCAATCAGCATCTGTGAAGATTTTATTCCTTTGTTTTTCCCCTTTTTAAATAATAGACCCTTGCTTGGGGAATCGTTGGGATACCTAAGGATCTTGTATATAGCCTCGGGGTGAGTTTCCTTCAGTAAGTGCATATGTTGGACCACTACACTTATTGCAAATGCAATATCAGGTCTGGTATGTGAAAGGTAAATTAATTTGCCTACTAACCTTTGATACTTTTCCCTGTTAACCAATTTTTTAGCCTCTTCTGTTCTCTTGCCTGCTTCAATAGGAGTCTCACTTGGTTCGCAACCAATCATGCCAGTTTCAGTCAAAAGATCAAGTACATATTTCCGCTGAGAAACATTGATGCCCTTCTTTGATCTAGTCACCTCCATTCCCAGAAAGTATTGCATCTCGCATAGGTCTTTGACTTTAGACTCGGTGGCTAAGACATCCTTCAATCTTTCTATCTCTACTTGATCATCACTAGTGAGAATAATGTCATCGAGATACACAATCAGAATTGTCTTTTTTCCATCCTTGGACTGCTAGAAAAACATTGTATGATTTGAATGTCCTTGCCGATATCCTTGTTCTTTAACTACTTTTGCAAGATTGTTTATAGTCCATATAAGGAGTTCTTGAGTTTGCAGGCTAGATTTTCTTTACCTCTTCTACAAAATCCTGGTGGCAACGTCATGTAGACCTCTTCTTCTAGCTCTCCTTCTGGGAAAGCATCCTTGATATCTAACTGTTGAAGTGGCTAATCCAGATTGGCTGCCAAAGACAATAGGACCCGAATGGCGTTAAGTTTTGCCATTGGTGCAAAGGTCTCTGTGTAGTAAATGCCATAGGTTTGAGTGAACCCTTTTGCCACCAACTAGGCTTTGTATCGCTTTATTGTGCTAGCAGCTTTATACTTCGCTGTGAACACCCATTTGCAACCCACTAGTTTCTTCCCTCTTGGTAGATCCATCACTTTCCACCTCTCATTTCTCTCCATTGCTCTTAGTTCTTGTTTCCTTCATTATTGCCTCCCTGCATTCAGAAGTCTTCAGGGTTTCCTGAATATTCTTAGGAATTTTTATGCTATCAAGGTTAGATGCAAAATTATGACACCCTGTAGACAAAGCATTGTAAGATACAAACATTGAAATAGGATGGCGAGTAAATGAATGGGGTTGTTTTCTAAGAGCAATGGATAAATCAAAATCATCGAGTTTCGATGTGTTCAAGAGAGGTTCTGTCACCTGATTTGAAGTTGAAGGAGACTTGTCATTACTTGGATCTATCACCGGGTCCAATTTTGGTAGTGCTTTGGGTGTGGGGTTCTCTCGAGACAGATTCCACCCTCCTTGAGTAAACTAGCATCTCCTTATCACTCTGCTTTCTTGCATCTCCCTATTAATTCAAGTGTCCTTTAGTTGTGGCAGAGGAGTGTTTTGAACTGGAGGATCAAAATTCCCATCAAAGTTAAAAAACCAAGCTTCACTGATATTCTCCCCTTGAAGTGAGGACCTTGAGTAGTAGGGAGTGTTTTCAAAGAAGGTAACATCAAGGCTAACAAAGATTTTTATGGTAGCTGGATGATAGCACTTGTAACCTTTCTAGGTAGGAGAATAGCCAATAAGCACATACTTAAGGGCTCAAGGATCCAATTTATTGGGATGATGAGCATGAACATGGACAAAAGCTGTACAACGAAAGACTTTGAGAGGAAGAGTAGAGCTTAGCCTAGTGGTAGGAAAGGTCTCTTGAAACTCATGGAGAGGTGTAGCGAAAGATAGTACCCTACTTGGCATTCTGTTGATAAGTAGTTGTTAGGATGGCATCGCCCTAAAAGAGTTTGGTCATGTTGGTAATGAAGAGTAAGGCTTGGGTGACTTTAGGAACGTGTTTGTTTTTCCTTTCGGCGATCCCATTTTGTTGCGGGGTGTCAACATAAGAGCTTTGATGAATTATACCATGTTTTTGAAGATAGGTTCCCAATATATGGTTAAAATACTCATTGCCATTATCAATTTGCAAGATTTGGACTTGTGTGTGGAATTGTGTTTGGAACATGGAATGGAAATTAATAAACACCGAACGAGCCTCCGTTTTGTCATGTAACAGATAAACCCAACAAATAAGAGTATGATCATCAATGAAAGCAACAAGCCATTTTGTGTGGGATTGGTTAGTTGTGCGAGATGGACCCCATAAATCAATGTGAATTATAGAAAATGGCATAGAAGGTTTATTTGTAGATGTGGGAATTGAAGTACAACAGTGTTTTGCAATTCACAAGGCTCACATTGAAAATCAAAGGCCATTTTATTCGATCAAATAGAAGGGAACGAACGTTTCATATGTTGAAAGTTTGGATGACCTAGTCTAGAATGCCATAACAAAAGTTCACAAGCTTTAGATGTCGGATTACAAGCCACAATGTGGCAAAAGCCACTCTTATTATCTTCTGCAAAATAGTAGAGACCCTCACACTCGTTAACACTGCCAATCTTCTTCCTCGATAATAGGCCCTGAAAAACACAATGAAAGGGAAGAAATTTAGCAGAGCAATTGAAGTCTTTTGTCAACTTGCTAAAGGACAATAAATTATAAGATAATTTTGGGACATGAATAACAGATTCTAAGGTAATAGAATCTAAGATACAAATACTCCCTTTTTCAGCTACTAAGGAGAGTGACCCATCTGCAATTTTAACTTTTGAATGGCCAGCACATGGTGAATATGATGAGAACAAGTGATAGGCATCAATTATATGATCTGAAGCCCCAGAATCCAGAATTGATAACCCAAAGAGCATTGGTCCAAAGAGGGGCACTAAATGCTTGCGAAAAATTACGTCGTTGGGCTAAAGAGCCCAAAGGAACATTGGTGGCTTGGCCTGAAGCTTGGAAGCTAGAGAAGCGTTCATAGAGTTTTTCTAACTGGTCAGGATTAAAGCCACTACTGGCGGTAGACTGAGTGCTCTTCTCTCCTTGAATTTTCTTGGTCTAGTAGTCTGCAGTAGCTTGATATCCCCGGGTTTTAATATTTTGTCTAGGCTTCCAATCAGCTGGGTTCCCCTGTAGGTCCCAGCAGGTGTCCTTGGTGTGACTTAATTTTTTGCAATGCTCACAGTTGGGACACCCTTTTCTACTGCCTTGAACCAACCCTGGAGGTGTACAGTGGATCATTAGAGCTAACATTTCAGAACTAGAAGAATTATTCTCCTTTAACATCACTTTCCTTCTATTTTCTTCTCGCCTGACCTCTGAAAAAACTTCCCAAATTGATGGCAGGGGGGCGTCAGCCAAGAATCCTTCCGCAAACATCATCCAGGTCGCGATTGAGGCCAACAAGAAACTCAAGTACCCTTTTGTTCTCAAGTTTCTTTTTGTATCAAACACTATCAACACATCACTTCCATTCTTCTTCACAGCTCAGTTTGAGTTCCTGCCAAAGAGACATCATCTCCATATAGTAGCCAATCACCTCTCTCTCTCTCTATCTCCCCCCTTGCTTCATTTGCCTCTTGATTTCAAATATTTTGGAAGAGTTCTCAGCATTTGAATAGATCTCACGGACTGCTTCTCAAACATCTTTTGCTGTAGGCAGGAACAAGTATGTCTTTCCAATTGATGGGTTCATGGAATTTATTAATCACAAAATCACCAATGAATTTTCCGATCTCCATCGTTGGTGGGCAATGGCATCAGAGGAAGGAGGTTGCTTTGTCTCACCGGTAAGATATCCCAACTTACCTTTGCCGTCAATGACAAGCTTAATGAATTGAGCCCATTCACGAAATCACCAATGAATTTTCCAATCTCTATTGTTGGTGGGCAATGGCATCAAAGGAAGGAGGTTGCTTTGTCTCACCGGTAAGATATCCCAACTTACATTTTCCGTCAGTGACAAGCTTAATGGATTGAGCCCATTCATGGAAATTCCTTCCATTCAACTTCTCAATAGTAAGTTGAACGAAGGAGTTATCCACTTGACCTGTGGGGGAGCTGACTTCCATTTTACCCTCAAATATCTTAGTTGCCATGGATAGCTCGGTTTCAGGCTATGGGGACAATGAAATGAGCGATCTGCGTTAGCCGCAATTGGCAATTACAATGAAGTAACACCAGGGTCGACACTATAGGTGATGCTGCTGGAGGTGACGTTGCTAAAGTCGACGACTATTGGCGACGTCGAATTGAAGATGTCGACGACAAATCGATTTTGGCGATCGATTTTGATTGTACGATTGCAGAGGACGTCGGTGACTAATCAATTCTAGCGATCGATTTCGATTGTGCAATCGTCGATGGCAATTGATGAACAATCGGCTCTTAGCAATTGACGAACGATCGGCTCTGGTAATCACCGAACAATTGATTTGACGAACAATGAACACCGAGACAGAAATCAATTGACAATAAAATCAATTGATTGGTTGAATAATCAGCTAGAAAAACTGATCGGACAAAAATGGGTCACCAATCTACCTACTCTGATACCATGAAATCATGGAAAATTTTTCTTCTATATTTCTATTCATGCTATACCTTCCTGTTTATAATACAATAGAATATCTATGGAAGGAAATAAGCCCCTACAAACTAGCTCCTAATATCTTCTATACATAGAAGCGCTTCCTAATCTATTTCGACTTCCCAATAATAACATAATTACAATCCCACAATCATTGGAATTTCTACGAAGGTACTTTCTTAACTGCTTTTTGTGGTAGGATAGAAAAGAAAGAAACTTGGATTGTTGATTCAGGTGCAAGTGATCATATGACAAGTCGTGGAGAGCTGTTTAGTTCTTATAATTCCAATCCTGGAAATTACAAAGTAAAAATTGCAGATAATGCACTAGCTCATGTTGCTAGGCTTGGATTAGTAAAAATTAGCCATTATCTTGCTTTGCAGTCTATGTTACATGTGCCTAAATTATTCGCTAGTTTGTTATTTGTTAATAAGTTCGTGAAAGACCTTCAATGTAATGTAAATTTTTTTGATAAAGGATGTATGGTTCAGGACCCAAAATTAAGGAAGAAGACTGGCTGTGCTAGTGAACGAGGAGGACTTTATTTCTTTGATAGTACCGAGAATTTCGCCACCAAAGGAAGAAGAGATTATGTTGTGTCACTACCGAATGGGACATCCTAGTTTTCCATATCTGAAGCACTTATTTCCTTTGTTGTTTTCCAAAAAATAAGTCTTTTGCAGTGTGAATTTTGCCAGTTGGCAAAACATAAAAGAAAGTCTTATTCGCCCAGTATGTATAAATCATCTAAGCCATTTTCAATGATTCATAGTGATCTTTGGGAATCTTCTAAGATTTCTAGTATGTTTAGCAAACGTTGGTTCATTACATTTTCTAATGACCATACTAGATTATGTTGGGTGTACCTTTTGAAAAATAAATCTATTATTACTCGTATTTTTGAAGAATTCTATTCCATGGTTCAAACCCAATTTGATGTTGTAATTCAGGTTTTCTATACTGATAATGGAAAAAGGTACTCTAGTTCTGTTTTGGGAGATTTTTTGACAGCTCATGGGATTATTCATACGAGCTCTTTCGTCGAAACCCCTCAGTAAAATGGCATTGCTGAAAGAAAAATGGTCTCCTATTGGAAGTTGCTGGAGCCTTAATGTTTACTAGTAATATTCTTAAGAAATTTTCGAGAGATGCAATTTTATCTGCATGCTATCTTATTAATAGAATGCCGTCTAAGGTTCTCAACTTTGGAACTCCACTCAATACTCTGATCAAATCCTATCCTCAGTTTTGAATTCCTTCTAACCTAGAGCTCAAAATGTTTGGATGTATTGCTTTTGTTCAAAATCTAGACATTGATAAAAACAAATTAGACCCCAAGGCTGATAAATGTGTTTTTTCTAGGTTATTCTTCCACTCAAAAGGGGTATCGTTGTCATTCTCCCAGTCTTTAAAAATATTTTGTGTCTATGGATGTCACGTTCTTTGAAAAACGACAATTCCTTCCTATGACTCTTCTTTAGGGGGAGACATATACATAGGAGGAAGAAAGTTTAGGTGATAATGTTGGAATTTGGTGGTCTCCACAATCTTTGTCTTTTGGCACAGAAACAATAGATGGTGATCAATTCGCCTGTAGCAATTACACCATTACAAATTCCAACAAGTGATACTAATGGAATTGTCGAGGAATCAAGTGAAGTCCATGGTCTGAATGGCTCGTCTAAGTTAGGGGGAGAAAAGCATAAAAGGCCGGAACTAGAAATAGTTGTCTATTCTTAGTAAAAAAACTATCAAAGGAATAGGGAGATCTAACACTCAACTTAACCAACCTTCTGAACCAGATTCGAGTATGCAACTCCCGGAACCCAACTCTCATATTTTTGAAAATTCTAACCTTAATGTTCCAATAGCAGTGCGGAAAGGGGTTAGATCATGTACACAACATCCTTGGGGGGGCAATTTGTTTCATATGCTCACTTGTCTGAATCATGTCACAAATCTGACACAGAAGAGGTGCTGAGAACATTTGAAAGTGCTTGGGCTAATCTGAGATGTTGGAGATACCTACTAAGAAAAAAAAAAAAAAAGATCCGAGATGGAGAAAGGCTATATCAGAAGAAATGGAAGTCTTGAAGAAAAATCATACATGGGAAATAGTCCAAAGACCTAAAGTGAAGAAGCTAGTTAGATGTAAATGGATATTCAATGTGATTTTCAGGACAAATGGCTTTGTTGATTGGTATAAAGCCAGATTGATTGCGAAGGGATATACTCAAGACTTATGGGATTGCCTATCAAGAGACCTTCGCACCAGTTGCCAAATTAAACACAATCTGAGTCCTATTATCTCTTGCAGCTAATAAGGGTCGGCTTCTGATTCAGTAGAGGTGAAAAATGCCTTTTTAAATCGTGATTTACAGGAAGAAGTGTATATGGAGCTCCCACCCGGATTTGATGAAAGAAAGAAAGAAGGGAAGATGTGCAGATTAAGGAAGTCAATATATGGCTTAAAGCAATCACTCGGAGCCTGGTTTAATAGATTTACCAAAGTCATTAAGGTTGAAGGATATAAATAGGCTCAATTCGATCACACTCTCTTTTATCAACATAGACTTGGGAAGTTAACCATTCTTATTGTTTATATTGACAAAATAGCCTCAGCAAACAAGAGGAAGAATTGGATTGAAAGGCTAAGAGTGAATGGCCGTATTACTGAAGATCATGAGCTCATTAAGCAAGGAATACTGAATTTTTATGAGCAGCTCTTCATGGAACAGGAAGAATGGAGACCTAAGGTCGATGAATTGAATTTCTCCCACATTAGCCTTGAGGAAGCTGAAGGAATAGAACAACCCTTTTCGGAATCTGAGCTTTTTATTGCTCTCATGGATTTAAGTGGGGATAAAGCTCTAGGTCCAGATGGTTGGACTTTAGCTCTTTTTCAAAAATGCTAGAGCATTTTCAAGGAAGACATACTGTTGGTTTTTGCAGAATTTCATCAAAGTAGCAAATTTGTAAGAACCTTGAATTCCACATTTATTGCCTTGATTCCAAAGGAGGCTAGTGCAATAGATATTAGAGATTTCAGACCAATAAGTTTGGTTGGAGCTGTCTATAAGTTAATCGCAAAAGTTCTTGCTACCAGATTGCGAAAAGTGTTGGACCCAATCATCTCCATCTCTCAAAATGCCTTTATGGGTGGTAGGCAAATCCTGGATGCTGTCCTTGTTGCGAATGAAGTCATTGGCTCAACGGCAAAAAGAAGGGAATCTGGGATTGTTTGTAAATTGGATATTGAGAAAGCTTTTGACCATGTTAATTGGAATTGTTTGATTTACTTGCTGAGAAGAATGGGTTTTGGAGATAGGTGGTGTCAATGGATTTACTGGTGTATCTCTACGGTTCGGTTCTCCAGCTTGATCAATGGATCTCCAGTTGGTTTCTTCGCTTCGTCAAGAGAGTTAAGGCAAGGTGACCCTCTTTCCCCATTTTTATTCATTATAGTCATGGAAGTCTTTAGCAGAATGCTAAAAAATGTGGAGGAGGCTGGTTTGTTAGAAGGCTTTTCAGTTAGGAATCGAGGCAGGGACTCAATAAGCATTTCTCGTCTCCTGTTCGCTGATGATTCCATGGTATTCTGTGGGGCTGATAAACTGCAGTTGGGACATCTGAGATGCACTCTACTAGGCTTCGAGGCAGTCACTGGATTGCGAATTAATTTGAGAAAATCTGAGGTGTTTTCGGTTGGTGATCCATCTTCTCTTCGGGAATTGGCAGACATTCTTGGTTGCAAATCAGGCTCATTCCCAACTACTTACTTAGGCCTGCCATTGGGAACTCATCTCAAATCTAAAAGGGTCTGGGAACCAGTACTGGAACGAAGCAGGAATAGACTTGCTATTTGGAATGCTAAATATCTCTCAACTAGGGCAAGAACCACTCTGATTAAGAGTGTACTTTCCAGCCTCCCAACCTACTTTCTTTCCCTGTTTAAAGCTTCTGCTTCTGTTATTAAAGAGCTTGAGAGATTGCAAAGGAATTTTCTTTGGGGCAAAGGTGATGGAGTTTTCAAACACAGCTTGGTTAATTGGAAATCAGTCTGTTCCCCAATTGGGTCAGGAGGCATCGGTATCAGACAATTACAGCTGCAAAATGAAGCTTTATTGGGTAAGTGGCTATGGAGATTTCATAAGGATAATGGTAGACTTTGGAAGAAAGTTATTTCCATTAAGTATGGTGAGGAGTTGGGTGGCTAGATTACACCCCCTTGTTCAAACTCTGTTGGCGCAAGTATCTGGAGAGAAATTAGGAAGAATTGGAGGAATTTTGGTAGCTGTATTTTGTGGAAGCTGGGCAGAGGGGATAGGATTCTATTTTGGAGACACAATTGGATGAATGTTGGCTGTCTAGCTGACCTTTTCCCAAAGATCTATGGCTTAGCTATTAACAAAGTTGCTTTTATCAGAGATTATTGCATTGGAATGGGTAATAGTCACACCTGGGTAGTCACTCTTCGCAGGAACATGAATGATTGGGAAATGGATGCTTACTTGTCTCTTATTGAGCTCCTAAACGATGTCTATTTGGAGGATTTTGAGGACTCCATGGCTTGGAATGGGTCAAAAGAGAAGCTCTTTACTGTCAGATCCTATTATTCATCATTGAAAGGACACATAAGCGATGCATTTCCTTGGACGAAGCTTTGGAAGACTGCTGCCCCTCCTCGGGTGCTTTTCTTCTCTTGGTGTGCAGCTGCTAGGGGGAATATTTAACCATGGACAACCTCAAACTTAGAGGTTATTTCATAGTTAACCGCTGCACATTATGCTTCAATCAGGAGGAGTCTATTTGACATATGTTACTGCATTGCCCATGGACAGCTGAGATGTAGAGTTTGATTTCTTCTTGCTTTAATGTGCAGACGTGCTTCCCAAGGAATTTGAGTGATTTTTTACTGGCATGGTGGGGGCAACCTCTTGAGGGGAATAAAAAATCCATTTGGAATGTGATTCCATTTTGTGTGTTCTGGCTGACTTGGAAGGAGAGGAATAGAAGGATTTTTGAAAATGAGAGCAGGCCATCTTACAGGATTAAAAGCTACTTTCTTGCATGTCTATATGATTGGGTGAGGGATGGAAAGGAGATAGACCTATCTTCTTTCTTGAATTTCCTTGATCAGATGAGATGAGTGGTTTGGTTGGTTGCCTGTCTGTTTGGATGTTTTGTTCCTATTGGTGTCATGTATTAGCATCCAATTAATGCTTGTATAGAGCTATTTTCTTTTAATTAAAATTTACTTATCTTTTTCAAAAAAAAAAAAAAAGGTGATGATGAGGAAGAAAATGGAAGATTGAAGAAAATCCTAGTTAGAGAATTTGAAATAAAAAACGTAGAGAAGTTAAGATACTTCCTAGGAATGGAAGGTGTAAGTAACGAGGGAATCTCGATTTCTCAAAGAAAATACATTCTTGATCTTTTAAAAGAAACTAGGACGCTAGACTGCAAACTAGTAGAGATGCCTATGGATCCTACTATAAAACTTGGAGAAAGTTTTTCTACGGGTCTAGTAGAAAAAGAAAATCTCAGCGACTAGTTGGTAGACTGATCTATCTATCTCACACAAGACCTAATATAGCATTTGTTGTTGGTTGCGTAAGTCAATTTATGCATTCACCCCCTGAAGAACATATGGAGGCTGTTTTTTTTTGGATTTTGAGGTATCTAAAGGGTACCTCAGGCAGAGGTCTCTTCTTTAGAAAAACTGGCATAAGAAGTATTGAGTCTTATACAGATACTAACTGGGCCGGTTGAGTGACTAATTGGCGTTCAACCTCAAGTTATTATACATCAATATAGGGAAATCTAGTCACATGAAGAAGCAAAAAGCAGCAAGTAGTAGTTAGAAGCAGTACAGAAGTTGAGTTTAGAGAAGTTGTTCAAAGGATATGTGAATTATTGTTTCTAAAAATTTTACTGTGGGCGTTAAAAATAAAGACCTCTAAACTTATGAAGCTGTATTGTGACAATAAGGCTACGATTAGTATTGCTCACAACCCCGTACACCATGATAGAACAAAGCATGTAGAGGTGGATTGACCTTTTATAAAAGAAAAAATTGAGCAAGGAATTATTTGTATGGTGTATGTCCGAACTGGGGAATAAGTTGCAGACTTGCTTATAAAGTGGTTAGCTAGACCATTGTTCGAGAAACTGGTTGACAAGTTGGGAATGTTCAATCTATGCACACCTAGCTTGAGGGGAGTGTTAGCAAAAATAATAACAGAGAGCAAGCTGGCAGCAATTAAAGGCTGTCAACATGCATTGAATCCAGTTGGACATCAAACATTTAATACATGCATCCCCTTGAATAATACATTCCCCCTTCAATTGTTTTTGGTCTTTCCTAGGATTGTCTTTCCTAGGATGTCTTTTTGGTTGGTCTTTATATTTTCTATTTAAAGGGCTGTATATGTTGATTGTTATCATGGACGAAATTTATGTAAATAAGAAAAAATATTGCAGTATTTTATTATTCTCTTCTCCTATTATCTCTAACATAATCCTTCCCTAGTTTGTACTTTCGCAGAGACAACTCTAAGGGTGTCAAGCAGTTCAATTCAATTCTTTATTTATTAACAAACATTATGAATTTCCAATACTAGTGTTAATAAAGGATGCCTCCTTTCTCTTTGTTAAGTGGATAAAGAGGAGTGATAACAAAGGCAAACAGAACCTAAAGGAGAAGATCAAGTGAGATACAAAAAAATAACTAGATTTCCTCAAAAGTCCCTGAGCATCAAGTGTAAACATGGATAAATCCAGCAGTTATGCTATCTTAAAATCATGCCACAAAATTTTCTTCAAAGGTGATTCCAGATAATATAATAATCAAAATAGTGCTAAAGCGGGCTACTACATTGTTAGATGTGGAGCAAAATATTTGAAAATACTTTCAATTGTAAACCAAAGGTTTCGTCTTCCAAATATGAAATGAATTCTCAGTTTGTTTGTTGCCGCACATTCCTGTTTACTTGTCCACACAGATGGAATGGGGAAGGAGGATCGTTTTTTATTTCTTCTTTTTTCTTTTAGCTATGTACCATAATACGTGAACAAATTAATAATTTACCCACTGATAAAACTTATAGCATTGGGTTCTCCTCCCCAATAATGAGTGTTCCCTCAAAGTAAAATGAAAAGGGGATGCAGAACTAAACTCTTTTAACTGAATCTTATAGTGGTGTGGAACTATTATTTTTTTTTCTTGGCCAACAGTGTTCTTTTTTGAATAGACAATTTCATAGTCTTGCGTTATTAATGGTGCTCCCTTTGCTTTGCCATATTGCTTTGCTCTTTCTTAAGTTATTCACGTCCGTATTACTTTTCAGCTTAAATCATTAGGCTTCTCATATGACTGGGATCGTGAAATTTCTACAACAGAACCAGAATATTACAAATGGACACAATGGATTTTTCTGCATCTTTTAAAGAGAGGACTGGCATATCAGGTCTGGTACTGTTTCTATTTTAGCATATATCCCCATGAGAAACCAAACCTGATGTTCTTCTAATATTATTTCTAGTTTAGCATATATCCCCATGAGAAACCAAACATGATATTCTTCTAATATTATCTTCAGGCTGAAGTTCCCGTCAACTGGTGCCCTGCTCTTGGGACTGTCTTGGCAAATGAAGAGGTGGTGGATGGTGTCAGTGAGCGTGGGGGTCATCCAGTTATAAGAAAGGTATGCTGACTTGGTGCTCCATTATGTATTAGCAATGTATCCAGCTTTTGATATTTTTCTATTATTTTTGTTTGTTTGAGTGATTTTATAATTTCACAGTACCGTTGTTGATACGCAGCCAATGCGGCAGTGGATGCTCAGGATTACTGCATATGCTGACCGCCTCCTTGAGGATCTAGATGATCTTGACTGGCCTGAAAGCATAAAGGAAATGCAAAGGAACTGGATAGGCAGATCAGAAGGGGCTGAGGTCGAGTTCTGTGTTCTTGACACTAATGGAGAGGATAGAGACATAAAAATTACTGTTTACACAACAAGGCCTGATACTATCTTTGGAGTAACGTATAGATCTTGCTTTTCATTCTTTTGTTATATTCCTTTGGCAATGATCAAGCTGATTCTAATTAGTTGCTCTTTCTGTGCAGCTATTTAGTGCTAGCACCGGAGTATTTTCTGCTGTCATCCATAGTATCCAAGGGCCAAAGCAACTATGTATGTGGTTATGTTTCCTTATACAGTTTTGTCCCAGAGGTTTGTCAACCAAGGATAATTTTGGAGATGATATATCTTATGCACAGGTGGAGGAATACAAAGAGCTCGCCTCTAGAAAGAGTGACCTTGAGAGGACTGAACTTCAAAAGGAAAAAACTGGAGTCTTCAGTGGTGGTTATGCAAGGAATCCAGCTAATGGCAATGCTATCCCTATTTGGGTTGCAGATTATGTTTTGGGGAGGTCTGTTCTTTTTTCTTATGTTGCTTTCAATATTTAATTGTGGTATCCACTTGTTCTATTATGTGTGATATGAATTGGTAGACCACTCAGCCTATTCAAGACTTTTAACTGATGGCATTCTTTCTGGAGGATTAAGAAATGAATTCACTGTAACATCTTAAGCATGCTCTGGTGCAGCTATGGTACAGGAGCAATAATGGCTGTACCTGCACATGACACACGCGACCATGAGTTTGCTGTGAAATATGGTATTCCTATTCACTGTGTTGTCACACCAGATGGTGGAAGTTCTGGTGATTCTGAAATACCTTACTTCGGTGAAGGTATTAATGTAAATTCATCAAGTCCAAGGTCAGGGCTGGACATCGATGGCTTACCTAGTAAAATAGCAGCTTCCAAAGTCATTGAGTGGTTGGAGAAAGCTGGAAAAGGGAACAAAAAGGTAACTCAATAGTCTTTCATCTAGAGAGGTGTATTATTAGTTTATCTGAACTATGTTCATAGTTTATCTGAACTATTCTTTTCCCATTTTTGTGGTCTGTGTGAAAGCAGAAGGGGGGAATTTGGTGGTATTTTAGCTTGTAGCCTTCAGAAGGCAATGAATTGATTCATTTGAAACTTGCGTCTTTTTAGGTGAATTACAAATTGAGGGACTGGCTTTTTGCTCGACAACGCTACTGGGGGGAGCCCATCCCTATTGTTTTCTTGAAAGATTCAGGTGACAGTGTTCCACTTCCTGAAAGTGAGCTGCCTCTTACCCTTCCTGAGTTGGATGACTTCACTCCCACTGGGACTGGGGAACCGCCTCTTTCAAAAGCAGTTTCTTGGGTGTGTTTTGTTTCTATCCTCTTTACTTTTGTTATTTGAGTTTTTTTTTTTTTTTTTTTGTATTAAAAAGGAAAAAAGAAAATCTATTGTCATTCAAGTTTAACAGATTAGTTGACAAGTTCTGCATTATACTATTTACCCATGTCTATTCCGTGGATATGAAGATGTAACAGTTGCCAGAATCTTCTAAAAGCAGTTTTTTGGGTGTGTTCTCTGTTCTTTCTTCTATTTTATGTCTTGTCATTTATGTTAAAAAGATGGATTGATGAGTTCTGCATTATTTCACTTGTCTGTCTCTGTTGGACATGTGAGAATGCTGTCTTTGAACTCTTAGTTCCCTATCATCCCCTGCATGTTACGTTTTTTTTTTTTGCAATTCCCATCCAAATTACCAAAATCTCAAAATAAACATGCTTCATGCATGGATTTTATCCATTTTCCATTATAAAAAAATATCATTCTTTGTGACAAATTTGAAATCTTGAATCATTAATTTCTTTTTAATTGGGAGAAAATGAGCAAAATGTGCAAAATTTTGGAATCTTGTAGGCTGTAGCAAGTTTCTCAGAATCCATTTTTTTTTTTCTCCTTCTACATGATATCTTTAAGTCATGTAGACCATGATCAAAGGAACAAAATATGGCTTTTTTTTCTTGGAAATATATCCATTTTCTATGAGACCGGAACAATACACTATTGAAATAGTCCTTAACTCGAAAATCCAAGATTTGAATTGATGTCCTTTCATTGATTCCTCCTAAATTGCATTGATTTATCCTAAAGATTTTATTTCAATTGGAATTTGGTTATTCGAAGTAGTGATAATTCTAAAGATTCCCTCGGGAAAAATAGAGATGTCTCCTACGTTACCAATAGTATGTGGAAGTATCGACGTAATGTTATAGAGTCATTCAGTTTAAATGCTACATGAAGAACATAAGTCAGATGACGGAACGGGAAAATCTAGGATGTAGAAGATCATAACATGAGTGATTCGGCAGATTTGGATTCCTATTTCCATCTAATTATAAACAACCAAAAAAAAACAAAAAAACAAAATACAACATAATGTACCATAAGAATTAACTAATTAATTAATTAATTTATTAGGCCTCCGTACACTAAGATTAATTTAAATCTATACTCTTAAATATTGCAAGGTATTTTTATATTATGTGCCACTTTTGAAATGTTTCCATAATGTTCCGGTTTCCATGCTAATTGAAACAACCCATCTAATGAAATTTTGATCATTGAGCCTGAATTGTCTATCACGAATATTGGAATACACAAATGCATATTTGATAGGTTCTAATTTGTAATAATTGCTCATGTGTCCATGCTTGTCTTTCAAAAAAATTATTGTGGCTTCTGGCTTGCATGGTTTGTATTGACACCCATTAAAGCATCCATCTTACAACTAATTGGCAAAGAGTGGAGAAACTCACTTGGATCTTATATCGATTTGGGAGGCATTATTTTATCGATATAGGATAAATTCTCTTATATGCGACCTTTCATGTAAAGAGACAGACTAGTGCACTAAAAATGAAAAGTGCACAAGTGAGAGATTGAGAAGCGAAACGGAGGTGTCCTCCTCCCACATCTTGCTCTGGTACATGTTAAAGCATTCAACTCAAAACTAATTGGCAGAGAATGGAGAGACCCACTAGGATCTTATACTAGTTTAGGACTCACTATTTTATTGTGGGATAAATCCCAATAACACCATCAACTCGAAATAAGCCAACACACTGACACCTCTTTTTATTTCTTCTTTATCATCAATGCTGTCTTCTCTTCTTATTTTGTTTCCTTAATAGTTCTGATTAGTGTTTTCATATTCTTTGTTTTTGAATTGCTAGTAATTTTCTGATTGGTTTTTATTTTAATATTCATACTTTTGGACTTGGATGACTATTTTCAGGTGGAGACCATTGATCCTTTGTCTAGAAAGCCTGCAAGACGTGAAACAAACACCATGCCACAGTGGGCTGGTTCGTGTTGGTAATATGTTGTTTATTTTTTCATAATTATTATTATTATTTTTATATTATGCTTCCAATGGAGCAATTATTTGGAGATCTCTTTGCTTATTATCAGCTGTACACTAGTTGAATGATCTAAATTATAGTGTCTGAGCAGTAGTAACACACATGCAGCCAATTGCACATACATTCACACCTGAAAAATTGATTTATCCACACTAACCCTTAATCTAAAGTATGAACAATATATTTAAACTCACGAGCTGGTATATGTGTGTTTAAGCAAATGTCTCAAAAAATAAATGCATACAGCAGAACAGCAGAAGTAATCAACCTGTAAACTTCAAAGTTTGAACAATATTTATGTTTGACTTGGCTGAAATAACTTCTTTCTGGATATATGCATGTCATTTTTGTATCATTAAAAGAGAGAAAGAGAGAGAGAGAGAGAGAGAGAGAGAGAGAGAGACTTACATTCATAGATTTTGAAAATCTTTTCGATGCTACTGTCGTTTTGAGGACGGAGGCGCCATCATCAGTATTCTAGCATTTCCTAGGCTTTATGTCATGAGTGAGGATCAAATCTTAAAACTCAACTCCTTGACTCAAAAATCCTTTGTTCCAATTTTGCCCCAACTCATTGATTGAATTATACGATGTTTTTTTTTTTTTTTTCTTTAATTAAATGCTTTATTATCATTAAAGGGCATCAATGGGATGTCACAATTGCCACCCAATCAAAAAAATTGAAATCTCAAAACTAAAGAGCCATGCTCTCCGCAAATGACAAAAAGGAGATGATAACACAAGAACCGTTGGCGGTTGGCGGTAATACAATTGATTTTCTAATTACAGTTGGTTTACACCAAGCATATATTTTTCCCTTGTATTTTCACTTAGTTTATGGATAAGCTTACCAAGTATATTCAAACAACATACCTTGGTGTATGTTGTTTGCAAATGGTATTATAATTGTTACAATACATGAGTTGAATGGAATTACTTCACCCTTGGGTTGTCACATTGTCTATTTATATACATCAAACCATAAATATTAGGGAAGAGGATCATATCAATCACATCTCCTATAGTAACTAGAATAAATCTATAGCACATTTCTATATTTACAGTATTCATATCTTCCGACACTCCTCCTCAAGCTGGAGCTTTATCATGCATTCCAAACTTGTTATAAATGTATATAACTAAAGAACCCCCAAGAGCTTTGGTGAATAAATCAGCAAGTTGATCTTCTGACTTGATATGACTACTCTTAATGATATTTTATGAAGCATCTTCTCTTTGACAAAATAGCAAGTTGCCTCAATGTGCTTGGTTCTCTTATGGAATACTGATTATTATATAATAGCTCCATAGGCTACCAATGATGAACTCCCAAGCCTTCAACATATGCTGTATCCAAATTAACTTACATGAGGTGTGAGCATTAGTCCTATGTTCTAATTATGCACCCGATTTTGCGACTATTGTTTGTTTCTTGGTTTTCCATGGCACTAGGTTACCTCCAAGAAAGATGCAATCGCTAGTAGTAGGGCATTTATCTAATAGTGATCCACCCCAATCTACATCCATACCATGCTAACAAAATTCAGCTATATTTTTAATTTCCCACAATATATTCACGAGATTTTCATGAAAAGTAAAAAAAATCCGATTATATCGTGAGATAATCCCAATATTGCGATATTTTGACAAAAACTGCAAAATCCGTGAAATTCACGAAGGCTTCTTTTAACCAAGAACTTCGGCCTAGAAGTTTGACACCCAGTACACAAGTTAGGTATTAAGTAAACTAGAGAGAAAAAAATAAATAACTAAAAATAAAAAATAAATATAAAAAGCCCTCGAAGTTGGTATGCCTATGGCATGGAATCGAGGAGTTACTTTAAAGCCTTTAATTCAACCCCGTTTTCAGCTTTAACAAGTTCAACTTCAATCAATTGGTACTACTTTAATTAATATATGTATACATATATAATATATATAATGTAATGTATATGTGCGTGTTTGAAAATTAAGTCTAGTAATTTGTTTGACTTTTAGGCCTTGTATTTTGTCCTGTAAATTCAGAATATAAATTCATGCAAGAACTATTTTGTCTATAGTTTCATTAAATACGTATCATTATTTTAGGTTTAACAATATTATTTGTTAAATTAATTTGTGCTCTATAACTCAAATTTATTAAATAAAATATATTACATCATTATTAAATTTCACAATTACAAATTGAATTTAATGAATAATTTTTTATCTATGTAATTAAAAAACAAATATAATAAAGAAAAATTATTACTTAAAAAAATGTTATGGCCATAACAAAGTTAATGATATATATTTTGCCAAATTATTCCTAACTTTTTTTAACTAATTTGGGTGTCATACTGAGATTTTTTGTACTTATTTACATCTCGAATAGTTCCCGAATTAAGAATTTTTCATCTTGTCGATTAATTTCCAAATGTCAAATTTATTATTATGATCCATATATCCCTGAACTGAAGTATGAGCATCGTCCTGCTATAACAGACCTCTTCCTGTGCTCCCTTCAGATGTCTCATAACTTTGATGACTGGATCCCTGTGCATGGATAGAGGTGATTCTAGAAATTGGCTAAACTACTTATGATGTGGGCAGATTTTTTGTTTACTATGAGTGTGAGTAGTTAGTTTTTGGAATCTCCTCGTACTCGTCAATGGGATGTAACTGTTCTTAAGGAGCACCTAGAAAAGGCTTGTTGTATTAAGATAATGGCCATACTTCAATACAAGGATATACAAATGTAGATTGGGTAGAATCTCCATTAGATAGACAGTCTACTATTAGTTATTGTATCGTTGTTGGAAGTAATCTAGTGTCTTAGAAGAGCAAGTAAATAGTAGTAGCAAGGTCAAGTGCGGAATCAAAATATAGAGCCATGACTTATACATCGTATGACTATGGATATAACATATGATGAAAAAATTGGGGGTTCATAACCTACAACCTATGGAGCTTTGATGTTATAACCAAGTTTCTATTCATATTATTTCTAGTCTAGTGTTTCATGAGAGGGCTAACCATGCTGAGGTAGATTGTTATTTTGTTAAAAAAAAAATACTATCGAGACTAGCCATGTTAAATCCAAAGATCAACTCATTGATTTGTTTACTAAAGTTCTGGGAGGTCTCAAGGTTGATACATTTGTAGGAAGTTTGGAACGTATGATATATGTGCTTCAACTTGAGGGGGAGTAAAAAAAATATTGTAAATATCGAGATAGATCAAGAGCTGGGACTAGTTTATATTCTTTCCTAGTTTAGGTTATTCAATTTTCCTAACTTGTACATGATAGTGTGAATATAAATATATGTGTTGAGACCCAAAGGGGAATCAAACAATTCTACTCGTTTACATACTTTGTCAAAGGCTATCAAAAAAATTCAGGACGACCATTTATTCTTTCATTGGTAGATAATGATTGAAGAGAATTCAGCTCCTCATACATCTTCTTCTACATTGTAAAGTATGCAGTGATGGTTTTCCTATATTGTTTGAGTTTGAAGAAGTCACTTAAGACGACTTAGATACGACTCATATCACTGGAATAAACCAATGGAGCATGGTCCTAGATTTCCTTTCAAGTGTTCAGATAAGTACATCTGCAATGCCAGACCTTGTAGAATTTCATAGAAGACTACAATATTTGAATCATCTTGAATCTATGTATCGTAGGAGGGTGAGGAAGATATTGGAGTAGAGGTAGTGAGATGTTTTTGTCCGCCAAGTCTAGTTAAGGCAATTTTGACTGGCTTGGACCATTGGAGAGAATATTTTCTCATTTAACTTTCAGGTATTTAAATGGTTAGGCCAACTAGAGGAGTTTGACTCCATGGGAAGAGCATTAGAGGTGACACAAAATTTATAGGTCACTAAACAACTATAATAGGGAGAAGAAATCTAGAATAGGATCTCCTTGGCAAGATATCTCTTAGTCACGATGGTTCATTAGCTCCGATAGCAGGCTTCCTAATGATCACAAAGGCTTCGGTAGATGCTAATCGATTGGTGTCAATGATTAGGGTTGCGGCAAAGAAGAGTCTAAGGCTTCGACAATGGCTATTGGCTACGATAACAATGGAGATGGGAAACATCAATGTCAACTAAGTCAACAAAGATCGATAATGGCCCAGTGATCTATGTGTCAATGATGGTTGATGTTGACTAGAGACAACGATGGTGAAATTTAGATGTTGGTGGCTATGGTCCTTTACATAGAGGCACAAGAACCAAATGATGACACAAGATCAAAATAAAAATATAGAGAATTAGGATATCTGCTCTGATACCATGACAACAATACAAGAGTTAAATGGAATTGCTTGACACCCTTAGGGTTTCCACACCATGTATTTATATAGATCAAAATATACATATTAGGAAAGAGAATCATGTCAATTATATCTCTTATTCTAGGAAAGAGAATAAATCTATAGCACATTCCAATACTTAACAATATTCATATTTTCTGACAATAATCATAGATGAAACTAGGTTTGTAGTAAGTTGGAACTTGGGAAGCACACTTTAAATCCGAAGGTTTTAAAGTAAGTAGAACCAACAAGGATTACAGCTCTAGTAAAATTAAAAGCTACGAATTAGGGTATAGTGAAAATCAAGGATGAAGAAATGCCAAAAAGTGATCATTTTTGGTACGTTGGATCAATTATTTATGCTATCGGATTCAAGCTGGGTGGTTAAGATGTTGAAGTGCCTTATGTATGTTATTTGATTGGCTATCAAGTTGAAAGAAAAAATTTTATAGGACGACTGTTAAGCCAACTATGCTTTATGCTACAGGGTGTTGGGCCATTAAGAAACAACACTCTTATAGGATGATTGTAACGAAAATGAGGAGCTAAGATGGATGTGCCATGATACATGAAAATATTAGATAATTAGTAAATGTATTCAAAAGAAAGTTGAGGTAGCACTGATAGAAGAGAAGTTGAGAGAAGGTTATTTAAGATGGTTTGATTAAGTCCAATTGAGGCGTAGAAATGTACCAGTAAAGAAGAGTGATTGGATCCAAGTAGGATGTGTTAAAAAGGCAAAAGGTAGACCTGAGATTACATGGACAAAAATTGTGAATAATGACCTAGTTTCAAATAACCTCATAGAAAATATAACCCATAAAAGAAATGAATGGAGTTCTCTGCTCGATTCTAACTACTTTGGGACTAAGACTTTATTAAGTTGAGTTGTATTCGATTGCCCTATTGCTATTTAAAGACTTGTTTAACATCCTTGAGAAATCCCTATGGTACACCAAAAGACGATAGACACAAATTCTATATCTCTTTTGCGCATAAGCAAGGCACAAACAAGTGATCAATAGACTCCCCATCGTGGTTTGGTTCGAAGTAGAGGAATTGGATTTATTGGTGCATTTCCAAAGTCAAGTTCTATGCTCTTGTTAATGGGACTCCAGCACGTTTTTTTTGGATGTCAATAGTTCTTAGGTAGGGAGATCTTTTCTCACTGCTAATGTTTACTTTGGTTATGGAAGCATCAAGTAGGCTAATCCATAAGGCTGTGCAGGGAGATTTTATTGAAATTTTTGTGGTGGAAGGTATTAATGGAAATAGTGTGGAGGGTTCTAATCTATTGTGGGGTAGATCCTCTTCAATCGGGCCATTTAAGATATGTGTTGCTTCGCTTCAAGATAGTTTTGGGCCTAAAAATTAATTTAAGTAAGTTGGAGCTTTTAACAATGGGTGAAGTGCCATTTATGGATGAGTTGTCTATGATCATGAGGTGGAAGGTTGGCTCATTGCCTGCAATGTATTTAGGGCTTCTAGCCTTCTACTGGGAGCTATATATAAAGTGGAAAAGATTTGGGATGAGGTAATTGAAAAGTTCCAAAAGTGATTATTAGCAACACATGGGACATGCTTGTGGAAAAATATTGAGAGGGTATTGATAGACTTCAAGAAAGTTTTATTTCACTGAGGTGAGAAGTCGTACTCGTGTCAAATTTTGGGAAGATTCTTGGTTTAAGGTAGAAAGCTTGAAGGACCTGTACTTTTTTTTTTTTTTTGGTTAAGTAGGACCTGTACTTAGTTGTGTTTGATTTGGCAGTAAATAAATGGGTGACCGTGGAAGATTATAAATCTATGGTTGGAGGCGAGTTTACATGGAGTATTGCTCTTTTTGTAGGACTTTTTAAGACTGGGAGTAAGATATTTCATTGAATATTTTTGCAACTTATCTCTCAGAAGTTTGGGGAGGAACAGGATAAGGTAAGGTGGATTTTGTCCATGTTTTGATATGAAGCCTTTTTATCATGCAATAGATGTTCCTGGAGGGGTAGTAAGTTTTCCTTGGAAGGATATATTTATGTGGCACTCCTCCAAAATTGGCTATTTTTTTTTTTTTTTTTGGTGTTTAATTCTTTGTAAGATTGTTGCCATTGACAATCTCATTACCAGAAGGCAAACTATTGCAAATTGGTGATGTCTTTCTGAGAAAAAATGATGAGAGCATTGACCATCTCTTTGGGTATTGTTAATGGGTGAAGAAGTTTTGGGAGTTAGCATTGCTTCATTTTGGTATGACATGAGTATTTCCAAAAAAGGAAACAGGTTTTTTAGTTTTGGTGGGGAGCTATAAAGTTTACATAAGAAAAATTTTGGAAACTTATACCTTTTTGCTTAGTTTGGAACATTTGGAGGGAGAGGAATGGAAGATTGTTTAGGACATATAGAATCCCATGTTTATGATCAAAAGTATTTTCTTTTCAAGTTTTGGAGGTTCTCAGAATTTTCAAATATTCTTCCAAAGGAACAACTCCTTCCTTCCTTCCAATCAACATTTCATAGTAAGATTTGACCTCAAAGTTACCTAATTTAGACATTTTCTAGAAAATATCATCCTCCCCTACTCTCACCTCCATGTAGTACAACATACCACAGAGATTCTCAAAGCTTTCTGACTCCTAATCATGAAGGTTCCTATTGATATTAATGTTCCAAACAAAATTTTCTGCAACTAAAGCAAAAGCATCAACAACTGAAGCCACCTTTTTCAAAGACAAATAGAAGTGACTTAGGAGTATGTTTTGTAACCTCCACCCTCCATCCATGCTTGACTCCAAAAACTCACATGCTCCCCTCTCCCAACCTTAAATGATAGAAACTTTGAGAAATCATTCCATTCACTCCGAATGCCTTTCTAGAGACTTGAACCATGGGTTCTACCCCTATTGGAAGTTGTCCTTCATCCCCATGAAGTTTCATATTTTGATGAAATGACCTGTCTCCAAACTTTATTCCTCTCACACGCAAATATCCAAAGCCACTTCCCTAAGAGAGCCACATTAAAAATCTTAGTCCTCCATATTCCATGAATGGTTAATACACTGTATCTTAGTTCACCAGGTGATACTTGAATTCTTTTCCTAAACCTTTTCATCAAAAATCTATTTGAAGCTTCTCAAGTTTTTTCACCATTGACATTGGTTTAGAAAAAAATAAATAAATAAATAAAAGAAAAGAATTTATAATTTCTTTTGATATAGAACCAAAAAATCATGTGGGTTTGATACTGTTCAAGTGAGACGAATATGTTAGCTTGATCTCGTTCTTGTTTTGGTGATTAAAAAAAAAAAAAAAAAAAACCTTTGAGAATTTTCATGGAAGAAGATGGGAATGATTTTCTATATTATGATTAAACGACAGTACAAGTACATATAGGAGAGGTAGCTTCAAATCAGTAACCCAATCTCTCCCAAAAACTAGGAATCCATAAATTGGCAACAAATTAGCTTGGATCATGGAGATATGATAATATATCGATCTCGGTCATGAATGTTGATACACAAATTAAGGAACCTATCCAAGGAAATAACTATATACAAAAATCATAGAATCCCACACTCCCCCTCAAGCTAGACAGTATATGCTTATCATTCCCAACTTGGAGAGGAGAAATTGAATTGATCATGGTTGAGGGCTTTATTGAGGATGTTTGCAATCTTTGAGTTGAAGGAGTACATATCAATTGGATAACTTCCTGGTCAATCTTTTCCTTGATGAAGTGTCAATCATTCTCTAGATGCTTGGTCCTATCATAGTGAATTGGATTCTTTGTATTTCTAATTATAGCTGATTGTCGCACTTCATTTTTTATAGAACCATTAGGGGGAATCCTTCATTCTTCAAGGATTCTTTGTAGCCACATTCCCTCACATATTCCATGTACCATAGCTGTAAACTTTGTTTCAACTCTAAATCTAGCCATGACTTACTATATTTTACTTCTCCACGTCTCGAGATTTCCTCATATGTAAGTACAATAGCCAGAAGTAAATCTTCTGTCAGTCAAAGATCCTGCCCAATCAGCATCCAAGTAGACTTCTATACCTTGATTATCTCCCTTCTTGAAAATAGTCCTTTTCCAGGATCCTTTTTTAGGTATCTTAATATTCTATAAATAGCTTTGAGATACTCAATGGTTGGATCATTCATGAACTAACTTACAACACATACAAAGAAGCTAATCTGGTCTTGTGTGTGACAAACAAATTAATTTTCCCTCTAGTTGTTGATATATTCCTTATTAGTAGGTGTGGCTCCTTTTTTCACATCAAGTTTGTTGGAAGAATCCATAAGAGTGTCAACTGGTTTGCAATCAAGCATGCTTGTTTCTTTGAGGAGATCAAGTGTGTATTTCATTTGGGATATAGAGATGCCATTTTTGGATCTGGCTATTTCCATTCCAAAGAAGTACTTCAAGGCACGTAAGTCATTCATCTCAAATTCACTTGTCAGAATACTCTTCAAATAATTTATCTCTTCCTCATTATCACTAGTTAATATAATATCATCCACATAGATAATAAGTATAGCAATTGTACCTTCAACAGATTTTTTTTTTTTTTTTTTGACCAAGGTGTGATCTGATTGCCCGTGAGTGTACCTATTCTTTTTGCTATGGTGAACCTTTCAAACTAGGCCCTAGGAGATTGTTTAAGGCCATATAAAGATTTCTTTAATCTGCACACATAATTATTGTTGCTAAAGTTTTCAAGGCCAGGAGGAATTTCCATCTATATCTCATCTTCTAAGTCATCACTGAGGAAGGCATTCTTGATGTTAAGTTGGTGAAGGGGCCAATCTAAGCTGGCAACCAAGGATAGGAGAACTTGAACAGTGTATAGCTTTGCAACTTAGGCAAAAGTTTCTTGGTAGTCAATCCCATAAGTTTGAGTCAACCTCTTTGTCACAAGTTTGGCCTTATATCTATCAATATTTCCATCTGCTGTGTACTTCTTCATCCTAGAGGTCGCTTTCCTTCAGGGAGTTATGTAAAAACCCAAGTTCCATTTTTTTTCAATTTCAGTGAAATCCTATTATTCCTTCTTGCAGGGTTGTAATAAAGATATATTTCCATGGTCGAAGATCTGGAAAACTGCAGCCCCTACTCGAGCTGCATTCTTCTCTTGGTGTGCTGTAAAAGGCAAGATCTTGACGTTAGACAACCTACAACACCGTGGATATTTTTTAGCTAATCGATGTCCACTGTGTCTAAGGCAAGAGGAAACTATTGCTCATCTTTTTCTTCACTGCTCCTGGTCAACAAAGTTATGGAGTTTGATTCTTAAGTGTTTTGGAGCATATTTGTGCTTCCCGGAGGACCTTGGGAGTTTTCTATTGATTTGGTGGGGATAGTCTTTGGTTAAAAGGAAAAAACAGACTTGGAACATGGTCCCATTCTGTATTTTTTGGACAATCTGGAAAGAGCGCAACAGGAGAATATTTGAAGAAAATTCGAGGACTGTTTTGAAGATAAAGAGTTTCCTCCTCTACTATTTATACAGTTGGACAAGGGATGGAATTGCTCTAGATCTATGCTCCTTTTTGAATTTCATTTACTCTTTGAACTGATCTTAGGATCTGGGCCTATTTGTATAGTTCTACTATATATGTATGCATTTCCGGTTGCTTACTTCTGTTCTTTGAAATAAAATTTTTACTTATGCTTTTCAAAAAAAAAAGTTCCATTTTTTTTCAAAAGCCCGGATTTCTTCTTAGACTGCTTTCTTCCAATCAGGATGTCTCAAAGCCTCTTGTATTCATTGAGGAATAGCAATGTCTGTTAAGCTTGAGGTAAAAGCCTTGTAAGAAGAAGACAACTTCTCATCCGTCACAAAATTAGCAATAGGATAACAAGTGCAGGACCTAACACCTTTCCTTTCAGCAATAAACAAATCAAGATCATCTCTAGAAAAATGATTAATGTTACCTTGAGGATCATCCCCAAAAAAAATGATTAATGTTACCTTGAGAATTTGAATCTGACTTTGGGTGTGACTCTTGGTTTTGCTTAGGACCTATGAAATGATTTTTCTCCCCTAGGGGCCTCTATTTCCTTAAGTATACATTTCCTTTGAATTTCACTTCTAGTTCCTCTTGAGGTATGGGTTGGGTGTTGTTTGGGTCAAGGTTGTTTATATCTGAAGTCTCAGGTAAGATGGGTATAATGGGTTGAGTGTTGTTGTTACTCGGGTATGGAGTCTGCCATGCTTGATATTCCATTTGAACAATAGGATGAGTCTTCCATTGAATATCAAGCTTGGGTTAGAAGGGTTGATGTTCAAAGAAGGTGACTTCCATGGTGTTGTAGAATTTTCGAGTAGATGGAGAATAACACTTGTAGCCCTTTGGCAAGAGGTATAGCGAAGGAAAATTCATTTGAAAGCTTTGGGATCTAGTTTTCTCCTTTAATGAGGTGGTATGTGTAAAAATAATGTGCGACCAATCACTTTTAAAGGCAAGGTTGAGGTGAGTTTGGATTGAGGGAAGAACTGATTAAGGGTATGGTGAGGTGTTTGGAACTTCGAACTTTTGATGGCATTCTGTTTATTAGATATGTAACAGTAAGAATACCTCCCCTCCCCCCCCCCAAAAAAGAAGTGTTTGGGTACATTACTAGTGAGCATAATTTTGTTGAGGGGTGTTTACGCAAGAAGTTTGATGGACAATCCCTTGGTCAAGGAGGTAGTTTCCAAGGATAGAGTGGAATTACTCTTTCCCATTATTAGTTCTAAGGATTTGAATTTTGGTTTGAAGTTGGGTTTATATCATTGAGTGAAAATTTTTAAATATAGGTTCAACATCAGATTTTTCCTTCATAAGGAAAATCCAAGTGATTCTAGAGTGATCATCAATGAAAGTAATGAACCGCTTGGCCCTAGAGCTGTTATTTGCCTAAGAAGGTCCCCAAATGTCACTCTGTGTCATGGAAAAAGGATGAGATGGTTTATAAGGTTGAATTGGATATGTATTTCGAGTATGTTTAGACAATTGACAGGTTTCACACTGAAAAGATTTGGGATCTTTATTGATGAATAAATTGGGAAATAATTCTCTAAGATACATAAAATTTGGATAACCCAACCTACGATGCCATAACTTAATGATACTGTCATCATAAACAATTGAACTAGTTGCACAATGGATATTAGGAAACTGATTTGCACCCTTTAGTAGATAGAGCCCTTCACTTTCCTTAGCATTGCCAATCGTCCTCACAGAAGTCAAATATTGAAATTCACAATGTGTGGAGAAGAATTTACTAGCACAATTCATATCTTGAATGAGCTTGCTAATAGACAAGAGGTTATAGGTTAAATCAGGGACAAACAACACAAATTTTAATGTGATAGCCTCAGAAACTTTAATTGACCCAATACTAGCCACAGTGGATAATGTGCCATCAGCGATTCTAACTTTATGATCTTCTGAACAAGAGTTGTATTGATGGAATAAAGATGCATTTCCCGTCATGTGGTCAGAGGCTCCAAAGTCGACAATCTAGAGTTGTTGAGGCTCAGTTTTGATTTTTAGAACACTTAGAAAGTTACCTTTTTGGGCAATAAAGCCAGTGCTCATAGTGGAAGAAGTGGGTTGGAGACTGCTGAACATTTTATGTAGCATTTCAATCTGCTCTTTGTTGAATGAGGCATTTTTTGAGTTGTGTTTTTCCTCTAAAGTAGCAGCAAGACCACGGGCCTCTCTATCTCGTGTTAATTTGTTAGGCTTCCAATCTGCTAGCTCCCATGAATCTTTTAGCAGTTTTCTTTAGTGTGACCAACTTTGCGACAGTGGTCACACTAAGGTCTCCCTTTACGAGTACGATTGTCACTTGTAGTGGATAGTCCTTAGGTAGCAAAAGCTGAGCTCTCTACATTGGTAAAGATGTTGGAAGTACTAGAATTTCCCATCATGAGTTTTTTTCTACTCGCCTCTCTTCATACTTTTGAAAAAGCTACTCTAATGGAAGGTAAAGGCCTCATTCCAAATATTCTTCCTCGGACTTCATCTAGATTTTTGTTCAGGCCAAGAGGGAACTTTGACACTTTGCCCCTTTCAATTTTTTTTTTTTTTTTTTTTTTTTTTTGTATTTTATAGCATCTCCAGACAATCCCAGTTTATCGCTTTAAAGACATCTAATTGTTGCCACAGATGGGTTAGGACATTATAATATTGGGTAATAGAGGAATCACCTTGGCATAAATCATGGAGATTACTCTTAATTTCTAGCAACACAACAGTGTTGTCATTATTTTCCTTGACAGCATCTCAAATATCTTTCGCTGAATCAAAGAACATGAAATTTTGTCTAATTTCGTTCTCCATAATGTTGATTAGCCATGACATTACCATGTTATTTCCTGAGTTCCATGTTTGAAAGGAGACGTCTTCCTTCCGAGGTTGTTTGGCAACACCAGTGATATAATTGTCTTTGCCCTTTCCAGAAATAAACATCAGCACAACCTTAGCCCATTAAATGTAGTTGGTGCCGTTCAATTTATGCCCAACGATGAGGAGGGTAAGGTTGCTTGAGGCGCCATGATTATTGCCAAAGGTGGTGTCAGAGATTTTGCTTTGATTTGAGGCTACCTTGTATTTAACTATGAATGAGTTCCATAAAATTGGAACATCAATAGAAAAATTTGACTTGATGACTTGAGAACAGCAATTAGTGATCAACCAAACCAAAAACCAAACCAAACCAAGCCTTTTCCCACTAACTGGGGTCGGCAATATGGATTTGTCGACGCCAATTAGATCTGTTTAGGGCCATGTCCTCCGTTAGATTCAGGTAGGTAAGGTCATATTTAATAGTTTTTTTTTTAACTTCTCTTGGGTCTTCCTCTACCTCTCCTACTCCTGGCAATGATTAGCGACTGATTGAAACGATTGATGATCAGCAACCGATTGACGAAGAAGAGCTCAGACAACAATTGATCGAGATGATGGAGCTAACTATTGGTAACAAACTTTGGCATCAATGGAGGCTACACAACAGCAACTGAATACGTGAGGAGTTGAATTGACAATTGCAATCGATCGATGACAATTGCGATTGATTGATGATTGGAGATCAATCGATGACAATTGCGATTTATCAACGATTTGAGATCAGTTGACAATGATTGCTATCAACCGACGAACCGACGAGCTGTAATGGACGAGGCTAAAAGACTTAATCGATTAAGGATCAGTAATACACTGGCTCTGATGCCATGGGAATTTTCATGGAAGAAGACAAAGATGATTTTCTATATTATGATTAAAAGACAATATAAGTATATATAGGAGAGGTAGCTTCAAATCAGTGAGCCAAGCTCTCCCGAAAACGAGGAATCTTGATAAACTAGGAAACAAGTTAGCTAAGATCATGGAGATATGATAATATATCAATCTTGGTAATGAATGTTGATACACAAATTAAGGAACCTATCTAAGGAAATCACTATATACAAGAATCACATAAACCCATGCCCTATGAAATTAGAATAATCTTTTTCGTATTTCTTGAATGAATTGAATATATAAGCTATTGCCCTCTATTTATAATACAAGAAGGGGAATTAAAAAAGGAAAGAAATAAATCTTTTAAATTAAGAATGAAAAATTTGCTTGATAATATATCATAATCAATTTCTATCACTAATCACTCCAAATAAATTAGGATTTCAACACTTCCCTCAAGTTGGATTGTAAATATTAACCTTATCCAACTTGCAAATGAAATTGTCAAAATTTTGCTGAGATAGCCCTTAGTCAAGATATCTGCAGTTTGCTCTTTTGTAGGAGCATAGGTTATAGAGATGATTCGGTCTTCAACCTTTTCCTTGATTAAGTGTCTATCCACTTCTACATGCTTGGGCCAGTCATGTTGGACTGGATTGAGAGACTGATGGCCGCTTTGTTATCACAATAGAGTTTGATTGGAAATTTTAATGTAATATGTAATTCTTTTAATAGTTTTATTAGCCACAATCCTTCACACTTCCCTATGCAACTACTCTAAACTCAACTTTGGCACTACTTCTAGCCATAATATTTTGTTTCTTACTTCTCTATGTTGCCATGTTTTCCTATATGAAGGTGCAATGACCAATAGTGGACCTTTTATCTTCTGTGGAACCTGCCCAATCTGCATTTATGAAGACTTCTACTTCTCTTATTTTTCTTAAAGAGTAGTCCCTTGCCTAAGGGAGCCTTTGAAATATCTGGGAATCTTTTATGCAACTTCTAGATGAGTTTCCTTTGGTGAACGTGTGTTGGCTTACCACAATAACCACAAATGCAATGTTAGGTCTAGTGTGTGATAAGTAGATTAGCTTGTGAACTAGTCTCTGATACGTCTTTTTCAACTAGGTTTCTGCTATCCTTTGTCTTTTTCCCTACTTCAATAGGTGTGTCACTTGGTTTACACCCAAGCATGCCAGTTTCGGTTAGAAGATCAAGAATATACCTCCGTTGAGAGACACTAATACCCCTAATTGATCTAGCTACGTCCATTCCCTAGAAGTATCGCATTTATCTCGGGTCCAGTACTTCGAATTGAGTGGCTAGGATTTTCTTTAGTTTCGCTATCTCCACTATACCATCCCAGCTAGGATTATATCATCGGCATACACAATTAGAATTGTCTTCATCCTACCTTTAGTTTATTGAAAGAACATGGTGGTCTGATTGCCCTTGCAGATATCGTTGACCATTTATCACCTTTGCCAGTCCATCAAACCATGCTCTTGGTAACTGGTTGATACTGTAATGAGACTTCTTGAGTTTACGTACCTGGTTATCTTCACTTTTTTTACAAAAACCAGGTAGTGTTATCATGAAGACTTATTTTAATTTGCCATTCAAAAAGGCCTTCGTAGTTTCAAGTTATTGAAGAGGCCAGTCTAGATTGGCTGCCAAAGACGAGAACTTTATTTAGCTTTGCCACCGATGCGCACATTTTTGTGTAATTAATGACTTCTTCTAATTTGCCGTTCAAAAAGGCCTTCTTAATTTCAAGTTATTGAAGAGGCCAGTCTAGATTGGCTGCCAAAGACAAGAACTTTATTTGACTTTGCTACTGATGCACACATTTTTGTGTAATTAATGACTTTTTGTAATTTTCCATTGAAAAGGCCTTCTTAATTTCGAGTTATTGAAGAGGCTAGTCTAGATTGGCTGCCAAAGACGAGAACTTTATTTAACTTTGCCACCGATGCAAATGTTTTTTTGTAATTAATGACATAGGTTTGTGTAATCCCTTTTGCAACAAGACAAGCTCTGTAATGTTTTATCGTCCCATCAAATCTATACTTTCTGTAAAGACCCATTTGCAACCAACAGGTCTCTTCCCTCTTGGTAAATCTATCACATTCCAAGTTTCATTTTTTTTCCAAGACCTACATTTATTCCATTACTGGCTATCTCCATTTGGAAACCTCCAAGGCCTCTTGAATATTCCTTGGAATTTCTGTACTCTCAAGGTTAGAGATAAAAACTGAAAACCCAGTAGAGAGTATTATAAGACACAAATCTTGAGATAGGATGAAGAGTACATGACTGAGTTGGTTTTTTTTAGAGCAATAAGTAAATTAATATCAGGAGAATTAGAATTATCTGAATTGGAAGGGGACTCATGGACACTTGGAGCTATCATCAGTTCCGACTCTCTTAGCGCTTTAGCTATGAGATTCTTGGTATACCTTAGTTTTGGCTTCCATGAATAAGCAAGTATCTCCTTATCATTTTCGGGGATAAGAACCTACTTATCATTTTCAGGGATAAGAATCTACCCCCCCCCCCCAAAAAAGGAAGATGGGTTGGTTAGGAGAAGAAGAGTCGAACTAGGTCTATGTTATTTAATGGCTATAAGTCAACTATTGTTAATGTTTTGATGAATGATTCTAGAATCTGATTAAATATAAGATAGGAATAATTGGTTTACATTATGGAAGAAAGACGTGTATGTGATATTAGATATTGACTAGTTATATAAATGAACTAAAAATATATCTAATTTGCCCTATTATTGTTAATTTAGATGAGGATTCCCATAGAAATTCTTCTGTCTTGTTTGTGACTATGAGTTGAATGAATAAACATATGAAATTAAGAAGAAGATCAAAGAATTCAAAGAAATCGGAGCAAAGAAATGGAAGAACGAAAGTCATGAATTCATAAAGATTCTATGAATAGAAGATATTGAAGTAGTTTTGATGATTCAATAATATTTTGACTCCAATTCGAAGTTCTTAGTTACTTCGGTTACTTCGACTAGATGAATTTTTGTGATGGAATGTTCCTCTTACATCTCCCCCTGAGTTCAAGTTTCCTTTGAAAATGGCATATTAGAACGAAATAGTGTTATAGGTTTAGTGTTTGGAGCAAGCTCAGTGTCTGGGATAGGCTCTGAAAAGGAGCGATCGAAGTCCAAAGAGCAAGCTTCACTCAAATTCTCCCCTTGAAGAGAGGACTTTTGGAAGTAAGAAGTGTTTGCAAAAAATGTAACATCAATACTAACAAATATTTTTTTTGTGGACGGATCGTATCATAGCACTTATAGCCTTTTTGAATAGGAGAATATCCAATGAAAACGCACTTAAGAGTTCGAGGATCTAATATACTTTGGTTATAGGAATGAATATGAACAAAGGCGGTACAAGCAAACACTTTGAGAGAGACTAGATCTGAGATGAGAGGCAAGAAACAGTTTTTGGAGTCCATGGAGAGGTATTTTGAAAGCAAGAACACAACTAGACATTCTATGGATGAGATAGGTAGATGTCAAAATAGCATCTCCCTAGAAAATTTTAGGCATGTTTTTAGTAAACATAAAGCCACGAGCAACTTCGAGGAGTTGTCTAGTTTTTTAATTCAACAATCCCATTTTGTTGGGGTGTGTGACAAGTGAATTTCGGTAATATTCCATACTTTTGAAGATAATCTTCCAAAGTAGAATAGAAATATTACTTACCCTGATCAGTGCGCAAAATCTAAATTTGCGTTTGGAATTATGTTTAAATCATTGAATGAAAATTGATAAACACAGAACAAACATCAATTTTTTTCAACAGATAAACCCAACAAACTTGAGTATGGTCATCAATAACTATAACAAACCATCTTGTCTAAATACAATCAAGAGTATGAGAAGGTCCCCATAAGTCACTGTGAATCATGATAAATGGTTTGGATGGTTGATACTTGAATTTTGGGAATGAAGCGCGTTGATGTTTTGCAAGTTCACAAATTTCATATTGCAAATCAAAAGATTTTTTTTTTTTTTTTTGGTCAAAAATATCGAAGAAAATAAGAGTCTCAAATATTGAAAATTGGGATGACCCATTCTAAAATGCCATAACAAAAACTATCCCTAGAAATAGATGCAGAATCACAAGCTGCAATTTGATGTTGTTTCCCCACATTGGCCTCCTCAAATAGTAAAGTCCCTCACAATCACTGCTAGTCGTCTTCCTCGATGATAGGTCCTGAAAAACACAATGAGAGGGACGGAATATAGCGGGGTAATTGGATTTTTTTGTTAATTGACGAATAGATAACAAATCGTAGGACAAGTTTGAAACACGAAAGATAAACTCCAGTGTTATAGAATTACCCAAAAAAAGAAAATTCTAGTGTTATAGAATCAGATATTCGAATACTCCCATTTCCTACAACAAATGAGAGTGAACCATCTGTAATTTTAAATTTAAAATTGCCAGTATATGGTGAGTATGATTGAAAAAGGTGGTAAAAATCAGTCATATGATCAAAAGTACTACAGTCAATAATCGAAGGACTCCTAGTTCGAGAAGTGGTACTTAAGGCTCTCAAAAAATTATCTCTATGGGCTAATGAATTGGAAGGAACGTTGGTGGATGATTGACCAGATGTTTGGACGCTAGACAAAATTTTGTAGTGTTGCTCCAACTATTGAGGATTAAATGCACCACTTGAAGTGGGATTCTTGCGTTTTTCCTCGAGGTTTCTCAATCTAATGTTTAACCGCTGCTTGATAGCCATGATTTTTATTACTCTGCCTTAGTTTTCAATCAGCTGGCTTCTTGTGTATCTGCCAGTAAGTATCCTTTGTACATCTAGACTTGCAACAATGCTTACACCAAGGATGCTTTTTTTGTGGATTTGGGCCTAACCCAGCTAGTGTTACTCGACTCCCTAGGACAGACATCTCAGGTTTAGTAGACCTAGTAGAAACATTCTCCTATAACATCACTTTTATGCCTATTTTTTTTCTCGCCTCACTTTTGAAAAAACTTCTCGTGTTAAAGGCAAAGGACGCAGATCGAGAATTCTTCGTCTTAACTTCGTCCAACTTATAGTTGAGCCCAGCAAGAAATTCGAACGCTCTCATATTTTAGTTTCTTTTTGTGTCTAATATTGTTGCAAGGATACTCCACTCTTCTTCGAAACTCAGATTAAGTTCTTGCCACAGAGTTGTCATCTCCCTGTAGTAGTCCGTGACCTCTTTCTCCCTTTGCTTCATTTACCATAATTGGGTCTTAATTTCGAGGATCTGGGAAGAATTTTCAACATTAAGATACGTTTCCCGAACTGCATCCTTGACATCTTTCGCTGATGACAAGAACAAATAGGTCTTTCCAATGGAGGGCTTAATGGAATTAATAAGCCAAGCAGTCACCATTAAGTTCTTTGAGTTCCACTTTTGTAGAAAGACAACACCGGTTGAGGCTGGCTTCTTCATTTCATCAATAAGATAACCTAGATTCCTTTTGCTATCGATCACAAGTTTGATAGATTGAGCCCATTTGAGAAATTTTTTTCCATCTAGTTTCTGCATAGTGAGTTGAAAAGACGAGTTGTCAAATCCACTCGAATCCAAGGTGGAGATTGCTTCCATCTTGTTGTCGGGAGTTTTCATTTAGTTTTGACAACTCTAATTGATGCTAAGATGAGTCAACAATAGCGGAGTGGACGATGCTGGGATGGCGATGCTAAGAAACCCATGCCAGTGATTGGCTGTGATGATGCAGCAATGAAGACTAGGGCTTTCTGCAGTTGACGACGGTAGGGCTTCGGATGCCGACTATAGTTGACGAAGGGCTTAGATAGTGATCGAGTTGATTATGTTAGTACTTCTAATGTGATTGAAGTCAACAAAGGGCTGCGATAGTTGTCGACAATGAGTGCTTCGATGAGGGTGGTTTGTCGCAAGAGTCATCTGAGATTGCAATTGTAATCAACATTTGAGATCACACAGTGACTAAGGTTTCTTGACAACAATAAGAAAGCCAAAAATCAAGTACAAAGACTGGAACCTTGCTCTAATACCACGAAATCAGAGTAATCTTTTTTATATTTCTTGAATAAATGGAATATACGAATTATTGCCCTCTATTTATATTACAAAAGGGGAATAAAAAAAAAAAAGAGAAAGAAAAAAACAAGAAACAAACAAGCCTCCTAAACTAGAATGGAAAATCTGCCTAATGATATACGATAAATCAATATCTACCACTAATCACTCTAAATAAATTGGGATTTCAACACCCTAAACCACGGAAATACCAAAGAGAGAAACTTCACTAGTAAGTTTTATTGAAATTCCAAAATGAGTGCCAAATGGCTACAACATAGTATTTATACCTCAAAACCTAACCCTAGTCAGGCTGTAAATAAAATACCTATATCACAGTAAATCTCAAAAATTACCAAAAGTGAAAAATTGAAACCCTAGTCAAGCTGTAAATAAAATACCTATAACACAATAAATCTCAAAAATTACCAAAAGTGGAAAATTTGAGATAATTGTAGAATCCCATAATTTAAAGAATTCCAATTGGTGCAAATTAACGGAATTCAATTCTGACTTTTATTCTAACTGCAGTTACGAAAAATAAACTTTCCTGAAATGGAAAAAACTTGAATTTGAAGGCCTAAATGATGGAATTCGGTGGACAAATAGTGTAGGTCATGACTGAAGGTGGTGAGTATTGATCCTCTTGCTATTTCTTTCAGAACCGCTTGATTCTGGTAACATTGACAATTTTGACTTATTTCTGGAACTGCCCCTGGTGACTTAGTTGGCTCAAAACACTCTAGAAAATCAATAGCAGCTTGTTCTACATCATCTTTTAAGCTTCTTGATCTATGTAGTAGTCATATAAAGCTGGTATAGATGTCCGTGCAGCCTGTGATACCATATAAAATAAGTAATCTCTTGAAATTTTTAGTGATAATGAGATTAGATGCTTAAAGAGATTTTGCAGCTAACAGCAAGACATTAATTTTTTTGACTGATATCACACATATAATGCGTTACATGTACATATGCTTTGTGCAGACTTTGATGGAATAACCTTTATACTCATCTCAGGTACTATTTGAGATTTATGGACCCCAAAAATTCAAAAGCATTGGTTGATAAGACGAAAGAAAGGCAAGAGCAGCTTTTGCCAGCAAATCTCTGTTGTTTTTAACGCCGTTTTCTTATTTGGAAGCTCTTTATGTATATGTAATTTGTTACTAAGAGGTGATTAATTGCCCCGTCAAAGTTATATTTGCCATCTTTCATGTACAGATATTGGAGCCCTGTTGATGTGTATGTTGGTGGTGCTGAACATGCTGTTCTTCACTTACTTTATTCCAGGTTCTGGCACAAGGTTTGTTCTCTAAATGTTTTCCACTGTATCTATAGGCATCCTTGTTGCTGGTTGGTATTACCTTTTTCTTATAGCATTATAGACTATCGATTTCTTTAGGGAACACATCTGATGTTGTGTTCATTTTAAATATGAAGTATTGGACCATATTGTCTGAAAAAGATATACATAGAATTGTTATGAACAGAGCTGAAAGTTAACTTGGTTGTAATGTTTGAATGCTGGTTTCCAAAGAAGTTTATGTACCATAATAATCTGAGTGAGTTCTTGATAGCTCATTTGGCCAAAAATTCATTCACAAGCATAATGATGAAGGCGGCATAAAAAAATTTGAAAATTAGGCTGCCTATGATCAATCGCCAGCTAATAAATGATAGCATGGGGCTGTCTGTAGTTGTTTTCTGACACTGATTTTGCGGCAATATTTCTGTTATGTGGCACACCAAAATTTTAAATTCTTTCAAACCTTGTTGCAGGTTCTTTATGACATTGGTGTCGTATCGACAAAAG
The DNA here is from genome assembly GCA_019916065.1 of Vitellaria paradoxa. Classification (NCBI taxonomy): domain Eukaryota; kingdom Viridiplantae; phylum Streptophyta; class Magnoliopsida; order Ericales; family Sapotaceae; genus Vitellaria; species Vitellaria paradoxa. Next base: position 26,434,040 of record CM034239.1, read on the forward strand.
AACCATTTAAATGTGTCATAAACCAGGGGATTATACTAGGAGAAGTAAGTAACGCTACTTGGTCACAAAATAATGTTCTCCTAGTGCTAGTGCTTAATAATTTTAAGTGGCAGGTTCAATATATGGCATGCAGAGATTCAGATGGCAATTTCATATCTGCAGACTCTGTTGATGCTTTCAAAGAGCAAAATCAAGAAAGAATACCTGAGGAAAAAGTGGGTCTTTCTGCATGCATTATATTACCTCTCCCATCTTGATGCATGCCACTAGTTTTAGTAGAGATAAGCTATTGTATTTGGCATTTACCGTGTTTTTTCTTTTTTTTTTGGTTTTTGGTTTTGTGTTTTTGCTTTATGTAGGTAATGAAATCTGGTGATTCTTTTGTACTAAAAGACAATCCCAATATTCACTTGATTGCTCGAGCCTATAAAATGAGTAAAAGTCGGGGAAATGTCGTGAATCCTGACGATGTTGTTTTTGAGTATGGTGCAGACTCTCTTCGCTTATATGAGATGTTCATGGGCCCACTTAGGTAGTTGCCTGTTAAAATAATTTCCTTGATACTGTTTTTTCTTTTTGGAACTAGAAAACGCGGCTTGAAACTTTCTGAGCTCGAAGTCAATTTTTACTTTTTTCTTTCCTGACATTGCTGTTTGTTATATGGTTTTAGAGACTCAAAATCTTGGAATACTGGTGGTATTGAAGGTGTTCATCGATTTCTGGGGAGAGTTTGGAGGTTGATAGTTGGTTCACCTTTACCTGATGGTACTTTTAGAGATGGAACAGTGGCAAGTGATGATAAACCTTCTTGGGAACAACTTCGTTGTCTCCATAAATGTATTGATAAGGTAAAATCTCTCTCTCTCTCTCTCCCCCCTCTTTTTATAAAAAGATAATATGACCTTGGTTTCACATTTTTTGGGTCTTCTGCTCTTTGAGGTGATGTGTGTTGAAATTAGAACGCAATAGTGCATCTATGTTGCCTAAAGGTTGTGCAATGTTAGTAAAGCATATTTATTTATCCTAATTGTCACACATCGCTTGATACATGTCTGTGTCTAACATAAGTATGGCTTCAAAATTTGAAGTCACCTAAAGAATATATATATGAAGATGTGGGAACCATTTTTTTTTTTTTTTTAGAAGCCTGTAAATAATTAATTGAGATAAAATTGAAGTTCTTATGGAAACCAACTTCTCATGTAGTTTGTGAAGAAATAGAGAATGAATGGCATTGCTTGATACCCTTGGGATTGTCTCAGCATGTATTTATACATATTAGGAAACTAGTACATTCTCCATAATCAAATCAAACCACTTAGAAGTCAAATCTTACCATATCTACAATATGCTAATGTCCCAAGTTGTAATGTATATATAATACATTCCAAACTCAATACAAATATAATAAACGTAAAACCCTCTCCCCCCCCCCCCCCCAAAAAAAAGGCCTTTAGTAAACAAATTAGCAAGTTGGTTTTTAGACTTGACATGACCAGTCTTAATGGTGTCTAGTAGAATCTTCTCTCTGACAAAGTGATAGTCCATCTCTATTTGCTTAGTCCTCTCATGGAAAATTGGATTGCAAGAAATATAGGGAGTAGACTGATTATCACGTGACAACTTCATAAGTTGGGAGCGTTGAATTCTCAATTCTTTGCATATTTTGTATCCAAATTAACTACTGTTATATGTGAGCCTTGGCTCTCTACTCAGATTTTGCACTTGATTTTACTACCACAATTTTTCTTTTTTAACTCTTTCATGCACTAAATTACCTCCATTAAAGATGCAATGACCAGTAGTATGTGTTCTTTTACGTGAGGTGTACATGTCTACCTACCTTTCTGAATTGCAATAGGGAGTTCTAAATCATTAGTTGGTGCTAAAGACATAGATGGGACTGGTGGAGCAACTGAAATAACAGGAGGTGTAACTACCTGATGTTGAGTGTAAACCTGTGAGTTAGGATGATGGAAATGGCTAGGGGATGAAGAATCAGGAAAAGAAGACTCATCTAGGGATGTTAAGGATTGGGACTCAAAGAGAAAAGGAGTAACTCAAAAAAAGTAGCATTTGCACAAACAAATAATCGATTAAGGGATGAACTATGATATTGATACCCTTTTTGTACCCCAAGAAAACATATTTGTGAGCGCAAGGTTCCAATTGATCAATCCCACTATTTAGCTTATTAACAAAGGCCACATAGCAAAATATGTGAGATGGGAGAGGAAAATGAAGTTGATTGGGAAATAATAGAGACTGAGGAGTTTGATTGTGTAAGATAGAAGAAGGCATCCTATTGAATAAATGACATGCAATGACAAATGCATCCCCTGGTAAATTTTAGGAACAAGCATTTGAAATAATAGACAAGGGGTTGTCTTAATATGATGTAATTTTTGACATTCTGCAACCTTATATTGTTGTAGAGTAGGTTCAAGATGACTGATGGAATATCCAAAGGAAGTTACGAAATCAGTAAGGGATTTAGAAATACATTCCTTGGAATTATCACTTTGAATAATTTTAATAGGGTGTCCAAATTGAGTTCAAATTTAAATACAAAAAGACATAAAAATAGGGAACAATTTTGAACAATCTTGTATTAAATAAATTCAAGTAATACTGAAAACCAAACTTAGAAATTATACGAGTTGGATCCTAGACATCGGAGCAAACTAAACATAAAAAGACAAAAAACTCTGTTATTGACTCTGGGTAAGAAGTATGGTGATGCTTTCCTAATTGATAAGACTCACACTTTAAAGACTTTAATTGTCTCAGACTAGGAACTAAAACCTTTAATCGTTCAAGAGAATGATGACCCAAATATCAATGAATGTCCATCGGAGGAGCAATAGCAGAATAGGCTCTAGAAGATGGCATGGATGGAGCATCTAGGTCATAAATCCTTATTACTTCATAACCTCCACCAATCCTTTTTTTGTTGTCTTCTCATATCTTGGATAATGACATAATCATGAAACAAGCACCGAGTAATCTAGTTGTTTCCTTGGCTTTCTAATAAAATGAGATTAAATGAAAAAGATGGAACACAGATAATGATAGAGAGGGAAAATGAGAGGAGGTATCAATTCCTCCTATTGGATTACCAGAACTGTTGGTTGTAACAACAAGAGAATTGGTAGAGGAATATTAGAATTTGAAAAACAATTTAGATGTTTTTGACATATGATCATAAACATCAGAATCAAGAATCTAAGGTATGACGGGATGGATAGACAACGAGCAATGAAAGTTACCTTGGTGACTGAGGGAAATAGTCAGATGAGATGATTAATAAGCGACTTAATACTGAAGAAGCTTGGAGTACTCCTCACTAGAAATAATTACTGGTGCTAGCAGAATAGACTCATTGTCTCCAGAAGCCACTGTGGGATAGAACTATTAGTAATAGTAGCATATGCCATATGAGTCGGTTTGCCATATAGAACCCAACATTTCTCATGAAGACAACCCATCTTTTCACAATGTGTACAGGCTTTCTCCGCTTACCGTTATGATCTCCTCAGCCGTTGTCGTCATGACATTCTCTAGTGTCATACCTATCAAAAGGAGTGTGAGGAGTTGTCTGATTGGAAAGAGTTGACTGTTTGGACTCAGATTTTCTAGGTAGGTTTTGGGATGCAATAATTAGAATCCTGAAATATGCCTCTGCTTGTATCCGTACTGATTCAAATTTTGAAACAAGGCTAGTGAGGAATTTGAGGACAACTGTTCACGTTATTTATGCATCTCATGAATATCAGCAAACAGTAATTGAAGAGAGCTCAATTCTTCATACATCTTTTTGAGTCTCAAAATACTGAGTGACATCTCATGAATATTAGCGAGCAATAATTGAAAGGAGTTTAATTCTTTATATGTCTTTTTGAGAGTCGCGAAGTATTAAGTGATATGTTTGCCAAATTGTTGAAGTTTAGAAGTTATTGGACACATTATAAAGTTGATTGAGATCACTCGAGTATAGTAGTTAAATATATTCCCATATTTCCTTACAAGTGTCTAGATAGGTACCTAGGTCGTTAATTTCAGTTTCCATTGAATCCCATAGCAAGCTCACAATATTAGCATCGTCTTAAATCTAGATGCCATGGGAGGAATCAAATGATGCTGGTGCAGAGCTGGTTTGATGTTTCTACTTACCGAGTCCTGTTAGTGAAATCTCAATTGCCTTAAACCGTTGCAAATAGTTCTTCCCATTTAATTTTTTGGTGGTCAAGTAGTTGTTTCAAGAACTAACAAACTTAGGTGCCAAAGAAGAGACACTAAAAGTGAGACTGGACTCAATTGACATTTGGGATGAAAAGAGGTGAAAAAACAAAGCTTGGAGAGTCCTAGAGGGTTACCGAAGAGTTGATCACGCAGGAAAGATTGCTGGAGAATTCAGCTAAAGATGGGGACAATGATGATGGTGGTCCATTGGTTCCAAGATATTCCCGTGCATACGCATGAGGCTTGATTTTGGTGAGAATAGATCTCACTTTTTTGTTCAACGATTGTGCAGTGAGGGTTCCAGTGCTTTTGGTTCTCTTGGTGAGGGTCATCGATGGTCGGCAAGTGCAGAGATGCCTTGTCGGACTTCAAGGATTGTTGCGAGTGCTGTAACTTTTTACAATGCCTGTCGAAGATCGACCTGGGTTGAAAAATCTTCTCCGGAGGTGGATGTGGTCTTGGTTCACTTTGTCGAAGGTTGACAAGGGCTTAGAACTATTTGCCAGAGAATAATGAAGTCTAGGCTCACTTCGTTAGAGGAAAACAATGTTGATGAATACCGATGATGGCTAGAACAAATTCGATTTGGTTACTTGATACTGACACAAGTACTAAAGAATTAGGGTCTCTTGATAAAAATACAAGAAACCTGATGAAATCAAACTTAAGGAAAGTAGGAACTCTACTTCTAGCACCATATGAAGCAATAAAAAATGAATGGAATTGCTTGACACCCTTAAGGTTGTCTCAGCATGTGTTTATATTCAAAAGAGCTGGCACAAACTAGGAAACAAGTATATTTTTCCCTAATCAAATCACATCTCCTAGAAATCAAATCCTACTGTATCTACAATATTGTAACACAGTTGTAATGCTATTTATGGCAATTAAAGAAACTTTTTCCTCCCAAAAGAGAACTAGTTAACTTTAGAGCACAACAATACATATATGAGTGATTTATATATATATATATAAGGAAGGCTGTTTTAGATTTTCTACATGGCCTTTCATATTATGTTAAAATTTTATTAGCTTTCACATCCATCTATATAATTCCTGCCCCATCCTCCCAAACTAGTGTCTAGTAAGTTTTTGTTTTCGTTGTAGCTTCTTTCAAATCTCATTTCTGAGTATATTTGTTCTTCTCCATTGTCATTTTCTTTCATTCTGAGGTTTCTTACCCCTATATTTTTCTGTCATTAATAGTTTGTCCCAGGATTGCAATTTTAACCTGAGCATAATTCTGGGAGTTAATCACCATGATAAGGTGACCATAATCAGGCTTGTGAATGGAAATTGAGCATAGTAATTATATTTTAAATTAATCTATTTTGGATAACATCAAGCTTGTATTTTTTTAATAACAGTTCTGCATATCTGGTAATTTTCTGATCATTGACTTTAGCACCTAAATAAAGGCATTGCTATTTATAATCTTGTTGAGAGCACAAAAAGCCCAGTTGATGTTGTCGCCCCCCCCCCCCCCTCTTTGTTTTTTTATTGTTCTGTAATCAGATTTCCATCTTGTGGCATGCATGTGGATGTTGTTTGACAATACATATTAATGATTACCCATGCTGCATTGGTAGGGGCAAGGGTAATAAAATGTGAAGTGGTCAGATTTATCAAACTTGAAAATATATTGGTCTTTAGACACTTCATAAGCTTATGGGGTTATTTATGACTAATGTTGAAATTACCAGAACTCCCTTCTACATATGAATAATGTGAATCAGAGATTTTTAGGAATTTAGTTATGTTGCTATGGGGTTTTGGCAAGTATTAGCTATTGATATTTAAACAGAGAAGTGAGAATATGACGTATTATAGGAGTGCCTTTCAACTGTAAGAGTTGAATGTATGCTGATCAGTCGCACCCTCGGTGGTGTTGGGCACACTAGGCATAAGAAGAGAACTCTTACCAATTTGTTGGTTTGACTTGTAGGTCACTCAAGAAATTGAAGGGACACGGTTCAACACTGGCATTTCTGCAATGATGGAGCTTGTTAATTCAGCATATAAGGTCTGTCTTTTTATTTCTCTGTTATGTGGCTCCATAACTTCTTCTGGGGCTTGCGTTGTACTTTATTTGGTACTTCCTAGATGAGTCACACGTACGTTAGTTTGTTTCACACTTCTACTAGCCTCTGGTGGCAAATTGGCCATGCTGGAAGGCTTAGTTTATTGTATTTGCTGTAAAGCTGTGTGACACTTTGCGTTAGGAAAGTAGTGCTCTTAAAAGTACTGCAGCAGCAAAAAAATGAGAGTGAAGATGAAGAAAAAAAAATGAGTGAAAGATGACTAAATAAAGAAAGGGTAGCTGTCTCACTTCTCTTATTCACAACAATATCCTTCAGAAATTCAAGCAAGTCAACCCGAGGAACACACACACACACACACACAGACGATCTATCATATGCGTGCTTTGTTGATTGAACTGTGTTGGATTTGTCCATCAATTATATATTTTCCCTCCTTTTGACGAGTTAACTAATTTGTTGTGCGCATCTTCATGTGTCTAGTGGGACAAACTTCCAAGGTCAGCCATTGAACCATTTGTCTTACTGCTTTCACCATTTGCTCCTCACATGGCTGAGGAGCTCTGGTTTCGCTTGGGGCATTCAAATTCATTGGCACAGGAGCCTTTTCCAAAGGTATTTTTTTTTTTTTTTCTTGAATAAGGCATCAAGTGCGCTTCATCTTACAATGAGCAAACCTCTCTCTCTCTCTCTCTCTCTCTCTCTCTCTCTCTCTCTTCAATATACTCAACTAGCTTAAGAGATTACTAGTGTCTTGCATATTTTAGATCATGAAATGAAAAGTATTGATTATTCTTTTTCTTTTTTTGGGTAGGTAAGTATTGAATATTCTTATTCTTATTTTATTTTACGTTTTGTTTTCAAAACATCTTTCAAGATGACATTGTGAACCATTGCTGGCTTAGTCGATATCAATCCACTTATTGGAGGCCCTTCGTGTTTCATTCTATATGAACAATCTTTGAAACAGATATTGTCCGAAAATGGGTGCCTAGAAGTATTGCAAAATCTTTGGTAAGATATTTCTGTCATGGAGCCTGGCTGAAAATTGTTGCACACGTATTCATAATCTTAAATTTGCGTTCAGTGTCCCTATAAAGAAAACATCTCTTTTCAGAAAAGTTCTACAAATTTTAAAGCTAGAGATACCAAATTATGAAATTTGACTCAAAAGTGTACTTGTTGGATTACAGCAGATGGAAAAGTTCTAAAATACATGTAAGGAAATAAAATTTAGGCACTAGGTTAATTTACCTAGTTCTCTCGTGCCGATTTGATGCTGCCTTTAGTCAAACTTTGGTTAAATCTGTCTAGATGAATGGAATGGGAGAACCAGTAATTTGGGATATACTCCCAAGGGGATACTTTGCAAAGCAAATCACTGGTTAGAGTGTGTCAATCTAGCTGTGGCCAAACACTCTTTGAAGATCAAGTTAATAACCAATACGGCTACATTGAATTATATGATTGTAATAAGTTTTAACTCGTACATCTACTGTTAGGTTCTCTCCCCTTTATACTTGTGTTGGTTTTTCTCTTAGGAAGCCGAATTAGCTTTAATTCCCTGCTTTCCAAATCCCTTTGTCTCAACCTTAATTCTCTCCCTTGAAATCATTTTCCTGGATGTTAACTTTTTAAGCTGTATGTAGAAAGGTGGCCCCAGATTGGCCCCCATTCAATTAGATTGAGTTCAGTAGGGACTTAGTTTGACAAGTACAGGGTGCACAGAAGAAACTGGAATTCATCTTTCTTTTTTTTTTTGTTCAATGAGCTAGAACTCTACTAGTTTATTGTAGTTCTCAACAAACCGTATAGTCAATGGATAAACCGAGAAACACATGGCTAGTCTCTCGACCATGCCTCCAATTTAAATCATAGGATTTAAACTTGCATCACCGACATGAGGAGTAAATCCACTAGCCAACATGGCTAGATCCCGGGGGGCAACTAGAATTCATCTTGTTATCTAGTTTGGTTTGATCTCAAGCACTTGGTTTGAGGTTGGAGAGCTTGCCTGCTGTTACAAATTTATTAAGTTTTTGAGTTATAGATGCTTTTAGAAGCCATCATAACTCTCTAGCGGCGTGGGTCAATCCAGATGCACGTATGCAGTGCCGATTCATATCTTGAGTGGTGAGTTAGTTCGTAGCCTCCTTCACCAATCCCGTCTACTTTAAACCTCGTGGGCTAAGGGGACGATATTTATTGCCCATCATCATTTTGCTACTACTACTTTGCTTCTCAGTGCGATTCTTATCTTGATGGGTTTCTCTCTTTGCACTTTTCCTCTCTTTTGCTTCAACTCCTTCATTTCAATAATCATTTTTCATTCCTACTCAGAAGGCCAATTTCTTCCTTCGCCACTTTTTAGGGTGAGTCATTATGCTCACTACGTGGCAAGTGAGGATGGTCTTCAACATTTGTGCAGGGATTATGGGATCCAAAGAAACATTGTGTTGAACCTCCCTAAGACCAAACCTAACCCTAGGCGAGAATGGGATTGGGTCCATTGGCCTATCTTTGCTGTTATCTAAGGGGAAGTCCGCTTTCCTATTTATCCTTAGCTGAGAGCAGTTCTATGCTACTCGCGCATGTCACCTACGTATTCTTCGATGATTGTCCTCAAAGTAGTTTTAGGTATGGTGGCCTTTAACGATATCTTGAATTAAAGCTCGGATACTATGAAATTCTCTATTACTACAGCGTTTGTACTTCCAAAAATAGTGGCGAGTACATATGTCCCCAAAGTAGTTATAGGTATAGTGGCCCTTAATGATATCTTAAAATCGAAGCTTGGATACTATCATATCCTCTACTGCTATAACGTCTGTACTTCCAAAAATAGTGATCAGTACTATCTTAGCACTGGGACCCCTTATCCATTGCCTTCTTGATTTTGACTAGGGTAGTAATGATGAGTTTTTTTTTTTTTTCCAAGTAAAAAGGGAGTGGGAGTACTGAGCTAATGAGTTTAGGTGTTGTGCTGTTGAGATTGACTAACGGACCAGGCTTTTAGCTCTTGCTGTTGAGCCCACAAGCACTTGTAAAGCCCGTAACGGAAGCGCGCACACAAATAAGAAAAGAAAAAAATATTTAGAGCACTCAACACAAGAATTTTTAACGTGGTTCGGTCCCTCAAAAGACCTACATCCACGATCCCAAAAAGGGATAATATATTCAACTCAATATTAAACTATTACAATTTTTGTACGGACAAAATTGTAAAACCCTCTTCCACTCACACAACCCAAAAACCCAATTACACCCACACTTTGGTAACACAGGTTTTTAGTTGTGTTTTTGGTACATATAATAACTATGGGGGAAGGCCCTTTTTATAGGAGCCAAGCCTCCCATTTTTTGTTCCCTCTCCCGATGTGGGATTTGGGGAGCCAACACAACAAATCCTCCCTCTCCCCAAATTCCCATATACTTCAACAGTGTCAGAAAAATGCACTCTTTTCTCGATTTTCTGACTCTTCAGGGGATGATCATCCAAATAATAAATATTCTTTCCCTTCTTCCTCCCTTGCATTATCAAGCTGCCACCTCTGTATACTTTGCACTGATTCCCAATACCCACATACTTGTATCCATGTGAAGCCATCTCACCCAAAGAAATTATATTCGCTCCAGCAGTAGATACATATTTCACATTGGGAATATTTTTGATAACACCATTGTGGAGTTTCAGGCAAACTCTTCCAACACCTTCAATCTTCTGCTTCAATTTATTACCCACATTAATGTAACCAAAATCTCCATCAGTGTGCAAAGTGTCAAACATAGCTCGATCTCTGCATATATGAAAGTCAGAAGCAGAATCCAACACCCAACTAGAATAATTTTCAACAGAACCATCATCCATTGTGTGCAACAAGAAATCACCAGAATCATTAACCACATTGACTGAGGAATCACTAGCCTTCATCTTCTCTTGCAGTTGTTTCAAACCCTTCAAGTCTTCCTTGAACTTTGGACAACTTTTCTGTATATGACCATTCGCTCCACAATAATAGCACTCAACATTGCTCATATCTCTCTGTCGAGATTTCGATCTATCACGACGGTCAACTTTCTTCTTCTGATTCCTCCCTCGCTCAAAACTCTCTACGGCTAGCAATTGACTGTCTCCAAGATTGCCTCCATTTCTCATTATCTTGTCATTCTCCTTCAAAACCGTAATCACCTCATTCAATGTTAGAGTTTTCTTCCCAATTAACATCGACTGAACCAATGGTTTGTATGACCTGGATAATGAAGCTAACAAGAGCAACGCCTGTTCTTCGTCTTCAACCTTCTCCCCTGTGTTCAATAACTGACATGCTAGCTGATTAAAAATATTAATGTGGTCATGAATATTACCTCCTTCATCCATTCTCAATGAGTACAAATCCAATTTCATGCAAAGACGGCTTGCCATAGACTTTGAAGCGAACACGCTCTCCAACTTATCCCATAACACTTTCGGTGACGTCTCATTCAACACCGTGTATTTAATCTACGGTGCAAGTGCCAACCGAATTGTACTGACAGCCTTCCTGTGAACAGCTTTCCAATCATTATCCTTCATCTCATCTGGTTTTGTATCTTCTAATGCAATATCAAGACCCTGTTGCACTAGGTAGTCTTGAATTGTACTCTGCCACAATGTAAAATTGCTCTTTCCATCGAATAAAGGGACTTCAAACTTTAGTGTAGACATGGTGCTTAATATCCTTTCCAATTAAACACTTCAATAAAGTACACCAAAGCAACCAACAACTAGCAACTCACAATGCAGTAAAAGAATTCACCAACATCAATGGCCAACAATGCAGCAAATACCATAATCAAAGCCTAACTTGAGAAAACTAACCTCAGAACCAGAATGTCAAAATTAGGCAAGACTAACCTCTTCCAAATTTGCTACTGGTGTGACACCCACTGCTCCTTTTTTTTTTTTCTCCTTCTCCCAGGTTAGAACCTTCAGCTCTGATACCACTTGTTGGGCCCACAAGCACTTGTAAAGCCCGTAACGGAAGCGCACACACAAATAAGAAAAGAAAAAAATATTTAGAGCACTCAACACAAGAATTTTTAACGTGGTTCGGTCTCTCAAAAGACCTACATCCACGATCCCAAAAAGGGATAATATATTCAACTCAATATTAAACTATTACAATTTTTGTACGGACAAAATTGTAAAACCCTCTTCCACTCACACAACCCAAAAACCCAATTACACCTACACTTTGGTAACACAGGTTTTTAGTTGTGTCTTTGGTACATATAATAACTATGGGAGAAGGCCCTTTTTATAGGAGCCAAGCCTCCCATTTTTTGTTCCCTCTCTCGATGTGGGATTTAGGGAGCCAACACAACACTTGCCCACCCTGAAATTTGTATTAATTCTATTTCACTTTTCCATTGTTCCCTTTTTCTAATTTTGTGGTTTGTGCAGTTGATCGGCCCTGTTGGAATTAATTAAAGAAGAAGAAAATTTGTATATTAAGGAAAAAAAGCATTTAGCTTCTGCATAATTACATTTAGGGAAAAACCTAATTAGAATATAAAAATATAAAAGACGGTCCTTTGTATATGAAAATATAGAATTCTTGGTCTCATCAATTTTCCCAATTTTCTTTCAAAATAATTAGAGTAAAATTTTCTAAGGATGTCGTAGTAGGCGCTTATCATTTCATTTCTAACTACTGTTATAGCCATTATTTCAATTATTAGAATCTTTTATGAAATTTACTTTTTGCCTGCTTAACCAAGTTATGTTTGCAGGTTGATCCTGCTCACCTAAAGGACTCCATAGTGGTCCTACCAGTTCAAATCAATGGGAAGACAAGGGGTACGATACGGGTCGGAAAAACATGTACAGAGGAGGATGCCCTCAAACTGGCTTCAACTGACCAGAAAATCTCCAAGTTTTTGGTCGGGAGAGGGATCAAAAAGAGAATTTATGTACCTGGTAAAATTTTGAATGTTATATTGGAGTCCCGAAATGTCAAGGTCGGCAGCAGTCAGTAAGAGTTACACAAAGGTTGAGAGGACATGCAATGATTACACAACATTAGAATCAACTCAGCATCTGCATTAGAGAAAATTCTAATACAGCAAAAGACCTTTAATGTACTGAAAGTCATGCTTTTTATCCTTGAACTAGGACATTTTTTTTTTTTTTTTTTTTGCCAAATGATCTTTAGTAAGACTAATTAATTGTGATTTACCAAAAAAAAAAGGACTAATTAATTACTACTTTTTTTTTCACACTAAACGTGGCATGGAGAGCACACTTGACACATAGCTTCACTTAAGCAGCAGCAGTTGAGTTAAAATGGTGTTAGCATTTTTCAACCTGATGCACTCACATATGACAAAGAGTAAAAATTAAGAAAGCAAATCGAGAATTAGATTAAACTAAAGTTTTAATTTAATCCCCCACATTCAATCGCAATAGAAAGGAGAGAAAGATGATAGAAATTTTTTTAATCTTCAAATTTTGTCCCTCAAAACTTACAAAAACTACTTTTTGTAGGTGCTCTACAGTTCCTAAACATTAATACGGATTGACCTTTAGACTTCAAAAAATAGACTCTTATGCTTTCCAATGGATAAAAAATCTATTGTACAAATGGACTTCAAAATGGATTCTTAATATATCATTCGCATACCAGTGGCAGTTTCGAATGGGTTATATATAAATTCTCTTTTCGGAAAAATATAAAAAATGGGGTTTGTGCACCAATATCTGCCATAAAAGGTCCAAGCTATAAATAATGAATTATTAGTTCTAAGCCATCTTTGGCGATTGATCAACAATTAGAAGTATTTTTCTTGCGTATTCTTAATAAACCAGCCTTTATCTATAGATATAGGAGAATCATATGAAAATTGAACATTTTCGTACCCAAGATGTAAAACAAATATTGGGCATTCTAGAAAAGCATCTTTTAAATTTATTAAAATCTGTAAAATAGACATTTAGACTTCAAAACCAACTTCTAGGGGGGAAAATTGTTGTGCATATTTTTGGACTACAAAAAGGAAAAAAAAATAAAATTCTCTAATTAAATTTTTTACTACTGTACTGCTAGCCTGCATCACAACCCTATTCATTTTCAAGAATTATGTACAATTCGTAAAGTTTGTTTGCAAACCCAAATTATTTTGTAGGTTCCGATGCGCAATTTATTTGTAGTTTCGTCTCTTATGGATAAATTTGGAAATATGTTGGATGGGGTAACCTTGAATAGCTTAAACAAGAGCTTTTGGATTGGCCCATTACACCAAATGTTGCCTCTTTCTGTGAGTTTCATTCCGTTGACATTTTTCATTCCATTGACTGAGGTATAGAAGGGAATTTTCCATTTGAAGTACCTAGGTGTGAATGGTCCTTTGTCAACCAACAAATAGTGTGTCCCAAGCAAGTCGTAAAGAGGGATTAGGTTAAAGACATCCACCGCAAACGGAAAATTCACCAGGAATCAATCCATTTTCCACCTACCTCTTACAAGTTTTTTTTTTTTTTCCTTTTGATAATTATTTGTTTTCTTTATATTCAATTGATAGTATTCTAACACGAATTTTATTTCTATTTAAAAATGATGGGATAAAAGTACAAGCAATTTGACTTAAAATAAAAAGAATACACAAGCGTACTCTTTAATTATAAATATTTATAAATACAAGGGTAAAGGTTCACGCTTTATCTTTTTCTCCTATACCTTATTATTTGTTTTCTATTTTCATTTTCCTCTATTTTATGACTATGTTTTCTTTAATTTTTTTTTCTTTATCTTTCTCCATTTTTTTCATTTATGTTAATATCAACTACTTTCTAAAAAAATTAGTATTTGAAAGAATATTCATGAAATTGATAGTAATGAGTTGATCTTACTCAAACATTAGTATTTTTGTCTTTCTTTGATGCATTTTGGACAGACGTTTGCTTGGAACTTTGACTAGTTTCTCTATCACATTTAGGGGGTAGAGGATTTGAATGTCACCCTCAATTACTTTATAGGCTAGCTTGAAGGTTAATGGGGAGGTGCCATTAAGGACAGCCTTGCAATAGTATTAACACAAAAGGAGAAATTTTCAATCACTTTTGTGGATCTGTTTACCACAATCTGTTGGTCATGGGTGCGACAGTGCAATTGAAATGAATAGGATAAAGACGCTTATAGCAAAGACGATCTTAAAAATATTTCTAACAGATGAGAAATTTTTTTCTTATTATTTCAAATGGTGACTCCAATATTAGCAAAAATTAAAATCATAATGTCAAACAAAGAAATTGAATATTACATTAATTAGAGTGATTTATTCATTGAATGGTGGGAGGAATTTGTCAACGTTGCGACATGTTTAAGGCCAAAAGTCTCCTTTGTACCGTTTAAGCCTTAACAGTGAGAAAATATATTAATGAGTCTAATGTGTATATTTTATTATTAGATTTATTTAGTCAATTCTAACCGCTTATTTTTTACACTTAAAACAATTATTTTCCAATGTAACTCTACGACTTATTAAAAATAATCACTCAACATATATCATATATCTTATCTATAAATTCCAAACTTAAATTCTATATAATTTAAACGCAAAAAAAAAAAATCCAAAGAAATATTTTCTTCTTATCTTACCTTATTACTAACAAAATTAATTCTAAAACAAATAAATAATAAATTCTTAAAAAATAAATAAATCCCCTCTATGTTATCATTTACGAAATTCATCTCTAAACAAGTTAAAAAGAAATTCACAAGAAATAAATAAATAAACGAATCCCACATTCCTTCCTACAAATAGACTTTTTTTTTTTCATTTTTTCTCTTTGGTTTTTTTAATTTTTGTTTTATCCTACATTATTATTTTTTTGAATCTATAACTTTCTATTTTACTCATAGAATTGTGGTTACTTTAATATTGTTTTTTAGACTTTACTCTAGTATTTTTTTAATTTAAAAAGATGATTTGATAAGATACTTTTTTTCATATGGATGAATTTTGTCAGCTATAAGATAGGTAGTATTTAGTTATTTATTTTATAAGAATTTATTATTTATTTGTTTAGATATTAATTTTGTTAGTAATAAGATAAGAAGAAGATTAATTACAAAAAAAAAAAAAAAAAGATAAGAAGAAGAGTTTTTTGGATTTCTTTTATGTTTGAATTAAATAGAATTTAAATTTCCAATTTGCAGATAAGATATATATGGCATATATATTGTGTGATTATCTTTAATTAATTATAGAGTCACAAGTAGAAAATAATTATTGTAGATGTGAAATGTAAGCTATTCAATTTAATTAAATTGATGTAACATATATATATAACATATACAGTTAAATCTCTATAAATTAATACTTTTGAGACCATAAAATTTATTAATTAATAGAAAAATTATCTAATTGATAAATGAATAATTTATTAATTTATACATTAATTAATAAAAATTAATTTATCAAGGTATTCTTTACTCTTTTCCAAAACATTAAACTTTGTGATTTTACAAATATTACCTAATTACCAAATTCTGAATTATCATAATTCTTTGTATTTGTTTAACCAAAAGAAGTTCATGAACAAAATTAGTCAAAAGTCATGGATCTGTCCATTCTTTGCAACAAACTAAAATTACATTACATTTATATTGTAGTTTTTAGTAAATAGAAGTCATGAATTTGTTGCACTCCAAACAACATTCACATTACCAAATTTTCTCTTACAATATGAGAATATTACATCAAAACTTTTAATCCATTATGAAAAGTTAGAGATGAGGTCTAAGGAGACATCAATTTCAAGATGAAACAAGTAACATTGAAGTCATATTTTACAAATGCCTCCAATTGAGTTACGTATATATATATATATATATATATAATTTTGATACATGAGGAGATTATTAATTTATATATCAAGTGGAAACTATCTATTTTTTCAAACGTATTATCTTATAAATTAAGCAAATTATTAATTTACCACACTAGTCCTAAGTCGGGACAGATCAAAAATAATATTTAATCGAGATTGTTAATTTATCGAGTATTAATTTATCAAGGTTTGTTAATGTAGTGGCTCCTATCCCACATCGATTTTCTCACAAAGGCAAAAGGACCTTGTGAGGTTATAAATAAAGGGTCCTTTTATTTGGAAAAGGCACATCAGTCAAAACTTTAGACAGCGAGCTTGTACTCTAGTTAAATTCCTCCATTGAGGTGAGAGTTAAAGTTTGCTTAGGAAATTGCTTGGTGGGGTCCATTGGAGATTTGGGTGAAAGGAAAGATTTTATGATTATGAGAATTTTTCTACATAATAGATTTTCTTCTTTGAGTGCATGTGAACAGAAGCAAATTGCTGAACTATGTAAATCTTGTGTTCCTCTATTTTGTGTTTTCTTGTATTCGTGTTTGCCATTATTCATTCGGGTGTTACTAGAATGTGATCTAGGGTTTCCGTAATAACAATTGGTATCAGATCTCAAATTGGCTTGGTGTGTGTTTGTGTGGATACGTAAAAGTCTAAGGAAA
Organism: Vitellaria paradoxa; assembly: GCA_019916065.1. Classification (NCBI taxonomy): domain Eukaryota; kingdom Viridiplantae; phylum Streptophyta; class Magnoliopsida; order Ericales; family Sapotaceae; genus Vitellaria; species Vitellaria paradoxa. The sequence goes on from CM034239.1 coordinate 26,450,848, forward strand.
TTCTGTCTAAAAGATTGGGTTTTAAGTGGGACCAGTGTGACCCCTCCAATCTTTCCTAAGAACTTACTTAGTAGGTACTATTCACGAGTTTTACTAGTAGTGTGGATTTGTACAAGTTTAATTCTTTCTAGAAGATTGGGTTTTAAGTTGGATCGGTGTGACCCCTCCAATCTTTCATGAGAACTTACTTAGTGGGTACTACTCGCTTCTACAGTAAAACTTGTCAAGGTAAAATGTCAAGAAGCTTTTCGTCTACAAACTTCGAAGTCAACAATTTTAATGGATTAGGGAATTTCAAATTGTCGTAGAGAAAAGTGAAGGATCTATTAGTACAACAAGGAATGGAGAAGGCATTACTAACGATGAAACCTAAAATGATGAAAGAAATAGATTAGCTTGAACTTCAAGAAAAAGTTATGGTTATAATCAGATTGTGTGTGAATGATGATGTGATGCAGTATGTTATTGAGGAGGAATCGCTAACAAAGGTATGGAAGAAACTAAAAGTGCGATACATGTCCAAGTCTCTTACAAACATGCTCTATCGTAAGCGAAAGCTATAAACCAAACCAAACCAAACTAAGCCTTTTCCCACTAGGTGGGGTCGGCTATATGGATTTGTTGACGCCAATTAGATCTATTTAGGGGCATGTCCTCCGATAAATCTAGGTAGGTCAGGTCATGTTTAATGGTTTCTTTCCAGCTTCTCTTGGGTCTTCCTCTACCTTTCCTACTCCTGGCAATCTCCATACTTTCACACCTTCTAACAGGTGCCTCTGCTGGACTCAGACTTAGAACTACATATTATTAATGTGTTTAATCAAATCATCGAGGATTTAAAGAGGGAAAAAGTCAAGTTCGAAGATGAAAACAAGGCTCTCATGTTACTACACTCACTACCAAATTCACTAATGTACAAGAATTTGATTACACCCTTACATACGATAAAGAGACTCTTGTATATAAGGATATCATAACAACCTTATTAGATTTTCAAAAGAGGTAAAAGCAAAATGATGGGAATCCTCAAAGAAAGGGTCTGGTTGTGAAGAACAAGAAAAATAGAGGAATGAGTAGACAAAGGGAATCAAATGGGAATAAAAATTCTCGGTCCAAGTCGAGGAAGAAAAAGAATCCTCAATGCTTCAAGTGCAGCAAGAAGGGCCACAATAAGCGGGATTGTCTACAGTGGGGAAAATACAATGGCGGCAAGAATAAAGATGGTTCAAAGTCTGCAAATGTTGTAGGGAATGACTCAAAGAACGACAACATGCATTTAGTTTCATCTGGTTCAGATCATCACACGAATTCTTAAGTACTAGATTTGGCGTGTCCTTTTCACATGACGCCAAACAGGGCATGGTTCAACACTTTTAGGTTAGTGGATTCTGGTTCTACTCTTATAGGTAACAATGATTCATGGAAAGCTATCAGGATTGGGAATATCAAAATCTGTATGTTTGATGATGTGATACAAACCCTATTTGGTGCAAGACATATTCCTTATCTTAGCAAGAATCTTAGTCCATTAGATACCTTAGAATTAAACGGGTTCAATTTCAAATCTAATGGTGGGGCAATGAAAGTTTCAAAATGGGTGATGGTGGTGATGAAAGGGTAAAAGTGTCTGAAAATATCTACAGGCTGTTAGAGAGTATAGTTATAGGTGGAGTTACCACGGTAGAGTCTAATTCTAACAACACAGTCTTGTGCCATATACAGCTAGGCTATGTGGGAGAACGTCGCATGTTGGAGCTACACAAGCGAAATTACACAAGGGGGCAAAGACTTGCAAGCTTCATTTTTGAAAGTATTGCGTTCTTGGAAAATAAACCAAGCTGCAGTTCAAGACAGTTACGTACAAGATAAAGGACATTCTTGATTATGTCCATTTAGATGTCTAAGGGCCAGTGAGAGTTACATCACGGTAAGGGCATCAATATTTCATCTTGTTCATTGATGACTTCTCCAATAAGATTTGATTCACTTCATGTAGCACAAGCCAGATGTGTTTACCAAGTTCAAACTGTGAAAAGCTGAAGTAAAGAACCAAACCAGGAGAAAGATAAAGTGTCTGCAAATAGATAATGGCATGAATACAGGGAAATGGAGTTCTTACAATTTTGTGAGTAATAGGGAATAAAGAGACACTTTACAGTACGTAAGACACTGTAATAGAATGGTGTGGTAGAATGGATGAACTAAACAATTACTGAAAGGACAAGGTGTCTTAGGTTGAATGCTAGGCTTATAACGAACTTCTGGGCAGATATGGTGAGAATGGCTTGCTTCTTAATTAATAAATCACCAAGGGTGATACTACAAGGAAAGGTTACAGAGGAAGTATAGACAGGGAATGAAGTTGACTACTCCAGGTTGAGGGTTTACAGTTGTCCCACATATTTGCATATTTCTAGTGATGAGCAATCTAATCTTGATCCAAAGTCACAGCAGTGTATATTTCTAGGGTATGAGAAAAGGGTCAAGGGGTATAAGCTCTGGGTTCCTAAGGCAAACAAGGTGGTGATCAACAAGGATGTGGCATTTGATGAAAAGTCCATGTTAAAGAGTACTCAGTCACGAGAGAAGCACAAGCCAAAAAGTAAATATTTCAGCAAGCAAGTAGTGCAGGTAAAGATAGAGAATCAAGCTAAGGACATCTTTACTTAGAGTTTAGAGGCTCCTAGTTTGGAGAAGCAAGGTTTTAGTTCAAGGGAGCAGCAGCACCAGAGTTTAGCTTCAAGGTGGACCAAGCGCACTATCAAACCACCAACTAGGTATGGCTTTGAAAATTTAGCTTCTTTTGCACTTGTTACTAGTAGTCGGGATCCAATTACTTTTAGGAGGCTATCAATAGCAGGGAGAATAGCAAATGGTTTCAAGCTATGGTGAGGGAGATGGAGTCTTTATATAAGAATAAGACATGGAAGTTTGTGGAGCTTCCAGAGGTAAAGCTGGTGATAGGGTACAAATAGGTGTACAAATGTAAGGAAGCTATGTCAGAGAAGAATGGTGAAAGATTCAAGGCTCATTTGGTAGTGAAGGGCTACTCGCAAAGGAAGGGAATTAACTATGGTAAGATCTTTTTCCCATTTGTTAGACACACTTCTATCAAGGTGATGTTGGCTTTAGTAGCACATTTTAATAAGGAGTTGGAACATATGGACATAAAGACAGCATTTATTCATGGTGACATTGAAGAAGATCTTTACATGGAGCAGTCGAAGGGTTTTTCACAACTCGAGGGAGGAGCAGTTAGTCTGTAAGCTAAAAAGTAACTTTATGGGATAAATTTGTCTCCACAGCAGTAGTATAAGAAGTTTGACTCTTTCATGATTAGAATTGGCTACAGGCGATGTGAGTAAGATTGTTACATTTATGTGAAAAGCCTTGACAATGGTTCCTTCATATATCTCCTATTGTATGTGGATGATACGCTAATTTCTTCAAACAATATCCTTGAGGTCAACAAGTTGAAAGCTTTGTTGAGCAAAGAATTTCAGATGAAGGATTTAGGTGTATCTAAGAAGATTCTTGGAATGGAGATTTGCAGGGACAAAGACTCAAAGAGATTGTGGTTATCTCAAGGAGCTAATGTGGAAAAGGTGTTGAAGAGGTTTAGCATGGATAATGCAAAACTGATAAGCACACCTTTGGCAAGTCATTTTAGACTATCTGTAGGTCAATGCCTGAAGTCCGAAGATAAGATCAGGGACGCGGAGTCAGTTCTATATGCCAGTGCAATTGGGTGCTTTATGCATACAATGGTTTGTACTAGACCAGATTTGGCACATGCAGTTAGTGTGGTGAGCAAGTTTACAGCTAATCCAGGAAGACAGTATCAGAGTGCAGTCAAGTAGATCTTCAGATACTTACAGGGTACTATGGGGGTATGGCATTTTGTTTAGTAGATAGTAGGAAAAGCCTTCAATTGTAGGATTTGTGGATGTAGATTATACGGGGAATTTGGATAATAGGAGATCAACTACTAGGTATGTCTTCACTCTGGTAGGAGGGCCTATTTGTTAGAGGTCCCTGGTTCAGTCTTTTGCTACTCTTTTACTCTTTCTACGACTGAAGCAAAATATATGGCAGTGGCCGAGGGTACCAAGGAAGCGTTGTGGGATACTCAACTTGTTAAGGAGTTCAATTTGCAGCAAGCTGGAGTTGAACTTCACTGTGATAGTCAAACTACCATTCATTTGGTAAAGAACCAACACATAGATGTAAGGCTCCACGAGATCCAGGAGTTGGGCTTCAAGTGAATTGATGCTAGAAAAAGTTCACACCTCTAATAACACTATAGACATATTGACAAAGTCCCTTACAATAAATAAGTTCAAGTATTGCTTGGACTTGATTCATATAGCTAGTTGTTACATCGGAAACAGCCCCAGCCTATGAGGTTCGTGGTAGAGTTACCAGTGTTTAGTTTCCTAAGGTGTGAGGAGTTGCTAAGGTAGAGATTGTTAGCGTGATAGCTCCTATCCCACATTAGTTTTCTTACAAAGGCAAAATGGTGGTAGCTCCTATCCCACATCAGTTTTCTCACAAAGGCAGAAAGGCCTTGTGAGGTTATAGCAAACTTGTACTATAGTTAACTTCCTCCCTTAAGAAGAGAGTTAAAGTTTGCTTAGGGAATTACTTTGTGGGGTGTATTGGGGTTTGGGTGAGAGAAAATATTGTATGATTATAGAAATTTTTGCACATAGTAGATTTTCTCTTTTGAGTGCCCATGGATGTAGGCAAATTGTCGAACCATATAAATCCTGTATTCTTTTATTGTGTGCTTTCTTATGCTCGTGTTTGCCATTATTCACCAAGGTGTTGCTAGAAGGTGATCCAGGATTTCCGCAGCAAGGTTATACTATATGTTGAGTGATTATATTTAATTAATAATAGAGTTTCATTTAGAAAACAATTATTTTAAATGTAAAACATAAATTGTTAAATCTAAATAAATTGATATAATAGATAAAATACACATGTTAGATGAGTTTTCCTTTTTCTTTTGGTTGTTAAATTGATTAATAATTAGTACAATGCTAATGATTTTCATGAATTTAACAAAATACTGTTAGTGTTGAAATTGCCTAACTACTTAAGACTGATAAAGAAAAATGACGGTCTCTTTCTCTAAAATTTTCTCTCTCTAGATTCAAACTTAGGTTTCCCGCCCTTGATTTCTTTGTATTGGAATGACTTATCTTAGAAGATTTAAGTTGTTTATGCCAAATCCAAACCTTAATGCAATGGATCTACTAGAAAAGAGACTAGATCAACTATCAGATCTAAAGAAGCCTACTACTGAAGTTGACTACAAATTAGGAGAATCTACTATGCCAGATGTAGTTGGTTAGAAGATTAATGCTATTAACATTAAAGAAACAAACAACACTCTTGTTGAGGTGGTAAGAGATAAAGTTAATATTGTTAAAACCCCAAACTTAAGTGGGATGGTGCTGGCTCTAAAGGAGACAAAGGTCTTGAAGGATATCAAAAAGATAGAGTCATAGGACATGGAAGGAATGGAACATATGAGTGCTACTATTGCCCTAAGAGTCTGGCTTCGGCAAGAGGAAGGTTGATTTGTGACACAGAAACCCCAAAGAAGGTTGTTGTGGAAAACATTGATATGAAGTGAATAGAGGAGCTTGAGTCTAAGCTACAAAAAGTCGTGGAGCTATTACAAGCTAAAGGTTATGAGGGAAAAAGAGGCTAGTGAATGTGCGATACCTGAGACTTCTCAGAGTCATCTTGGTAAAGCTAGCTTTTATCAAAACCATAGATCCTTAATTTCATGGGTAGATATTATTGAAGATGAAAGAGGTATGAAAGCAAATGAACCTTCTAATGCTCATAATGAAGGTGATAATGCTACTAAGATGCGTGCTTGGAGTTCTATTATTCATAATGGAAGGAATCAAAAGAAAAGAATGAAGCTTCTGTGTTTTGAACTTAATATAACAAAAAGAAAAGTAATAACTAAACCTCCTAGTAAGATGGTAGAAAAATGAGCTAGCAAGTGGTCATGCACTCTGGTTGGATATTTCATTAACCTGCCTTTCCCCACTGTGGATAGGCAAGCTAAGAATCTATGGGGAAGATAAATGTTGCAGGAAACACTCTTAGTAGGTGATGGGCTCTTTCTAGTTATGTTTTGAACAGAAAATGAAATGTAGAAAGTGCTTTACTCAGGTCAATCCGAATTGTGAGTGAAAAGATATGGTCAAAACACTAACAGAATGTCAAGCTAGAACTTCAGCTGCACACCACTTTAACCATCTTGAACTTCGGATCATTTTTTTCTTCTCGGCAGCCACTTTTATTACTGCTAATCTCAATTATTTTGCCCTTTTCCTTGTAATTAAAAAAATAAACACTATAAGTAATAAAGTAATAATAAAACTCCAAAGTTAATTACTTAAATGCATCAATGAGTATCAAGTGGAGTTTGTAATTACACATTTCAAGTGTAATCACGAGGCAACAAAACAAAAGAAAAAAAAAAGAAAATAAATGAGAAAGGGAAAGACAATAAAGGAAAGGAAGCTGGGCCCTTGACCCAGTTATCAAACCAATTACCAATTCAGATCATAGTCGGCCTAGGAAAAATTAAAATAAATTAACTGAATCTTAAAATAAATATTTTACAAGCTCAAAATAATGCATAAATAGCCAAAATAAATACTAGGTATTGCAATTTTAACACTGAATTTTCCAATGGCCCAATCTATCTCATTACTCCATCCTTACCAATTATCAAAGATGCAACTCATATGGCAAATAGATTTCCAAATCTCGGTAGAAAATGCACAAGCAAAGAAGACATGATCAAGACTTTCATTTGATGGCTTACAAAGCACACAAGTGGAACAACCAGTGATGCCCCATGTTGTTGTTTTATCAAGTGTAGTTAACTTACTTTTTATTGCTAGCCATGCAATGAAGCAATGTCTTGAAATAGGCTTAGGGAACTATATCAAATTGTGCTAATGAACTTTAGGGTGGTGATGCCTCAAGGTGTTCCAAGTTGCTGCAACTAAATACTTACCAGAGTTGGATGCAGTCCAATAAAAGCTATCTTCTTTTGTTATATCTAGGAGGAAGTCAGGAGGATTGATGGTGATTATTTCTTGAAGTTCCCATGTAGTAGGGTATGGCCAACTCCATCTATTGCCAGTGATAATGTAGGATACTTTAGCATTCAAGGAGATTCCTGCATCACAAGCTATACATTGGCCATATTTTCAAACAATGAGCCCTAAAGGATGCCAATTTCCACACCATAGAGAGACTAATTCCCCATTTCCAATTATGTACTTGGACATATGGATGGCAGATGACCTCAACTTGGGAAGCTTTCACCATGACCAGGAGCAATCTGATGGGGACTTGCAACTCCAGAAGTCTTTATTCTTTAGTAAGAACCTCCTACACCAAAGTACCCATAGTGACTTTCAACCAGAGCAAAGACTCTAAATGTGCCTAAGCAAAGCTGCCTTATTCCAATCTTCCAATCTTCTAATTCCTAAGCCATCTTCAAGTTTAGGACAACAGACTTCCTCCATGAAACTTTGCTGCCATGGAGTTTTAAGTCTACACTAGTCCAAAGAAATCTTCTAAGGATCTGCTTTATTGCCACATAGACCCTTTTAAGGAGAATAAAATGTATGCTCCAAAATATTTGGATGTTAAAGAGCACAAATTTGATGAGTTGGAGCCTTCCTGCATAAGATAATGCCCTACTCGACCAACTCTTAACTCTTTTAATGGTGCTATCAATAAGCCTTGAGCAATCATCAAACTTTAGCTTGGTTGAAATTAAAAGAACTCCAAGGCACTCGACCGGAAGGCAACTGCTTTGGAACCCAGCTATGGAGCATAGTTGTTCTTTGATACTATCCTCTACACCTGCCATATATATTTTGCTCTTTGCATTGTTGGGAGAAGGCTTTAGAATTTATGGAACTCAAGAAGGTCACGCTTAATAATAAAAAAAATTGGCTCATCTAGGGTGCATAGAATGAAGAGATCATCTGCAAAGCTAAGATGAGTAATTCCAAGCTCCTTACATTTCGGATGAAAGCTAAAACACCCTTCATTAATGTGTTTAGAGAATAATCTAGAAAAAAAAAAAAAAAAAAAAAAAAAAAAAAAAAAAAAAAACTCAATAACAAGGATGAATAGGTAAGAGGAGATGGGGTCCCTTTGTCTTAAGCCTTTAGCACTTGCAAAGTATCCCTGCAATGAACCATTAATGGATATTAAGAATTGTGGGGTTATAATACAAGCCTCTATCTACTTCCTGAAAATAGGTGGGAACTCCAGAGCTTTTAGTGTATCTAAGATAAGGGGCCAGGAGACACAATCAAATGCTTTCATTAAATCAATCTTTTAAAGCACATCTTGAAGTTATGTTTATGATAATTCTTTACCAGCTCTTGCATTAATAAAATGTGGTCTGAGATAGATCTTCCCTTCATAAATGCTGTCTGGTTGGAGCTAATGACATACACTAAGACTCCCTTAAGCCGATTGGCTTTAATCTTTGAGATGCATTCATAAATAGTTAAGCAATAAGAGATGGGCCTATAGTCAGTAACAGAACTTGGATTGGGAATTTTGAGAACAAAAGCAATAGTAGTGACATTTAGCTCCTTTAGCAGCTTGCCAGAAGAGAAGAAAGAGTGAACAACTAGTAGAACATCCTCTCCTACAATACCCCAAGCTTTTTTTAAGAAGTGGGCTAAATATCCATCCAAACCTGGAGCTTTATGCCTTGGCAAGGAGAACAAAGTTGTTCTTATCTCATCATCAGTGACAGGGGCAGCAAGAGCTTGAAGTTGACATTGAGGAATATCAGCTTTCATTAAGGAATCAATGAGAGGAAAAGCATTTTATGGATAGATGGTGGTCGTGCCCAAAAGCCTTTTGAAATAATCAATGATTATGTCATTAATAGCTCTTAGATCCTCGTGCCTCTCCCCATGGTTATCATATATAGAAAGAATCTTATTTACTAATCTATGTGCCTTCACTTTCCTGTGAAAATAGGATGTGTTTTGGTCTCCTAGTCTTATCATATTGTCCCTGGACTTCTACTTATAAAATGCCTCTTCAGCTAGCACTTTGTGATTATAATTAATGAGAGTAGCCCTTTCTGCCTCTAGCAAATCATCATCAGCAGGTTGTTGTTGCAACTTGCTTTGGATGTACTCTAACTTGATTTTAGCATCTTAAGTTCTCTTAGGGACATTCGCATAGTAGGCAGCATTAAAGCCTCAAGATTAGATCTAAGGATTTTCAATTTGGAACAAAGTTTAAGCATTGGAGTTTCCCGCACCTGTGTTTTCCAAGATTTAGCCGTAATTTCCTAAAAAAGTACATGTTTAGTCCAAAAATTAAAGAATCTAAATGGCTTCTTACAGCTTGGACCAAATTCCTTAATGGTGACCAAACCTGGAGAGTGATCTCAGACTCTATATAGGAGGAAAACAGCTTCAGAATCTGATTTGATAATGTTGAAGTCTTCTAATATGACCCAAGGAGTGTTACCTTGGATCATACAACTGTTTGAAACAAGGGAGTTCCAAAGTTACTGCCTCATATTCCTGTCATTGGCAGCATATATAAAAGTGGAAAAAAAAAAGAGATAGAAAGAGCCTTATGGTTTACTTTGCAAAAGGTAGATTAATCATCAAAAGACAAAACATTTACTTCCAAAATAGAGGAATCCCACAAAATAACAATTCTGGCAGTACCTTCAGCTACACAATTGCTGTGATATTCGTAGTTAGGATTTATAGCTCTACAAACTTTTGGAATATTAAAAGGGTGTACCTTAGTCTCCACCAAACATAAAAGGCTTAATTTGTTTTTCACTATAAGTTGCATTGCCTCATGTTACTTTATAGGGCTATTAGAGCCCCTTATGTTCCAAACTGCAAAATTCATCTAAAGAATAAACTAGGAGAGGTTTTGGCTTGTGGGCCTTTATCCTGGTTATTCTTCTTTCTTTCCTTCTTCTTTTTTGAGCTTGACACTTGAACCTTCCCAGGACTACTACTAAATTCATCTTCTAATAGCCCCACTTGCTTAGAATTGCTTGAACTTATCTGAAGAGAAGACCCAACCAAGTCTGGCTGATTGAATGATTAAGAAAGATCTACTGCTAACACCACTGCCTTACTAATTTCAGCTTGCACAGCTAGTGTTCCTCTTTCCTTGCTGCATAGTAATTTATTATTGATTAGTTCTCCACCAGTATCTTGATCACCTCCTTTAATACTTACACTGCTGCTAGCAGTTTCTGTTATGGATTCTGGTTTAGTGCTTTCACCTGATAATGAAGGAGGGTCAATGATGGCTAAAGGAGTAGGGGAAGAAGAGACTTCACATGGTTCACATTTCGAGCAATTGATGATCCTCCAATGCACTAAATTTGTTTTCTGAAGTTACAGCAGATACACTTGGCAATGGTGAGCTGGTAGCTTTAACTTTCACTTTAATTTCAGCTTGCTCAATAGATTGATCTTTTGCCTTAACATTCATGGGCCTCCATTCCTGCCTTTGTGCTTTTGGACATTGAGTAAGCTTGTGACCAAAAACTTTGCAACCTTCACAAATTTTTGGGAGCCATTCATATTCTATTAATTGCTGGTAACACTACTAGAAAAAAGCTGATTACCAACTGACCATTACCAACCGAATATAATCGGTTGGTAAATACCAACCGATTACTAATACATTACCAACCAATGTAAAATTTGCTAAAATTTAGATAATTATCAACTCCTTACTGGCTGATCCAATTCGGTTGCTAAATTTTCCATTGGTAATCGGTTGGTATATTGGCGGGAAAATTTTTACCAACCGATTACCAACTGCTTACAACTGGTTGGTACATGTTTCAGTTGGTATTCAGTTGGTAATCTAGCGGGAAGATTTTTCCCACCAAATTACCAACGGATTACCCACTGAATAGTGTAGTTGTTAGATGTTTCGGTTGGTCCTTCGATTGGTAATTTGATGGTTAAATTATTACCAACCGCAATGTTCGGCTGGTCATGTAATCACCTGATGGGCAAATTAATACCAACTCCATTGCCAACTTGTAGGTTAGTTGGTAATTTATTTAGTTAGTATTCCGTTGGTAATTGGATAGCAATGCATCGAGAGTATGTTTAGCAACCCAATTACCAACCGACGGTATCGGTTGTTAATTTATTTGGTTGGTTATCGGTTAGTAATCCATTGGTAATTTAGTGTGAACATATTTACCAGCTGCATTAACCACGGCCTTTAACGGTTGGTAACGTAGTCGGTGGTAATCTGGTGGTAATCCGTTGGTAATTAAGCGAAAAAAGTGTACTAACCAAAATACCAACTGGATTTTTCGGTTGGGAATCTATTGGTAATCGATTGGTAATCTATTAGGAATATATATACCAATAGAATAATGTATTCCGTTGATAATCAGTTGGTAATTGGTTAGTAATCCAGCAAGAATATATTTACCAACCAAATTAACGACTGAGCTTATCGGCTGGTAATATATTAGGTTGGTAATCAGTTGGTAATCAGTTGGTAATCCAATGAGAAAATATTTTACCAACGTACTTACTGACGGAATGGTTTGGTTGATAATGTCATCGGTTGGTATTTGGTTGGTAATAGGGTGAGAAAATATTTTTGCCAACCGAATTACCAACTATTTACCAACCAAAAAATTTTGCAATTTGCATTGAACATTAAAAAAAAAAAGAAATTTCTAATTTCAATATTTTTATAATCAATTTTATATTAAGAAATATTTGTAATTAATTATATATATTTATATATGACATGGAATTGTTTCATGATTTATTTGGTTCATGTGATACAACCTTTAGATAAGTAAATTCATGCGTTTTTTGATAACATGGTATGGTTCATACATATTGAGTTCGGTGTTTATATATATATATATATATATATATTATATGTATGGTTCATACATATTACATATAATTTAATTGACTCGGAGGAAAAGATTTTACACAATTTATATTGGCAATATTAAATTTTCATATTAATGAATTAGTGATAAATGCATGTTATGATTATAATTGTTTAAGACACAGGGTTTAGGATATATGGTTTGGGGTATATGATTTTCAAAATCGAACAAGTTCAAGTAATCAAATCGTTTATGAATTCTAAAATTTACTTTCATTTTTTTAATCTTTTTCCCTGTATATATTTTTGGCTGTAAGAATTCGTGTGTAAATGCCTAAGTTAGTAAGGTCCCATTTAGTAACGTTTCCGTTTTCTATTTTTCTGTTTATATTTTCAAAATTTTGTAAACTCATAATAGAAACATGTTTGATAAACCTGTTTACGTTTTTTTGTTTACAAAAAAAAAAAAAAAAAAAAAAAACATAAACAGAAAACATAAAGAGAAAAAACGTGTTTTCACTCTGATTTTCTTTTCTATTGCTAATATTTTGTCAATTTTAAAACTTTGTTTATTTTTGTTACATTAAATAAAAATAAATTATTTTATTCAAATATTTTATTAAAGTAAGTTATTCTAATAAATAATATAATTAAATTCACAAAATTAATTATATAAATTAATTAATATTATTTTTAATAAATAATAAAACTAAATTAATTAATTTGATTTAATAATTAATTATTGCTAAATTATCTGAAAAATATCATAATTAATTTGTTTAATTTAATAATTAAATTAATTTATATAAAATAATCGAACCTAAGAGCTTAAGGTAGTAAAGCTTAAAAATTAGAAGGAAAAAAAAGTTAGAACGAGAAAAAAAGTTATTTTTTTAATTAATACTAACTAGTTACTAAAATGTTAACATTTTAATTTTTTGTTAATTTAATATTTTTACCCTTTTAAAACTTAAAAAAAATTAAAACAAAAAAATAAATTTAATAATTTAAAAAAAAAGTTAAAAAGGTAAGTGACTAGTTTTTTTGACTAAACGTTATCTTAATTAGAAAAAAAAATTATTTGCCAAAAGAAAAAGGTCAAAAAAATTTGTTTGTAAATTTTAGTTGATTTTGCCAACTAAACACCACCTAAATGTGTGGTGCTTGATTTAAAAAAAAAATAAAAATAAAAATAAAAATTAGTGTGAAAATATAATACAAGTTAGAAAAAATTAATAAATTTTAGAATAATTGTTTAGTGTAATTTAATATTAATTATATTAAAGTAACATTATTTTAAATTTAAAAATAAAAATAACAAATATTATTTATTAATTTTAAGTAATTTCATTTCTTTATCTTTTTAGAACTTATTTTCCAAATATAGTCACCTAAAATATTTTTTTATTAGAAATAAATTCTTAAAATAGTTTTAAAAAATTTTACTTTTTAAAAATAATTTTCTAAAACTAAAACTAAATGCGACCAAATTATTTTTAAAAATATAAATATAAAATTAAGAAAAAAATATATATAGTGAGCCATGATATAACTAAATTAAAGATATGTATTAAATATGTACTACACATATGAATTGGGGGAAAAAAAATATTAAAAATTTTTTTAGTTAAATATAATAGTTATTCATAAATTATTTACTAAATATCTATATAGTTTCAAATATTGTTTATGATTTCAAATTATTGAAACAAAAGTTAAAATAATTAAATAAAAATAATAATTTTTTATCACTTTTTCTAACTAATTAGTCTACAAAGGGACACTTCTTGCAACCAATTTGTTAGCAAAAGTGTTAAAAAATTATTACAAAAACGTTAAAGGTTTGTTTATATATACAAAAAATTGTAAAATATATATACAAATAATAGCTTGGCCTAGTGGCCAACCACATGAACTTCCAAAGAAATGGCACGAGTTTAAATCTCAGCAACAACAACAAAATTCTAAAAAATATAGATTCAATATGTGGTGCAATACTTACAAAAAAAAAACATGTGGTGTAATAGTAGGCTGACACGTGACGGAATCATAGGTTGACATGTGGCATAACACAAGTTGCCATGTGGCATGATGACATGTCAACAAATGATGCCACGTGGCGCCACATTTGAATTTTTATTTTTTTAGCAGTTGGTAATTACCAAGTACATTTCGGTTGGTATATTACCAACTGACATTTCGGTGGGCAAAATACCAACTAACAATATGGATTGTTACAAAGCAAATTTTGATTGGTATATTATGAAATATTAATTTAATATTCAATAACAAATTACCAACCAAAAGTTAAACAATACCAACTAACAAATCGGTTGGCAATTACCAACCAAAGAATCGGTTGGCAATTACAACTTCGGTTGGTAATTACCAACCAAAATTTTGAAACTTAATTTCATACCAGTAAGAAATTACCAACAATTTTATTTAATTTACTAACCGAAATTCAGTTGATAATTACCAACTGACCTTAAAAATTTTGGTTAGTAAATATTACCAATTAGGATTTTTGCCACCGACTAAAATTAGTTGGTAATCAGTTGGTAATCCATGATTACCAACTGAATTTAGCTTATTATCAACTGATTTTGTCAGTTGGTAATCAGCCTTTTTCTAGTAGTGTATAAGTGCTTCCATTGTGATTAACTATCTCAACAAATTGTGGCAAAGGGGAATAAGGTGTTATTTCTACTCAAACTCTGGCGTAGGCTAGTCTTTAGTCTGTTGCTATCATCTTATCAGTAAATAGGGGTGAGCACTAGTAATTTCACTCAATGCATTGGCTGACCAAAGTTGAAGCTTGAGATGGAGAATTCTTATCCAAACTAGTATAAATTTTAATTCATCCTCATCATATGAGCATCTAGGTGACCAAGACTTTAAAATGAGATGTTTATCATAGTAACTCCATGGCCCCATTTCAAGGACCTTTAGTTTGGATTCTTCATCAGAAAAGTTAAACATGAAAACTCCACTTTTCAAGATGAACGGATCAATGTTCCCAAAGTCCTTCCGTTTTCTTTCAATAAATTGTTTCATAAACTTGAATGGAGGTTTAGTGCCAATAACACAGCCAATCAAGCCATTCCTCCACTTATGTAGCTCATCATGGACTTTTTCCAATGAGAATGAAATTCTAAGATTAGAGCCCATAGTAGACATACCTGGAATGAATTCCAATTGCAGCTTATTACTTTTAATTTTGTTATCCTTAAATAAATCGACCCATAGAGCTTTTTGACTAGCAGAATGTTGGAATTTATCTTTCTAGGTTGAACTAATCTCGTGGATTGGTTTTGGCCCATTTAGTGGGGGAAAATTCTGGTCCATATCATGAGATGAGTCAACATGCAAAGGGCTAGGCGCCAAAGTTTTGAAGTTTAAATTGGCTGGCGAGCTACAAAGGTTATTATCCAACAGATTATGAATTGGTACTGCTAGAGAAGACCCACATGAATGGACTTTAGCCAGATTGGCAGGTGCATTAGAATTTATCCTCTGTAATGAAAAACTAGGGTTCTTACAGTGGTCCTCCTTCAATGATGGTTGCAAAGCCATATGCTTATCAGAAGTTTCATTAAACCCAGCTTTAAAGTCAACCTTTCCAAGATTCCATTGCTCAGCTTGCTAACGGGATGAATGTTCTATCTCTAAGAAGCAACATTAGCTAGAACGTAAGTACCTTATGCTTTAAGAGATTCCAAACTAGGAACTTTCAATTGTTGTGGACCTAAGAACATTTGTATTTGTCCCCTCTTAAAGCAGTCGTGAGAAGAGCTTAAGAAAGACGTTGTAATGGTCACCAAAGCTGGCATACCTTTCTTAAGCATTCTAATCTCCTTCTTTAGCTCCTATATAAATTTAATCTGTTTGCAAGAAGTTGCAGCTTTTATAGATAAAGAGTGCAGCTTTGAAGGGGATGAAGGGCACGATTTGAAAGAGGAATTGCTACTTTTACGATGGAAAATGTATAATCAAAGATGAAAATTCAAGGGAAGCTTCATCTGTGTGTATGCCTTTTGCAACAGACAATGTTTCATGACGAACCATTTTTAACTTATCATTCTCAGAGCCAGCATGATCACAGTTGGCTTAAGATATGATAGCAGCACTGCAAGTGAAAGTTTTAGTACATGCAATAGGAGGAGCAAGGCAGGTAGCGTGTGAGAGAGCTAGTGATAAAGATGGATGGGAAGCAGATTCCATGGTTTAGAGAGAGAAGCTCTCAACTTTACCATTTTGATGTTTTACACTTAATTTGGAGATTTCGGGAGGGTCTGGGCAAATTCAAACTTATTTCTTCTTTTTATTAAATCAAAAAAAAAATAATATCATAGTAAAAATGATATATTTATCCCCAAAAAAATACTTGGTTAAACTTGACAAAAACAACACGGAACTAATAATTTTTTTTTTTTTGGTTTGCATTTCTTTTTCCTCCACAAGTTAATACTTCAAACATAAAGAAATAATTCACTAAATGAAAGTGAAAACGGGGAGGGCAAAAGTATCCTTTAACAAAATATTTGCGACTGCTCCTCCAAAACATATAGATATGTAGATATATATATATTATAAATATAAATATCCAATCATATATAATTACTTGATTGTATTTTTTATCCATTAACTTATTGAAAAGCTTATTATGTAGACTTTAGTTGGAAGGATAAGAATAATTTATAAATTAATCAAAATAAATAAATAGTAAACAACACTTAAATTAAGTTGTTGAATCCTTATTAATAAATTTGTAGTATTTGAAGCTTGTTATTGATTCATACTAATGATTTGTTGTATATTAAATTATCATAATATTATAAGAGTCTTCCAAAAAATAGGAAAGAAAATGAGAATTCATTTCAAAATTGAGAATTTGACCAAACGAATTTACAAATTAAACCATAAACCGTGCTGAATTCACAAATTCCTTTCTTTTCTTTTCTTTTTTTTTTTTTTTTTTCGTTTGTTTTAATGGTAATACAAATTCAATGACCGCCATCCCGTTTGAGAGGGATTAAATGAGTTTCAGACACAATCCATTTTCCTAAATGCACATATTTATATCCATCAGCCAGAGAGGTATATCACCCTCTATGTCTCAGCGCAGGTAACAAACGTACGATAAAAGCCAGCATCAGAATACATACATAGCTTGAAAGGAAAAAGGCAGACGAGAAATATACCCAGATTCTCAACAATGCCAAAAATTTAAATTCTTTATTCAGATTACTCACAAAAGAAAGGAAATAGGGTTTGATTTTACATCAAAACCCCTGACTGTTTCATCGTCAAATGTTTTTACCTAAGCCAAGATATTTTTACAGCATTATCATCCCAGCTGTCAAAAAGCTACTACTTCTGTTGACGCTTGAGTTCGTGCACCCTTTCTTCAGTAGCCTTCAATGCTTTTCCATAGATGCTTATCAGCTGAAACCAAAGAAATTTTCAAGCTTCAATTTGCAGGAGGATTTGAATTAAGCTCTACAGTCTTTGTGATCTCCCTTTCATGACGTGAATTAGGTTCCAACAAAAAGGGGAAAATAAAAATCGCAACAGCCAAGTACAGGGCATGCATTTGCTCATCACAGACTTTTTCACAAAAATTATAAAATAGAAATTATGCATGGAAAGAATAAATAGAAAAACATGTCCGCACGTATATGAAAACCCAAAGATTGGAAAGACATGTAACTCTTATAGCGCACTTCCGAACCCCTTGAGGATCTAGTAGCTACAAAACTTGAAGAATATTTTCAATGGGCAAAGGAAATAATGTACCTCATCGACTTCGTCACATGATATTATAAATGGAGGAGACATCATTATATTATCACCAGCAACACGAACTAACATCCCATGCTTCTCGCATTGTGCTCCAAAATATGCACCTATCCCTGAGTGACCCGTGAACAAGTTTTGTAAGAACTATGACACTATGACAAAGTTTCAGATGCCAGAAGCATGATTCCTGACCTCGTCGTTAAAAATTAGCAACTAAAACCAATAAACCGGAGAGTTGAATTTTACCCCATTCAGGTGGAAACATATTATTAGGTGACTTGTTGTCTGTGAACTCTGTCCCGAGAATCAAGCCAGTACCCCGTATCTGAACCAAAATAAGGGAAAAAGAAACAAAAATGTGTGGTAACCATATCCTTATTTCACCCAAATAAATGGTCAAGTTACAAAAATACCTCCCCTATGATAGGGCTGTCGGAATAGGCTTTTAAACCATCTTGAAATCTCGGAGAAATGCTCTTTACTTGCTCAACAATATTTCTTTCCCTGAAAAAAATTGATAATTTGTCATTTCATTTTCTTTTTTTCGCACAGCTAACTTTTATATGCCAGCTGACTGCTAAGAGTAATGAGGGCCTAAATTCTAGACAATCAAGTTAATGCCAAGATAGATTTCACATATGGACATGGTTACAAATCGAACTGTCAGAGTCCAAACACGCATTAGGTTAAGCAACTAATCAGATTATTTTGGAACTTCTGGTCAGGGATTTCTCTGGAAGCTTCACTTTATTTGATAAAGAGCGAGCAGAAATCTGCAAGCTAGTTATTTTATTGGTTAATATAAATGGTAGATCATAGTAAACAGCTTCAAATTAACATGCCTAAGGGATACAACACTTCAATAATTTATAATTCTTTGGAATTGAAATGCAAGGAACATACTTGTAGATCTTGAGTGCTTCCAATGCAACAGCACACGACACTGGATGCCCCGAGTAAGTGAATCCATGAGAAAAGGTTCCTAACAGAAAAAATAGTCCCTAATTAGATAATGAAATTAGTGCACACATTATATAGGGGGGAAAAAATCTTTACAAATAATACCAAGCTTGTTGCTTTGAGAATATATGATGTCTGAAATTTCAGGATTCACAAGAACTGCTCCAATAGGCATGTATGCAGATGAAAGTGCCTGCTAAACACAATTTAGGAAGTTGAAAAACAAGTATCCTGCTCCAAGCAGGTTACCCATCAGTTGGAAATATTCTAACTCTACCTTTGCCATAGATACAAGGTCTGGTTTGATCTTGTATTTATCGCAGCCAAACATTGTTCCAAGCCTTCCAAACGCACATATCACCTACAGTAAATACATGTGCGAGTCTAAGTTCTCGCCTATTAATCACACAAAACAGTTCACTGTAAATTATTTATGACACAGAAGAACCTCTATGTACCTCATCAGCAATAAATAGGATGTCATATTTTTTCACTACAGCTTGAATCTGCATTGTACAGGGTAGAGAACATTAATTAGAGTTACCAGTATGCTTGCTAATCAGGGGGAATGGGAAAAAGAGATCACATGGTTCTCTAGAAAGCATAAACCAAGAGCATAATATGATGCATGACAACAAAAAAAATGAGTTTAAGATGTCGAGAAAAAATCCATATCCTCACTTTCATTCTTCTAAAGTGGTTAAATATCATCCGAATGGCAAGCTCAAGCTGAGACACTATCTTTTTGATAGATAACGGAATTTGAAACCTGACATCCATTCATGATGCCACCAAATTGCCACTGGGGAACGAGACCAATCAAAGAAGGGGCTGGTCATCCTTCATTTCATTCCCATTTAACTAAAACCACCTCAATCCCACCCCATATTGGGGTAGGGAAGGTTTTAAATTCTCAGTATTGGGATAGGATTTTCAACCAGTTAAAACTTTTAAAAACAAAAATTTCAACTGGGGCGGCTAGTGCTTGAGACTCATGCCTATGCAGAGTGTGGGAGTGATGATGTTGCAATCTTACCCTAACAACTGGAGAGACTGTTTTCAAGTAGTAAAAATTTCAAATGATTTCATTAACAGAAAATTACATAACTAAATCATACCTTAGTGAGTAAATAAAGTGTTAATTCAAATATAATACACATACATATGTATAAAAGAAAAAATCCCAGATTTTCATATAAATTTGAACCTAACAAAAGAACAATAATTTTTTATTTGGACCAGATAGTGCACGTATTAAATGTCTCCAGTATTATATTTCTGTCGTGTATCAATTAGTGTAGTCCATGTAATTAGATTGTTAACTTAGAGGTATTATTGTTTTCATTAGCATAAATACGTAAGCGACAAACCCTAATAGGATATACCATTCATCCATTCAATTCATAATATTTACACGGTAGCAAAACAGAGATCCAAGTCCCCCTCCATCGTCATTCAATTCTAGCGAAAACCTTGAATTCCTAACCCTAGCTTGTTCACAAAAGAAAAATAAGCTTACTATTCCAATCAATCCCCCAAATAGTCAACAGCTTTAGTCACCATAGTGACAACCATCTATCACCAACGACTTCTCCAAGCACTTTTGAGAGTCCGCGGCAACTTTCACAATCCAGTCCCATTGGAATACTTAGTGCCAGATAAGAAAATCTCACACATTTACAGTCTGATAGCTTTTCCGTCAAAACCTCACCATTATAAGGATCACCAGTCATGGGGGACCCAAGTTGCCAAAGTCTAGTCACCAAAAATCAAACACACATCCACACGTGAAACTGACTTGCTGGTGTATGACAGTGTGCTGGTACTCCAATCCCATCTTCTCTTCTTATGGCAGCCTCGTCTTCTTCCAACAACCTCTCCGATGAACTCATATTATCAGTTTGAGGTTCGATTTCAAATCAGAAGAAATAAGCATTATTCTAGTCCATAGGCTCCTTCGAGAATATCTAATTCTAGTAAAAAATATGCTATTCCAATTCTAAATATCAAGTTTCATTTTTTTATTTATTCCAGTTCTAGAATATCCTATTCTAGGCCAGCGGGATGAGTAATAAGAGCTCAAAGGCTGTGACTATTTCAAGGAATGAGTATTCAAGGCTCTTACAGTATCAAAAAGCCCAACAGGCCTCTTTCCCACGTCTTTTGTTCAATGAAGTAATCCTATTACACATCTTTCTTCTAATCTTTTCACATCTTGGATCCATGATTCAGGTGTGTCTAATCATGTCTGGAATAATTAATCTTTTTTTTTTAAATATTCAGTATTATAAATCTCTACCTGGGTATCACTTTAGCAAATGGATCCACCTATTCAGTTAGTTATGTTGGCACAATATCTCCAACTTCTTCCCTCTCTGTTTGTTCTTTGTATTCCTTTATTTCCTTTTAATCTTATGCCAGTTAATAAACTCACTAAACTCCACTGTAAGCAGAGCACTTTGCATTGTTCCTAGATGGCGAGAAACATCCAACTCAAGGTCATTATTCCGCATGTAACATAGACAAGTGAAGATAAGGCATCTGTTCACATATAGCACAAACCATGGTGAAAATACAGAACATCAATTTAGTGGTCTAACTAATGATTTGAGGTTGCTTAAGTAGCCTTTTATGGGGTGTGTTCATATTGGATTGAGTAAATTCCATACATATCGATGAAATTGCATCCAAAAAAAATTTTGAAGCAAACTGCATCCAAAAAAAATAAATAAATAAATAAATAAACAAGCAAAATTATTGTTCAAAATCTTACTTAATTGATTCATTCATTGTCTTTATCATCATGAACTATATTTTGACCCAATACAACAAGTTATCATCATGCAGAGTCAAATGAAGTTAGTACTTCAGTTTTCATAATTTACTCACACCTAAACAATCAAACCCGCCATCAATAACAGGTTTGATCAGCACATGCTGCATGTTAAACGTGTTTTTGACTACTTAACGTAATTGAACAATATGACTACTTGCTCATAACACAGGCAGGTTTCATTACTTCCATTAAAACAAGATAATCTGAATATGGAAATCATAAATATATATATATATATATATAACTGTAGGTTACAAGAAAATAACTCACTTTCTCAAAATAAGTTGAAGGGGGAGGTATCACACCTCCTGCACCCATTACTGGCTCTGCAATGAAGGCAGCAATCTGAAATGAACCACCATACAGCATCAACAAACAACCTATCCTTTTTAGTTGTAGAATTTTGTTTTTTTTTTTTTTTTTTTTTTTTGGTGACGAGGAGACCGGCCAGTTTAGCACAAAGATCAACTCCCAGTTTAGCCGTTGTAGAATAATTTTTTTTTTCCAAGAAGTAAATAATATAAATTTTGATTACCGTCTCCGGTCCCTCTTTCAGAATAAGATTCTCCAAATTATTAGCCAATCTAGTTGAGAATTCCTCCTCTGTCTCGTCTGGCACAACATTCTTATGGCAATTAGTTTTCTACAATAAGAATACACGACAAAGTAACTCAAGAGTAAAAAAGGGCAAATCACCACCTGGAAGATGAAAGCGCCAATAGTGAGGGCAGTCGGTGTGCAATACAAATGGAGCTGGCAGATCAAATTTTTGGTGCAGGGGTGGAAGCCTGAATGTAAGAATTATTTTAATGGAATTACAAAGTCCGATAGATAAGAACTATGATTGTTCTACTACGATGTTGCTCGTTAATAATTATCCTACCCAGAAAGACTAGCAGATATAAGCGTTGACCCATGGTATCTGTCAAAATATATAAATAACAATAAATTACTTTGAAATCATGCCAAGATAAAGTTCAAAAAACATAAAAACAAAGAAACCATATTACGATTTTGCTCGAGCAATAAATTTCTTCTTATTTGGCCTTCCAAGTGCATTGTTATAATACCAAACGAGCTTCACCTACACACAAACACAAGGGATGAAAAATCAATTTCATTATTGTACTTGAAGTTTTAGCACCGAAAACTAAAATATGACATTGATTTCATTATTGTTCTTTCCTTCCTGTCATTTGTGAAATCTTGACAGTTATGATGGGTATACTCATGAGAAAGTGTCCCACACTATAAACATAAGAAATGGGTGTGTGGCTACTATAGCATAATATGAGCCCACTGGCTTAAACTTTGACTCGGATAGTGTTGTGTACATGTTATATTGTCATCCATTGAATGGGTTTCCCCAATGTACTAAATCTCCCAACAATTAGTATCAAAGCTCTAGTGGTGACTGCCCGTGTGGCAATACGGGTTCCTTTGCTCGCGGGGGGAGCAAATATGCAATTGTTCAGTTTTTTATAGCTAAGGCGATGCAAAGCTAGGAACATTGTGCTCACAAGGAGTCAATCTTGGAGATGGACCATGAGATTAGTGGTGTTCAAATTGGGTGTTGAAATAGTGCACAATGACCGTGGAGCATTCACCAGTGGCAGGTCATGGATGGTATGCATAGGAGCTCATTTGCCACAACCAAGAGAAATTTTCCCATTAGATTGAAGTTGAGCAAGTAGAAGATGCACATAGGTGGTCCAGATAAGGAGGGGGAAAAAATAAAAATAAAAAGGAAGTTTGAACAAGTTTTTGCTCGAGGGAAAGCCCATAGATTCAAATGTGAGAGGGAGATTGTTGAGAATACATATGTGAAAGATGAAAAAGGAATGGGCAATTCACTCTACCCACTTGAGGTTTGGCAAAAAAATAGGTGATTGCCTTCTAATTTATAAGTCAACACACGACTCCCTTGTGATTTAGATTAAAATACAAAATTGACAAAAATAGTTAAATTTAACTGCATTTGTGCTTTATGAGTCAAAACGGGTTGAGATAAAAGATTTTCACAAAAATAAATAGGTAAAAGTACACTTTTACTCATTTTATGTTTAAATAAAATATTTTTTCATGTTTTCAAAGAGACTCGTAGAACACAGTGGTACCGTGTGATCCATGTAGCCGACTCCACCTAGTGAGATAAGGCTTATGTTGTTATTGTTGTTGTTTTTAAAGAGACTCGATACAAAATTCACAAATAAGTTTTTTCTATATTTTTTTTTTCAATAATGCCTTTTACATGATCACACATGAGACTTCATGGCACATGAGAAATAAATCTAGTTAACCTTTCAAAAAAAAGAGAAATAAATCTAGTTAAATTTAGAATATTCTGACAATTTTGCATTTTAATCCAAATCACAATGGGCATATGTGTTGATTGTCAAAGCAGAGGAAGGTCATGTTTTTCAAACCCAACCTTAAAAATGTAAAGTGTATTTATCCCAAAAGGGAATTGTCCCACATTGAAAATATTAGAGAATATTAGAGATGAGTTTAATATTAGAGATTAGTGTATGAATAATATAGCATCGTATGGGCCAACTAGAATGTTACTCGTTTGAAGTCATCTCAATGGTCCTTCTAAGCAACTGGCCTTTTCTGACGTTTGAATTTTATGTTTATTGTCAAAGTGTTGCTTTCAATATGATTAAAAGGGCAGCATGCGATGAGGAAATCAATCTGCAGATTTATTTCTTTTTGTTATTATTTTATTCATTATTTGGACCCATTTATTTTGGGCTTTATTAATATTGATTTTATTTCTTAGAGGTTATTTTGACCCATCTGTTTTGAGTTTTATTAGTATTGAGTTTATTTTATTACGAGCCTTTTGTGTTTTGACCAATGGATTTTAGAAGTTTATTATTTAAACTCTAATTAGGGTTAACAAGATCATTATGGAATGAACATTATTTTGGATTGCTTCTTCTACTACGGCTGCTGCTCTTCTCCCTCTCCTTCTCCTTTTCTCTTCTTCTTCTTCTTCTTCTTCTTCTTCTTCTTCTTTTAAGCTTTTCTTCTCACCTTCTCTTCTTCTTCTTCATTAATTTGCTAAGTTATTTGGGTCTACATCAGCATGTTTATCCAAATAGTTGTCGCATTTAACAGACAACCATTTAAATTCCCTTTTGATTGAATAAAGATTTTGAATTGAAGTTTATGGATAATGCTCAGAATGCTATTCATAGTAATCAAAACATGAACATTAAGTTTAAAACCTTTCCCTTTTCTTAAAAAACTTCTAGGATCAAAGGACATTTACAAAGTTCAAAATGATATTCAAGGTAATTAACATCAAAAACTTCTTTTACTAGACCGGGAAAGAAGAAGATGATGATGATGATGATATTAAAAAAGTATACACCATGTAAAACATCATGAAAGATAATTTGACAATATTTGAAAAACAAGGTTTCAAATGCACCTTGTCACAATGATATGAATTCAAAAGGAAAAAAAACATGTTCAAATCCACATCCATTCATGGATTTGCAATCTTAAAATTAAAAATGGTAAGCCCACTTCTGAGAAGTGGCGTGGAATGGTCTCCAACTAGCAAGCACAAACTTGCTGCCAAGGGTTCCATTTGTGATTTGAACTCAAAAGAGACACCTACATGTGGTCGACTCACCTTGGAAACATTGCGGATTCATTTGGGACTTTTTTTCGGATTTTATATTTGGATGATTTGATGGGAAGGTAAAATATTTTAGTTTATGGATTCATAGGACAATGTTTTGTTAAAATTATGCAATAGTTATCATTTTGAACGAAATGTAATCATTATGTGACTTATCTGTTAACTTTTTAGTAATGATTTTATGAAATACACTATTAGAAGATATTAGTATTATTAGTATTATTAGGCGAATATTGAGTTTTCCTTTTTTGTGTTGACAGCCGTAATTGGTTGTATTTCCTTTTCCCTTAAATTTATTTCCTTCTAAGATTGTAACATTTAATTATAAATAAGAATGCTTGGAGAGGGGAGAATACATACTCCTCAATTCTTTTCCTGATATTCTAACATGGTATCAGAGCGGAGAGAATAAAAAAAAAAAAAGGAGAGAGTTACAGAAAAGAAGAGAGAGAAAGAGCCAAAGCATTGCTGTCTGTCGCCGGTGAACTTTCCGACGACCGAAGTCACCGGCCGACCATACCTTCGAGCTTGCCAGTGGCCGGCGAACAAAACCCTAGAAGGCCGGTTGCCTGACGAAGCCACGGTTGGGCTCACGCACCGCCGGAGACACTGTGTTAGCCCTCACGCGCCAAGGTATCTCCGGCGTGTGTAGGCGCGTGTCCCACCGGTTGACTTCCGGCTTCTTCGACGGCGGTCGCCCGGCTTACGCGGATGTGATGGTGGTGTGATTGCTCGGTAATATCCTCACCTGATGGCCCTGTTTGTTTCGTCTGAAGACTGGTCCTTCGCCCGCTGCTTGTCCTTCGCCTGCTGTTCTTCTCGCTGACTGATTCTTTATGGTTCATTGTTTGCTGTGATGTTCCCTTTAATTGGTAGATGATTTCTGGTTTCTTTGCTGGTTGATGGATTGCCAATTTTACTGTTGGTTTGCTGCCCTGGTTGGTTTCCTTTAATTTAGCGGAGGTTGATTCCTTTTTTTTTTTAGCTGCGTCCCTTTGTTGGTTCTCATTAATTGGTGGGTGTTATGGCAAAATCAAAAGATCAAATCTTCAATCAAACTGTTTTTCTCAAAGCCGATGATGTTCCTCGCTCTATTACACCCAAGAAATTAAATGGGGACAATTATTTGGGTTGGGCACATGCAGTTAAAACCTTTCTCCGGGGTAAGAACAAACTGAAATATCTTACTGATGACGCACCTCCCTCGACTGAGCCTACATATAATTTTTGGATGAGTGAAGATGCAGCTAGTGCTTACTCCCGTATCCAGCGATCCTCATTGGGAAATCGTTCCACCAATCCTGAGAATACAACTTTACCTGCAGATTCTTCTGCTTTAGTTAGCCAGCACAGTCGTGGGGGGTCTTCTCGTGGCTCCCGTGGTGGACGGAACAATCGTGGTGGTTCTAGAGGTGGAGGACGATCTTCTGGAAATAAGGGTGAACGCAAGTGTACTTTTTGTGGTGGAACAAACCATACAGAACCCTATTGTTGGAAGAAGTATGGTAAACCAGAGCAGGCACATCACGTCAATGATCATGGTTCTACACAACCTTTAGTGCCTCCAACTAGTATTCCCACGTCTGATTCTCAGGAGACATATACTTTGAGTTCATCTCAGCTCCAAGAGCTCATCCAATCGTTACGTGTTTCTACTCCCTCTACCTCCACTGCTATTTTGGCAAACTCAGGTAACCCTGCTCTTGTGGCCTCTACCTCTTCCCCTTGGATTATTGATTCAGGAGCCAGTTCACATATGTCTGGTAATTCTTCTTTATTCTCTGATCTTCGTCCTCTTAATCATAATATAGTGTTAGCCGATGGATCATCTCGTCCTGTGTCTGGCAGAGGGACTCTCCGTCCCTCTTCATCACTTAATTTAGAGTCTAGCCTTATGTTCCTCAATTCCCTTTTAATTTACTTTCTGTAAGCCAATTGACTAAACTATTAAATTGTTCAATAACATTTTTTTCAACTTCTTGTGTCTTTCAGGATCTCAAAACGAAGAAGACGATTGGTTCGGGGCATGAGAAGGATGGACTTTACTATCTTGATCGTGATTCCTCTCCAGCACATTCACCTTCTATTGCTCTCCGCACTTCTGTCTCTCCCCTTCAGTGGCATCGTCGTCTAGGTCATCCGTCTTTGGCAAGATTAAAACTCATTGTGCCAAATTTGAGTCATGTGTCTGTTTTAAACTGTGAGGCTTATCAATTTGGCAAACATCACCGCAGTACTTTTTCTAGTCGTAGTAATAATTGTGAGTCTGAGTCATTTGCTGTCATTCATACTGATGTTTGGGGACCTTCCCAAGTTAAGAGTATCAATGGATTCTTTTATTTCGTTCTTTTTATTGATGATTTTTCTCGTATGACTTGGCTTTTTTTAATGAAACAAAGAACTGATTTACCTTCTATTATTTCTCGTTTCTATAATGAAATTTTCACTCAATTTGATAAGAAAATCAAAATCTTTAGATCTGATAATGCCTTGAAATATGTTCAATCTGTCATCAATCAATTTTGTCTTGAAAAGGGAATTATTCATCAAACAACACGTCCTCACACCTCTCAACAAAACAGTGTTGCTGAGCGTAAACACCGTCATGTGTTAGATTTTGTTCGCACCTTAATGTTTCAGATGAATGTCCCTAAAATTTTCTGGGCCGACGCTGTTCTTACCGCATGTTACCTTATTAACAGAGTACCTACACCGGTCCTGTCTAACCAATCTCCTTTTTCAGTTCTCTATCCTAATAGGTCCCCCTTTTCGCTTCCCCCTCGTGTTTTTGGTTGTACTGCCTTTGTCCATATCCTTGATCCTGGACTTGATAAACTATCCCCTCGTTCTCGTAAGTGCATCTTTTTGGGGTACTCTCGCACACAAAAAGGATATCGCTGCTATCATTCTGATTCTCGCCGTTATTTTGTCAGTGCCGATGTCACCTTCTTTGAATCCATAGCTTTCTTCTCTGCTGATGGTGATACTTTGTCCTCTGACCTTATTTCTCATGAGGGGGCGTCATCTCTTACTCTTCCTGCTCCCATCTCTTCCATATATGTCCCTTTGCCTCCACCATCATCCCTTGAGTCCACCCCTACACCCATCCCAGATCCCCCGGAGACCTCTCCTGTGCCTCCTGTTATTCCCTCTATTCCTCCTTTACCACAGGTGTATCAGCGCGATCGTGATAGGAGGGCGATCTTTCCATCTCCGGCTGAGTCTGCTTCTTCGTCTGAGGATCCTGCTTCCTCGTCTGATCTGCCCATTGCATTACGGAAAGGTACACGAACTTGCACTCGCCATCCTCTTGCCAATCATGTGTCATATCATCGTATTTCACCATCTCTTTTCTCGTTTGTTTGTGCCTTGTCGTTTGTGTCTGTTCCATCATCCTATATGCAGGCCTTATCCATTCCGGGATGGAAATATGCTATGGATGACGAGATGAATGCTCTTCATTTGAACCAGACGTGGGAACTCACTTCTCTGCCTCCTGGTAAGAAGACTGTTGGCTGTCGTTGGGTTTACACGGTTAAGTATCTTCCCGATGGATCTGTTGAACGCCTTAAGGCTCGATTGGTAGCTAAAGGGTACACTCAAACTTATGGTGTGGACTATACTGAGACATTTTCTCCTGTGGCTCGCCTGAACTCTGTTCGCATCCTCCTTGCAGTAGCAGTTAGTCGTCGTTGGCCGTTGCATCAGCTTGACATTAAAAATGCCTTTCTTCATGGTCAGCTTCAAGAAGAGGTCTATATGGATCAACCCCCTGGTTATTCCACTCCAGGTAATGAGCATTTGGTCTGTCGCTTGCGGCGTGCTCTTTATGGGTTGAAACAATCTCCTAAAGTATGGTTTGATCGTTTTAGCTCTGCTCTTATTGAAGTTGGCTTCTCCCGTTCTTCTGCTGATCATTCTGTCTTTAGTCGTCATACTTCTTCTGGCACTATCATTTTGATTGTATATGTTGATGATATTATTCTCTTTGGTGATGATGCATCTGGTATTGTGGCTTTAAAACAACATCTAGCTACTCAGTTTCATACAAAGGATCTTGGAGGACTTCGATATTTTTTGGGTCTGAAAATTTCTCGTTCTGCTCAGGGGATTTCTATTTGTCAACGCAAGTATGTCCTAGATTTACTCTCTGAGACTGGTTTATTGGGTGCTCGTCCTGCAGAAACCCCTATGGATTCTTCTACTAAATTGGATACTACTTCTGGTGAATTTTTTTTTTACGTCAGTCGTTATCGTCATTTGGTGGGTAAACTTATTTGTCTTACAGTCACTCGTCTTGATATCACTTATGCTGTGGAGGTTGTCAGCCCTCACTTTGAACCTGTTTGTCACATCTTGCGCTACCTAAAACAGTCCCCTGGTCGTGGCCTTCTTTATCGCCCATCTTCCTCACTTGCTGTCACTGGTTATAGTGATGCTGATTGGGCTGGGAGTCGTACTGATCGTCGTTCGACATCTGGCTATTGCACCTTTGTTGGGGACAATTTAGTTACTTGGCGCAGTAAGAAGCAGCATGTTGTTGCTCGTTCAAGTGCCGAAACTGAATATCGTGCTATGGCCCATACTGCTTCTGAAATGCTTTGGGTCCGCTCTCTTCTATGTGACTTTGGGATTGATGTTCCTTTGCCTATGCCTATGCATTGTGATAATCAGGCTGCCATCTTCATTGCCAACAATCCCGTGTTTCATGAATGCACTAAGCATATCGAAGTTGATTGTCACTTCATTCGTGACTTATTACTGCGCCGTCAACTGAGTACTCCTTTTGTTCGATCGTCGTCACAACTGGCTGATCTTCTAACTAAGCCGCTTCCTCGTCCTGCCTTTCAATCTCTATCTTCCAAGCTGGACATTTTTAACATGTATGCTCCAGCTTGAGGGGGCGTATTAGAAGATATTAGTATTATTAGTATTATTAGGCGAATATTGAGTTTTCCTTTTTTGTGTTGACAGCCGTAATTGGTTGTATTTCCTTTTCCCTTAAATTTATTTCCTTCTAAGATTGTAACATTTAATTATAAATAAGAATGCTTGGAGAGGGGAGAATAAATACTCCTTAATTCTTTTCCTGATATTCTAACATACACGATTTTAAATTTTAGTTCGTGTTATATTGCATAACTTTTATTGCATTTGAATAATGTATTAATATTCAAGACAAAAAATATATATATATTTTTTTTTGTCAAGTCCCTGCCATGTCATGATCTACTTTTTGAAAGCCGTTGAGTGGCACATCCGTGTCATGTCATGCCAGTGTGTGCGCTTCTTAGGTCTCTAATGTAATACAAAAATTAAAAAAATAAAAATAAAAAAATTGTATGCGTGTTGCACTAGCACATATAAAAACAAAATGCAACTGGCAAACCTGAGTATCATTGGCTTCTGATCCACTATTTGTGAAAAATACTTTCTCCATTTTGGTTGCAGTAAATGTTTCTAAAAGTTCCTTTGCAAGATCCTGATGATTTGTAAAGAAATTAGTGTCACAACAATGAAACACGAGTGCGTAAAACCATATCAGTTGGGGGGGTGGGCGGGGAATTCATCAATTATACCAAAGAGGGTTTTGTTGTACGATTCCAAAATGAGTGGTAAAATGGCAGGGTGTTTAGCTGTGCAGTTGCAGCAGCAACAAGACGAGGTTCATTTCCCCCTGCAAGTTTTAGAAGTAAGCAACTGATTCAATTATAGACAACATAATATACAGTTAGTTATATGGACTTCATAGCATCATGCAACAATTGCATTTTAGGTGTTGGACTTATCTAACATGCACAACTTGGATGGGAAAGTTGATTGAATTGCTTAACTACCCAATTTCTCTTATTTTACACGTAAATCAAAGTAGTTAAAAAGGTGCACTAGCCCCCTGAAGCATTCTTGTCAAAGCAAAGATGCATTCGAAGATTTTATCTAGAACTTTCTAATATAGATACATGGACTAATCATCCAAAAAATGAAGGTATTATGGGGCCATTTGGAGCTCCAACCAAGTTTGAAAAACTCCAAAAAATTTCAAAAGTTTCAACTTTTTTAAACTCTAAAAAATTCTAACTTTATAAACAAAATGTCAAAATCCGTTGAAACAAACCATTATAGTGTATTCCAATGGATTTTGGCAGATTTTTTAAAAAGTTAGACTGACATTTGTACTAAAAAGTTCCAAAAAACTCCAAAAGTTTTCAAAATTCTCTACTAAAATTTTGTCACAAGTTACCTTATATAATTTTTAACAACTTTACATCAAATCAAATACAAACCTCTAACCATCATTTCAAAACAACTTTTTACACTACAAATTCCAAAAAATTTCACTTTTGTTAACTTTTTTTTTTTTACACACTCCAAACAGCCTCTATATATCCAATGCCATTTTTCCCAAGTATCATATATCCAATACCAGTGGCCACGTCATGCCAAGTCCAGCATGGCATTCACATCTGTAGCAATCCAAGAAACAAGCAGATGATGAATTATGAGCACAGACTTGCATGTGGACCTGACATTCATTGCCATTGATGTGACAAGCAATGGCCTTTAACAGCCTCTACAAATGAGGGCAGGTTACTTTATAATCTTCTAAAAATGAAAGATATTGACTGAAATGGAAGGAAATATGATTGTCTGTGCAAATAAGTTCCTGAGTTTCCAACGGATGCATTTCTTCGAGATTAAATTCCTCAGGACAATTATTCAACTAGATTGCTTTGCTTCAAGGAGGGAGACCAAAAGAAAGCATCCCTCAAAGCAATGCAAATTATTTAGTGAGAATAGTCTCTTTTTTATGTGGTTCCTATTATTAGGGATAATATCATTGCCTGACAACGATACTAACATATATAGAGTGATCCTCAAGTCATTTAATCTTTAGCGGTTGGCAGATGAAAGAATTTCCACTGAAACACCCCTCCCAAAAAAAAGGTGCGTGCGCACACAAAAGGAAGGTAAAAAACACATTTTTCTTGTGGCAAGTTCTGTTCTCCATACTGATAGCTAAAGCAACAGCACAAAAGCTGCTGTTTGATTAGACTGAAGAAAAGTAAGTCCTCTGCCACTTCAGATCCCAACGAAGTAGCTAATTTCTGGAGCCAAATTATGTAAAATACCATTGATGCTAGAAATTGTATGGCACTGAGGTTGCTTAATTATCACAGAGTAGTCAAGACTCAAGATGTTATAATTTAGAACATAGAAGCACCCTGTCACCAGGTTGCTATAGCAATGACTTCAAGAGATGCTAAAGTCATCAGTGCCAAAAAAAAAGGTTGAATGAAAGAAGAACAAAGTTCAATGGCAATACCCGGATAAAATGATAGTACACACAATTGGACTGACAGCAAATTATTCACTGTGAATTGAGTCCCAACTAATTAATTTGAATATTCAGCAACATATACGCAATCTAACACTCAGATTAGTAGATAATACTTCAGAAAATGACAACAAAGACCTCAATAATTAAATATGTATACATATATATTATACATGAGAACACAAATTCGATGATAAAAAAGAGGTACATAATTTAAGAAACTAGATGTAGGTGGATAGGGAGTTGTAGTACCTAAAGCAGTGCACCACAGACCAGCAAGAGAATCAAGATACTTCTTTCCATTTGAATCATAAACATAACAACCCTAGAAATAATTGATGAAGAACAGTGAGCGAAGCATTCTTTACATGGCCGAAAGAAGTTAACCCAGACTGGTTAAAAATAGAGGATGGTGCAAATGAGAGAAAAAGGATCAAAATACACTTGTGACCTAGACTTCTGGCCTTAACGGGGAGGAAAGGAATAAGATGGGGTCACCCCTGATGGAACTCCCCATTGCCCAAAACACTATTAAATAAAGGACTTGTGTGCATACCTCAGACTTTACTATTACTAGAGGATGTAAATCAATAGTTTGCCACCCAGCAGTAAAAGGTGCCAACATAGAATGCCCCTTAAACCTGAGAATGTAAAAAGGCTACTTCAACTCAGACAGGAAATTGAATTTTCATGCAGACATATGTACACACACAAACTTTTACCAAAAGTTGGTAAAATGCAGCAACTTTTAATTACTAAGAGTTGATATACAGGCAAACAGAAATATTATACATGCTCTCTCAGAAACTGTGCGCGCGCGCGTGCACACACACACACACACACAGAGCACCACATGGATGGACAATGAGAAACATTACATAGTATACATACCCTTTACCATCCTTTAGCTCAGCAGCTGAAACATCCTCTTGAACAGATTCATCCGTACCGTACCATCTGGCCAATGAGGGAATTCCGAGGAAATGTTCCTCCAAGCTTCTAGAAGCTGCAACATGTTTTATGCAGAAACTAGCCTGAAAAATTAGAAGTAAATTATGTTAACTCAGTTGTCACCGTGTGAGAGTGGCAGCGTTCAAGCGTAGAATTCCAAATACTGAATATGCATTTGGATGTCCCGTCAGAATTCAAATGTTCATTTGTGTATTTTGCATCTTCTTGTGTACAAGAATCAAGCAGTCTGAACACAGCATGTCGGAGATAAATTAAGGCCTGAGTTCCCATAATAACCAGAAAGTGGAATCTATAGAATCATTTGCCATGACAGTTTCCATCTCCCCCAACAATAACAACAAAGGCACGTGATTCCAACAAGGCACCAAATCTAAGTGAAATAAAAGCAATCCATTCAATCGGTGAGCGTCTCTATGAAAAAATCAACAAAATAAAAGTCCAACAAGCTTTCTTCCATGGAAACACCAAATCAGTCACAGAATTAATACTCACGAAATACCAACCAGAACAGGCAAAACATGTCAGTTAGTTGCAAATCTGAATACAGGACTGACATCTAATAAATCAAATAACTGTCAAAAGTCAAATTAGAAATCATCAAAGGAAGAAAAATAAATATCTATCCAAACAAAAATCTAAACAATGAAATTTCAACGGAGGAGGAGGAGGATGAGGAGGAGGAGCAGCAAGAATGAGGAGTCCGAAAAAAAGGTATTGAGCAAATGCTTAACAGAATATCATCAGATTGAAGTCAGTTACAGTTGATAGCGCAATCAAACAGCGAAACCCAAGAGGGCTGATGATCAGATCACTGTAACAAATCGTGACACGAAGATTGAGGGTTACCGAAGCTCACCCGGATGTTGGTTCTAAGAGTGGATCGAAGGAGAGAACTGACGGCCATCATTTCTTCTTCTTATCACGTGGAATTTTCTATTATTCTTCCTCCAACGGAACATGTACATATATTTTGAAAATATAGAGCAGTTGACCACAACTGTTACAGTGCGACTGACAGCGGTCACATTACCAATTATTTCTATTATTAGATACTGTTGAGACGGTAGGACAGTTTGGTGGATGGCGGCCATCCATCCATACAGAGCTTTACACTGCGTAAATTATGCTTGTTTTTTATAAATATTTAACCACTTTCGTATAATTTTTCTTCGCATTTAAAATTTGCATATAAATTCATCCGTCAATTTTAATATTAATATTAAATGAAAAATAGTGTCTTTCACATGAAAATTTTATATGTGATATTTTTTTTATTTTTTAAATTATATATAAAATGTTCAAAATGTCATTAAAATATTCCAATATTAAAAAAAATTAGATCAATTAAATAATTTTATTGTGACAAATATTTAAAAATAAAGATATAAATGAAATTTTAAATATTAAAGATAAATTATACGTAATCAGTCAAATATTAAAGAAAAAAATAAATGTAATTTACCTTTTACATTTAAATGTATACAATTATATGAGGTCTAGATTTTTTTTATAAAATAATAGTCTGGTTTACAAACTAAATAGATAAGTAAACAATTGACAATTTGTCTAAAAAATTAAAAAAAAAATGTGTAGATGGTGGCTCAAATGTTATAATATATCATTTTATTTTCTTCTTAAATTTATCAAAATACCTTAAGGTTCAATTCTAACATTTTATTTCTTGTATGTTTTCCTCTCGTTAGTCAATTTCTTTATCTCCCTCTCATTAGTAAACTTCTTTATTTTGTCAATAACCTCAGTCTAAATCACACAAAACTGTCAATTTATTTATAACTCTATTTGTGCCAACTAAACAAATATTGTTAATTGTGAACACTTTTTGATATTATTGATGTATTCACCAATCACTTGATATTCTCCTGCCAAAGAAAATTGTGATACAATTTTGATTAGAAAATTGTGAAGATCAATGATATTATTTAAAACTAAATGAGGTAGTCACTACTATAACATGTGCTAGTCAAAATTATAAAAGATGCTAGTCATCACAATGTGCAATTTGAAAATTTTTAATTTTAAAATTAATTTGATAATGTTTATAAAACATTCTAAAGATAATGAATTATACAATTGTTAATAATAATGACATAGACATACTAAATAAGGTAATAGCATGTAAAATTCTAATTTCATGTTTAATCTAATAATATTTATTAAGTATTCCAAAGTAAAGAATAACGCAATTGTTAACAATTATGAGATAATTTGTCACTTGATGCCTTGATCAATTTGATTTAGTGTGCAGCATTCCAAGTTCTTTAAAAGATTGATTT
The DNA here is from genome assembly GCA_019916065.1 of Vitellaria paradoxa. Lineage (NCBI taxonomy): Eukaryota > Viridiplantae > Streptophyta > Magnoliopsida > Ericales > Sapotaceae > Vitellaria > Vitellaria paradoxa. Next base: position 26,486,643 of record CM034239.1, read on the forward strand.
GCAAATATTTTGAGCATACTTAGTATTTGTTATTCTGAGGCTTCTTTTGTTATTTACACTTTGCACTTGTACTACTTTAAGTCTTTTTTTTTTTTTTAGTGTAAAGTTGTTCGAGGGTTTTGACATGGAATTGCTAAAAAGGGAGATTATTAGGGGTAAAATTATAAAAATTGATAAATTCATAGTCAAAACGAAGTCTTATAACCTGTAGACAATGTAAGCTAAGATATCAAAGTCTCAAGGCAGGATGAATTGTAAAAACCTCATAATAAGCTTAGAAGCCCATAAACACGGAATAAGTCTGTTTAGACACTTCACAGAAAGCTCACAAAAAGCCAACGGAATGCTCATTGGATAATGTCAAGAGTAGGTTTTTGGACTTTGGTCTTGCAAGAAGCCAGTTCTAAGTCGCAAGATACTACGGGAAGGCCGCAAGGTGACTTGTCCTACAAGGTTCGAGTATTTATGCTTCAGGTTACTTTTCAAGAACTCTACGTGTCTAGTTTTGCCTAACTTATATTCCATGATGTACCTAGGGTTTTCAACAAGGAGAACAATCATCAAAGAGTGCATTAGATTGATTGTTCATACTCTCAAACACTTAGCCAAGAGTTTGTGTGTGTGATTAGAAGAAGTTTGGATCTCTAAGAGTAGAGAATTCAGCAAAGCTACCAAGGATTCAGTGCTCGTGCCTTTAAGGAGTTGGAGGGCTTCCACTAGGGAGTTGGTGAATCGAGGATTTGAGCAAAACTTCCACAATGTAAAGTTGATGAGTCGAGTCTATTACGAGGTTGAGTTTTTGTAACCAACTTTTGATATAGTGAAGGTTTTTGAGGTTTCTCCCTAGATAAGATTTTTCTCGTTACATCTATGCCTTCGCATATTTAATTATGTTGATTACTTGGGATATCAAGCACATAGTACATACAACTTTTCGTATACACTGTGGGGAAGATAATGCATTATAAGAATTGATTTTGCTCTCTAGTTGATGAAACATCAACTTTAATATATGATTAGGTTCTTATGAGTTTAAAGATGATGATTAAACACAAAATCTTCAGCAAAAACATTTATTGGTTTACAAATTTTTGTTATAAAATGGAAGTTTGAGAAAAATGAAGAACCAAGGTTTCAAACCCTGCACACTGCCATAAGCCCAAGCACATGAACTTGGGTCACGAACTTGGGTCATCATGTGCATTTTAGAGAACCCAAGAATGAGAAAGTAGTTGTTCCTTTAATGGCTAAAATTTGCCCCTCTTTTATTTCATTCAAATTGCATACCTAAATGTTTGGGTTACATAGCTTTTTATACTAATTTACCTACCACAATTTCAACCATGATTTACTCTTTTTTTAAACAAAAAAAAAATGCTTGATTATGGGTTGCATTATTTTAGAGAATTATGCTTGGTTGATTTGTAGGTACTGTAATTTTTCTCTAATCTTCAGTTTCATTCCTTTCTTATGCTTGATTTATTGCCTTATTGGAAGCCACAATTTTTGAGTCAATAATTATATTTTCCTTCCTCAATATTTGTAGATATTTTGGATTGGTTTTCCTTATGCGTTTGGTTCTAATGTTTGCCTCTTCTTGGGGGAAAGACCTTGTCCTCAAGATTCAGGGAAGGAAACTGTTGATGGATGGTGTCTACATCTTCCCATGTTACATCTTTTGGGGCCAAAAATTTTCACTGAACCAAGGCTTCTGTGATATAGCTTAAACTATGCTTGGTCCAACGATAATCTAGAATTTACAGAGGCTCATGATGTGGAACATTTTCTCCAACAAAAAGAGGCAAGGATTGATTGTGAACAAGTAAATCTCCAATTTACCTTTTGAGAAGAAAAATATGAAACGCATCGTGACTGCGAGTCCTCGCACAAAGATCAAGTTTATATGTCACGAGCCCAACCCCTTGTACAACTTGAAATGGTCTGAAATAATTGGAGGCTAATGTTTGGTGAGCTCGATGAAAAATGGTGCTTTGGCAATAGGGTTAAAGCTTCAAGTAAACCTAATCCCCTAAGGCAAATTCATCATCACACCTTTGTTGATCTGCATATTGCTTTATATGGCAATTAGCTTGTTGCAAGTGAGTCTTAAGTACATACAAGAATGTGCCACATTCTACAAGCTCGTGATCCGCTGCACTTACAAGAGAGGTTTCTTCAAGGTAATTGGTTAAGCAAGGTGGTGATCTAGCATAAAGAGCCTTAAAAGGTGTAGTACAAATGGATTGATGAAAAGTGGTATTATACCAATATTCTACCCATGGAATTAGTCCATTCCATTGCTTTGGCTATGAATTGGTGAAACAATGCGAGTACTGTTCAAGGTAGCAATTGAGCACTTTACTTTAGCCATTAGATTGTGGGTGGCGTGCTGAACTCATTTGAAATTGCGTTCTTTGTAGCATAAAAAATGCTTGCCAATATTGGCTGAAGAAAATCAAATCTCAATCACTAACAATTAATCAAGGCATACCATTTAGTCATGCCACATGTGAAACAAATGCCTGTGCAACTTTCTTTGCTAAATAAGGATGAGCTAAAGGAATGAAATGGGCATACTTGGTGAGACACTGTACTATCACCATGATGGAGTTTTCTCTACCAACGTGGGTAATTTGCCAATGAAATCCATGGAGATGTCTTCCCAAACTTGGGCAAGAACAAGGAAAAGGTTGGAGTAGACCCGCGGGTGAGTGGGCTTCATACTTGTTATGCTGGCAAATATAACATTGACTCACATACTTCTTAACATCTCAAAGCATGCCTTCCCAGAAGAAATTATGTGCTAGCCACTTGTATGGGTGAAAAGCACCTAAGTGGCTACCACATTTAATATCATGGAATTCCCTAAGAAGTAATTGTCGAAAGTCAATATAGTCAGGAATCATGACTTTTCCTTCATATAAGAGTAGGCCATTCTGAATAACATAGGGATCACCACGATTGTCTTGGTGGCGCAAAGAACTAAGGTGCTCATTGTTGCATGTGACTTGGTGAATATCATCCCAAAGACTTATGGCTTGGAGGAAGGGCCTTCTTTTCGCCGTAAGAGAGAGTCTGCTACAGAATTTTCATGGCCAAGTCGATAATAGATCTCGTAATCATAGCCCAATAATTTGGTAACCCACTTCTACTGCTCCAGGTAGTAATTTTTTGCTCCAGAAATATCTAAGACTATGCTAACCTATGTAGATCAGAAATTTGTGCCCCCAGGAGGTAAGGTCACCATTTAAACTGCTTCAATGATTGCCAACATTTCTTTGGCATAAATCAACCAACCTTGTTTCGCCTAGCCTAAGGCTTTACTAACGTAGGCAATTAGATGACCATATTGACATAATATTACCCCTATTCCTCCTTCCGAAGCCTCAGTTTCAACAACAAAAGTTTCCTTGAAGTTAGGAAGAGTTAGAACTGGCATTGTTGTCATGACATGCTTAAGGTCCATAAAAGCTCAATCGGTGACAGAGCTCCATTGAAAGTGACCCTTTTAGAGCAAATTGGTAAGAGGCTAGGTAAGAATGTTATAACCTTTAATGAACTTGTGGTAGTAACCAATAAGGCCCAAGAAGCCACTTAGTTCTAATATAGTAGTTGGGTGTGACCATTCCTGCATGGCTGAAATTTTTCTTAGGTCTACTTTTAACCCTATTATGAGAAATAATATGCCCCAAATGATCAACCTCACTTTTTCCAAAAGTTCATTTGGAAGGTTTCACAAAAAATTGGTGAAGATTAAGGATGTTAAATACCTGATGAATGTGATCTAAATGTTCTTTCCATGTTTGGCTATAAATCAAAATATCATCGAAGAATACTAAGATGAAATGCCGAAGGTATGGTCGAAAAATATCATTCATGGCTGCTCAGAATGTAGAAGGGGCGTTGCATAGACCAAATGGCATTACAAGATATTCATAGTGGGCATTGTGAGTGTGGAAAGCAGTCTTGTGAATGTCCTCTAGAAATAGACGGATTTGGTGGTAGCTGGCCTGGATATCCAATTTTGTGAAGAATGTGACCCCATGTAGTTCATCAAGCATGTCACCCACTATAGGAATCGAAAAACGATCCTTAATGGTCGCCTTATTTAAGGCCAGATAATTGGTACAAAATCGCCACGTCCTGTTTTTCTTTTTAACAAGTAATACGGGTGAGGAAAATGGGGTATTATTGGGATGATGAGTCTATATTTGAGCATGTCTGACACTTGATGCTCTAATTTCATTTTTTTTTAGAAATATGCATAACAATACGGTTAGACATTGATGGGTGGGCTTCTTCTTTCGAAATGAAATGGGGATTGAGCTTCGTGTAAAAGGTAGGCTTTTGAGTTCATCAAACATTGTTGAAAATTTTTTTAGAATAGCTTGAATATCAGGATGGATCACCTCTTCTTGGATTGAGTCTTTCGTGGTCTGTATGTAACAAATAACGAACTTGCCACCTCTTTTGATCTCCTTTTCCAGGTTTGCTACGTCCACCACTTGACTTGGTTTTATTTTTGGGGCTGCCAATGTATATGTTTGATTACACCACTTAAATTTCAATTCCATTGCTTTCCAATTACACATGACTGTGCCAGGTTCCTCAAGCTATTGAATGCCCAACATGACATTAAGACCTAGAAGGGGCAATGAAAATAATATAACATTGAGTGGATAACCTTACATAGTTAGTTCTACATTCTCTACCTTCTCCTAGCAAGGGACTCATTCTCCATTGGCAACACGAACCCAAATTTCTCATACCGGTGTGACTGGAAGTTGAAGCCTTTGAACAAGTCTTTGATCTATGAAATTATGGGTGGACCCATTGTCAATTAAAATACTCACTGTCTATTGGTTGGTTACAGCTTGGAACCGCATGATCCGAGTTCCTAAACCTCTAATAAGGACATGTAACAAAATGGTCGGTTGTTGGTTCGCCATTCTGTTTACCCCTTTTTCTTCATTTGCATAGTCTATCATTTGATCCCAACCTTGTGCCTTTGTTTGTTCCACAATTTCTTCTCTTGCTCCAATGTTGGTGCACTGATAAGCCTTTTCTTCAATAAGAAAATTTTGGAGTTTTTGACATTGATGTCCCGGAACAAACGATCGTTACAGTTGAAACATAGGCCACGCGTTCGCTGTCATTGCATTTCCTCCCACAAGAGTTGCTTGACTTGTTATTCGAATTTCTTGGGTTTTGTGACTTGCTGCTCGAATTCCCATTGCTTCGATCATTATAAAGTTGGTTGGTGTCTTGTGATCGTAGTGTTGAAAATGGGTTTATTACCTCTAAAGGAAGAGGGCATTGGATAGAGCTCTTCCAATCATTCCTCTTGCGAGCGAGCTTGATGGCCTCTCGGAGAGAGGTAGGTTTGGCCTAACAAACCTCCTCTACCAAATCTGCTTGCAGTCTTTCGATAAATGATTCGATTATACTCACCAAAAAAAAAAAAGCTTTGATTAAGGCTGATGGCCACACTTGCATGCAAACAGCCAATTGCTCAAACTCTCAAAGATATTTGCATAATGACCCCCTTGCCAGATATAGGACAAAGCCTTATCGAAATTAACGTGGGTCATTGGTTCAAAGCGCACTATGAGTTCATTTTGGAACTCCACCAAATCTAGCATCCTCCTTAAATCTCAATATAACGTCCTTAACCATTGCCACCACAAATTAGCTTCACCCTCGAGGTAGAATGTGGCAATAAGCACCTCTTGCTCTTTGGGTGTGTGATAGTTCTCAAAGAATAACTCAGCGCAATTAAGCTAGACAATTATCTCTTCGCTGAAAAATTTAGGAAATTTGAAATGAATCACCCTTTCCATTAAGTGGGTTGCTCTCGTCGATTACTATAAGTTGTGGATCATTCACCTCTCTCATAGTGTGGTGTCTGATGCGATGCCGTTGGTGTAACTTTTGTTCGGCAAATGTTACAAGACTAGATCTCAAAAACCATGTAAGAATTCTCCGAGCGCTTGCAACCTAGACTCGTTTCTTGTCATGCCACAATGTGGATTCACACCCCAAGTGCAAGGTGATCTAATGTCACAATTTAAATTTATAACGGTATAGCACCGATCGTACCCATAGCAATAGGGATAGTAAACTCACAATTTTTCCTTTCTCAATTAATAGGTGTTATACAAGAAATGTTAAGGCTAAAATTGTACATTGGCAAATCCATAGTCAAAGATAGTATTTTGTAATATCTAGACTTAGTATAGGCTAAGACATTACATTCTTCAGTCAAGTAGAAGTGTAAAAGCCTCAGGTAAGACTGTTTGCATAACACTGAAAGTCCTAAAGAAGCTAAACAAGGCTCGAAATTGAAGACCGCAGGAAGGCCGCAGTTTGGCGTTGGAAAATCCCAAGAGCTGAAATTGAAAATTAAGCCATGTAGGAAGACTGCTCTGACTCGCGGGATGGCCGCGGGAAGCTCACGAGTGCGCTATTCCTACGAGGTAGGCTATTCCAGCTTATTTTGTCTGTTTCGAGCCCTAGCCACCTCAGTTTGTCTATATATCTTCTAGACGTTGTCAGGGTGAGATATAGAAAGAATACACATGTGATTGGAAGCTCGAAAGTTTAATTATTCTCTCCATCACTTAGCTAACATGTTTCGTGTTCAATCCGAAGGAGTTCGGGTTTGAGGTTTGTGAATGCTGAGGATTCAACACGCTATGGATTCAGCAAAGTTACTGATGAGTCAGTATCGTGCCTTCGAGGAGTCGAAAGGCTTTCACTAAAGGAGTTGGTGAATCGAGGAGTCGAGCAAACGTCAATAAAGTATAGAGTCGATGAGTCGATCTATCGAGAGTTTGAGTTTGTAACCAACATTTGTTTATTAGTGAAAGTTTTGTTTGAGGTTTCCTTCGTGGGTTTCCTTGTTTCTTGTATATTGCCTTTTACAATCTTTTGTTTGTGTGTGATTGATTGTTTGAGATCCTTATCAGCATATTACAAAATTTCAAGAAAAATCAAAGAAAATTAGTTTGAATTTTGAAAATAAAACTTACCTAGGCATTTTGTCAAGCACATAGGAGGTGACAATTAAATCTATTTTGAAATTAATAAAAATTGAATTAAAATCAATTCTAATGAAAATGAATTAAAATCTATGAAATTAAAGAGGCTAGGGACCAAGGCTAACCCATCCAATCATCATGTAATTGAATCAATTTAGAAGGCAAACATGTCTACCTACATGTGTCTAGGCAAACCATCACGAGGCAAGTTGATTTAGGAAATGAAGTCCAATTGTTAGATCACTTAGGGAAACATAGCATCAAATATACATAACATGCATAAATTGATTTAGAAATGTAAGTATTCTATCAAGGGCCTAACATATAATCACACTCAACATAAGTACTATGTTTACAAACACTTGGCGTGCATACAAAGTCTAGAAAAGCATGTAACATGAGAGGTTTTTATATAAATCACCCATAGAGACATTCGATTAAACACTTAGTGTGCATACTATTTCTACACAATTACTAAACATGCATAACATGAAAAGGCAAGGCAGAAATTGCATACAAACAAGGATTTGAAGGAAAAATCAACCAATCAACATCTAAGTATATAGAAATTCGAAGTAAATTGCAAATTACACCTCAATTGATCCAAATACTTGAAGATCTTCAAGGATCCCAAAGTCCTTTGCCTTGATCTACTCCAGAACATGAGGATTAAAAAAATGAGTAGAATATTACAAAAGAAATTGAAAATCTTATATGAGGACATGAAAAAAAACCTTCAAAACCTCACTATTCTAACCTAAGTATATTATATGTAATATTAAAGCTACTCAAAATGACCTATCTCTCAGTATTTATAGTTTGTATTTTGCAAGTACAAAACTGCCCTTCTAAATCACAACCGAATTACAAAAAACATTATCTGTATCGCTAGTTGGTCTGGATGCATGTTCAAACAAGATTTTGGTTCAAAGACGTGTTCGAACCAATTTCTAGGACTTAGCTAATTTCCGCATCTGGAACCTTGCAACCTTTCTATGGTTAGGATGCTTATTCGAACAAGATATGTTTCGAATGTTTGTCCAAACAACTTTTTCTAAGATTTTTTTTTTCCTTCTTTTCTTCTCATCTCCTCTGTTGTTCGAACGCCTGTTGGAATAAACTTTTAGTTTGAACATGTGTTCAAACCAATTTCTGATAGAAAATTTTTAGCTTTTCTTCCAAATGAGGCTTCTGTGGTCTTAACCTAGGTCTGAACAAAGGTTCGAATAAAAGTCCAAACAATCTCTATTCTTTCTCCCCTTTTAGCTTCATTTCATATCGTTTTAATCCAAACTTTCTTCCAAATACTTGAAATGGACGAAAAACAATATGTAGGCATATCTAACTCATTTTAGCCTTTAATTATGCATAATTAATCACATTTTAATATGCTTAAACTATCATTTTCTGTGACTAATCACTTGTTCCCTGCCTCAATTCTCAGATGCGTTGAACATTGATTTCAAGTTGACTGATGCATTCTCGCTATGTTGCCATAGCTCTAATACCACTATTAGAGAAACCTAAGAATGACAAACTAATTGTTCCTTTAATGGCTGGAACCCGCCCCTCTTTATTTCATTCAAATTGCAAACCAAATGTTTGCGTTACATAGCTTTTTATACGAATTTACCTACTATAATTTCAGCCTTGATTTACTCTTCTTTTAAACACAATGATTGATTTGTGGGTTGCATTATTTTAGAGAATTATTCTTAGTGAGGATTGATTTGTAGGTGCTACAATTCTCTCTAGTCTTCAGCTTCATTCCTTTCTTGTGTATTGCCTGGTTGGAAGGCACAATTTTTGGGTTAATAACTATATTTTCCTTCTTCAATGTTTGTAGATATTTTAAGTTAAGTTTTCTTATGCGCTTGGTTCTAGTACCGCACCCCTATGTCCGAAAATTGAATTTTACTCCTTTTCGTATATTAAAATATGTTTTCACATCAAATCTTGAATGTAAATGTTTTAAAAAGTATCTTTATAACACAAAGAATGTTATAATTGAATAAGTAAGGAATATACGATTTGGGAAAACATGGTTTGGATATTAAATGAATAATGTTAAAGGAAATATGTCTATATTATGGTTGGTTGACGATAAGGATAATGGTTGTGAATATTGTGGATACATTATTGTGACCACATGAGTTGTTAACTATGAATAAGCTATGTTAAGGAAGTGAAAAACTATAAATGAAACGAAATGATATTATAATTGAGGGGCTGGTAGATACTGAAAAATAAAGAGGATACAGAAACTACTGTTATGTTGAAAGGTCCTAAACCTGTGCAGGGACTGATTATCATGCTAGTAAATTAGTAGCCTATAATACGACATTTACTTGACCAACTGTGGCCATTGGTTTTGATTCATAAATGATGATGGTTACTTGAATAATTGTGGCCTGTAGATGTTAATTGACAAACGACAATGATAATTTGGCTAATCATGGTCCATGAGCCCAAACTTACAAACAACGACTTTTTGGTTAATTATTTCCATTGGGTATTGGCCTATAAAACGACATTGTGAGTATCCACTCCATAACTGTGATGTGATGATATGGAATGATAAAGAGATAAAAGAAAAAAAAAACAAGAAATGAATAATTGGTTATATTGATTGCTTGGTTATCGACGTTGACATATAATTATTGGGTATTGATGTTGGATCATTATGGCATGTAGTTGTTGAATATTTACATTTTGAGATATTGATATGATGATTATCTTTACCTGCTTTAATTATTGTTACGTATTGTTTATGTTTTTACTATGCATTGTGGGCATAAGTGGATTAATGCTCACGTTTTTTATAAATTGCTGTTGTAGGTGTAGAACCTAAAAGTTAGATGAGCCCGTTGTGTTGGATTAAAGTATTCTTTTTTATTAGAGCTATTTTAATTAACATTTAGGACTATATTATTATTTAATTTGGACTTATTCAATATAGTTGCAAGGTCACAAGACCAAGAAATTATATTGGGATTCTGTGGGAGTATTATTGCTTGATTTAGCCAAGATTTATTTATTATTATAATTGTTATTATTATTTTATTGTTATTCATTGTAAATGTATGCTCTAGGGTAGTCATGGCATTAATTAAGATTAAGTTTAATGTGTGCATGTTATTCGTGACATGTTTAATTGATCTCCGTGACCTAGGGCGTAACATTTGATTTGGTCAAAGAATATCTGGATCATAATTAGGGGTGCACAAAATACCCGAACAACCTGAAAACCGAACCAATCCGATCAATTTGGTTCGCGTTAATTCGGGTTTATACTGTTTTGGGTCGGTTCTGGGTTGAAAAATTGAAAAATTGATTTTTTCGGTTCGGTTCCTGGATTGGTATATTTTGAACCCGAACCAACCGAACCGAAACCGAACTAAACCGAAAATACCTGAACCAACCCGAAAATTTAATATATATAATATATAAAATAAAAGTGAGTTAGGGTTCTTCCTCTCATGCCGCAGCTCTGTTCTTTTCACCCCCTCCCTTTCATCTCCTCTCCTCTCCCTTCCTCTCTGATAATCCATTGCTGGTTATTACCGTTGTCCTCCAGAGTCCAGAGATTGGTTTCGTTTGTCTTCAATCTTCGCCGATTTTCTCTCATCTTTCTTTGTGTCTTCGCACAAAGATAAGATACGATCTGTGTAATCTCTCTTTCTCTCTCTCTCTCTGTGTCTCTCTCATAGATCTGTCCTTTTGCTGAAGTATTTTCTATAATTTTCCTTTTCTTTTCAATTTTTTTGGGTTGTCTCTATCTGTCTTTCTAAAAGACAATATTCCTACTGGTGATGGGCGTTTCCTTCAATAGCTTTCCTAAAAGGCCATAAAATGGATCCATAGTATAGGTGCACGTTTTCTTTATTTTACTGGTTCTAATTGTTCACCATCAATCAAAGCTTGGGTGTCTTCCTCTCTTTTCGTAATTTCATCGAACAATTTTTTTGCCATGCCAAAATTATTTTCAGAAAGAGGAAAATGCTAAGTCTACAAGATTTTATTTTCCCATTTTCGATGGTAAACTAATATTTTTGTCACTGAACTTTTGGTTAAATTTCATTTATTACCATGTTTGGGTGGACATTAGATTCGAGAATGGGAATAAGAATTCTCACTAACTAAAGAGTTTTAATATTTGATCGATATTCAATCAAGAAAATTGAACTAAGAGATTTTCATATTCATAGAATCATAAATTTTGAAGTATGGTATTCAAGAAATTTGTAAAAAAAAAGTAAAAATATTTGTAACACGTGAATTGACAATTATTCTTATTAGTTTAATGAGTTTTCCAAAAAAAAAAATAATTTAATCTTTCTGTATATATTTCCATTTCATTCCTAATTATGTTCACGCATATCTAATGCTAATAAAATAATACTAATTCGAATTCTTTAACGTACCAAACATTGAATTTTTATTCTCATTCAATTCCCAAACATATCCATACATACCAAAGATTAATAAAATAATTATCATTTTAATTTCTTAATATACCAAACATTGAAATTATAAAATTAAGTGCATAATGTTTTAAATTGTTATAATGTCAGCTCTTTGTTAACAAATCTTCCATAAAAAATAGAAGATTATTAATAAACTTTTGGTAGTGACCCCAGCCTAATCTGAACTTCAATCTTCATACGCACTGTGCATGACAAAGTTGGGTTTTTCTAGATTTGAACGCCAGCTAACTGACCAAAAAAAGACTTGATTTCTAGGGTTTGGGAATTTGTTGCATAGATGATGCTTGAAACATTAGTTGTGGTTCTATTGATTTCAAATTGGGAAGCTAGAGAAACTTTACCTATGATTTTTGCCAAGTATGATTAAGTTATTTGTTTACAATCTACGGAATGTGTGCTAGACTTAATGGAAATGGGCATGAATAATGGTGTGCATCAGTCTGTAGAATGCATGATTATAATGAAGATTTTTTGAATTGTGGTGTTTGGTTAGATGTTTGCTATTTTTTTTCCTACTACTTTGCAATTTGCACGTAGGTCTTAATACGGATTACTGTTGGCTTCCAATAGCTCAAGCTGAATAAGGAAGAATACATGCTTTTCAAGAGAACGCGGAAAGTGACTCAACTTTCCTATAATACTTGTATTGACTCAACTTTTTTTTTTTTACAGGATAAACAGATTAAAAAGTAAGTGGGTTGCTGGTGCATTCCGAGAATCAAAGTAGAGACCCTCTCCCACCCAAAGCGACAATTGTACCACTAAACCAAATTTCCCAGTATGTTCTTCCTGACTTTATAGTTGAATTTGTTATATGATTTTTGGAAGTTTAATATGTCCGCCTTTGATTAAAAGGGTTGTTTAGGTGTTGTTTAATATGTTAAAATTCACTTAGATTTAAAAAAAAAAATTACAAATTTTTATAAATTTTCTTTTATTAAATTTTGTTACATATTATTTTTATCAATTTTTTTAATATCCAAACACCACTTTTTTTTTGTTGATTCGCATGTGCCTACCAAATAATAAATATTATTAAAAATTATTAACTACATTTGTGCTTACTTAATCTTGATAAACAATTTTTCTTTATATTTATTTGTTAGATGTCAACTATGGAAGACACAAATAAGTATGTTACCAAAACTCAAAATACTGCTACCTCAAGCGTAGAAGTAAAGAAGAAGAAACCTGGAAAATCTGATATATGGGATCATTTTACAAGAGTAGAGAAGGGTGATGGGGTAAACCTGATAGGGCAACATGTAATTATTGTGCCATGAACTATTCATGTTCTAGTGTTAATGGTACTAGTACTTTATGGAAACATTTCAAAAATTGTAGAAAGTACCCTAGCAATATGTTAGACAAAAGACAAAAAACGTTGTCTTTTCAACATGATGGTGATGAAGGGGAAAGCCAGCTTGTAAGCTGGAAGTTTGATCAAGAATTTTGTAGGAAAGCACTTGCTAGAATGATCATTGTGGATGAATTGCCCTTTAGCTTTGTGGAACGTGAAGGATTTAGATTTTTTTGTAATGCTATGCAACCAAAGTTCAAGCTAGTGTCACGTACAACCATAGCAAGAGATTGCTTAGAATTGTATGCTAGTGAGAAGAGACAATTGAAACATGTATTGACTAGTGGAACTCAACATGTTTGCTTTACCACAGACTTGTGGACTTCAATACAAAACATGAGTTACTTATGCCTCACAGTACATTTTATTGATAACGACTGGAAATTACATAAAAGAATTCTTAATTTTTGTGTAATTGACAGTCACAAAGGTGTGGCAATTAATCAAGCAATTGAGCCATGCATGCTTCAATGGGGTATTGAGAAGGTGTTCACTATCACCGTTGACAATGCTAGTTCTAATGATACTGCTATGGCGAACATGAAAAAGAAGATCTCTAAAAGAAATGGGTTTGTGTTAGATGGTGAATTTTTTCATATAAGGTGTTGTGCACATATTTTGAATTCAATTGTGAGAGATGGAATTGAAGAAATAAAAGATTCTATTTGTCGAATCCGTGGTGCAGTGAGGTACATTAGGAGTTCATCACAAAGAGCACAACAATTCAAAGAATGTTGTCTGCAAGAGAGAATTAATTCCAAAGCCTCTTTATGTCTAGATGTACCAACCAGATGGAATTATACATATGTCATGTTGGAGTCTGCATTAAAATTTCAAAAAGCATTTGAACGCTTAGATGAACAAGAGCCATATTTTGGCTCTGATCTTAAGGATGGAGTTCCTAATGAAAGTGATTGGAACAATGCTAGGACACTAACAAAATTTTTGAAGAAGTTTTATGATATTACTAAGCGTTTGTCAGGGTCCTTGTATGTCACATCAAATTACTATTTTCATGAAGTTTGTAAAGTTGAACAAATTTTACGTGATTGGTCCAAGAATAGTGATCTTTGTTTGAGTTCCATGGCTAAGAAGATGAAGGAAAAATTTGATAAATATTGGGGGAACATTGATAAAATCAACTTGATGGTATTGGTTATGATAGTGTTGGATCCTCATTATAAATTGAGGTATGTGAAGTTTTGTTATGCCAAAACTTATTCTGAGGAAAAAGTAAACGGGTTGGTTGCAAGAATAAGAGAACTTATGGATCGTTTGTATGTGCACTACCAAATGGTTGACTCTAGTTCAAGTGCTACAAGTAGGATTGCTCAAGGTTCAAATGTGATGGAAGTTGATCAGTTAGATAATGATGCTTGTGAGGATGATCCACAATTTGAATTTTTAAAGCAATTGGAAGAAGAAGAAAATGTGGATTCAAAATCAGAGGTGGATAAGTACTTTGAGGAAAGTGTTGAAAAGGATAATGAGAATTTTAAAATTTTGGGATGGTGGAAAATATATATTTTTTTAGGTATCGAGTTCTTTCACAGATTGCAAAGGATGTTTTGGCTATTCCAGTTTCTACTGTTGCTTCTGAATCAACATTTAGTACAGGAGGACGTGTACTTGATCAGTTCCGTAGCTCTTTTACTCCTAAGTTAGTGGAGTGCTTGATTTGCACTCAAGATTGGTTATGAGCTTCTTCTTTGCCAATTGAAATTGAAGAAAAGTTGGATGAACTTGAGGATCTCGAATCCGGTATGCCTTACTTTTTTTGTTTGTAATTTTTCAATTTAAACGATGTCACTAACTTTATATTAATGTGCTTTTTGTTTCTATTTTCAGCTATAACAGAGGTTTCTGAAGAATTTAATGAAATTTCAGCTATTTGACCACCACCACTGGAAAAGAAATAATCATACAAAATTCAAGGTACAATTCAATGTCAAAAAATGCATCTTAGTTAATTTTTTAATTTTCTGTTAATATTTTTATCATTCAAGATTCAAAAATTATATATAATTTCCTGTTAATGTTTTTTTATTTTCTAGTTGCTGTAGTGAGAAAACTGGTTTTAAAGTTATTTGATTTAGTATTTTGACCAAGGAATAATTATGTATATAAGCCCAAGCAGCTAGGGTGGGTTCATCAATTTGCATGCATTTTATCTTATCACGGTTTGTCCAAAAAAAAAAAAAAGTTCAATCTATTTGATTGGAGCTGTAGTCGTTTTTATATATGATCAAAGCATGTTAGTTTAGTACACTGACTCATCTAGATATCGAGCAATCAATTCTTAAATGAGATAGCATGTGCAATTAGAAGACTTTGTATCTACTTTCTAGTTTCTGCCAGGATAACCATGTGACTGGCATTGGGTGTAATTAATGTTACCTCAACACAAAGTAGTACATTTCTATTACTGTTTCCTTTGCAAGTCCATTATCATCACATGCACTTCAAAGCTCTCTCTTATTCAGCAATTGGGTGTTGTTTAGCTTAAGTTATTCAATAAATTTTTGCTTATTTGTTCGATCATTGTTTTTAATTTTATATAACTAATTTTATTTTGTTTTTAATTTTCAGTTGGAATTTTGTATGATGCAGTCATTGGACGTTGAAAAATGCAGTCATTGGACGTTGGGCATTGGGCTGATCAATGAAATTTAATTTCATTTTCGTTTTCATTTTGTATTATGGAAGCCAATGACTTGTATTACTTTAGTTTGATTGGTATTTTATTATGGAATTGTATTTTTTTTAGTGATATTATGGGATTATATTTTATTATGTATTGTACTAAATGTTGCCTTTTTTTAAGTGATTTTATAGGATTGTATTTTATTTTGACTTGTACTAAATGTTGCATTTTTTAATGGATCCGACCCAACCAGAAAATGGACCCGATCCAACCCGAAAAGTAGCTAAACCAAAAATAGACCCGACCCAACCCGAAATGATATAATCTAAAAATCGAAACGAACCAACCCGATTTTTTTGGTTCGGTTTGGTTCAGTTCCAATTTAAAATCGGTTCGGTTTCGGGTCCAATTTTTTGAAATCGAAAAAAATCGGTTCGATTCCGGGTTAGGTACAAACCCGAACCAATCCGACCCATGCACACCCCTAATCATAATTACAATACACTTAGTCTCTTTTAATTAGTAATTTTTATTTCTACATGTTATTTTTATGGTTTTTCATATAAGTTTGTTTTATAAATTTACATTTGAACTCTTTGCAGGCCAAATTATGTTTTTATACTTTTAAGTATAGGCAACTACTAGTTGCAAGTATATTTCCTAGATTAAGGCTCCATTTGGGATGAAAAAGTTAGAAACTTAGCTTTCTAACTACTTCATTTTTTTTTTTTTTAAGTGATCAAAATTACTCTTTTACATTAATTTATTTTAAACCCTGAAGGACACAAATATCAAATGAATAAAAAATTATTTTCCCTTCTCCAAACACTAAAAACAATTTTTTTAATAACCACCTATAAAAGAAAAAAAAAACACTAGCTCTCTCTCGCACACACTCTCTCTCTCTCTCTCTTTTACCCTAACTACGCCTAAGACTTATAATGCATTTAACTGATGAACCACATGTTACTAATATTTTTAGTGTACATAAAATAAAATATGAAAATAGTACATAATTAATTTTGAATAAATACAAAATTTTATTTTTTTCAGCTAAGTTATAAAATATTTTAAATTAACTAGAAGTAAAAACTTGAAGTTTTTAAAATATAAATCAAACATATTAAGGTTTGTTCAGAAAGCCAAAAAAAGTTTTTCAACTTTAAACTTTTTATCATTTTTTGAAATGTCCAAAATTATTTATTTATTAGTAATAATCTGCACATACGACACTCTAAATAACATTAGTATTAAATTTTTTATATAGTTGAAACTTTAGATAAAAAATTCAAATAAAAAAATTATGATAATTTATGAGATTTAATTTTTTTCCAGAATTTTAGAATCTAGTAGCTACTACATATGTCTTGGTCTTTCTCTTTCTCCAATTAATTTTTGATAAGCAATGTAAAAGAAAATACAAATTATGGTACTTTAACTTGGAAAGTTTGTTAAAAATTATAATTGGGCAGAATTTAAGTTAACAATTTTGATTTACATACAATCTCCGCTCTTTAAATATGGTGAAATTTAAAATGTTCAGATCGTAGGTCTACTAAAATAAGAATCAAGCGGAATGTTAAAAACATAAAAATGATGTTAATCGTTTAATAAAAGAAAAAATAATTCTTAACCGTTAGATCTTAATTTGTGAGAGGAATATATTAAAAAATCGACCTATTTTATTATGGGTGTGTTTGGTGCACCAAACTTTGGTGAAAATCTCTGAAAATTTCTAAAAATCTCTATTACATTTTTACACGTTCTTACTTTCTCGAAATTCGATAAAAATTCAATACATTCTAAAAAAAGTCGATAACTGGAATTTGATTAATCAAATAGCAAAAAATTTTTTACCATTCGTACCACAAACTCTTAAACTACTGAATGACACCTACTGTAACTATTTTTTTTGGGATTGCAGAAACCATTTCGACGGATTGTGAAACCATTTCGACAGATTTGCACTACCAACTTCCATCCAAACAGATTATCGATACCGTTTCGAGTCTGGTTTACTCTACAAAGAGACCATGACTGATACAAAATTTTGAATCTGTCCAAACAGAAAACCAATCTGGCGAAAAGGGAATTCTACTGTTCATCTCCAAAAAATACAATTTGAGATGTATGCACTAAACGTAAAAAGTTTTCCTAAACCACATTTTATCTCACTTCAAACACACCCTATATAAATGTTTTAAACTTTTTTTTTAGATCAAGAAAATAAAATATTAAAAAAATTAAAAAATAACTTAAAAAAAAAAAAAAATCTAAACTAGCTTGCTTGCCTTACAAAAGTGAAACCATCTGTTTTAATTGAATTTTTGCTCCCCTATGTCACATTGGCATCCTTGGCACACACCTGCGCGCCACCTGAAAGTTATTACTCCTGTATCTTTCTATTTGCTAGGGTTTAGCTGTATCCACCCGAACCACACGTCCCGCTTCTGTGGTCAACTCACCGGCACCCCCACCACCGCCGAAAACCCTCAAACGTTAAGGTGTTGTGTTCGTTCCTTTGTTTAAGTACAGCCACTGGTTCAGCCGTCATCCCGCTTACTCCCCCAGCTTCGATAAATATTTTTATCTTATTTTTTCCTACCTTTACTTTCACGGGGCTTACCAGTACAGTTCACCAGAAACAATATTTTCATCTTTTTATTTATTGTTTGAATTATCTTATTGTGGAATTATAGCGAAGGATTATAATTCTTTAGTTCCTCCATTTCTCATTCTCTTTCTCTTTCTGGTCTGCGAAATAGTGTTTGGGAGTTATGGTGAGGAAACATGGATGGCAGCTGCCGGCTCACACCTTTCAGGTTTGGTTCAATCTTCTCTCTCAGCTCATTTTCCTGGTCTAACTACCTTTGTTGTTGTTTGAAAAATCTTATTTCTTGACAGCTAATTGTCGTTTAAAATCTTGATCTGGGTTTTGCATCAATTAGTAATTTCCCGATGTGGGTAGTTGGTTATTCACGGTAGAAATAGGTTAAATGATCCATGTGTTCTGTGTGGGTTTTCACTTGCTTGGTGAACACTGACTAGTTGCTTTGTTCATTCTTTTCCGTTGAAGACCCTGTTTTACTTTTACGGGCTCGATTCAATTTTGATCAAAATTTTTAGTTATTGATTGTATGCCTTCAGCTCTTTTAAGTTGTATGTTTTAATATCAGTTATGCCGATGCTTCACTCTGATACTAATATTTCTCGGTTGTCCTTACTTGAAATCATGGTCCTACTGCTATCTGATCTAGTGAGTGTGCATAAATTGAATTAGTTCTTGAGAAGGGTTTGTAAGATGGTGAGCCTGTAGCATTCCTTGAGGTCATTGTTAACTAACCAAGCTACGTAGTAATGAGGCACCAAGGGATCTAAATCATCTTATTGACCTCTTTTACCAATGACTTAATGTGGGTGCATATATTGTTACTGATTTGGTTAAGGTTTAGCACCATAAAGGCGTCCAATCCCAAAATCACCATTCTTAATCTTCTCTATTGTGCTAGCCGGGGACTGCAAAGGGTTCCCCATCACTTAGCCATTGATTTGATGGCCTAGCCTAAGTTAGATTTGAAAAATTGAAACACCAGTATCTTATGTTATCACGAAAAATGCTACCTCCTCCGCATCTACTAGTGGAACGTTACCTCCTCCAAGAAACCACTTAGCCTCTCCTCCTAGTACCTCTAACCTGCCTGAGTCCTCCCCATAGCCTGTTTCTTCTGAATTCTAGGCAAATTATGACAAACAATGCCCTCCACTTCTCGTCTATCTTTCAAGCTTCTATGTCAATGCCACCACCCCTGTGATGCCACCAAATACTAGAGCCTCCTCTCCTCAATCATTTGAGCAAACCTCCTGCCATTTCCCCGTGAAGGTTTGATTCCTCCAAAGCACACCCCTTACCATTTTAGCCTCAAAACTCTCTCCCTTGCATCTCTCTTTCCAAACTCTAACCGAGACCTCATAACCACCCTCATCACCCAAGGTGTTTTCATACCAAGAGCTTAGGAGTTATACAACTAAGATGAGATGCCGTAGAAGTAGTTCCATTCAAGCTTTCTTGGATGATTGGTCCTTTTAAGAAGTGTTGGACCAGCTTCTTGGCCTAAACAATTGCCTCGTTGATCGATAGTGCTACACAAAAATTGGGCTCAAAGCCCTTTTGGATCTACCTTACCCCATAGACCCAACAATTTGGCCTACCCTAGATTCATGCCTTTGATCCGAGTCTTTTAAGATATTTGTGCTCATGTGATTTGCACTCTCTAGTTGTCCTTAGAACCTTCCTTCAGCTTACATCACCATGTGCTTTGGAATCATGTACTTGGTGCCTCATCTTCTTGGTGTCGAGGAGTGGCTATTTGGGTCGCCTTCTTAGTTTTCCTTGAGATGAAGGGTCTTCTCTCGATCCATGATGGAATTTCAAATTTGAACTCATCATTATTAATGTTGACCGATGTCGAAATGCGTCTATCGATCCTCCTACTCTTATGCAAGTCCAATTGAGATGTTTTCTGTTCTTTGTATCCCCATTAATCTCCAACAATCTTGCACATTCCTCCCTGAAGTCTCTAAAGATGTTTGCCCATAAATGTAGCGGTAATCCAATGGCTCTAACCCAGATATACTCTTGAGCAACAACCCTATGGACGCTAATGTTCCATTAGCAGTGGACTTCCTCTCAGACTTCGGCGCCTTTTGCATTACTCATCAACAACCTCCTTTGGAGCAAAGTTGAAGAGGAAGCAATCATCTCCCATCTATTAAACCTTGACACCCCCTTTCACTTGCCAAGGCCCTTGCGCTCCGCTTCTAACCTTTGAGAGTTCTAGCTTTAGTGTTCCTGTCACTCCAACTCAACTCACCAAACATATTTCCTGCTTCTGCCCTTTGTCCTTGCGTAGGCACTGTTGAATGCTTAATTTCCGATCAACGTATACCCCCTTGACACGACTTTGGTGCCTTCGTTGCTGCTAGGTGCTGCCGCTAAGTTGGCGTAGGACTTTAACTCTCTTAATTAACCATCCCTTTCTTCCTCCTGGGTCAAACTTTGACAGTAGAGACTCCTAAAATCCCCATCCCTCATTCTTCACTCTTTCTGGAATCTTCTGGAGTGATACTATTTTAACTGCATGTTATTTAACCAATCACATGCCCTCTTCTGTTCTCAAGGGACTAATCCTTATTTTGTGTTGTTCCCTAACAAACCTTTGTTTTCTCTTTCACTTCGGATTTTTGGTTGCATTTCATTTGTTTATCAGCTTACTAATATGATTGATAAATTGGATGCCCATACTCATAAGTGCATCTTTTTAAGGTTCTCTAGGTTACAAAAAGCTTACTGTTGTTACAATCCTCTTAACTGATTCTTTATTTGTGCAGATGTCACTTTTTTTAAGTGTATCCCATTTTTCTCTTAGTATTAGTCACAATCTATCCTTGATGAGAGTCTTCCTTTCCCTTTTATCCTAGTTGACTTTGTTTTAGACGATCACCATACTCCTCTAAGTCCATCTAGTCATCTATCTCATCTTGATTTACATATATACACTGGGCGTCAAGTAGTGACTACTCGACCTATTGCTTCCTGTGCTCTACCATTGGCTCCTCCCATGTCACCTATTCCTGTTAACGATTTAGATGTTCTTATTGCTTTTCAAAAGGGTAGACGTTCTTGTACTTTTCATCTTATCTCTAATTTTGTGTCTTATGATGTGTTATAACCTCGTATCATTTATTTGTTACATCTTTATTCTTTGTTTCTATCCATAACTCTATTTTTGAAGCACTTTCTCACCCTTGATGGCGTTCTACCATGAAAGATGAGATGTTTACTCTCGAGCCAATAATGCTCTGGAACTTGTTGCTCTTCCTCTTGATAAGTCAGTGGTGTTATCGTTGGGTATACTATTAAGGTTCATCCTGATGGCATTGTGGACAGGTTAAAGTCGCGTTTAGTAACAAAGGTGTACACAAGTTTATGATTTGAATTTCTCTGAGACGTTTTATCCTGTTTACTAGGATTGCATTTGTTCATCATATTATTTCTCTAGTTGATTCTATCATTAGTTTTTACACCAACTTGATATGAAAAATACTTTTCTTCATGGTGATCTCACTAAGGAAGTCTATATGGAGTAACCTCCTGTCTTTGTTGCTTAGAGGGAATATGGGTTGGTTTATAAACTAAAGAAATCATTATTTGATCTGAAACAGTCTCCTTGGGCATGGTTTGGCAGGTTTAGAACTATTGGTAGTGAATTTAGCCTGGTTTGCCATGGAGTAGATCGTTCAGTATTTTGTTGTCATTCTTCTAAAGGAAGGATTTGGCTTCTAGTGTAAGTAGATGATATTGTTATCATGGCCTCGTTTGGAGTAAGAAAAAAAAGATAAATTGAGATAAAATGTGGTTTGGGTTTGATTTTGGCGCCTTTTTTTTCTGAAAAGTAGCAAACCGTGGGAACGGGTTTCTAAATCCGTTCCCACGGATTCAAAAAAATTCACAAAAAATAGCTACGATAGTACTCATTTAAAAGCTTTCGACGCGAAGAATATGATTGTATAAAAAATTTACACATTCGGTTAACCTACTTTCAGATTTTTTTATTTTTTTAGCGAAATATTGAAATTTTTTGAAATTAGTGATGGCGGAAAAATTAGGGGTAGATGGGTTGTTAGAGATTTATAGAGGATTATAGTATGCCAAATGGGGCCCATCTGTGATGACTCTTACTGATCCGAACTTGTTCCGTCAAAATAAGTTTATTATCAAGAATTTGGGTCCATTGAAGTCCTTGGAAATTGAGGTTATCCGGTCACGTATAGGCATTCTTCTCTCTTAAAGAAAGTATATTTTTGATTTGTTGACTGAGACATGTATGTTAGGTTCTAAACCTGTGAACACTCCAAGAATCCAAATATTAGGTTGGTTGTTGATAAGGGAGAGCTGTTGCATGATCCTAGCCAATATTAGGAGTTAATTGGAAAGTTAAACAACTTGATAGTCACCAGATCAGATATATCTTTTGCCATAAGTGTAATTAGTCGATTCTTAGAATCATCTCGTGGTAGTCATTATGATGTTGTTATTCGGATTTTGAGATATCTAAAAGGTGTAACTAATAAAGGTTTATTCAAGGACAATGGACAAACTTTAGTATATCGATGCGGATTGGACTGGGCTGGGTTACCATTAGATAGATGATCTACTACTAGATATTGTATCTTTGTTAGAGGTAATCTGGTATCTTGAAAGAGTAAAAAGCAAATAGTAATAGCATGGTCAAGTGTTGAATCGGAGTATAAAGCCATGGTACACATCTTGTGAGCTAATTTAGGTACAACACATGTTTAAGAAGTTAGGAGTTCATCATTCACAGTCCATGGAGTTACTGTGGGATAATTAGGCTGCTGTTCACATTGCCACTAATCATGATTTCATGAGTAGACTAAACATATTGAGGTTGATTGTCATTTTGTCAAAGAAGAGATTTTACAGAATGTGATCAAAACTGGTTAAGTGAAGACTGAAAGATCAACTTGTTGATTTATTTACTAAAACTTTGAGGGGACCTAAAGTGAGATTTATTTGTAATAAGTTCAGAACATATGATATGTATGTTCTAGCTTGAGGAGGAATGTTAATGTAGATTCATGTATTTCTATATTTATCTATGTAGGGGTGATGTAGCTAGTATAGGGATGATGTACCTAGTTTAGGTAATCTATATAGTCTTTAATGTATGAGTATAAATACATTCATAGACAACCTAATTGAATGTTAACTCATTCAGTAAATCTATCTTCTCTTTATAGTTTTAAAGCAGTGTGGAGTTGATCATTTTGTGTTCTATCTTCACTCTTCTCATGGAAAAATATGGTTACTTGTATAAATGTAGATGACATCGTGTGATGATCCATGGTGCATTCATGAGTCGAAGTTGGTTTTTTAAAATAGGTGTAGTACCAAGGATTTGGGCTCATTAAAGTATTTCTTGGTTATTGAAGTTGCCATATCACGTTTGGGAATTGCCCTCTCTCAAGGGAATTATATCTTTAATCTATTATTTGAGACAAGTTTGTTGGGATCAAAACATATAAACACACCAATGGACCTTAATACTAAATTGGTTGCAAATAAGAGGGAGTTGTTGGATGATCCTCATCAGTATTGTAGGTTGGCTTGAAAAGCTTAACTATTTAATAGTCACAAAGCCTAGCATCTCTCTTGTAATGAGTGTGATCAGTCAATTCCTAGAATCATTTTGTACTTGTCATTGGGATACAGTTATTCGCATCTTAAGCTATCTGAAGGGTGTGCAGGGTTGTGGTTTATTAGATTGGGATAAAAGGCATACATTATTAGTTCAGGGGCATTTAGATGCTAGTTGAGTTGGGTCATCATTATATAGATGGTCCAATTGTGTCTTAATTAGAGGTAATTTAGTAACTTAGATGAGTAAGAAACAAACAATAGTGGCAAGATCAAGTGCGGAATCAAAATATAAAGCTATAGCACATGGATCCAATGATTGATATGGGTAAAGCATATGTTGGAGGAGTTAGGTGTTCAACATTTATAGATCATGGAGTTATTATGTGATAATGAAATTGTTGTCTACATTGCTTTCAATTCAATATTTCATGAAAGGACTGAACACATTGAAGTTGTTGTCATTTTGTTGTAGAGAAGATTCTATTGAATGTCATCAAGACTGGTCTTGCAAAGTTTGGAGACCAGTTAGGTTGATTTGTCCACTAAAGCTTTAGGAAGATCTAAACTAAATTTTATTTGTAGCAACTTTGGAACGTACAATATGTATGCCCCTCTTTGAGGGAGCGTTAATGCATTGATTAGTGTATTCTATAAAATTAGATTGTTAGTTTAGGGGTATTATCGTTTATAACAATCTCTTTTTTAATAGAAATACATAGTCGATCAACCCTATTAGGTTATACCCATAGATGTCAAATTGTGCGCAGCAGATTGTATTGATGACCAGTTAATTTGTTAAAAGTAATTTGCGATTTATCTGTCATCTTCAATTTGTTGATTTTCTTTAACAACATTTGCTTATTTTCTTAGAAGGAAAACAAACATTTATATAACAATCTAATATATCATTTTGTTTCTTGGTTTGTTTTGTTTTTATTATTGGATTGGTAAATTTTTACGATCTGAAGTAGTAATGGTATATATATACTACTTACCCAAAAAAAAAAAAAAAATGGTATGTATATTGAATGTATTGTTACGATGTGAATTGTTTTGTAAGATACAATATCTGTATTGGAAGCATTTTTTGAGAAAAATAGATGCACTCGCAAGATACGTGCGGAATTCCTATTTGGCAACACGTATCGCTTGTATTATATTGTATATTGTAGTTTTTGACAAATATGGGTATGTCATTCACTCAGTTCATAGTTTTGACAATGGGGATGCTTCTTGATTGAAAAAATAACACCCTTGTTTAAGAAAACCAGATCTAAACCTTCCAATGCCCCCATAAAATACAAAAACCTATGCAAATCTAGTTCTATTCCTCCAAATAGTCTACTAAACAGGATAGACATGTTTTTCAATATATTCTACTAAAGAGGATAGACATGTTTTTCGATATATTCAAAGGAAATAAAGTGTTTTGAAGAGATTTTCTATTCATCTCTCTCCAAATTAACCGCCAAAGACAAAAGGTTCAAGTCGCCAAGCTTTTATTCTCATTTTTAGCACCCGCACACCCTCTAACTCACAAAAAAAATGGTTCCGCTAGAACCGAACTCTAGACCCGAAAAAAATGACTAATGTCACATTTGATTTGCAAGATGGGGTAAGACACGATTAGAATCCTGTGATTAATGTATTAGTAGTTGTAGCACTACCAATCCAAGGACAAAGTTTGTAATGCAACATTTGTTTGCGCAAATTATGAGGACCTGGAGTAATCTTATCTAGTCTTATTTCACAATTTTATTTGCATATCTGAATGACGATAAGGTGAGAAATAGCTGAATCTTGCTAATATAATGCTTGTTTCCATGATGAAACGTGATTGAAACACGCATAAGATTCTTGTCTTGCATTTGTTTGCTTATATTCAGACTAGGATAAAGGTGCGAAATAACTATAATACCCCTCAACAAAATACAATATGACAACGCATATCATTTTTTATGCTAGAGATGGCCATTTGAAGCAGTTTGGATGGTGCTCATCTACAGTTAATGGTTATATCAGTTGTAAATGTTGGGTAATAGATTGTGCATTCTTTTTTCGGTCGGTGGGAGGCGTGGCATTATTATTTATTAGCGTGAACAGCATAAGGTTCTTAGTGGTAACAAACAAACAGCGTAGAGTGAGATTGCATTGTGGAATGATATAGCTTATATAATGACAGAATATGCCCTTTTCTTCTTTCCTAAAAGGGAAAATTTAATATTGTTTGACCTTTATAAGGGAACAACAGGTATTTTTGCAAAATGTATGAGATAAAGCAAGCTAATTTGGTCCTAATAACATGGAGGGGAAATTTGGCCATTAAGTCAACTATAGGAGACTGCAATCTAAGCTCTAGGGAATGAACCTAAGTGTTTGTCCAAGCAGCTTGTAAGGAACCTTATGGGAGGTCAGAATAGCCTTCCTCAGAACTTAGTTTTTTGGGCATCCAAAGAGGTATTCTCTATTTAAGGAGAGGCTACTCTGTGCCAATATAACCTCTATTGGTTGCATGCTGGCTTGTGTTGGTGATTCGAAAATTTGTCACAAGTTGCTTGTTAAATGTCACGTCCAATGTGGTGCTTTATACGGAAAAGGGTAATGGTTACTTGTTTTGATCACTGGATTATAAATGCTGTAATGGAGAACTGCAGCTGCAATTTTTCTTCTCTCCCTTTCTTTTCATGTTCGTGTGTCCACATTGTTTTTTTTTTTTTGGGGGGGGGGGGAAGGTGAAGACAATTTTGTTGTCGCATATGAAGATTGCTCTTTTATCTTAATGTGTTTTTTTTTTTTTTTTTTATCTTTTTTTTGGGGGGGGGGGTTGTTATCAACAATGGAGAATGACATGTAGTTGCACAATATGTAAACTTCCGTTTCGTATGTGGAAACAAACTACACTTTGTTTTTGTAGTAAAATTTTGTTTACACATTGGAAATAAGTTGTGTTCATCAGAATTCTGTATAATTAATTGATTCTTTTTTTTTTTTAATTGCAAATCTCTCTCTTTTTTTTTTTTTTTTTGGCATCTTGGTTTATAAGGGTAAGGAAATGAATTTGCATCTTTGGTGGAGCATGATGTGAAATGAAACATAGTTGCATTCATCATAATTATGTATAATCAATTGATTTTCCTTTTTTTAAATTGCAAATCCATTTTTTTGCATCTTGGTTTAGAAGCGTGAGGAAATGAATTTGCATCTTTGATGGAGCATGGTGCGAATGAAACGCACATTGCCCCTCTGTTGGAAATGCTACACCTGGCTAGGCCTTAAATTTTTAGTGCAAAGGTGCTAAAATCCAATTTGGTGCTAAAATCCAATTTGCTGCCAAAGGCAGCTAGCTCAATCTTGGCTCAATCTATGTTATAATTACTGATTACACGCTGCAAGCAAATTCAATCAAGCTCAACTCTTTTTTTTTTGGTAAGTCAATCAAGCACAACTTAATCCCTATTTTTTTATTTAAGAGTTTTGGGAGCATCTCTTTTCTTTATTTTTTATTGTCACTACTCTTGAGCTGTATTCACTTTTTAACTTTCTATATTCTCTTCTTTGTCATATGTAGTGGCTTTTCTATTGAGCATTTTGAAGAAAAAAGAAAATAAATATAACCCCTACCCAGGGGAAGAAATAGCATTTATTTTCTGCATTACAGTTGAAATGTTCAAGTTTCTAAGAGGCTGAATGTCGGTAGAGCACGCCAAGTATGGCATAATTAACCAAAAGCATGAGTTGTTTAACTAGTTTATCTTTAAGGTTCCATAGGCTTAATTTTTTTTGGGGGTATTTTTACATTTATTTTTTTGGGCTTTTTCCGTGCTAATCAAAGTACCCTACTAAAATGAAAATTTGACCATTGCTTCCAGCTTATTTGCATACATTTGGTTGACTTAACGGATTCTCTGTTGAGTTAAGCATGTAACTTGACGACCTTCAATGCTAATCAAATTTTATGTTGTGTACCTGATTTACGGTGGAATAACTCCTGGGCCAAAATAACTGTTGCTTGTGTGATGGCAGAGACGTATAACGCTCTCGGTGCACTTTAGGTATTCTTTGCTAACGTGCACCAAATTTGAAACTTAGAGAGTTAGAAAGTATGAGTTTAGTCAGGAGAATCTCAGTAGGTAGGAAACTTAGACGATCTTTCCATACGGAAGAAGTCACAATCGATTTGGAAGAAGAAGATAATAAAGGAGATGGAGGAATACGGCTGATCGAAAGAGGAAGGGGCTATGTAAAGGTTCTAATACTATATGAAGAGGAGCTTCAATGGCTACAATCAATGTGCTGGAAAGAGAAAAGAAGGAATGGAGGTATGCTGTAGTTGGGTTGCATTCGAGGAGGACGCAGAACGCTGATTTGTTCTAGAATAATGGTTGGAGGAGTCAGAAAGATGGAGCGTCATCTGTTTGCCCCATATGGGAGAAGACAAGTATGTATTCCAGAGATTGTTGTTGGGCAAGGTTGGCTTTTCTTTGCAAAAATTATGTCCAACTTTGTTAAGAGAATAGAAGCTGCCCAACCTCCTCCCAAGCAGCTCTGGAACCCTCCTTTAAGAGGGAAGGAAGTCTTACCACCGAGGGATAGCCGTAGAAGGAATGCAGATTTAGTCCCATAGAAAACATATCTGCAAGCAGCAAGTCTCACAGACTGGAAGCTATCTGAATTAAGATGTTCACTGACTGAAGAAAGGGAGAAATATGTGCTAATTAATTATGAGGATGCTGTGGAAAGAAGCTTTCAAATGTCTAGATGTTTAATAGGCAGCATAGGAGGATCAAGGTATGGAAAAGAAGATCTTGCAGCAGTTAAGAGATGGTTGGACAGGTGCTGGAAGATCCCTGCTGGAGTGGAATTAAAAGAAATTGACTCTGTCACATTTCTGCTTATATTTCCTTCCAGAGAATTAGCTGAGGAGAAAATGGGCAAACATTTTTTGAATGGGGTGCCCTTATTTTTGGATAGATGGCATAGCTGGAGTTGTTGTAATAGAAGAGGTTGGAGCCCAATTTCCACTTGGATCCGAGTGGTAGGATTACCAGTTTTCTTATGGGGCAAAGGAATCTTTGAAAAAATAGGAGAACATTGTGGAGGTTACTTGGAGACAGCTGAGGAAACAAATATCCAATCTCATTTGAAATGGGCTAAATTGAGAGTCAAAGGGAATGGAAGGAATGTTCCTGCCTCAGTTAGAATCAAAGTAGGAAGTACTTTGTATGATTGCCCAATTTGGGTTGAACGCAGCCCTTGGGTTGATTGGATACATAATCCAAAGACTGTATGAGGTGATCGCCGGCCACCGGAGATGAGGAAGAGGGTGGCGCGTGAAGCAGCCACTTCCTCGATGGGAGAACATGCAATTAGAAGCCAAAACAGGCAGAGAATTAAATGAGTTTAGTAATCCAAAGGAGAGCAGCAAATACAATTGGAAGACTGGAAAGGTTTGATGGATTAAGGTGGGTGATAATAAAGTTCCAAATATGAAAGGTCATATTTCAAATTCTATCAATGAGATACCCTCATTTAATAGATTTGAAATTATAGATCCATTAAATGATTCATTGAACATGGAGAATAGGAGGATCAAGTCATCAATACAACAGCAGTCAAAGAAACTCCATATTTAAAGAAGGATAATGTGGAGGTATTCAAAGATCAATCTATTTCCAGAAGGGAAGCAACTAAACAGTCTCAAATAGTCAAACATCCACACAATTTCTTGGCCCCTGAGGTATCCTTCAAAGAGGAAAAGTCATCGGATGGATTCAAGAGTGGAGACCAACATGATTATGACTCAGAAGATGGTTATGGCCTGGATTCCCAATCTGCGAGCAGCTGGGGAGCTACTGCAGAATCCATGGATGAGCATTATTCTACTCTCATGGCCATCCATGATAATGAATCACATGAAATAATTGACTGTTTACCATTAGCTTCCTGTGGACCAGATGAATGGAACTCGACCAGAGAAGCATTATTGCTTGGAGATTGTGGATCTGATCAAGCTAAAATTTCTAAATGGGTGATTAATCGAATGAGATCCTTTAAGAAAATACTGGGGATATCAAGTGAGGGTTTCGAAGATAAGATTATGGAGCTACTAAGATCCATTGAAGAAAAGAGAAGCAAACAAACTTGTAAAGAAGGCAAGAATCAAGAAGGAAAATACAGAAAAGGAACTAGGGAGTTAAAAAACCTGCAATGTTCTATTTCATATGACAAAAAGGGGTTGAACCAGAGTTATGGAGGGAGAGAGGCTGGTGAATCACTTCCCATTTGTTATAATGAAGCCTAGAATATTAAGCTGGAATGTAAGAGGTTGTTGTGGACTTCCAAAAAGAAGTTTAATTAAGAACTCTCTTAGGAAATGGTGCCCATATATTGTTTGTTTGCAGGAAACTAAGCTTGGAGAAATAGATGGGAAGGTCATTAGATCACTATGGGGAGATATTTGGTATAAATGGCAAGCTGTGGATGCAATTGGTGCCTCCGGAGGAATACTGTTGATGTGGGATAGCAGAAAACTCTCTATGGTTGAGTATGAAGTTGGGAATTCCTCAGTCTCCTGTTTGTTTAAACATGTTGATGAGGACATAATATGGTCTTTCACTGGAGTCTATGGTCCAGTGGATAAAGATTTGCAGGAAGAATTTTTAGAGGAAATAAGTGTTGCTGTCTACCGCTGGCAGTATCCTTGGTGTATGGGTAGAGATTTTAACATGGTCAAGTGTATAGAAGAAAAGTGGAACTGTCAAAGGAGAACAAAATAGATGAACATCTTCACAGAATTCATAAATGACATAGAAGGAATTGATCTGCCATTGAATGGATGCAATTTCACTTGGAGTAATAGCTGAAGCAAGTCCAGAATTGACAGATTCTTAGTGTCTAATGAATGGGACCTGAGGTTCTTCAAAAGTCCATGCCTCGATTAATATCGGATCACTTTCTTCTGCTGCTGGATGGGGGAGGTCTAAGAAGTGGGCCCAAACCATTTAGATTTGAGAATATGTGGCTGCAAGCTGACGGATTTACTGAGATGATTGCTTTTTGGTGGCAGGGATATAAGTTTACTGGCAGTGCCAGTTTTGTGTTGTCTCAGAAACTTAAATGCCTAAAACAAGACTTGAAAAGATGGAACTTGGATGTATTTGGAAAAGTTGAAAAGTAGAAAATACAGCTAGAGAAGGAAGTCCAAAATTGGGATATGTTGGATGAACAAAGAAGACTCACAGATCAGGAGAAGAGCTGTAGAAAAGATAAGATAGAGGAGCTGAATAAACTAATCAAAATGGAAGAAATAAGCTAGAGGCAAAAATCCAGAATCAAATAGCTGAAAGAGGGTGACAGAAACACAAAGTATTTTCACAAAATAGCTTCTGCGAACAAGAGGAAAAACTGGATTGAAAGGCTGAGAGTAAATGGCTCAATCACAGAAAACCAGGAGCTTATTCAGCAAGGAATTTTGACCTTCTATGAGCAGCTGTTCAAGGAGCAGGAAGATTGGAGGCCAAAGGCTGATGAGCTAAATTTCTCTCAAATTAGGACCGATGAAGTAGAGAGGCTTGAGCAGCCCTTCACAGAAACTGAGATTTTTAAGGCACTAATGGAGCTTAGTAGAGATAAAGCTCTCGGACCTGATGGGTGGACTGTTGCTCTCTTCCAAAGGTGCTGGAACATTTTTAAGAAGGACATACAGCTGGTTTTTGAGGAATTCCGTCAAAGCTGCAGGTTTGTTAGAAGTCTGAACTCCACCTTTGTAGCTTTAATTCCAAAAAAGGCAAGAGCAATAGATATTAAAGATTACAGGCCTATTAGCTTGGTTGGTGCTGTTTATAAGCTAATTGCTAAGGTTTTGGCATCCAGGCTGAAGAATGTAATGGACCCCATAATCTCTACTTCTCAAAATGCTTTTGTGAATGGAAGACAGATTCTAGATGCAGTCCTAGTAGGTAATGAACTCATTAGCTCAAAGGAAAAAAAAAAGGGAGGCAGGCATTGTTTGTAAACTGGATATAGAGAAAGCCTTCGACCATGTAAATTGGAATTGTCTGATTTGATGAGGAGAATGGGTTTTGGATTTAGGTGGTGTCAATGGATTCAGTGGTGTATCTCCACAGCTAGATTCTCAATTTTGATCAATGGCTCTCTAGTAGGCTTCTTTGCTTCATCTCGTGGGCTAAGACAAGGAGATCTTCTCTCCCCCTTTCTATTCATATTATAATGGAGGTACTCAGCAAAATGCTACGGAAAGTGAAAGAGGCAGGGCTGTTAGATGGTTTCTCGGTCAGCAACAGGGCCAGTGAATCAACCAGCATTTCTCATTTATTCTTTGCAGATGATTCCATTATTTTCTTTGGTGCAGACAAACTACAACTGGGGCACTTGCGCCGCACTCTGTTGGGCTTTGAGGCTGTCACTTGTATGAGAATTAATTTGAGTAAATCAGAGGTGATTCCAGTTGGCAATTCTACCTACCTGCGAGAGATGGCAGCTATTTTGGGCTGTAGAATTGGTAAACTCCCAACTACTTACTTAGGATTGCCTTCGGGAGCACCATCAAGATCTAAAGTGGTTTGAGAATCTGTCCTAGAGAGATGCAGGAATAGATTAGCTGTATGGAAGTCTAGATACCTCTCAGTTGGAGCTAGAGTTACACTAATAAAGAGTGTGCTTACCAGCCTCCCAACCTACTTCCTTTCCCTTTACAAAGCCCCAGCCTCAGTTTTGCAAGAGCTTGAGAAAATGCAAAGGGATTTCCTATGGGGGAAATGTGAGGGGTCTTTCAAGCAATGTGAGGGGTCTTTTAAGCATAGCTTAGTCAACTGGAAAACTGTTTGTTCCCCTATTGGATCTGGTGGAATTGGTATCAAAAAGTTACAGCAACAAAATGAAGCTCTTCTAGGAAAATGGTTATGGAGATTCTCTCAAGACAAAGACAGCTTTTGGAGGAAAGTAATCTCAACAAAATATGGAATAAATCTGGGCGACTGGTGCTCAGGACAATGTTCAAGCTCTGCTGGAGCAAGCATATGGAGAGGAATAAGGATGAATTGGTTGAAATTTTCTCGCTGCATTTCCTGGAAACTGGGCAGAGGTGATAGAATCTTATTTTGGAAGCATGCTTGGCTCGATGTTGGCTGTTTGGCTGACCTATTTCTAGGGTTTTTTGGCATAGCAGTGAATAAGGATGCTTTTGTACAAGACTACTGTGATGGTAGAGGCAGAAATTGCTCTTGGTTAGTGGTGCTCCGCAGGAACTTAAATGATTGGGAATTGATTGAGTATCTAACACTCATGGAGCTGCTTAAAAATGTTCGTTAGGAGGACCTGGAGGATTCTATGGTCTGGAACATGTCTAAGGAAAAATCCTTCACTGTCAAGTCTTTCTAATGTCTGCAAGGAGACCCAAAAGATGCTTTCTCATGGACAAAGCTTTGGAACAAAAATAGTCCTCCTAGAGTGTCTTTCTTCATTTGGTGTGCAGTTAGGGGGAAAATATTAACCATAGATAACCTAAAACTCAGAGGTTGTTTTATTGCCAACCGATGCACTCTATGCCTTAGTCAAGAGGAATCCATTGCACATCTTCTATTGCATTGGCAATGGACAGCGGAGATATGAAATCTGATTCTTGTATGCTTCGGAGTTGAATTATGCTTCCCATGGAGTCTAAGTGACTTCCTCTTGGCTTGGTGGGGACAATCCTTTGGAAAGCATAAGAAAACCATTTGGAACATGGTACCATTTTGTGTGTTCTGGTTAATATGGAAGGAGAGAAATAGAAGAATATTTGAAAATGAAAACAGGAGTATCTCGAAGATAAAAAGCTACTTTCTCTTGTGTCTACATGGTTGGGTTAGGGAAGGAAGGGAGATAGATATTCCTTCCCTATTAAACTTCCTTGACCAGATTAGTTGATCACTGTTTTGTTTGGCGAAGATTTTTGGACTTTGATTTTGACTGTCTAGAGTTAGCATCATTTTGATGCTTATGTAAATTATCTAGAAGTTAATGAAATACTTATCTTTTTTCAAAAAAAAAAAAAAAACTCCTGGGCCAAAATTATCTAATTCTGATCTGGAATGAAAAGCCCAAAATCTGCACTAGTTAACTATTTTGAGGTTAGGTCTGTGAGCTTACTCTCCTAATAAAACCTGATCTGATACCAAGAAGTGGTAACTTAATTTGATCTCTCAAACAAACTGCAAAAATCCTACCGTATTTCCTCAAATATTAGCCACATTTTCCAATAACTTTCTTGCTTGTTAGTTTTAATTTTTTTGGTCATTTTTTTTGTGCAATTAAAAATATCGTGTTTTGCTGTTCTTAGAGTTCTGAGAAGTATTGACCAAAACCCAAAAATGGAGCGTGAAGAAATCATGTTGTGACTTTTTGTTTATTTTTTGGGGTGAAAATCTGTTTTATTGATAGTGGCAATCATTTCTAGCACTGGGCTTTCATTAAATATTCATTCATTTAATATTCAGATACGAAAGTGGCTTCTGCAGTAACCTATTCTACCAATGAATGGCAGTTGTTTGTCTACCTGGGTACTTATAAACTATGTTTTGTGCACCATGTCTGGTCATTGAGATAAGCTGATATTGGTAGACTATGGTTGATCCTTCATTAAGATACAATCTGTGGTTTATGTAGACATGTCTAGTGATTACTTAATTGTTTCGCAAATGAACGTACGATGACATCTATTGAGTTGTTTGTTTTGAGTTTTATGGTTTTTGTCTAATGGAATTGGCACCTTTTGGAGTTAGTTTGAAGTATTTGTGTTTTCATATTTGCATGTGATTGTTAATTAAAATTTGATTCTTTTCCTTTGTTAGGTTGTTGCAATTACCGTATTTTGCTTGTTGGTTGTTGCATTCTATGCTTTCTTCACTCCTTTCCTTGGAGGTCGCATATGGGAGTTTGCCTTGGTTGCGACATACTCGCCAATGGTAAGTGGAGTTGAATTATGGACCTGTGCTATTAGCATTTGCTTTTAGTTAGAGGAAAGAAATAATTGGTATTGAGAGAGAGAAAATTCTCTTCTCCTTTGTATTATATTTATACTTACAGATTACACTAAATTAGGAAATACAATCAAATCAAATCAAATCAATTAAATAAAATAACTCAAATCCTCACAAATCACAACTGCAACTATTCTAGGACATCCTAATAATTCTAACGATGTCTTTTAAAATGGAGCATAAAGGTCAAGCATGCCTGATTTGGTAGACAATTTTTGAAATGAAGGTCGAGCCAAGGATTTTATGATACTATCACCCAATTGAAAATCAGATTGTACAAATGGAGTGGTGATGTCGTGCTTAAGTAAGAGATCTCGGATAAAGTGGCAGTTAACTTCAATATGCTTGGTTCGTTTTTGAAAAATATGATTGTTAACAATGAATATTGTAGCCTGATTGTTACAAAACATAGATATCAGAGTTGGAGCTGAACGACCAAAGTCTTGAAGAAGAAAATGCACCCAAAGCATTTCAGATGCAATATGAGCTAGCACAATACTTGTCCTCTGCATTAGACCTGGCAACAATAATCTGTTGCTTACTATGCCAAGTTATGAGATTACAAAGAGTAAAGATACAATTACTAGATGTAGACCTTTGATCTGAATGATTACTGACCCAATTTGCGTCAATGTATCTAATCACATCTATGGTTGTGGAAAGTCGATAGAGTTAGTCTTGACCAGGAGAATTTTTCAAATACCTTAAAATGCGGCAAGTAGCATCAAAGTCAGGTTGACGAGTAGCACGCATGAATTGACTGACTATACCAACTGCATATGTAATGTTATGTCAGGTCATAGTAAGATAAATTAGCTTATCCACAAGTCGACAATATCTCCTAATGTTAAGAACATGGTCACCTATCAGTCTCTAAATGAACAGAATGATCCACAGGAGTATAAGTAGGATGGGATCCCAAAGGCCCGTCTTAGAAAATAAATCCAAAGCATATTTCCTTTGAGATAAAGAGACACTAGGAAAAATAGGCAATCGTAATTTCTAAGAAATAGCATAATACTCCCAGACCCTTTGTGTGGAATTGCTTCCCCAAATAACTCTCCAGCGTAGAAATTAGTGTCATCACTTGAGATGTTGGTATCATTCACATAAACAGTCAAAACAATAAAACTTGAAGATGATTGACACTCAAATACTGAGTGATCAGATGTGAATTGTCGAAAATCATAGTTAAGAAGAGCAAAACTAAATTGACCAAACCACGTCCCTGGAGATTGCTTAAGTCTAGACAAGGCCTTGTGCAAGTGACAAACAAGATGTTCACTACCTATAGCAACATACCTATGGGGCTAATCCAAATACACCTCCTTTTGAAGTTCACGATGTAAGAATGCATATTTGACATCTAATTAGAATAAGGACCATGATGTACTCATTGCAACAATTAGTAGAATACGAACTGAGTTAGGGCGAGCCACTGCTGAGAAGGTCTCTAGATAATCAATACCATAGATATGGGTGCATCTTTTAGTTATTAATCGAGCCTTAAGTCTTTCAATAGATCTACTTGGCAGATATTTTATTGTGTATACCCTACGACTCCCTACTGTTTTTTTTTTTCCAGGTAGGAGACGAATGAGCTCCCATGTACGATTATGATGCAATTCATCGCTTTCTTCCAGCCAGGAGATAATAATGCTTGTTTTTGTAGGAGCAAGAATGGAAGATAAGGCACATACAAAAGACTAAAAACGAGGTGATACATGATGATATGATATAAACTTAGTGAAACTGGGTAGGGAAAAAAAAAAGAGATAAAAACAGTGCAGAGAAAGGGAAAAACTCAAGACTTATTTTTCTTACATAGAAAACCAAAAAAAAAAAAAAAAAAAAAAAATACACTGATTTTATAGGTTATGTTTTGTAATCACAATCCTTTATTTTAGGAAGGAAATAAAAACTAAATGGAAAGAATCAATGTGATTCAATCCATTTTACAGCTAGCAATTACAATCAATCAAATAGATATTACAGCTAGCAATTACAGGAAAAAGTTCCATAGTTAGAAAACTACCAAATCTGGATTCATCCTTATTTTGGAAAGTAAAGAGAATCCAAGATTCTTTACACTCCCCCTCAAGTTGGATTAAAGACATTGAATAGACCCAACTTGTCAACCTTCTTCTCAAACATGGGCCTGAATAATCCCTTAGTCAACAAATTCGCAGCTTGTTGTGATGAAGGTACATACACAACACATATGCTACTTTCTTCAATTTTTTCTTTAATGAAATGGCAGTCCACCTCTACATGCTTCATTCTGTCATGATGAATAGGATTATGAGAGACGGCAATGGCAACCTTATTGTCATAGTAGATTTTCATTGATTCATTCCCCATACACTTCAGTTCATTTAGTAGTAACTTTAACTAGAGCAATTCACAAATTCCATGTGCTAAAGCTCTAAATTCTGCCTCAGTACTACTTCTAGCCACCACTGTCTGTTTCTTGCTCCTCCAAGTCACTAGATTGCCCCACACAAAGGTGTAATATCTAGTTGTTGATCTCCTATCTTTCACTGATCCGGCCCAATCTGCATCTATAAAATGTTTAACACTCATTCCTTCATTCTTGTTAAAGAGTAGACCTCGTCCCGGAGTCCCTTTGAGGTACTTCAAAATTTGATATACAGCTTTCATATGTTCTTCATAAGGAGAATGCATATATTGGCTCACAACACTAACTATGAAGGCAATATCAGGTCTAGTATGAGAAAGATAAATGGGCTTTCCTACTAGATGTTGATATCAACCCTTATCAACTGGTGCACTTTCCAATTGTTCTCCAAGCTTCAGTTTAGGATTTATGAGCACATCCGTAGGTTTACACCCTAGCATCCCTGTTTCTTTTAAGAGATCTAGAGCATACTTCCTTTGAGAAATTGGAATTCCACTTCTATTCCTCGCTACTTCCGTACCAAGAAAATATCTCAATGTGCGTAGATCTTTTATCTTAAATTCTGCTGCAAGAGTATTTTTTAGTCTCACCATTTCTACAACATCATCACCAGTTAAGATCATATCATCAACATAGACTATTAGAATTGTAGTTTTACTGTCTTTATGTCTGTAGAATAGAGTGTGGTTAGATTGAGCTTGTTGATGCCCTTGTTGACAAATAGCCTTCGTGAATCTACCAAACCAAGCCCGTGGGGACCGTTTTAGCCTGTAAAGAGATTTCTTGAGTTTGCAGACCTTTCCATAAACTTTAGTCTCATCAAAACTTGGTGGCAATTCCATATAGACTTCTTTCTCCAATTCACCATTTAGAAATGCAATTTTGACATCAACTCGTTGGGAGTCTCTAGTCCAAGTTTGCTGACAAAGATGGAAGTACTCGAACGGTGTTTAACTTTGCCACTTGTGCAAACGTTTCCTGATAGTCAATTTCATAGGTTTGAGAAAAACCTTTCGCCACTAACCTTGCTATTTATATTTTTCTTTTTATAGTTATAGATTTTTGGAAAGGGTTAAATATCTACTCGCCCCTTAAATTATCAATTTTTTTTTTTTACTTCCCCCTTCAACCACCAATTGAACTCCCTTCCTCCTTCAACTATCATTTTTTCGTTTAATAAGGACAAATCACATTTTCTATCCAATAGATGGATGGAAAAATTAGTCCCAAGGCTATATTAGTCTTTTAGCTTAAATATTTATTTGTCCCTTAAACTATTACATTTTTTTACTTCCCCCTTCATCTTTCAATTGAACTAGAACGAGAGTATTTTGGGTTAAATATGTACATTGAACTAAATTGGCACAAAAGCTAATGGCTAATTTTTTGATTGCGTGTGCATCGCATTATTTTTACGGGTGATGTTTACAATTTGTTTGTTTGCCAAAAAAAAAAAAATTATGTGATGTCTATGCAATTAAAAAAATAAGCCAGTAGGTTTTGTGCGAATCTTTTTTGTCACATGCTGACTTACACATGTATCGCGTATGCCCCAGTCTTTAATTAAATGAAAACTGAAGGTTTTGGAGAAAAAAGAAATTATCATTTCAATTATATTTCTAATGAGAAAGAAGCTAGAATATATAGAGAAACATGGTAACAATCCTACCATTCAATCCCATATTTCTAGCAACAATCAATCCCTTAATTTAAGGGATAACTATGGAATGAAAAACAAATCATGGAGATTTCTGCTATCTCCTTATTTAGTACAATAGAATTATTTTCAAACCTCTAGAAATCAGGAACTGATTTTAGGTTTGATTTTCCTAACTTTCCGACACTCCCCCTCAAGTTGGTGCATAGATATCTATCATGCCCAACTTGCTGATGAGAAACTCGTAGTTAGGTCTAAATAATCCTTTTGTGAGAATATCAGCTATTTGTTGTGATGTTGGGACAAATGGCATACAGATAACTCCTGCTTCAAGCTTTTCCTTTATAAAGTGCCTGTCAATTTCAACATGTTTTGTTCTATCATGTTGAATTGGATTGTGTGCAATGCTAATAGCTGCTTTATTGTCGCAATATAACTTCATAGGCACGGTCATAGGTCTCTTTAGTTCTTCCAAAACTCGTTTCAACCACATCATCTCACACACCCCATGAGCCATTGATCGGTATTCTGCTTCTGCACTACTTCTAGCAACTACACTTTGCTTCTTGCTTCTCCAAGTCACTAGGTTTCCCCATACAAAGGTACAATAACCTGATGTTGATTTCCTATCAGTGACTGAGCCTGCCCAATCTGCATTTGTATATGCCTCAATGCCTCGTTGATCATTCTTTTTGAAGAAAAGACCTTTTCCTAGTGAGCTCTTCAAATACCTTAGAATTCGATATACGGCTTCAAGGTGTTCTTCATGAGGAGAATGCATAAATTGACTCACAAGACTCACTGCAAACGCAATATCAGGTCGTGTATGTGATAAGTAAATAAGCTTACCAACTAACTTTTGGTACCGAGTTGTATCAACTGGATCGCCTTTCTTCTCTCCAAGCTTCTGATTTGGATCTATTGGAGTCTCTACGGGACGACAACCACTCATTCCTGTTTCATTGAGTAGATCAATAATATATTTCCTTTGTGATACTACAATCCCTTTCTTTGATCGAGTTACTTCCATTCCAAGGAAATATCTTAGTGACCCCAAGTCTTTAATCTCAAATTGAGATGCAAGACTCCTTTTTAACCGCTCCATTTCAGTCGTGTCATCCCCAGTCAAAATAATATTGTCCACATATACTATGAGAATGGCTATCTTCTCATTGGAATGCTTTGTGAACATGGTATGATCAGTTTGTCCCTGAATATATCCTTGACCTTTTACAAATTGAGTGAACTTCTCGAACCAAGCTCTTGGTGATTGCTTCAAACCGTATAGGGATTTTTTTAATTTGCAGACTTTCGATCCAAACTTCTTGTCAAATCCTGGTGGTGGATCCATGTAAACTTCTTCCTCTAAGTCTCCATTAAGGAATGCATTCTTTATGTCAAGTTGTTGTAGAGGCCAGTCAAGGTTGGCTGCAATTGACAATAATACTCTTACTGTGTTTAACTTTGCTACTAGTGCAAAGGTTTCAAGGTAGTCAATACCGTATGTTTGAGTGAAACCTTTGGCCACCAAGCGTGCCTTGTATCTTTCAATTGATCCATCTGACTTGTATTTGATTGTGAACACCCATTTGCACCCAACTGTTTTCTTTTCTCTTGGCAGATCCATTGTCTCCCATGTTTTATTTTTCTCAAGAGCCCTCATCTCTTCAAGAATAGCCTCCTTCCATTCAGGAACCTGTAGAGCAACCTGTATATTCTTTGGAATTTCCACACAAGACAATTGTGAAGTGAATGCAAAGAAAGAGGGTGACAGATGTGTATAGGAAACAAAATTTGACAAAGGGTGTTTGGTACAAGTTCTGACACCCTTTCGTTTAGCAATAGGAATGTCAATATCAAGGAAACTAGACTCAGAATTGGAATTGGAAACATTATCTTGGACGGATTCAGACTGGGAGTTACCTGGGGATTCAATGAAGTTTTGATCAGTCTCAGATTCAGATTCTTGGCTTTGCTGAGAAGCATTGGTCTCATTCCTTAAAGTTTGTTTTTTCCTCGAGTAAACAAGAAGTTCTTTGATACCCGTTGTCGTTTCATTACTGCTCTTGTCAAGGTTGTTATCTGGCTCTATAGAATTCAGACTTGGGTCGTCATTAGTTAAAACACTTGTTTCTGTGTTGATGAAAAAATTTGGTTTATCCTTTATTATTGGTTGTAAAACATAATCCGAATCTTCAACTAGGTTCTCCCCCTGAAGATGAGTTTCAAAGAACGGTTTGGATTCAAAAAAGGTTACATCCATGGTGACAAACAATTTTTTTGAAATAGGATCATAACATTTGTATCCTCTTTGATTTGGAGCATAACCAACAAAGACACATTTTCTTGCCCTTGGATCTAATTTGCTGCGGTTGTGAGCATGAATATGAACAAAAGCAAGACATCCAAACACCTTTAGTGGTAAGTTAGAAGACAATTTGGATATGGAAAAAGTTTTTTGAAAAACACTTAGAGGTGTTTGGAAGTTTAAAATTTTTGTAGGCATCCGATTTATAAGATATGTGGCTGTAAGAATAGCTTCACCCCAAAGGTACTTAGGAATCTTATTTGTAAGTGAAAGTGCTCTAGCAACTTCTAAAAAGTGTTTGTTTTTTCGTTCAGCCACCCCATTTTGTTGAGATGTATCATTGCAGGAACTTTGATGTATGATACCTTTCTCCAAAAAATATTTCCCTAAGACCTTGTTAAAGTATTCTTTGCCATTGTCGCTTCTAAAAATTTTTATTTTTTCTTGGAATTGTGTTTCCACCATGGTATAAAAATTTTTGAAAACCTCTTCTACTTCAGATTTTTCTTTTAGCAAATATACCCAACTTACTCTTGTGTGATCATCAATAAAACTAACAAACCATTTTTTCCCGAAATTGTTGAAACTCTAAATGGTCCCCATACATCGCTGTGGATAAGTGTAAATGGTTTGGATGCTTGGTATGGTTTTGGAGGAAAACTTGAACGATGGTGTTTAGCTAATTCACAAATCTCACATTGAAATGAAGATGGATTTTTATTTCTCAACAAAGCTGGAAACAAGTGCTTTAAATAATGAAAACTTGGATGTCCTAATCTATAATGCCATAGCATAACATTATTGTCACTAGAAACAGAAATAGATTGAAAACAGGTTTTTTGAACTTGTTGTTTACTTGATTCTGTTCCATCTTCAAAGAAATAAAGACCTCCTCTTTCTCTAGCATTGCCAATCATCCTTCCCGAGATTAGATCCTGAAACTCACACCGAGAGGAATAGAAATTAGCTTGACACTTGAGATCATTAGTTAACTTACTAATTGACAAAAGATTAGAAGACAATTTAGGCACATGAAGTACATTATGCAGAGTTAAGGAAGGAGATATAACAATGGATCCCATCCTAGCTATTGCCGAGAGGGAACCATCTGCAACCTTAATTTTTTTGTTCCCTGCACATGGGCTGTAAGTTGAGAAAAGGTTGGAGCAACTTGTCATATGATTAGTTGCACCGGAATCTATGATCCAAGAGTTGGTTTGACTAGGATTTACACTAAGAAGAGCAGTAGCAAATGTACCTTTTTGGGCCAAAGAGCAAGAAGAATTTACTGTGGGTTGTGGAAATTGAAAATATTTGTGCAAGTGCTCTAGTTGTTCCTTTGTAAAAGGAGACATTTCTGAATTGACTTGCTGCCCCTGATTTTCTTCACGAGTAGCTTGAAGTGCACGACTGTTATTCCAAGGTTTTTTCCTCCAATTTGATGGCTTTCCATGGATCTTCCAGCATGTTTCTTTTGTATGTCCAGATCTGTTGCAGTGATCGCACCAAGGCTTCTTTCTTCTGTCCCCTTCAGGTTCATTATGCCTTGAAACAAGGGCTGAATTCTCAGTTTCTGTGGCAGGTTTTGGTTCCCGATTGCTTAGCATCACCTTCCTTTTGGTTTCTTCTCTTCTAATCTCAGAAAATGCTTCACGGAGTGATGGCAGAGGTTTTTTTCCAAGGATCCGAGCCCTGGCCTCATCCAGATCATGATTGAGGCCAGCCAAGATAGATATACACGGTCATTCTCCTCCTTTTTCCTTACTTTCACACTATCAGCAGAACACTCCCATTCATCATTATAACATTGATCTAATTCTTGCCATAATGAGACCATTTCATTATAATAAACAGTAACTTCTTTTTCCCCTTGTTTGGATTGCCAAAGTTTGGTTTTCAAATCAAAAATCTGAGATGAGTTTTCTAAATCGGAATAGGTTTCTCGAATGGCCTCCCATACATCTTTTGCAGTAGGTAAAAAGAGATAAGGTTTACCTATGGCTTGCTCCATCGAGTTGATAAGCCAGGCAGTGATTAGGGAGTTTTCCGATCTCCATGTACTTAGCTTTGGGTCTCCTTCTGCTGGTCGTTCAACTTCGCCATTCAAATACCCAAGCTTCCCCCTTCCATCGATCGCCAATTTCACGGATTGAGCCCACTCCAGGTAGTTTTTTCCATTTAATTTGTGAGAGGTTAAATGGAATGAAGAATTCTGGAAAAGG
The DNA here is from genome assembly GCA_019916065.1 of Vitellaria paradoxa. NCBI lineage: Eukaryota > Viridiplantae > Streptophyta > Magnoliopsida > Ericales > Sapotaceae > Vitellaria > Vitellaria paradoxa. The sequence continues at coordinate 26,530,040 of CM034239.1, forward strand.
TGGTCTCCTCCGCTGTTGGTCATGGCTGTCCCTTGATTAGAACTCTCTACCGCTGTGTCAGAAGAACCTGTGGTTCTTCCAGCCCCTGTCATGGCCATTTTGACCATTGTATAATCAGATCAAGAGCTGCTCTGATACCATGAAGGTTTTGGAGAAAAAAGAAATTATCATTTCAATTATATTTCTAATGAGAAAGAAGCTAGAATATATAGAGAAACATGGTAACAATCCTACCATTCAATCCCATATTTCTAGCAACAATCAATCCCTTAATTTAAGGGATAACTATGGAATGAAAAACAAATCATGGAGATTTCTGCTATCTCCTTATTTAGTACAATAGAATTATTTTCAAACCTCTAGAAATCAGGAACTGATTTTAGGTTTGATTTTCCTAACTTTCCGACAAAAACCACCATTATCACTATTATTAAATCAAACTGATAAGATTATTATTATATATAAAGTAGGTCAATTGCAGTGTAAAATAACGCAATTCCAATCCCATCAATCACGAAAAGTGAATTTTTTGAAATAAAAATGTGTTGCTCGATACTTACAAGTCGGTTTTCTTCTGGTGGGAGCCCTCAAGACCCAGGCCATTTTTGAAACCTTAGCTTTATTGATGAAAATCCTTCAGATCCGCAATAGAAATGAAAAATGGTGACTGAACTAAAAAGCCCCAATTGATTTAAAATCAAAAAGGTCCCCAAGTTGCCAAACCAATTAGAAGGTTATAGGTTTGCTTTGATCGGCATAAGTTTACTTTGCTAAACCAATTAGAAGATTATAAGTTTACTCTGCCAACCATCAAGATCTCACAATGGAGTTGACCGGCATAAGTTTGCTTTGAATCCCTTCGGAAATATTTGGTTTGACCGTCAAAAGTTTGCTTTGATCAATAAATTAAAAACCCTTAGTTGTTTTAAGTGTATGAAATGTCCATATTACCTCCTTTCTCTTTTCATTAGTTGAAAAAAAAAAATAGATAGTTTAAGGGGTAAGTAGATATTTAACCCTTTTTGGAACTGGCAATAAAAACGTGTTTGTTAAACCTGTTTATATTTTTTTTGTTTCAAAAAAATGAAAATTTAAACAGAAAAACTTAAACAAAAAAAAGTGTTTACACTTCTTTGTTTTTCCTTTGTTATAAACATTTTGTCAATTTTGGTACTTTGCCCCTTTTTGTTGCATTATATTCAAATGAATTATTTTATTTAAATATTTTATTAAACTAAAATTATTTTTAATAAATAATATAGTTAAATTAATATGAATTATTTTTTGTTAAATTGTTTTTAATAAATGATATAATTAATTAATAACTCAGTTAATTTAATATATTTTATTAAATTATTTTTGATAAATAATATAATTAAATTATATTTAATATATTTTTTTATTGAATAAATTATTTTTAATAAATAATATGACAAAAAAAAAAATTAAGATTTATCGGAGGACATGCCCCTAAATAGATCTAATTGGCGTCGACAAATCCATATAGCCGACCCCACCTAATGGGAAAAGACTTGGTTTGGTTTGGTTTGGTTTGGTTAATATGACAAAAAAAATAAATTACTTAATAATTATTTAAATTAATTAATTAATTTAATTAATTAAATTATTAAATTAATATGAAATATAGTTTTTAAATTCAATTAATTTTTTTAAAAATTTAATAAAACTACATATTTTATCAAAAATAGAAATTAATTACTGTAAAGAAAATTGCATTTCCAAACGTAGTTTCAGTTTTCATTTTGGGGAAAAAAACGACAACTTAAATTTAAAATCAGAACATATAAATAGAAAAAATGATAGTGTTATCAAACGGGCCCAATGAAGTTATTATTTTCATATGTTTATATATGTTTCTTCCAAAAATAAATATTTTCAAGTGCATGTTATGTATATATTTTTACTAAAGTTATTTCATGAATGCTTGTTACTGGCCCTAACCATCTTGTTACCTAACCGATACCTTTTTGTTTTGTGCCATGTGTAGATCTGTTGAAAATTTTCATGCATTTGTGTTCATATCATATAGCATACATGTTCCATTATTTTCATGTCCATGTCCGTGCTTCTTAAATCAAGTCTAAAAATTAGTTTTTTTCCCCCCTTTTTTTTGGGGGGGGGGGGGTTGTGTGGGGGGATTTAAGGAAAGGGATATGAGAAATGCATCATACATACAAAGGAGACTAAATTAATTGAAGTCAAACTGGGTTCACTAAAAGGAAATATAAGGGATTTCACAACTTCATTCAACAGTAGAGAAATTCGGATTAATGAAAAGGAAATATAATACTAATAAGTAAATAATAATGGTCGTCTAGTCTGACATGCATAGCCTTTACATATGATGGTTTTCCTTATTTTGCTGTACTGCAGGCACTGCTTGTTTTCCTTCTTTATGTACGGTCTACTGCAATTAATCCTGCAGATCCGGGTATTATGTCTAAATTTGACTGTGAGATAACAAATAGACCCAATTCAAATCTTGAGTTATCAGCCAAGTCCAGAAAATTTGATGAACTTGGCACTGCGACACTTTCTTCTCCATCATCGGTTTCTAGAAGTTCCTTGCCAGGAGTAAATGACAGTAGGAAAGGGTCGGTAGGCGAAGAAAGGAGAATCGGTGTGCAGGTTGAGCCCTCTAAGAGATCATCATGTCATAACATAGGACAAATTTTCTGCGCAGCGTTTGTGCATGAAGATTGCTGCAGACAGGATGGGGCGGCAGATCAACAAATCACTGGTGAAGATGCATTGTACTGCACATTGTGCGAAGCTGAGGTGATTTCTATGCCACTAGATTCTTGAGCAGATATGCTCTGGTGTTACTTGGTCTTAGTACTGTACTTGCTCATTTGGTTTCTGCATTGTATTTCACATCAGTTCTAAGTTTTTTTTCACACTTGGGTATCCATAAAACCTGAAGTTGTCAAAGTCTCTTGAGTTGTTTTGCAATTATGTTCCTTAGGGGAAAGTCGAAACCAACTTATGTTGCCTTAACAAGCCTTATGAGCATTGTAATCATGGGATATAGTCAATATCAACTTCTCCTGCACTCAATTGCTACATTGAATGCCACACAACCTGCATCATCAGCTTCCATCCACTGCCTCACCATTTCACCTATTCGCCCTCATAGCCTTACCCAGCTGCCAGCGTCATCCTGTTGTAGATCCACCTTATCACTGTATAAATGTTAGGCTGCATTTTCTCCTCCATATGGATTTATGCATGCTTTTCTTTTCTTTTTTCTTTTTCTTTTTCTTTTGCTTTTTCTTTTTCCTTTTTTTTTGTGGGGCCAGATGCAATTTAATCCAAGTGCATTGCAAAATGCTAAGAATGGAACTAGAAGAGTTTTTAATTGAGAACACATTATATCGATGATGTCTATGTTTGTCTATCTTTTCCTTTCAATTTATTCTGGATGTTTTCCGTGCTGCAGGTACGGAAGTTCAGCAAACACTGTAGAAGTTGTGATAAATGTGTGGATGGATTTGATCACCATTGTCGGGTATATTTTGTACCATCCCTAGTGCTATCTGCAGGCCTTGGTGGCAATGACATTCATAATATTGTTATGGAATTTAACTGCCTCAAATTTGGTTGTTGCAGTGGCTCAACAACTGCGTTGGGAGAAAAAACTATGTAACTTTCATTTCTCTCATGGCTGTTAGTCTCATTTGGGTATGTTTTGGAGCCTACTTTATAGTTTCCAAAATTGTTTGAACTGCTATAGTGATCTCTCTCGCTCTTACCCACACCCAAACACACACAGCTTGTTGTTGAAGCTGGCGTTGGTATTGCTGTTTTAGTGCGGTGCTTTGTTAATAAGAAAGGCATGGAGGCTGAAATAGTTGATAGACTTGGGAATGGTTTCTCTCGTGCTCCCTTTGCTACTGTTGTGGTATGTCTCAATTTAAGCATACATGGAATCAAATCTGAAGTTTGAAAATTCTTGTATAAAATTGCCGAGAATTCTTATGCTAGTGGTTGAATTATTTTGGTGCAGGCTGTTTGTACAGCAGTTTCATTGCTGGCATGTGTACCCTTGGGTGAACTTTTCTTTTTCCATATGATATTGATTAGGAAGGTTAGTGCGGAGACTTCGGCTATGTATTCCTGGTCGTAGGGAAATGGTGGTCTTGGTAAACATTGTGGAAGTTTCCTATCCTTACGGTTGGATTTCCTGGTCTTGAAGTTTACCATTTCTTATACCAAATGGAACATCCGAATATGGCATGGAAAAGGACACATGATCAAACAAATCTAAACCACCACACACACAAATAAATTGGAGCTATCTCAATGCTTTGGTTCCCCCCCCCTCCCGGGGGCTCATTTTTCTTTTTTCTTTTTCTTTAATTTTTTTTTTTGGCTGCTTCATTGGATTAGGGTATTACAACCTACGAATATGTTGTTGCAATGAGAGCGATGAGCGACGCACATGCAGGAGCATCCGTAGATGAGGAACTGCCAAATATGCTGTATTCTCCAACCGGGTCTGCTACAACTGGCTTCAGTGGTGGAAGTTCTCTGGGACTGCAGTACAAGGGGGCTTGGTGTACCCCTCCTAGGGTGTTTGTTGATTATCAGGTATCGCATCTCTTGTTGTACTTAAATGTTATGAGTGAACTCTCCCATGGAATCGTGTTTGGGATAATGCAACCCAATCATTGTGCATTCTTGATCCAGATCTGATCCCATTCTGATGCTAACTAAAATATTAAGTGTCGAAAATCAGAGAGTGAAGAAGTTTTCCATATATTGAACTTTGTACATCCTCCCTAATATATACATAAGATGCCTTGAATATAGAAGGAAAAAATTAACTATCCTATAATGGATCCCTCAATCAAAGGGATTCCAATAAACTGATATGTTCTATTCTGGAATACATATCTACAGCATTCCTAAAATAGCTAAACTACTAAATCTGTTTTGCAATAGTAAGGGTTTTTATTTTTCTTGTGTGTAGATATATATATATATATATATTAGAATTAAATAGTTGTTTTGAAAAGCTGCAAAATCAGAAGGAAGCACTATTAATCGTAATAGAAAACCATATGGTCTATGCAATCCACTCTTTGTGCATTCTCGATACAGATTCGATCCCATGTTTGATGCTAATTAAAATGGTAGGTGTTTTTGTTTTTCTAATGTGTACATATGCGTGTGTGTGTGTGTGTGAGTTGATTTGTTATTTTGGAGATTTACAAAATTAGAAGCAAGCACAACTAATCGCAATAAAAAAAGCCTATGACCTGTGGTTCAATCCACATTTTAGTTAGGACCTTTGATCTGTAATTCATGTAAAGCTGAAGGTATCATAAAAGAAGACCATTGACGGACTAGTTATGAGTTAGTGTGAAGAAAAATAATGAGAAAAGTTATTTTTTTCATAAATAAAAATATATTAAAAAGCATCAAGGGATCCCACCCTTGTACAGAAAGACATCACACCCTATAGATCTCAATTAGCTTCCATGTGTTTTGCAAAGTGCAAAAAGCTATGTAAATTCTGATTTTTTTTACGTGTATGTACTCTTCTATTTCACACTTTTCTATTTCTTCCAATGTACCTGTGTTTACCCCAATATGACAATGGCAAGGGTATGAAATGTGTTCGACTCCCCTACTCAAATTGGATACGTGGATTCTCTAATTTGTAACAAACTTTGAAACAAAATATAAATCACATTTGATGATAGAGAATATTTGAACCTTTTATGTAGATAGAAGATAAAAATATCATTTTTTTTCTTCTAAATTCCGTTTAATTTCAAGTACAATCTTGAATACTAACCTTATTTTATGTCATTTTATTACACAATATACTATAAATTCAAATGTTCATGACATGCACCATATGTCATATGCACAATATCTTAATGTTCATGACACATTTGCATCACTTATACTCGAATCGGGCAACCAATTGGAGACCACACAATAGACTAAGAATGCTTTTCAGTCTGTATGGAGGTTTCAGAATATTGGAAAGATCTTACGTTTCTCTCCTTCCAAATAATCATCCTAAACAAAAAGGAATTAAACGTCAAGCTTTTTGCTTTTGTAAACTTGAGTACATACCAAGCTTCAAAGACTTACCTTGCTTCCATTGAAAAAACTCAATGCATCCCAAAACAAGTCAAACCAAATCCTTTAACTTTTTCATCCTAAGAGAAAAGGAGAGGTGATTAATTAATAGACTCACCATCCTTCTTGCAAAGACAATATCAGGGGTTTATTTCATTTACACTCCTGTGGTTTCGATTTTGTACATTTAGGCCCCACAATTTTCATAAATGTGCGTCTAGACCTCTTGAGTTTGTATTACATTCACTCAGATCCCTTCTGTTAGATTTTTTTCATCCAAAAAGTAATTTTTGACTAATTCAATGCTATGAAATTACTTTTATATCCTTAGGATTAATAAAAAATATTTATGTTATGATATGGTGTGTCTTTATTTTTTTTTCATATAAAAATTACATTATAATTGTTAGAATATTTAGGGAATAATCGACGGATTGTAATCTGGTTACTTCTGGTTATTGGCATATACTAGTTTATTCTAGTTTCATTTTTTGTAACTTAACGTTCATTATAAATACACACTATACAGTATTAGGGAGAGAGAATTCATCTCTCTCAAATTTTCCTCTATTTCTTCTTCAAGTTGGTATTAGAGCAGTCCTCTCTTTTTTTAGCCCAAAAAAAAAAAAAGGCGGTGGTTGGTGATTACCATTGACGTCTCGTTGGGGCTATTTTTAGTGTCGATTTTTTTGCTCGGCCCATCTATTGCACGAATTGCTTTCCGTTGGCAATCATTGTCGGCGTGGAGTCTTCGTCTACCAGGGCTTGATGTGATTGGGGTTTTCGACCAGATGATATGCATAGTTGCAATCGTCGCTTGGCTGCTCATTGTAGTCGCTTGGATTCCTCGATGAATCCAGTTTATTGATCGTTGCTTGGGTTTTCTCCATCGCTTGGGTTTAAAGTAGTTCATCGTTGCCTGGGTTCCTCGTCGCTTCTTGTCCGATCGATGTTATGATCTTTTGATTGCTATTTGATCGTTGATTGATTCTCGGTTGGCTTCATCAGTTGATCCAATCGGTGTTGTGACCTTCTAATTGCTTTTCACTCGTCGCTACTTCTCCGATCGATGTTATGATCTTTTGATTGCTCTTTGATCGTCGATTGATTCTTGGTTGGCTTCATTAGTTGATCCAATTGATGTTGTGACCTTCTAATTGCTTTTCACTCGTCGATTGATTCTGGACCGGCTTTCGTCGATTGACTTTAGACTGGCTTCATCTGTTGATTGATTTATGGTTATTGATTCTCGGTTAGCTTTATCTATTGGTCGATTTCTGGTTTCTGATTGATTCTTAGTTGGCTTCATTAGTTTTTCTATTATTGGCTTCAACAAATATTTTCTGCGATGGCTTCCAATGATATTAAGACTACCGGTACAAATTCTTCCTCTATTGCACCTATTATTTTAGTTGGTGGTCTTCTCAAGTCTATTGTTAGTGAAAAATTGAATGGAGCTACCAATTATTTAACTTGGACTCATGCCGTTCGCATATTTTTTATTGGACGATAGTGGGAAAAATACATTATAGATCCCCCTCCAGATTCAATATCTCCCACTTAGTCACAATGGCGTGCTAATGACCCTATTGTTATGAGTTGGTTATGGTAGTCTTGAGCCTTCTGTTTTTTTTTACTGTGGCCTTGTGTAACATGTCTAAGGAAATTTGGGATTCTTTAGAATTTTCTCAGCGTAGCAATATTAGGAGATTTTTGAGGCCTACGAGCAGCTCTTTTCCTTCTAACAGGGAGACTGATTAGTCTCTGATTATTATAGTACTCTTAAGGATATCGGTGATCGCCTTTTACAGCTCCACCCCTTTCCTGAGACTTAAGGCAGAGATGATATGACAGTGGCATGAGCTTATGACTGTTCTTCTACTTGCTGGGCTGAATGATAATCTTTGCAGTTACAGGGATCAGTTTTTGGCTAAGGAAAATATTCCCTCTTTAGCCAGTGTTTATTCCAGATTGCAAGGCTCTTCCCTTGGTCACTATCATCATTCAACATCTTCTACTTCCAGTGGGAATGATTCTGCTGCTTTGGTAAGTAGTGGTCATGGAGGTTCTTGGGTTGGCTCTTGTGGTGGTGGTTGCAGTTTTCATGGTGGCTCACGTAGTGGTGGTCGCAGTTCTGGATGTGGCACCAAGAAGTGTGATCATTGTGGTAATACCAATCATACTGAGCCATACTGCTAGAAGAAATATAGTTGTCCTGATCAAGCTCACCATGATAATGCTGACTCTACTAGCTCTGAAGTAGTTTCTAGCACTACTTCTGGCTCAAGTGATCCTGCTAATTCTGTAGCAGTTTTTTAGAGTCCTTTGTCCCTTGTTGAGTTGGATGTTATTGTGCAGGCTCTTCGCGTCTCTCGCTCTTCTAGTTCTGCTGCTACTTTGGCTCACTCAGGTAATAGTGTTTGTTTCTTTTTCTCGTCTGCTTCACAGTGGATTCTTGACTCTGGTGTTAGTGCTCATGTATCAAGTAATCCTTCCTTGTTTTCTAATTTAACTACTACTACTCATTGTCTTACTTTGGCTGATGGGTCATCCCGGTTTGTGGCTAGTAAATGACACCTTAAACTTTCGTCATTCTTATCTTTACGGTCAAGCTTTTACGTGCCTAACTTTTCTTCTAATCTATTATCTATTAGTCAGTTAACCAAACTCTTAAACTGCTCCATAATCTTCTCTCCATCTTTTTGTGTTTTTCAGGATCTTAGGACACAGGAGGATTTGTTTGGTATGTGAGTGGGATGGTCTCTATTACCTTGATCCTGTCAATTTCTCTCCATCTCATTCAGCTTTTCATGTGTCTGATTCACCACTTCAGTGGCATTGTCGACTGGGCCATCCATATTTATCTCGACTTAAACTTGTTGTTCCTGGTCTTGGTTCTATCTTTAGTCTACAATGTGAAGGTTGTCAATTGGGAAAGCACCAACGTAGTTCTTTTCCTAGTAGTCACGGTCGTGAGTTTGAACCTTTCTTTGTAGTCCATACAAACATTTAGGGTCGTTCTAGAGTTTCTACTATTAATGGTTATTGGTATTTTGTCATATTTGTAAATGATTTCTCGTATATGACATGGTTATTTTTAATGAAAAGTTGTTCTGAGTTACCCAATATTGTTTTACGCTTTTATAACAAAATTCTTACCCAATTTGACAAAAAAAATCAAAATTTTACGGTCTGATAATGCTTTAGAATATATCAAGTCTGTCATGAACAAATTTTGTATTGACAGGGGCATCATCCATCAAGCCTCATTCGTTCATACATCTTAGTAGAATGGTGTTGCTGAACGCAAATATCGCCATCTATTAGATGTAGCCCGCACTTTATAAATACTTATGAATGTCCTGAAATCATATTGGGGTGATGCTGTCTTAATTACTTGTTACCTTATTAATCGCGTTCTGTCTGTCACCCTTGGTAATCAGTCTTTTTTTTTCTCTCCTTTACCCTTCTTCAAATCCTTTCTCTCTTCCCCCTTGTATCTTTGGTTGCACACTGCCTTTGTCCATAATCTTGATCCTGGCCTGGACAAACTATCACCTCCTGCTCGTCGTTGTATTTTCCTAGGTTATTCTCGTACTCAGAAGGGCTATCGCTGTTAGTATACTCCATCTCGTCGATTCTTTGTTAGTGCCGATGCTACATTCTCTGAGTCCACATCCTATTTTCAGGTTCCAGGGGAGTTGTCATCTCGTGAGGGGGAGTCTTCTACTTCCTCTTGAGAGGGGGAGTCATCTACATCCTTTCCCTTTGCTTATCCAGTTCTTCCTATTCTTGATGTGCCATCACAGGTTCCTATTCCTAATGTGCCATTACAGTTCTATTGGCGTCGCACTCGCCCTGCTCCAGTCACCGCTGCACCTGTGGATCTTGCGCCTCTTGAGACATCTGCTCTTGATACTTCCATTCCTGAACTAGACACTTCTGTCACTAGTCAGGATGAGTTTGAGCCTATTGGTACTAATGATTTTCTTGTTGCCAAAAGACGAGATAAACATGTATGTACTTTGCATTCCATTGCTAAGTTTGTTTCCTATCATCGTATGTTACCTTGACTCAGGTTTTTTATTTGTGCCTTGTCCTCTATTTCTATTCCTACTTCTTATAATCAGGCACTATTATCGCTGGGTTAGAAGAAAGCAATGAATGAAGAGATGCAACCACTACATCATAACTAGACGTGGGAGCTCACTTCTCTTCATTCAAGAAAGAAGATGGTTGTTGTTGGGTTTACATAATAAAATATCACCCTAATGGTTCTGTCGAGTGTCTTGAAGTTCGTTTGGTTGCTAAGGGTTATACCCAAACTCATGGTGTGGACTATCTTGATACTTTCTCACCAGTGGCTTGTCTTAATTCAGTTCGTATTCTTCTTACAGTGGCAATGTGTAAGTCTTGGTCCCTGTTCCAGTTAAATATTAAGAATGTTTTTTTTGCATGGTGAACTCCAGGAGGAGGTATATATGGACTAGTCACCGGGATATACTATTATAGGAAATGAGCACCTTGTTTGTCGCTTACACAAAGCCGTGTACGTATTTAAACAATCTCCACCTATATGGTTTGATCGGTTTAGCTCTGCTCTTTTAGATTATGGTTTCAAACGGTCCACTTCTGATCACCTAGTGTTTGTTTATCAGTCACTATTAGACACCATTATCTTGATCGTCTATGTAGAGGATGTCATCATTTTTGGTGATGACACTAAATGCATTTCTGCATTAAAGAGTTATCTGAGAAAATAGTTCCACATAAAGGATCTCGGAGCTTTGTGCTATTTTTTTGGGATTGAGGTTGCTCGTTCTTCCCAAGTATATCTTTATCTCAAAGAAAATATGTTTTGAATTTACTTTCTAAGGTTGGCCTTCTAGGTTCTTATTCTGTTGATACTCGTATGGATCCTTCTGTTCGCTTGGATAATGAGAGTAGTGATCATTTTCTTGATGTTGGTCATTATTGGTGCCTTGTGGGTAAGCTGATTTATCTCACGGTAACTTGTCCTGGTATTACATATGTAATGGGTGTGGTTAGTTAGTTCATGCATGTTCAACGCAAACTTCACTTTGAAGCTATATGTCATATTTTGACGTATTTGAGGAATTCTCTTGGTAAAGGTTTACTTTATCGAGCTTTCACCAAGATAGGTGTAATTGGATATAGTGATGCATATTGGACTGGTAGTCATTCAGATTGAAGATTTACTTCTGGATACTATACTTTTATTGGTGGTAATCTCATTACTTGGCATGGTAAAAAGCAGATTGCAGTGGCTCGATCTAGTACTGAGGCTGTGTATGGTGTCATGGCTCATACTGCGTCTGAAATGCTTTGGGTTTGTTCTCTTCTTTGAGATTTTGGTATTAATATTTCAGCTCTGATGTCTATGTTCTGTGATAATCAAGCTGTGATTTTCATTACTAACAATCCTGTTTTCCATGAACGTACCAAACATATAAAGGTTGATTGTCATTTTATTTGAGATCTCCTGATTAAGCGTGATATCATTACTCCGTTTGTACGATCAAACTCTCAATTGGCTGACCTTCTCACCAAGCCTTTAGTTGGTCCTCTATTTCAAAAAATGACTACCAAGCTGGGCATGTTTGATCTTTATGCTTTAGCTTCATTTATGCTCTAGCTTCAGGGGGAGTGTTAGAATATTTAGAGAATAATCGACAGATTGTAATCTAGTTATTTTTTGTTATTAGCATATACTGGTTTATTCTAGTTTCCTTTTTATAACTTAACGTTCATTATAAATACAGTATTAGGGAGAGAGAGAATTCATCTCTCTCAGGGAGAATAGAGTGATAGCTATAAAAAGCTCTCGGCGCATGTTAGGAGATATTCTGCTAACATGCACCACTCAAGGAACAACAGACTGTTCCAGCATAGTGTGAGGAGCAGAAAATCTTTTCATATCAATGGTATCTCCATTGATATTGACTAGGATTCCAAGATTAAAGATGACGTTAGGATTGTGGAGAGGAGCAGAGGCTATGCTAGAGCTTTGGTCTTATTTGAAGAAGAATTAGTCTGGATTCAAAAGATGTGTGTAAAAGAGCCCAAATTCAATGCACCAGAATTGGAGGAGGATATAGGACTCTTGTTTGCACCAGAATCAAAGTTGGACATGACAGGAAACTAGAACTTCGTCTATTTGCTCCTTTCGGAAGATACCAGGTTAGGATTCCAGAACTATTAGCAGGGCAAGGCTGGCTCTTCTTCGCCAATCTAATCTTTGAGTTTACCACTGGAGAAATAGACAACCCCACTCCCTATAAGAGCAAGCAAGATCTATACAGGGTACTGTCTAGCCCTATAGATGACTTGGAAAGGAGGACTAGCATTAGATCCTATCTTCAAGTTGCTACTTTACCAAAGTGGAACCTTCCTAATATTCGATGTTCAAACATGGGCAAGCATATATCAGTAAACTTTGAGGGTGCAGTTAGTAGTAGTCATAAAATGAGCCGTTGCTTAATTGGCAGGTTTGGAGGTCCAAGCTCACACAGCATAGACACAGGCACTATTTCCACATGGTTGAACAAGAAATGGAAAATCCCTGGAGGATAGGATATCAATGCTTTGGATGGGGAAAGATTCCTTTTCTCCTTCCCTTCCAAGGAATTAGTAGAGAAGTTCTTGATGGAGAGGATCACTTTCAATGGTCATCCACTACTCTTAGACAAATGGCATAGTTGGGGCTGCTGCTCAAGAAGAGGAAGAAACCAGTCTGTTGTATGGGTTAAAGTGGTGGGATTGCCTGCCTACCTTTGGAGTCTTGGGGTCTTCCGAAGCATCGGCGAGTTCTGTGGAGGATTTTTGTAGATGGATGAGAGACCAAGCACTCTAAGAACCTAAAATGGGCACGCTTAAGAGTCAAAGGCAATGGTAGAGCCATTCCAACTTCTGTCAAAGTAATTGTTGGCCAACTTATGTATGACTACCCACTTTGGGTGGAACGAGAACCATGGGTTGATTGGGCAGATGATTCTTTGTCCAAAGGTAACTTCCGGCCACCGGAGGGAAGAAAGAAGGTGGCACGTGATACTGCTGCTGGTGCATTGAATGCTTCTGCCCTGGGAAGTCGAAAGGGTCAACAATTAAAGCAACATGCGGCTCACCACTTCAAAAGTCACCCAGTGTCTGTAGGGGAAACTAAATGGATCCCAATTCATAGAAACAAACAGAAATCATTAATTGCTAAGGACAAACAAGAGGCTAACCAATTCAATGTTCTCAGCAGCCTGGGAGATGAAGGTCACACATATAATGAACCCAGCCTGCTGGTTCATCAAGATGGAAATAATTACAAGGCGGAAACAGATGAAGCCAATCTAAACACTGGGGATCATAACTCTGTCAGACAGAAAGCACTATTTGGAAGAAAATATTTCTCCAAGAAGCACCTTAAAGAGATCTCTTCAATGCTTAATAATAATGTCTCTTCCTTCGAAGTGGAAGACATCTCGAGAGAATCTTTTTCAGACAGCAGTTTAATGTCTGAAAATGTCTCTTCTCAGGAGAAACATCAGCTTTCTTTAAGCCTGTACAGCCCCATCCAGGAACTGTAGATTACTTAATCAGATGACAACGTGGAGGTGCTGGATTGCCTCCCATTAGCCTCAGTCGATCCTGGAATTGAATGGCAAGAGCTAGACGAACCTCTATTGTTGGAAAACTGTGGCCATGATCAACCAAAAATCTCTGCCTGGGTGCTCAACAGAATGAAATCCTTCAAGAAAATTTTGGGAATCTCAAGCAAAGGTTTTGAAGATAAGTTAATGGAGCTACTTAGATCTATAGAGGAAAAGAAAGGAAGCAATAAAAGAGATGATGGGAAGAAAAAGAATTGAAGTGCTAGAAGAGATGTTCGAAATTGCAGAACCTGCAGTGTTCGATTTCTTATGACAAAGGGGGATGGGTTGAGGATGTTGCAGAAGGAGAGGAGGAGAATAATGCCATTTGTGTTTAAAATGAAGCTAAAAATACTACGTTGGAATGTTAGGGGCTGTAGAGGCCCAAGAAAAAGGATGCTAATTAAATCCTGTATCAAGAAGTGGAAGCCTAATATTGTATGTTTGCAAGAAACTAAACTCTGTCAAGTTGATAATTCCATAGTACGTACTCTGGGGGAGGGGGATGGTGTAAATGGGTTACCTTGAATTCTGTTGGAACCTCTGGTGGAATTATCATTTTATGGGATCATAGGAAATTGAACTTGATGGAGTGTGAATTTGGGGTATACTTAATTTCTTATTTATTTAAACACACTGAGGAGGAAATAACCTGGGCCTTCACAGGAGTTTATGGGCTTGTGGACAAAATTTTGAAGGCTGAATTCCTCTAAGAGATTGGTGCTGCTGTCTTTCACTGGTCTGTTCCATGGTGTATGGGTGGAGATTTCAATATGGTCAAAAACACTTAGGATAAATGGGTTTGTACAAGGAGAACTAAACAAATGAAGGCCTTTTTAGATTTTATAGATGATTTAAGTTGCATTGATCTTCCCTTGGGTGGTAGAAAATTTACATTGACCAATAGAGTTAGCAAATCAAGAATAGATAGATTCCTGGTTTCTGCAAACTGGGAGGATCTTTTCCCCACTGTTTATCAAAGAACTCTACCTCGGTTAGCGTCAGACCATTTCCCAATTCTATTGGATGGGGGAGCAATTAAGGGAGGACCAAAACCCTTCAGATTTGAGAACATGTGGCTGCAGGTGGATGGCTTCAAAGATTTGATTGCTAATTGGTGGTCTAGCTACAGTTTTGCTGGAACTGCAAGTTTTAGGATGACACAAAAACTGAAATGCTTAAAGGTTGATCTGAAGAAATGGAATAGCGAGGCCTTTAGGAAGCTTGAACAGCAGAAGAATAAACTAGAGCAGGAAATTGAAAACATAGACAAACTAGATGAAGAAGACAAGCTATCGGAGCAAGAAAGAAGCAACAAAACAGGTTTGATTCTCAAATTGAATAAGTTAATTCAGATAGAGGAAATCTGTTGGAGGCAAAAATCTAGAGTTAAATGGTTCAAGGAGGGTGATAGGAACACCAAATACTTCCACAAAATTACCTCAGCTAACAGAAGAGCTAACTGGATCAGCAGATTGAAGATTGATGGGATAATTACTGAGGATCCCAGAAAAATCAAGAAGCATGTCTTGGATTTTTATAAACAGCTGATCAAGGAAGAATATGCTTCGAGACCATAGGTGGATTTCTTGGAAATCCCTTGGCTGGATTCTGCTGAGAAGGAGGGGCTTGAGTTTCCTTTTACAGAACATGAAGTCAAACAATCCTTGAAAGAAATGAATGGAGACAAAGTTCCTGGACTAGACGGTTGGACAATTGCATTCTTCTAGCACTGTTGGGACATTTTCAAGGAAGACATAATGCAGATTTTCACTGATTTCTACCATAATAGCAGTTTTGTTCGCTGCTTAAATTGTACATTCATTGCCTTAATTCCTAAGAAATCTGGTGTAGAGAGAATTCAGGATTTTAGGCCTATAAGTCTTGTGGGAGTTATTTATAAGCTCTTGGCCAAGGTCCTAGCTAACAGGCTGTGGATGGTTATGAACTCTTTGATCTCAGAAACTCAGACTATTTTTGTGAGTGATAGACAAATCTTTGATGCTATTCTTGTGGCCAATGAAGTTATTGACTTAACTCTTAAACAAAAAGGTACTGGTTTAATTTGTAAGCTGGACATTGAAAAAGCCTTCGACCATGTCAACTGGGAATTTCTGCTCTACTTGATGAATAAGATGGGTTTTGGAGAACGATGGTGTAAATGGATTCAGTGGTGCATTTATACTGCAAGCTTCTCAGTATTAATTAATGGATTCCTTGAAGGTTTTTTTACATCTTCTAGAGGCTTAAGACAAAGGGACCCACTTTCCCCATTTCTTTTCATACTTATCATGGAGGTGTTTAGTAGAATGATTCAGAGAGTGGAACAAGCAGGCCTTCTAACTGGTATTCCAGCTGGGAACATTGAACATAATCCGATAAGCACTCTTTTAACAGCTGCATATCATGGCAAATTGGGAATGGTGAAAGAATCCTCTTTTGGAAACAAGATTGGCTAGGCATTGGATGCCTCTTAGCCATCTTTCCAGAAATTTTTGCAATTGCAGTCAATAAAGAAGCTAGTGTTGCTGATTATTGCAGCGGAGTAGATGCCCAAAGCAGTTGGACAGTGGAGCTACGCAGGGAGGTAAACGACTGGAAGGTTGACAGTTTGTTGTCCTTGATGGAACTCCTTAGCTCCATCAAAAGATCCAACTCTGCAGATTCTGCCTTATGGAGGATCTCAAGCAAAAAGGAGTTCTCAGTGAAATCTTTCTATTCCTTCTTACTTGGGTGCAATAAGGACATTTTCCCATGGTCAAAAATTTGGAAGGCAGCTGTTCCTACTAGAGTTTCATTCTTTATTTGGTGTGCTGTCAAAGGAAAAGTTTTGATGATAGATAACCTAAAGCTCCGTGGTTTCCAGCTAGCTAATCGTTGTCCACTATGCCTACTGCAAGAGGAAACAATTGCTCATCTGTTCTTACATTGCAGCTGGTCAGCTGAGCTATGGAACTTGTTACTTAGCTGCTTTGGTGTTCAGCTGGCCTTCCCGGAGGATCTTGGTAGGTTTCTATTGATATGGTGGGGGCAACCTTTGTCCAAAAGAAAAAAGCACACCTGGAACTTGGTCCCCTTCTGTCTTTTTTGGCTAATTTGGAAAGAGCGCAACAAAAGGGTTTCGAAGATGAATCAAGGACAACTATGAAAATTAAGAGCCTATTTCTAAGCAATCTATGCGAATGGGAGAGTATGGGAAGTAATATTGATCTTGTCTCATTTCTAAACTTCCTAGATACTTTGAATTGAGGCTCCCAGTCTCCGGAATTTAGTAAAGTTCTGTAGCATATGTAAGCATCATCCTGATGCTATCCCATAGTGCTTTGAAATAAAATTTTTACTTATCTTTTTCAAAAAAAAAAAAGAATATCTCACTTGCTGTTTGCCGATGACACTATTGTTTTTTGTGGGGTTGACAGATCATAGTTAGGACATTTAAGATGCACACTTCTAGGCTTTGAAGCTGTCTCAGGCTTAAAGGTGAACCTCAGTAAGTCTGAGATCATTCCTATTGGTAGCCTTGCTAATCCGAGAGACTTGGCTGCAATCTTGGATTGCAAAATTGGATCTCTTCCATCTACTTATTTGGGAATGCCCCTAGGAGCCAAGTACAAGGGTAAAGAGGTTTGAGAGACTATCATTGAAAGATGCAGGAAAAGATTATCAGATTGGAAGCTGAATTATCTGTCAACTGGGGCAAGAGTAACTCTTATTAAAAGTGTCCTATCAAGCCTACCCTCTTACTATCTTTCCCTTTTTACTG
Source organism: Vitellaria paradoxa (assembly GCA_019916065.1). Classification (NCBI taxonomy): domain Eukaryota; kingdom Viridiplantae; phylum Streptophyta; class Magnoliopsida; order Ericales; family Sapotaceae; genus Vitellaria; species Vitellaria paradoxa. Next base: position 26,547,578 of record CM034239.1, read on the forward strand.
TCCCAGCCTCTGTTGTAAAGGAAATGGAAAAAATGTAAAGAGACTTTCTTTGGGGGAGGCATGCTGAGGCATTTAAGCACAATCTGGTAACTTGGAAGGTTGTTTGTGCATCTATTAAATCAGGTGGCGTGGGAATTAAGAAGCTAAATTTGCAAAAGGAAGCCCTACTAGGGAAATGGCTTTGGAGATACTCTAATGAAAATTCTAGCTTGTGGAAGAGGCTAATAGTATTTAAATATGGAGAAGAAAAAGGTGGATGGTACACTGCACATAGCTCTAAACTCTACGGTGTCAGCCTATGGAAAGGCATAAGAAAAATTTGGCGTAAATTTGAACAATGTGTGTCATGGCAGTTGGGCAGAGGTGACAGAATTCTGTTTTGGAAGCAAAGGTGGTTGGCCATTGGCTGTTTAGCTGATATTTTCCCTGATATCTTCGCCATTGCTGTTGATCAGGATGCTCTAGTTTCAGACTACTACTTTGACTCTGGACAATTTAGAGAATAGTCTATACTGCTTCGCTGTAATGTGAATGACTGGGAACTTGGGAATCTCTTTCAGATGATGGAGCTGCTATAATCAGTAATTTGGGTTAACTCTGATGACACAGTGATCTGGAAACAGTCCAAGTCTGATGTGTTCAATGTAAGATCCTTCTACAGTGTCTTGAAAGGAGAAGAGGTCGACACTTTTCCATGGAATAAGATTTGGAAATCTGTGGTCCCTACTAGAGCTATTTTCTTTGCTTGGTGTGCAGCCCATGGAAAAATCCTCACCATAGGTAACCTCAAACTTCGAGGTTATTCTATGGCAAATCATTGTTCCTTATGCCAATGTACTGAGGAAACTATCGCTCACTTATTCATGCACTGCTCTTGGACTAATGAAATCTGGTACTTCGTGCTATCATGCTTTGGTGTTTACTTCTACGCTCCTAATGATCTCAGAAGTTTTCTCTCATCTTGGTGGGGGCAACCTTTAGCAAAGCACAAGAAGGAAGTTTGGAACCTGGTTCCACTTTGCCTAATATGGTCAGTTTAGAAAGAGCGCAACAGAAGAGTCTTTGAAACCAATGAAAGTAATGTGAAAAGAGTCAAAGGCTTGTTTTTTAATTGTTTATTTACTTCGGTCAATGTTGCTAAAGAGGTGGATCTTTCTTCCCTAATGCACTTCATAGATTCTTTAGGAAAGACAGGTGAATAGTTTGTATTTGGTCTTGATTGTGATGGCATCTTTTGGATGCTATATGCAACATTTCTATCAATAAAAATTTTACTTATCTTTCAAAAAAAAAAAGAATTCATCTCTCTCAATTTTTCCTTTATTTCTTCTTCAACTGTAATTAATTTATTAAATTTTTTGTGAATCTTTTCTATATTAGAACTTTAAATTATTATACTTCACATTAATATTTTAAATTTATGTTATATATAAATTAGTAATTATACATATATATAAATTATCATTACTTTTTTTATTCATAATCTAATAAATAGACGTGAACAAGAAAAAAATTTAGTTTATCCTTTTCTTCTACTTTTTTTCCATTAGTATCAAACAACAATAGAAAAATCTTACTCTCAATTTTCTTTTTTCATGCGCTTTTTTTATAATAAGGGTATAAAGATAATTTTATAGCATTCAATTGGTCAAAAGTTACTTTTTTGTTGAAAAATCTAATAGAAGGGGTCTGAGTGAATGTAATACGAATCTTAAGAGTCTAGATGTACATTTTTGAAATCTCTGGGTTTTAGGTGTACAAAGTTAAAATCACAAGGGATATAGGTGAAATAAATCCGAACATCAATTCACTAAATTTTTTTTTTTTAATGAGGTTATCAATAGTGATGGTCCTATGAATTCAACACCATACAAAAAGGTGATTTTTTTTGGCGCTCCAAATGTTATTCCGCATGTGATTAATAATAGACTCGCCATTTTTTGTTGTCAACCAAAGCATTGAGAAAGACTTTACCTAAGAATCTTCATTTAGTGATATTCCATCTCAAACTGTCCTCCCCAACCCTAACCATCAAATGGTATGCCACAAAGAGGGCCTAATACTTCTTCCACGTGAAATCCCCTCTCCTGTCAGCGAAAGCATTATAAAAAGAGTTTACCTTGAAGTATTCTCAGTGATATTCCATCTCCAACCGTCCTGCCCATTCCTGTCCTTCAGAGAGTATAAACTGCAAAGAAGGCCGGTGATCCAAATCAGGAGTATTCTTCTGAAGGGTTATATTCCAAGTAATCACTCTATTACGCACATTAAAATACTCGTCCACCAAACCATTTATATCCATGGCCATATCATAAATGTCTGGATACATCACGTAAGCACCTATTTTCAAGCCAGGGGTCACACCAAAAATTAACTTGTTTATTATTTCTCACCTCAAAAAGTGATGAACGTCATGAAAGCAAACCATTACTTCCAGAATATCTTTATAAACTTGTGCATTTAGACCCTTTTAGGCCCGGGATTGTCGAATCCCCCTGAGCAAAGCCCATATTCGGTTGCTATAATTTTCCTCCAAAAACATTGTCTATCACAAGTGAATTCCCAACCGACATCCGGTTAAGGGCTTCCTTGAAATAGCTTACCTGCAAATTCCTAATCTACCTAGCTTCAGGCAAACACACTATGTCCCAATTCACCATATGGTATTTGGATTCCTCCCTTATGCCTTCCCACAAGTTCCTTTGGATCCTTTCCAATATACAGTAGCACCTTAACTATATGAGAAGTACCATGCTATAAGAGTAATTTTACCCTTGTTTGATAGATAAAATCTCTTCTATCGTAAGTCTACTTTGATATTTTCAATGCTACCATACTAAACCCTCGTAGCCTCAAAAGATGAACCCAAAGGAGGGCCCAAGAGCATGGGAGAGAACTAATTTTATTGCAAATAATCTTCAACACTAGACGTAAACAAAAAATCCAAGTGATCCAGGCAAGGTCTCCCTTTCTCCAATTCAAAGAATAATCTGGAATAAATCCCAAGCATCCATTCCCAAACTTCTACTCTTTGTTCAAGAACTCTTCCATCTATAATTATCTTAGCAATATTCTTGAACCTTCTGTATATTTGCCATGCTGTGAAAAGATTTAGTATTTCTATGACCCTCCTTTGCACACAATCTCAGATTTTTGACACTAGCTAATCTCCTCTATTTTTTTTTTTTAATTCAAGTGGATAAGCAACTTGTAGTTTCTTATGACTAAAATAATAACATCCAGTTATATGGGTGGTTTTGCGCATTTTTTCATTTCTTATTATTTGCTCAATAAGTTCTATTCCCAATTATCCCCGTTTGGCAGCATGATTTCATCATAGAGATTTTGTTGGATTACTAAGAGAACTTTGTTAGACATACGTAAACACAAACCAGGCACATACACATGTTTAGGACATAGGGCACAGAAATAATGGGTAGACAAATGCATACTATATTATGTAAATGTGTTGGTACCTCTTTTCAATCAATGCTTGCCCCAAAAGCTAAACTGTTGGGAAATGTGCCCAATATTATACGTCATGCTATATAAACAAAAACAAAAAATTTGTTTTCTGTAGAGTAATGCTTCTTGAATTTCCAATTTTTTTTTACCAGTACTTTAGTTGCAAATGTACTTGTCAAAAAATTAAAAAAAAAAATGGGGAGATGCAATCATATTCTAGATTTCCTCGCATGCTGCTTTTCACTGACTCTATTCTAGTTAATGTTTTTATTTTTCCTCTATTTCTTTGAAATTCTTGCTATTTTTGTTCTCTCTCCCCCCTTCTCAATTTCACCGACCTTGTAATTTTTGTTGCTAACGAGCAAACATGAACCATAGATACTGGGCCACCTGCTCTTTGCAGCCTCTTCTTTTTGCTGTAGAAGTAATTGTGCTAACAAAGGGGGAGAAGAAATTTATACCTGATTGAGGGATGATTTTTTATTTATTTTGGATATGGTCATATCAGGAAGAGGTTGTACCTCAATTGGAACCTGGAATGATCCCTTCAACAGTTGACCCAGATGCAGCTGGAAACAAGGCTCCTAAAAGGCCTGTTCGGATAAGTGCCTGGAAGCTTGCAAAGTTGGATTCAAATGAGGCGGTGAGAGCAGCAGCAAAAGCCAGAGCATCCTCATCAGTACTGCGGCCTGTTGATAATCGTCATTTGCCGGATCCTGAAGTGAGCTCTAGTAGTAACCTGAGTGTCAGAAGCAGTGTAAGCGCTGACATGGGAGGAGTTAAAGACACCAAGAATGAATTCAGGCAATCCATTTTGAGAAACTCTTTTGGTCCAAGCCAAGGTAGCCGGGATGAATATGAAACTGGCACTCAAAGCATTAGCAGCTTCAGCAGTCCGAGTCATGTTCACGAGTCAGTTACGCTAAGTCCCCTTCCTCAGTCCCAAAGTATGAGCCACTTTGCTGCTGCAGCTAGTTCAAAGCCTGGGACTGTCCTAGATCAGCCCACAACTTTGAGAGCAGCATTCCCTAGCGTCAACAACCCAATCACCCATTCTTCTGCAGGGTTTGATGAAAAGATTAAGCAAAGGGGTACTAGTGCTAGTGATCCATTGTTGCTCTCAGCTCCAGATCAAACTGCAGTTCCAGCTCCAACTACCAATCTTCTTAGAGATGTCAAGAGGACATCTGCTGTTTGGGACCAAGAAGCTGGAAGGTATGTTTCAGTACCTGTATCAACTTTCGAAGCACGGAACAGATCATACTTGCGGGCAAGAGTGTCAACCCAAAATGCTGATATGGATAATCCTGATAGAAGGCCTGGGGTTCTGCCTCAAGAACCCTCATCTGCCTTGAAGACTCCATTAGAGCAATCAGAGAAGCTGACGTACATGGGGGAGTCAATTTTTTTTGGTGGCCCACTATTGAGTGTCCCAGTTAGGGATGCATTTAGAAATGAGAATTCAGCTCTGAGACAGGGGCATGGTAGGGTGGCACTGAACTGGCCCCGGGAGTCGAGATTTAAAAGGGATGCAACCTCTAACCAGCTTCCTGTGTTTATGCCTGGGGATTTTGAGCAGAATCCTCTGGCTCGTTCAGGGTTGGAAAGAAGTTCGTAACTTACACTGATAATATGGAACACGTGGTTCATTCTTTTACTGGGTTTGATTATTGGAAAGGCTTCGAAAGCTGAAGAAACCTCTGATGGGAGCTGCTTGGATGGCCCTTGGAACCTTGCAAGCATTAATAGCTGCAATCTCTGGTGAATTGCCAGGTTCCAGTGGTTTCTTCTGACAGAGTTTCTGATTTTTAACATGAAACTAGATTGTTTCTGTAAATGTGATATTCCTATCTCTTTCCCAATGTTGTATGAAAGTGATCCACCTAAATTATTTAGTCCTGTATGATGGAGCTTCATCCAAAGTTGTGAAGGACTTTGCTTGTCCTTTTGCTATTTTTCATATTTGGTTTTTCAGAGTTATTTAGTGTGGATGGGGGCATAATTTGGACAACTTGGCAATGTTCTATTGGTTGGGGGCTCCTACTGAAGGCTCAAAACTAAGTCCAACTGAGTGAATGAATTCTGACTTCTATTATGAAATAAACAACGTGTAAAGTTATGTCAAAAGTATCTCTCAATTTAACCAAGTCTTAGTGCCAAATTAAGGGGGGTCAGTTACAATAATTTTTTTTCCCCTTTCATTTAGTCAAATTTTTGTCACGAGTTATGTTGTTAGTTATTCAAATGAAAAAAATAACATCTTCTTTATCACGCACAAAGTGATATCACACTTGTCAAATTATAAAATCATGTTCTTTGTCATTATGCAGTGTAGTGGGAAGAATGTAAGAGGCCTGGTGACCCAACAGGATTATAAAGAAATCCTCCCTTTGCATATTAGTGACATTCATTCAGAGCTCCTTGAATCTTTGATTGATGAGCTAGTATGCAAAAGTGGAGGATTTATTCATAGTCTAGATGAGTGCTTAGTACTAGTTTAGCTTTATTGCATCCAACCTCAAAGAGTTACGGGAGAGGTGGAATTGACTAAGACGGGTTTGAATACCATATTTGCAATTGGCTGATTCTTAGACAAAATCATGTGTAATTTTGCACTTAATGTCATTGTGTTTTTGTATGTGAGATGTGTTTGATATTTAGAAAAACTCTTAAGTGAAACAAATTCCCAAGGACTTTTAATTAAGTCCAGAGACAAAAAATAGTTTTAAAGACTGTATCTCGTGGCTCTCAAATCTCCTTAATAACAATAATCCATCTTGCTTGAGATCAACTTGAAAGAATCCATCTAGACTTTGTGTGGTTGATCAAGCTGTTGGCAGGAGAATCTAGGAGGCATTATATTCTAGATTCTCATCGGCATCATTTGTGCGTGGCTAGCAAAATTAAAATTACATCACATAACCGGCCAAAACAAGCATTAAGTGCTTAAAGTTTCTATAAAGCAAATCTTTATGTTCAACTAGAAAAATTGTAAAGCTTTATGTAGGTTTCCAAGGACTCCCCACCACCACAAAGGATGCGACAACAGCTTGAAATTACTGATGCTAGCACCTAGTATGGATCCATAGGTGACCCGATAAAGCCCATGCACAACAGATGCAAAAATTACGAAAATACTATGACTTAAAATCATTTACAACCAATACAAATGCAATTTAGTTCCTTCAACCTTCTTCTATTTCACCCTCTCCAAGTTGACCATGATAAATATAAATGTGCCACTTTCTAAAACTTCTCGTTTCTTAAACATACCTTACTACCCCAACATGACTCAAACATTAGTTTTACCTCCTTAGGGAAGACCCAACACATCCTAAAATACAATAATATTAACTCTAATAAATATATACAGTGGATAAAAAGATGACTGATTCACTCTCCATCTTTCTAATATAAGCAACACTAATTAACAATGATTTGCCTTCTCAAAATGAAAATTTAAATAGTGAGAATGCTCTCACGAATTACACACTATACAAAAAAGCAATTGTTTGGTGTAACACCACATTACAAAAGTTCTTTCCAAGAAAACTCCCCTTTCTACCCATTAATGTGTCATCGATTTATAACACTATTTCACTTCAAATACCCTAGATTTGGATAAACTCCATCTAACTCCATTTTCCCCTTCACCAACCTTTGAAGCATATAATATTTGAAGAAAATAATCGAGTGTTTCCAAATCTTATTCAAATTAATTTCCTGCAAAAAATGCAAAATAACTATTTATTCATTTTGATACTAAAAATAAATTAGTTCTTATTCATATCTATTTTAAAAAATTTTAGCTATATGTTTTAAGTCTTAAAATTTTTATAATAAAAAAATTGAAAATAATAAATAACAAGAAAATGTAGATTCATATAATGTTTTATCTTGTTATTTAATTCCAATTTTAGAGTTTCAAAATTACAATATGTTTAATGAACGTCTAAGTAACAAATATATACATTTCTCAAGTGTTCGATAAGTGTAGATATTTGACACAACACGAAATTGATTTATCAGTTTCCTAGAAGTGTCCGTACTTTTTAAACTGCCATCACCATAATGAATAGAAAAAAGGAGGAGGATCCACTTGTTAGAAATCCCTATTAAAATGTTTTAAATGATAGTTACAGTGATACAAGTGCGGGGTTTAACAAATGTTACGAAACAGAAGTAGAAACCATAGGTGTGAATTATTTTCTTTGAATTCATAATGACTACACTCTAAAAGCGTAATCATTTAACACTTAATTAACCTTAGTTAGCAACTTAGTTTTATTAAAATTTACTTTTTATTAATATTTTTAGGAATTTCTAGTTTTCACACATTGTTATTAATTTTAAGTTAGTTTGTAGGTTTTTGTGGTATTTTATTACTTATCTTATTTTTATTATTATTAATATTATTATTATTTTTATTATTAGTAATATTATTATTGTTATTAGTGCTAATAATAGTAGGCTATTATCATCATCATCATCATCATCATCATCATTATTATTATTACAGGAGAAACTAGAAGAAAACAAGGAAAAAATTCAATGGGCATCCAGATGACAAAACTTGTTCAGACGGGAACAAGACATCTAGATGAGATATAGCCGGCCAAATGCCCGATACTAATAGACCCAGATTTTTCATATCAGTAATTTCACACAAGTGGAGTATCAATTCAAATTTGGCAACCACGGAGGGTTGGAAATCAAAATTTGGCAATGAATTCAAATTTCAAAATGATAAGCAAATGAGCTCAATTATTTATAGAGACTATTCACACATGTGGATTGATATACATGTATATATGATTTAGCAATAACTAAATGTCAAAAGTAATATATAAGCACATAGCTTGCAATTCAAGATTCCCACTGTCCCCTAGATATCTGATACTAACATGTCATACCCTAAATTTCATAACTGAGGGGTAAGTGAAATAATTCACATACAATATGCATAAACCAAAGACAACCCTAATTAGAGTCATATAATTACCCTGAAGTAGACATCCATAATATGCACTACAAGAAATCACATTACTAGCGACAACTTTTGTCGACCAAACAAAAGTTTTTTTTTTTTTGGTAAGTAAGCGTATTTTGGATTAATGGGAAATTATGTACAATGTCTTGGGGGCATTCCCCCGTAGTGCAATTACATGACAACTAGTGGATTCCCCAACTATTAAGCAAAGTAGAATTTACATTAGCCAACATGACATGAAATTGGGATAACTTTCTTCTAACTTCATTTTGGATACCATGAACAATGGTTGCCATAGGTGTAGATTGACCCTTGAAGATTCTCTTGTTCCTTTCTTCCCAAATGTGATAAACCAAACCGGCCCAAGCAAGCTTGTAGAGCACACAGCAGGGTTGCTTCCCACTAAATTTGCCCATGGCCCAAGCAACTTCCCTTCTCCAAGGTTGTGTTGGTTTGACAATAGAGCATTTCCTTAGAATGATGGATCTCAACTCAGCCGCAAGTGTGCACTTGAAGAAAATATGATCCACGGTTTCAAGTTCATTTCCACATAATACACAAGTTGGATCAATGTTCATTCCCCAATTAACCATTCTATCTTTGGTGTAAAGTCTTTCTCTAATGGCAAGCCAAAGAATGAAACTATGTCTAGGAATATGTTGGTTGAACCAAATCAAGTGATACCAAGGTACCTTGTTGCTTTTTTCACGGATGGCATTCCATGTTGCAGCTGCACCATATACTTCATTCTTGGAAACACTCCATATAAGCTTGTCTTCCAAGGTGGTGCTCGGCTTGTAGTTGGGAGGATGCTCAAGGATTATTTCCCTTAACTCCCAAGAGCAAGGAAAAGGCCATTTCCATTCCCCATTTGCAACTATACGGTCCACCCTTGCATTTGTAGGTAGCCCCGCATCATAGGCAATCCTAGGACCATATTTAGGAATTAAAGGACCAAGAGGATGCCAATTTGAGTACCATAAAGAAATTGAGTTACCTTGTCCGACCTTGTACTTGGATAAGCGAATGACCTCCTCTCTAAGTTTGAGTAGTTTCCCCCAAGTCCATGAGCAATCGGATGGCTTCTTGATCTCCCAAAAACATTTCCCCTTAAGGAGGTTAATGTGACACCATTCAACCCAAAGGGAAGACCTTTTAGTGCATAGTGCCCAAATGTGCCTCATCATGGATGCTTTGTTCCATTCATCAAGTCTCCTTATTCCTAGACCTCCTTCCTTCTTTGGCTTGCAAATTTCATTCCATGCAACCTTGCTTCCCCATTGTTTTAGCTCAGAACCCGACCATAGGTATCTCCTTAGGACTTGTTCTATGGCATTGCAAATTCTTTTTGGGAGTATAAAGTGGATGCTCCAATAAACTTGCAAACTGAATAGAACAGATTTGATTAGGACCAATCTACCCGCGTAGGATAGGCATTTTGCAGTCCAGCTCTTGACTTTCTTGGTGACTTTGTCAATGAGTTCCATGCAGTCTTCATACTTTAGCTTTGTTGAGATGAGTGGAACACCTAGGTACTTCACGGGAAGCTCTCCAAGTTGGAATCCGAGTATTGAGCATAGTTGGAGTTTCCTTTGGCTGCTAACACCTGCCATGTAAACTTTGCTTTTGGTCCCATTGGGTTGCAATCCTGAGTATTTGTGAAATTCTTGGAGGGCTTGATGAACAATCTGAAAAGAGACATCATTAGGAGTACAAAGAATGAATAAGTCATCTGCAAAGCATATGTGATTGATTTGGGGAACCGTGCACTTCGGGTGATAAGTAAATTCACTTCCTTCAATCTTCTTGTTGAATAATCTTGTGAAGAACTCCATGGCAATGAGGAAGAGGTAGGGGGAAAGTGGATCACCTTGGCGAAGGCCTTTAGCACCATGAAAGAACCCTTCAAGTACTCCATTCATACATATGGAAAATTGAGGGGTAGTGATACATTCTCTTATCCAGCCCACAAATTTACTTGGTAGCTGAAAGGCTTGTAGAATATCCATAATAAGGTCCCATGACACCGAATCAAAAGCCTTCATAAGGTCAATTTTGAGAGCACTCCTTGGGGATGTGTTTTGCCTATGGTAGTTCCTTACAAGTTCTTGCATGAGAAGGATTTGGTCTGAAATGCTTCTACCTTTAATAAAAGCTGCTTGGGAAGAACTAATCATGAGGGGCATAAGCTTCATAAGCCGATTAGCAATGATTTTAGAAATGCATTTGTAAATTGTATTGCAACAGGAAATGGGTCTAAAATCAGCTACCTTGCTTGGATTAGGGACTTTAGGGATTAGAGCAATGCTTGTGGTGTTGATCATCTTTAGGAGCTTACCCGAACTGAAGAAAGACTTGATAGCATTTGTAAAGTCTACCCCAACAATGTTCCAAGTCTTCTTGAAGAAATAGGGAGTGTATCCATCAGGCCCAGGTGCTTTGTGATTTGGCAAAGAGAAGAGGGTAGCTTTTATCTCCTCATCTGAGACTTCATTCTCAAGTGAATCTAGGAGTTGTGATGGCAAGGATGTGTGCATGATGCTATCCACGTATGCCTTTGCATCTTGTGGATATTGAAAGGGAGTTCCCAAAAGCCTCTTGTAGTAATCAACAAAAATATCTTTAACCTTACCATAATTAAGTGTATGGTGACCGAGTTTTTCATTAGCAAAGATAGTCCCAAAAATTACTCAACTTTAGCCGACCAATTGATCATTAATAATATAAAATATATAATGCCATTTTTTTGGCCAAAATTTTAGAGTATTGGCGACCAAATTTGTTGGTCGATAAAGGGTTTAGTGAAACTAGATGTTTTTCCTGACTACTGGTCAGTAATAACATAATTTCACTGACTAAGTATATGGTCGGGAAATAATAAAATAAAAAATTTTATCCTTTGCCGACTAACTAGTTGGTAAAGGTACTTACCAAAAAAAAAAAAAAAACTAGTTGGTAAAGGTTTAATATTCAACTGCGTCACTTTCAAAGGGTGGGTAAATACCCCAATCCCTTTCCCTTCTTCTTTCGCAACTGGGGTCTCTACCTACCAATTTCTTTGAGGCTTTTTATCCAAATATAAATATTAATTTTTTTGGAAGATAAGAGTTTTTTTGTGTTTTTTTTTATTTTTTATTTTTTGGGAAAGAGATGCCCACACCCTGATTCGAACCTAGGATGGGGGAGCCTTTAGTACATTAGCTCTTGTACTGAGCTGTGTGTGTGCTCAGATATAAATATTAATTTAAGATTTTACTAAAATAGGATGAAATTAGAGTAGTTGCAAAAATAGGATGTGTGTTGTCAGTGGCATTGATGACGCCTTTGTAAGTGTAATTTAATGCAGAAAATGCGGTTTTAAAAATTAATGGAGTTAAAAATAAAGTTTGTCGTCAGTGACATTGATGATACTCAATGACATTGATGACACCATTAATTTTTCCACCACATTTATTTCATTAAATTACATTTATAAGGGTGTCATCAATATCACTAACGACACACACCCTATTTTTTTGAATACTCTGATTTTATCTTATTTTAGTAAATATTAAATTATTATTTATATTTGAGTAAAAAACTCCCCTGTCTATTTCTCCTCCACCAGTTCTCCTCCACCAGTGCTCCTACGTGAGAAAAGTTGCACCGGCAGCATCGTCTGTCAAAAACTTCTGCCAGCAGTCGTCTTCCTCTATACAGTCTTCGGCTACACCATCTCTGCCTAGTCGCTCTCCTCTGCATGCACAATATTTGGTTTTTTCTTTCTCTCTCTCTATACAAACATCTGTACGTATTTATTTGCTATTCAGATTTGGTATTGTGATTTTATTGTGTAACGATGCATATTTTATTTTGATTTTTGAATATATATGTCTATATTTTGACCTGGGTATTGTGTGTGTATATATATATATATATATATGTTATATTTTGATGGCTGCTCGAGTCTATCTCCCTTCAAGTGGTCGTGAGGGTCTATTTCCTTTTAAGGTAATGGCTAATTGGGACTAATTAGTATGACCAAACCCCCAACTTTTTGCTTGTTCCAAACTCATGCACTCCCCATTGTTGTACCTATTTGTTTTGAGATTAGATCTATTCACTTACATATCACCTAATCAAAAAATTATCGTAGAGAACTGTTAAACGTTTGTCCCTCCGCGCTTTTTGGCTGTCCATGATGTTTTTCTTTTCCTGTTCATTTTTGTGCAATTTCATTGCCACTATCGCTTTCCTGCATTTGGACAATGAATATATGACAATGAACGAACGTGCTAATTATCCAACATTTCAAGTCTACTTTTGTAGAACAAAATTAGAATCATTACAAATATGTATGAATTGAATTTGTCTAATGTAAATTTTCTGGTTTCTAGCTTCTATCCTCTATTAACAATTAACCATGAAATTAAATTCGGTTCCGCAAAGTTTGAAACATGTTAAAGTAGAAGTCTAGTTCCATCAGAACAAATAACAAAGAACATTTTGAACATAGTGCCTCCAATATGATGCTACAAGATTGGCCCACCTAAGTCACTGCAAAGTTCTAAACAATTCTGTGCATCATAATGATGTCAATCCATATATGAAATGCCATCATAGCAAGACTAAATATTAGAGACTAAATTATTTCCCTAAATTATCATGAGCAAGATAAAATTTTTGAAAAACGAATTAACATTAGGTGAACTCTTTTTAAATGCATGCAACGTTCATGTTAGATACATGACACTTTAGGTTAGAGTAGCTCTCATGTTTGGCATGTCTAATTTGGACATGAACCTAGCAAGCATGTTTGGTAATTGCTACATTGAGTCAAGAAATAAATATGATCCATATGTTTGTATTCAAATACTAGAGTTTTGAATCCTTATTCTTCGAAAAAAAGAATCTCGTTGTCTACTGGGCCATATTGTTGTTCTTGGAATTGATTGAACACTAATCATGTATTAGTTCATCCCATTAAGAATATAAGTTACATTTAAGACGAGAAAATAGATTGGAATTGGAAAAATTATATGTTATTGAATAAGTGATTTTGGGTACTATACTTAAAAGTAAATGTTGATGTAAAGATGTAAACTTGGTCATATTTGCTAGTAAAAAAAAAAGGTTATATTGAATGGTAAATTAGGTAGTTACTAAACTTTGTTACAATGGCTAGTAAATTTAATTACATTTTCTAGTAAATTCAATTTATTCAGTTATGAAAAGAAAATTTAACTTGTAAGTCCATATTATGAATTTTTGTCATTTATTATTATTTTTAACTAACTGTATATATTATACCACCTATTAATCTAAATAATTGAAATAGGTATATCAAAACCCTTCTTAAAAATGGATGGAATTTCTTTGAACTTACCTTTAATGTTAATTTATTTTCATACAAGAACTCAATTTTATTTTCACGTAACTTTTTAGTTGTAAGAGCATGGAACTAAATGAGTTGGTGACAGTGGCAATGATAACCTCAAAGAACGTCATAGTATTTGTAAGTATATGAAGCGAAATGGTGTGGTGGTAGACATGACAATGATAATGATAAATGTATCACTGATAAAAAAATGATAATAGAATGATATGACAGTAAAACAATAATTTTCAAATCATTAAAAATATTTTTATAAACAAAAATATATTAAATATATATTTTCATTTCACTTTTTAGAATTTTGAAATTAAAACAAAAATGTGTACAAAGTAAATCTATTAGATTTGGGGGGGGTTAAGAGAAAGGGAAAGTTATAAGAAAGGAAAATTTAAAACTTCCTTACATTGGGTATCAAAGAGAACAAAACATATTCTTCTTTCTATTTTCTATTCATTTTCATCCTTTATTTCTCATTTATTTTTGGATGCCATTATTTTTTTTATTATATTAATGAAAGGCCTAATTTGATAATCGGCCAATATTATATTTACAAACCATAGTTGTTGTGATTTTCACTAAAAATATTAGATATGTATTGTTGATTATTTATTGTAGGTCGCTAAAATAAATAAAAGTTGGATGAAACTTAAAGATCAAGTGAGTGATGAGTACAGAGTTGAGGTTAACGCATTCATTAAATTTACTACTACAAGTGTTGGTTTGGATGGGAAGATTCATTGTCCATGTGTAAATTACATGAATTTTTCATACATTGAAGTATCATTTATTTGGAAAGAGATTTTTTTCTATTTCGTTGGTCTTTTTCTTCTATTTTCTTAAAAAAAAAAAAAAAAAAACACTTGCTTTTACCTATAGATTCAATTATGAATATTTGACTACTCAATTGAGCTCCGAAAAAAAAAAAAAAAAAAAAACAAAATGGACTTTAGTAGAGAGGAGTAGGCTAAATCCTGAAGTGCACTTCAGTTGACATATAGCAAAATTTTGAGTATATGTACAAAAATTGAGTAGAAGCAATTAAAGGAATTGGGAAAAGACTCACAATGTAGAATGTTGTTCATTTAACACCGGAAACATTTAGGTCCCCATTATTTTTCTGGAAGCCTTCATGTTTATCTGTTAGGAAAATTTTATCTCCCTATTTGAAACTGTCAAAACTATGCCATTTAAATATCATCTACAAGTTAATTTCTCTATCACAGCAATGATCATGATGGAATAAATTTAATTCAATCTAGAAAGGGTTTGTGATAAAATTTATCAACTTGTTCTTTGAGATAAAATTTTTCAATTCGGCCTAAATAAATTTAAAATTACCATAAAAAAATCTTCACTTACAAACATATTTTTACTGTGTTTGAGAATTATTTTATCATAAGATATTTATTTTTAGGTAATATTTCAATTCCTTTAATTATTTGGATTTTGGGTTACTTTTTCTTTTATTGCAAAAAATATGAACTGGAACCTTTTGAGAGAGTCACTGTTAACCATGCTTCTGTGCTGATCTGTTGCTGCATCACTTTGTTGGCTGCTTGCTTGTCTCTTAATCTTATCAAGTATTATATATATGTTCCTTCAAGGCTGTTCCTATTGCTTGCAACCTGGAATCAAGTTAATGAGTGTATTTGACTTTTTTTGTTGATTGTGATGAGAAGCTAAGTTATTGTTTCTTATATGGACCGTTAGTGCTTCCAATTGTATATATGCTTTTGGTCTTTTCTAATACTAGGCAAACAAATGAATATATATCTTGCATTCAATGCATTGCCTATTTCCTTCAGATAGTTATGTAACCATTCTATTTGGTAAACTGCTTATGTTTCATCCAAACTTTCACCAATGTTAAATAGTAGATGGCACTTGGTGTGAGAATTTGTATTCAGTAGAAATTGGAAATTATGAGCTTAATTTATTTAATTATTATTTTGGGATTTTAATCTGGATGGTGTTGAGGCATAATTTGATGCTGGATGTTATTTATATTTATTAGTTAAGCTATGTGGGGTGCATTTGGAGTAACAAAAAATGAGATAAAGTGAAATAAATTGTGAGTTCATAATTTGTGCAGTGAAATAAAAAGTGAATAATTTTTAAAAAATTTTTAGTTCTTTTTACCATTTTTCAAAATTTTTTGTCACTTGAAGTGGAGCTGTGGTTGTGAATGATTTGTATGGATTGTTATAGAATTTATAGGAAAAAAAATCAAGAAACAAAACAATTACCTACAGTCTTTTTTTTTTTTTTTGGAATATTGCCGACCAAATAATCGATAAGTATAAGTTATTGTGCCAACTACTTAGTCAAGGAATAGCCTTAGCACAAAATAGTTATTACACAATCAACGACCAACTAGTTGCAGAATATTAAAGCTTTGGCAACCAATTGGCTGCTTTGGCAACCAATTGGTCACGGAAGGTTAATGAATAACCGATTAAATAGTCAGGGAAAGATATGAGTAGAATTTTTTTATACAATTGGCAACCAAATGGTCGCTATAGGTATACTTTTTTGGCGACTATTTGATCAGGAAAAGTATCGCTATATTTAATTTTCTCAGAACAGTTGGTGTCTAGTTGGTTAGGAAATGTAAACATTTGGCGACGAGTTGGTCGAGGAAGATCTAATTATTAGCAATTGATGATTGATCAATAAAAATTGATTTTTGGTGACCAAAATCAATCTTAGTTGGTAATACTTTTGCCAATTGACTTTTCTCGACTAAATGTCGACCAAATTTGTTTCATCAAAAAATGATTTAGTGATTAAATTCTAGGCTTTAGCGACTAAGTTTTTGGTTAGCAAATTTGTGCTATGTTGTAGTGATATAATAATAAAAATGATAATAATTAAGCCTTCGTAAAATCAGGCATCAATGCTCCAATATCAAACCTAAAATAATCTCTAGGTATTATGGCCTTTACAACCATATCAAGTAATTCCAAATCAATAGTAATACATCTCTAAATGATTAACTAATAAAATCAACTCTGGTAATATAGCACGCAAATCCAATACAGTTGGGCCACCTAAGCCTCAAGCTCTACACCTATAATACAATTTATAGGACGTGATCACTAATTCATTTGTCTTCATGATGCATAATAAAAACATATGTAATATGCAGTGACAATAACAATAATAGATAATCATCATAATATCAATATCCAAGCAACTATATGCCATTATAATTTACTATTACTGCTCTAAATAACCACTTGTCTCTTGGATAGGTTGATTTCCCCCCCTCCCAAGCAAATGAAGGTGTGAGAGGAGGCTACTTGTTTGTTTTCTTTGCCTTAGCAATCACATCCTCTAGGCTAGTAAGAGGGTTCCTTAGTGGCATTGTTTCAAGTTTGCGATTGGGAGTAATGCATAAAGAAATCACCTCGAGGTCGGGTAAAGCTTCTTTGGGGTTTGAACTGTGCTCTTAACACCCTGTTCGAGTATGACCAGACGAATGCACTGAAATATGTGTACTGATTCAAGCCTCGGCAAATGTCACAAAGTCTTGGATCTCGAACAGAAAGGCTATCACATTCAAGATTTTATTGACTTCAGATTCACTCAGCTTGGGGGGTAGGGCAGTATACTTGTTGTACATTGGTCGGTAGTAGGTTAGGATAAGGGCAGCCCGATCAAACCCTCGGAGGTATGCCTGGCCTTTATAGGTTAGAATTTTTGCAATCTGGTCGGCATTCACACCTCTCTCTTTTTCATAACATTTGTTAAAGCTTTTTTTGGAGGGGCAAAAAAATGGTTTAGTCAATGTCCAAACAAAAAAAGAAAACAAACAATCATCAAAAACAAGAAAGATAAACTACATATACCTTTTATGAAATTCATAATGCCGAAGCTTTTTAGCTCTCTTAGTTAAAATTACTAGTCCCCAGTTATTAAGATGTAATCTAGAGATTTTTGCTGGAGTTAAGAAGAATGTGGACTAGGTTATCTTTTTTTATTTTTTGTTCCCTACACTTTATGTAGTAATGACCATGTTTGGTCGGCATAAGTTCATAGCTAGGGGGGATCTCTAGGGGGCCTAGATTCACTTGGAGTGAAATATATAGCTTCACTACACCCATAAGAAATCCTATAACAATTCGGGATAAGCTAACTAGGACAAACCTTTACCATGTTCAAGAAGGTCTGAACAAGATGGTGGAGTGGGAAACTAACTCCACACTCCTTTATGGCCACTAATGGCCACCTGGCCCACTCCGAGCCCATTGTCTCAGCAATTTCATCGTCAACCTCTTGTAGGGCAAACTTGACCGAATCTGAGATCTGGTGCCTCTCCCAAAAGGCTCTCATACCCTTTAGCTTCCTAAGTAAAGTATCCCCTATCCAAAAAAAAAAAAAAAAGGAAGAAAAAGATGATGAAGAAAATTCATGAGACTCACCAATGAAGAATTAGTAGGCTAAGTTCTGGTCGGCATTGGTTCTAATCTGAATAGATTATTATAAAGTCAAAAACGAGAAAGAGCTCTTTCAAAGGTTGGAGGTTTGCTTGAGTTCATGAAAGTTCAAATCATTTGTGAAGATGGCTATTTATAACTTGGGATTTAAAGAAAGACGTAGGGTCAAAGGACATGAAGTGGCGACATTCCTGTAATGACCCAAAATTTTGAATTTTAGTAAATTTATAATTTTGGATGAGTGTAATAAAATACGAGGCTAATGTGTTTTATTGTATGGAATAATAAATTTAATTGAGTTGGGTTTGAAAGTGTTGGGCCAATGTAACAAAACTTAGCAAAATTGGGGTAAGAGAGGTTTGTCGGGGCACACAAAGGAAAAGATTTAGGGGCTCAGATTTGGGGTGATGTCAGCTTCTGTTTCGCTCAAGCTTTTTGTAGTGCATTGCTCACACATCTCGTCTATCCAGGCCTAGGAGAGAGGGGTAATAAAAAGAAGGGGGAGAGGCTGGATGTCTTTCTCCCGGAGGTTTATCATATATGTGTGTGTATATATATATATATATATCTAGGCTTACTAGTTTTTTGGTCAGAGAAAAAGAGAGAGAGAGAGCTGAAGAGAGAACGATGATCGGTAGGTAAGTCCAACCTTAGCCATTTTTAAATTAACTTCACAATATTGAAATTAGATCCCTTTTGAACAAAATGGTATGATCATTTTGATATAAGGATCAACAGATTGCATGTATGGAGCTTACGAAGTTCATCAGCTGATTACCGATAGGCTAACAATTTTTATTCTCTTTCATTTCTTCATCGTTTCTTCACTGAGGTCGGGAGTTTATGTATTTTACTTACATATACAATGTGTAGAGGTTGTTAAGATGCTATTGATATATACGCTTGGAGTCTTGAGTGTCTATAGAGAAATGAAACGTGAGTTAACACTTGTGTATATGTTTGTATATATATGTGGGAAGAAAATGAATGTAAGCTCATAACTTGATCTACATTTGATGAAATCTCAAATTTATGGATTCATTTAGTTTCTCTAAGCCTTATAGTCTCAATTGAAGCAATAAACATTAAGAATCTAATTGTAAAATGACCAATTTGAGTTTCAAGTAAATAACCAATAAACACGGGCAAGGCTAGGAAGGGACGAGATGGGGCAAATGCCCCCACTAACTACAAATTTCATAAATATTGTATTAATTTTTTATTATTTTTAATCATAATATATAAAATATCCTCACTAAATTTAAAAATTGCCCCTTTAAATGTGTTTTATAATTTATCTTATATTGTCAAATGAATAAAAAAATTTGTTTGGTACTTTCTACTGACTTTTCATTCAATATGTATATTTACTACTCTCTTAATCAAACTAAAGTCTTTTCATCTTTCATTTTATTATATATATATATATATATATACATATATATAAATCAAAACCTCTATTCATCTCTCATTAGTCTCTCTCTCACTAAACCAAATTTGCAGCATTTCATCTTTGTTTCTTTTATTTCTACACCTTTCTTTTTCCTTCTCTCTCTTTCAACTCACTTTTCTCTCATTCACTCTCTCAACCTACCTAACCATTATTTTTCGTCTATATTTTTCAAGTTTTAACTAATTCAATTCATACGTATCTTTTTTATTTATTTATTTTTACACACTCTATCTCTATCTTTCAAACCTTAATTTATTCTTTCCTAATTAAGATACCATTTTAATATATGTTAAAGCTCCATCTTTAACTTGTAGTAAAATTATCTCAAGAATCAAGATCCAATCTCATCTCTTTAAAAAAAAATAACTAAGGTATTTTTATTTTTTATTTTTTTGCTTGTTATTTATAAAATTTATAATGTTTATTTTTGCCCTAACATAACAAAATTTTTGAATTTGCCTTTGCCAGCAAGGTACCAAAAATAGAGCCTAAGAATGGACCTACTAATCTTTGCCCAAGCATATGATCCTGTGGATTCGAGTGCACCGCCCAGTGGGTTTGGGCATATGGGCCTGGGCCCCCAGACGCTTGCCCTCTTTCCAGAAACCTTCTTTGCTCCTTTTTGTGTTATAAAATTTCTTTACCCAAAATTTTAGATATGAATGATTTTTAAAGAGATGTATTATGAAAAATAGAGATGTTTTGATCTAATAAATGAGAATTACATGATTTGAGGAATACGATTTAGGTGTTTGGAGAATAATTATGTTGTTTTGTGACGTTATGACATGCTAATATAAGCTTGATCTAATTACTATGAAATGTTAAGTATCTTGGTTATGACTATGATTCTTGGATGATAAAAGATGATTATGAACAAGACATGATGATGGAAGTGGAAAGAGATGAAATGATGTTAATGATTGGTACTAATAAGTGGTTGTAAAAGAATGTTGAGATGATGGCAATAGAAGTAGATGAAAAGAGAATGATATTGTGATTATGAGGTTGGTGAATACTGAAAAATAGGGAGGGTATAGAGACTACTGTTGGGTTGAAAAACCCTAAACTAGTGGGTTAGTAGCCTACAACATGATAATTATGATTTAGCTGATTATGGCCCGTAATCCGAGGATCACAAATAATGACGTTTTCAATTAATTGGGCTAGATTTGGTGCGGAAGACAAATGAGAAGGTTAGAATTATCAAGCAGAGTTAGAGACGACACAGAGTTGCCAAAAGAGCTATGTAGTAGGTCTTTGGAGTTTCAGGTGGGGGATCATGTACTCTTAAAGGTCTTACCATAGAAGAGACAAATTTATTGTGGTCGTTGGTGGAAGTTGTCACCTAGATATATTGGGCCATTTGAGATTCTGACCAGGGTCAAAGAGGTTGCTTGTCATTTGACATTGCCACCGTAATTACCAAGTGTTCATAAGGTGTTTTACGTATCTATGCTTCGTAGGTACATTTCAGATTCCTCATATGTGTTGGATTGGATTGATTTGGAGGTGGATTTGAGTGTGTTATATGATGTTAGACTGGTTCAAATTTTGGATTCTTGAGAGTAGGTATTCCGTGAGAAGACTATTTTGTTGGTTAGTGTGTTGTGAAAACACCATGGAGTCGAGAAGTCTACTTAGGAAAGAGAGTCTGAGATGCAGGCATGGTATCCTTATTTCTTTTGTCGATGTTATTGTTATCTCTTACCGAAATTGTGAGGACAAAATTTTTACACAGGGCGAGGATGTAAGGACATGTATTTTGATATATATTATTCATGATACGTATGATTCTGATTTATCATGATGATGTGATGACGTGTTCTAATATGATACATGTGTTGACTCAATTACTTGGTTTCTATGTTAGGTTTGTTTTTGCTAGAGTACAAGATTGGGATATAGGGTTGGGAATACTCATACACACTAGTGTCTTTCCCTGTGTGCATGCACTTAACCTATGGACACACTCTGCTAGTAAGTGCAACTTGCATCTCAATTTTGCTAGTTTTATGGCTAAGCCTCCTTTCCATTTATTTCCCCTCCCAACCTACCTAACCTGGGTCCTAGGTTCACTGACCAGGGTCAGTTCACCCACTTGCACATGCCACCTTTAACTTGAAGCAATCTCATGTCTACACATATGTGTGTTAGTGTATATGTTCGGGATATATTAGACAACCAGAGAGAGAGAGTGTGTGTGTTAGTGAGACTGAGTAATCCCTTGAATTGAACTTTTTTTTCTTTCCAAATTTCAATTGAAGTTGTATTAAGTGTGTGCTGAACGTTAGTTTTGTGGTGAAGTGTGTATTGATCATAGTGAGTTTTCAACATTCTCGAGCATTCCTAAGTCGGCTTAATCCTTTCCTAGCAACTTGAGGTAGAGATTTAAATGCTATCTTGTTGATTATGTGTTGGTTACACATATACAACATCATTGGTATTGTTGTTTAGATGGTGTGATGCTTAACATAAAGATTGATATGGTTTGAGAAGAAAGATGATGAACAATTAAATTGATTCATGCTTAGTAGTTAATGTATTGATAAACTTAGGTTATGATGATGTTGATATACTATTGAAGATTGAAAATGGACACAAACTTTAAAGAAAATGGTTGAATAAAAAAAAATGAATTCCGAATCAAGGAAGCCAAAATAGAGTATAATTTTCTATTGGTGTAGAAGGCCCCTGTGCGCATCATTGAGTTTCAAGCGTGCACATGGACCTGCTGTTTGGCTCCCAATGCGCACAGACTGATTCATTAGCTCTTGTGCGACCCTATTCTTTACCTCGTGTTCACGAGAGAGATTTTTACAAATCTTTACCAAAATATCTTTAAGAAACAAGAAAAAGTTTTTCTAAGGATATTGATATTGATGTGAACATACGTCTCATGGTGCATATAACAAAACATAAAAACTTTATTAAAACATCCCGACATCAACAAAAAATAAGTAAATGACATAATTAACCTTTTATCTTAGTTAACCGTTTAATAGTTTGTTAAAGACTATCATAATCATATGTTTCATCTAATCCATTATACTATCAACATCAACTCAACTCGACACATCCCAATTCAACGCACACAATTGTGTGAAAGAATGTGTGAAGTGCTAGTATCAAACAATCAACCAAACAAACAAGTGCGGAAAAATAAAGTGATATAAGGATTTAACGTGCAAAACTTAAACCAAGAAAAACCACAAACTTTAATCACTATACAAGTCAGGTTATAAAGTTAGAACCACAAAGTTATCCAATCGACACCCCTTGATCTCTTGTGTTGAAACTTTGCTTGTATCCAAATGATGAACCCTCACTAGCAAAAGACCAATCCTCAAATGCTTTAAGATTATGAACACCAAAGTGTGAAGCTGTTTGGTATAAGAACTCTTAAATCAATATAGGTAGCTTTTTTTCCTCACGTTCTCTATTTGTAGAAACCCTAGGAGAAGGTCTCTATTTATAGAGCACTCCAACAATCCAATCCTATATATGATTGTATAGTTTTCTATTTCCAAAATCTTTTAAAAGACTTTCCAAAATCCTTGAATATTAGGAAACATTCCTTAAAATATCTCCAACCTCATTAAGCAGTCGAAAACTTTTCAAAAATCTTTCAAACTTATACCTTTAACACCTTAGCCAAATGCCTAAAAATACAAGTTTAAAATCATTATTTAGTTCACCAATTTGCCAATTACAAAAATAAACCTAGCAATCTCCCCCTTTGGTAATTTTGTGACAAAAACAATGCTCCTATATATAATCTAAGAAATTACAACATTTCCCAATATTTAAAAACTCAATCAAGCTAAACTCCCCCTTAATATGTGAACTTGTGAGCTCTCCCTAGATCAATGTTCCTATATAAACCTGCACATCACTTAAACAAAACACTTTGTGAAAAGTATTAAGTTCAAAATGAAAAAAATCAAACTCTTCTCTCCCTTTTTGTCATAAAATTAATAAATATGAAACCAATAAAAGAAAGAGTGAGAAATATGGAATATGAATCAATGAAGATAAGGGGAACAGGAAAATATGCAACAACAAGAAACCTGCAAACGATCTAACTAATCAACTAAATTATCATAACAACAAATTATCCAACTAACCAAAAATATAAGCATCCATTCAAAATATCCACCTAACCAACATATGTAAACATTACAACTAAAGTAAAAAATATTCAAAATCCATCTAAGGTCTCCCCCATTTTGTCATGGCAATATAATCACAAAAATATCACAAAAATTCAAAAATATTATCTCTAGTATACTCAATGACTTACCAACTACTTAGCTAAATACTTAGTGACCAATGGGTTTAAAATCCTACAAAATTCACTAAGTTGTGCACCAGAAAAAATAAATTACAAAAATAAAAATTGAACCAAAGGTAATTGAACCAAGTTTGAGCAATTAAATTATCAATTCAAACTTTAATCTTCTCACACACTATTTTAAATATACCTATGGAGATTGAATAATTAAACAAATTGAAAAATCACTAAGGCATAACTTGTAATACTTACAATCTCTTAACATAACCCCATATAATGTTCAAGATCATACAAGTGATACTCTAAGTGCACATGTAATTTTAAGAATCATCAAACTAAATACAATGGAACATTAAACTCATAAATACTGGGATAGAATGCTTTTCAAATGCCATAGGTTGCAATGGGGATATAAAATAAAATAAATTTAGCACTATTAAACTTATACCTCCCAATTTTTTTCTTTTTCCAATCAATTTTGTATGGGAATTTATTTGGAATTTCTTTTTTTGGTGACAACCTAATGTGCATGATGGCTTTCACATGTTTATAGGTAGGTAGCTATTCCCTTAAAATGTCTTAACTTAGAGGGTGGTGATTTTGATAACCAACATGTCATTAAGGAGCTTATCACTAGTCCCATCAGCAGCTTTTTCCACATTTCTACTTGAAAGGCCCAATATACACATGTGAACAAAGAATAGAATTCTAAACGGCTAGTACAAAAATAGTGTAATATTGCATCTAGTAAGAATTAATCTTTGTGTTTTAACCATTTAAAAAATCACAAGCATAATAAAGAACACTCAATGTATGTTATAAGAAAAGAAATCAAGTAAAGCAAGTAATACACATTGATGGTGTTCAATTTATTTATTCTAAAATTCCAAGAGTTAAAAAGATAATAGTACATGATAAAAACTTATTATGCTCCCCTTTAGTCCAAGATACCCTATTTTTTTTAACTGATAATACTTGGCCTAAGTAATGGCACACGCATCTAGGGAAATTTGACAAAATTCAAACCTAAGGTGTTAAAGAGGCTAAGAAAAGAGTTATAGACAATAAAGAATATACTTCTCAACAAAAATTACCAACAAAGACAAAAAAGAGGGGCAGTAGAGAATAAACGAAAAAAGGCAGCAAAAAAAAATCACAACTCCTAAAACTATGCCAGCGGTAATCACAGACTAAGAAAAAAATAAACACTAAGCACACCCTAGTCTATCTCATACTACCAACTACTTATCATCAAATTTTATGCTTTTTTCATGCCTAGGGGCTTTACATGTATTCAAATCATCCTTTCTAACCCAAATTGCATGAGTTTTTATTTGAGATTTCCTATCTTAGTATACCTTTTTCTTAGATGTGGTGATTTTTTTGACAAATTAAAAATTTTTTCTTTCGCTTTGAAAAATGTCTCACCAGCCTAGTAATGAAAAATTTAGAGTCATAAGTGGGAGTGTAGCCATGAAGGATTTGAAACCTATTTGACAATTTTGGTTGAAAGCTTTTATTTTTGTTAACATAGGTTTTAGGCAAATCATAACAGTTGGGGCGAATATGACCATGCATCTCACAATGATGGCAAACTGGCACAAAAGATGATTTAGTGAACATACCTCGAGACTTATCTTTTATCAATTGAGTCAGACCTTGATTCATGTGAGTCTCTTCCTTTTGTGGGGGTGTAGAGGTGGAAGCTTGAGTGGTTGGATCAGACAGTTAGGTAGGCGCCTTCATGAATGCCTTTGGAGCATTGTTTAATTTTTCATCCTTTGAATTACTTGCTCCAACAAATCCCATTCCCTACCTATCTATGGCACTTTGTTGAGAACCCAAGATTTCATGAAGATTTTTTGAGGGTTTTGCTTAACTTCACTTGGAGTTCATACAGTTCGCTTCGAATTTCCTCACACTCTTTCTCCTTCACCTCTTATTTGTCTCTAAGCACTTCGGCTATGTCTTTTAAGGTCTCATACTTAACTTTAAGTTTTTGTAAAGAGTTCTCCACTTCAAAGTGTTGAGTAGTCAGACTTTTACACTTGCTAATTAGGGTCTCCTTTTCCTACTTTAAGACTCGACTTGCAACTTTCAACCTAGAATTTTCCTTTAGCAATTTTTGGCTGCTTCAATTAGTTGAGCATTAGTTTCAGCATCAAAATCAATATCATCATTATCAGACGAAGAAGAAGAATGATTTAACTCAAGTTTTGAAGACTCACCAATATTAGTAGAAATATTGCGAGAAGTATTTAACTTACCAACATCCTTATAGAATTCAGTAATACTTAAAAAATTCTTTTCATCAAGGATTGCCATGAAATCTAAAAATTGTAGGATACTTCATGTGGTGGGTTGACAAATTCTAGCTTTACAGGATCTCTCACCTATGTGGTAAAAACCCTAGGCAAACTCCTACTTTGATACCAATTAAAAAAATATGTGAAGTGTTAATATCAAACAATCAGCCAAACAAACAAGTGCAAAAAAATAAAGTGACAAGGATTTAACGTGGAGAACCCAAACTAGAAAAAACCACAAAGTTATTTCACTATATAAGTCAGGTTACAAAGTTAGAATCACAAATTACCTAATCGACACCCTTGATCCCTTATGTTGAAGCTTTACTCATATCCAAACAATGAAATCTCACTAGCAAAAAACCAATCTTCGAATCCTTGAAGATCATGAACACCAAAGTGTGAGTTATTTGGCTAAGAGATTCAGAGAACTCTTAAATAATGTAGGCAGCTTTTTTTTTTTCTCACGTTCTTTATTTGTAGAAACCCTAGAAGAAGATCTCTATTTATATAGCACTCAAACAATTCAATCCTACATATGATTGTATAGTTTTTAATATCCAAAATCTTTTGTAAAATACTTGAATATTAGGAAACCTTCCTTAAAATATCTCCAACCTCGTTAAGCAATTGGAAACTTTTCGAAAATCCTTCAAACTTATACCTTTGACACCTTAGCCAAATGCCTAAAAGTACAAGTAAAATTATTGTTTTGTTCACTAATTTGCCAATTACAAAAATAAATCTAACACGTAACTCACGCTCACACAACACACACCATATATGGGTAAGTACAAACCGTCGCCTAGCATATTGAGATGTACTACACATCATATAAAGAAGTGCCTACAAAACAAATATAAGGGTGGGTACAATCCTTTGCCCAGTGTACCGAGATGCACCCAAGTGATATATAGTCCCTCGCTCAGCATATCAGGACACATTCACAACTCCACATAGATAGCTAATGGTTTTATGAAATAATACACAATTCCTCGCTTAGCATACCAGGATATCTATATCCTTTAATCAGATAGCTAGGATAATGAATTTTCAACATTGTTTTGTAAGATTTAAGCCCATTGGATACGATAACCAAGTCGGCGTCGTTATATAGGTTACTAACCTACTAGAATGATAATTATACTATGCACAGATTTAGGGACTTTCAACCATGAGTATAATGATACCCCCTATTTTTCAGTACCTTTTTACACAAAATCAATACTCAACTCACACCCCAATAATAGGTTATCACAAACTCAACTTAATACAACTCAATGGAATAACATAAATCACGAACACGTCAGGAATCTAAGTTTAGCATATACTACTGCACTAATTCTCATAACCCACAATCATAGTATTAATAGAAATAACATACACCAATCTAGAAGTATTAACATATATGATCCCACCATAATCAAGTATGCACATTTTAAACATAGTCCTTGTAGCAGGTAAGTGAAGTCAAATATGCCTCTGCCGTTTAGACACCCATCCAAATAAAAGACCATTCGCACAACAGTGAGGACGGATGGTTGTAGAGACAGCCCAATGAAAAAGGACAGCAACTGGCAAGCAGCACCCAGGTATTTGTCTGGACAGGCGTTCGCATAACTCAACCATATGGACAGCTGTTCGGGTAATAATGCACAGAAATTTAAATACAATTTAGATTAGGCTCTATTCTTCCATTTCCAATCTAATTTCATTTCATTATTTAATGACCCAAATTTCTTAACACTTTTCCTTAAAAATTAATAACATATGTGTTCTCTATTTAGCTACAACATCAAATTAAGCACTTAATCATATATATGGCATTGAATTCATCCTTGGTTCATTTGCAACTTATGTAACCCAAACCCTTGTTCATAAAGCCACAAGCACTCAAAATTGGCAAAACAAAACCATATTCAGGTATAAAGAACCCTTACCTCATATCCAAGAATCTAATGCAAAGGAGATGATGCAAGAATGATGACAAGTTGGTGGCTTCACTCTCATTTTCTTTCTTCTCTTCTTCTATATCTTTTCTTTTTTTTTTTTCTTCTACTCTAGCTCTCAAAATTCACACTATATTTTCCTCCTGGTCCCTCAAGTTCTTAGCCCTTACTTCTCAGCTCTCAATTCTTAACTCTTAACCTTCTCTCAAACCACTCTTTCCCTCTAACACCCACATGCAGAAGTGTATATAGTAGAGATGAGGTGGTCAACAAGACAACCACATGGAAGGCTTGTGGACAACTGGCCAATTATGAAATGTAAGTGGGTCATCCAGTAATGCAGGGGTGGAAAGTTGTCAAGAAAAACCTAAAAAACACACTATCATTTGCATGGTCATCCAAACGATCCATCATTGGGGCACACATGCAGACAGGGTCCTATACGTAAAAAAATTAAGTGTTAAAAATGCTCAAATGTTACAAAATGTCAATTTTGCCCTTATAAATTTAACAATGATATATAAATATCAAAAAAATAATAAAATATTTTGAATAAATACCGGGTCCCTACATATGTAATAATCAATACAAATTTACAACATAATTTACTATTTTATCCTTAAATCAAATGAATTTAAGTCAAAAGTTAATTTTCAAAATTATAAAAATTTGATAAGAGTCCAAAATCAAGTAGCACTAAATTGAATTATTCTCCTATATATTTTAAACAATTTATGTAATATATTACATAGTATAAAGAATTAGGAAGGTATACTGTTTGCACATTTTTCCATCTCTAATTATGATGACTAAAGAAAAAGCTAAAAAATTGGTCGTCCAATATTGCAAGATAATTTATGATTTTTGCAATTATTTGCACGAACATGTTGGAATCACACGGACTTAAAGAATATAAATATTGATATATAAGCACTGAATAATTACCAAAAAAAAAAAAAAAAGATATATAAGCACTGAAGGTTATCACTACCTTCTCATCTAAACTTTAAATTCGCTAAGTTTTTTATGAAAAATGGGGACTTGAATATGGATACACTAAATGTGGTGAAGGAAAATATAAACCCAAAATAGATTATCACTTTGAAGACATGAGCTACAGAATTAAAAGAATTTAAATGTGGTAAATAGAATGTAAAAGACATTCAAATTAAATTGTATTAAAGATAAAAAAAAGTTGAAAGGACATAATTAAATTTCACCTAAGATGAAATGTACATGTAAAAATAAACTGTTATTAGTGACCAGAGAAAATTAAAATTGATAGATTTGTGATGATGTTGTGCCTCATTTCTTTGGCTGCATTCATGTATATTTATTGTAATAGAGAATAACCAATTTGTTAATTATAACTTCGGGAAACTCATTACCATTTTTTGAACTATTTTGAGTGATTGCAACTTCTAACAACTTTTCAATAATTTTTAACTTTGTTAATGGTAATTTTGAGTAACTCATTACTATTTTTTTTTACTATTTTGAGCGATTACAATTTTTAATAGTTTCTAATATTCTATGTAGTGGCATTACGCTTGAATTTCAACGTCAAATATTTTTTTTTTTTGAAAAAGGAAAAGTCAATATGAGCCAACATCCATCAGCTATCCTCATCCAATAGGCCGATGTTCTTTCATTATTTGGTCGATTTGCTTGGTTTTGACAGTTGGTTACATTTTGGTTGCCTCGTTTCGTATCTTCCCCGAGGTCCCAATTTTATTGCAGAGCTTCCATTCAAATCCTTCAAAGTCCATTATCCAATCACAAGGTGCCTTGGTTATCATTCTTCTTTCGGCTTATTACTTCTCTTTTCGGCCTGTATTAATTGGTCGAAATTCTTGGCCCATTTTCTTCCTATAAACCCCCCCTCTGTGCAACAATTGTGATGAATAAAAAACGGTCTTTACACTCTGTAAAAAAATTAAAAATTACTAATATCTTTAATTTTATGACTTTTTTTTATTAAAATTTAATGATTTGCGTGTGTGGATAGTTTGCTATTCGCATTCATATAATATATTAAGGGTGTGTTTGGAGTGATAAAAAATAAAATAAATTGACCGTTCGTAATGCGTGTAGTGAAAGAAAAAAATCGATGTGATATAAAGTTAATAGAGATTTATAGAGTTTTTCGTTATTTGTTTGTAAACCAAACGGAGCCTAAAAGTAAAAGACTTTCAAAGCGAATAAAACATGTATAAGTGAAAATTTTATTTTATTGTTAAATGCTTCCTTTTTTTTTATCAGTATATTGAATTTTTTATTTTAAAATATATTTTTATTTTTTTAAAAAAGTATGTACCATCTAAAAATTAAAAAAAAAATATCTATTTTTATTAAAAAAACTGTATAACACAGAAAAAGTCGTTTCCTGCTTTAGTAAGAATAGGGTTTAAAGCTAAGTCTTTTTTTTAATCTCTCTCTAATTTTTGTTTTAGTTTTTAGAAGTTCAAGCAGTTGTTTCAATGGAGAACAAAGAAAAAAAATATTTTAAAGGAAAATAAAAAATTATAGTTGTTTGTCTACTTAAAAATCTTAAGTGGCATTTGGCTTGTTTTTCTATTTTCTGTTTTTTTTATTTTATATATTTTATGTTTTAAAAATCTTAAAATAGGAAAGCAGAAAATGCTCCACTTTTCTTAGTTTGAAATTTTACTTATTTTGAATTAAAAACGCTCAAAATAAATTTTTGATATTTTTCATTTGATGTGTAAACCTATTTTTTGTTTTTTAAAGAAAAATTTAAAAACATAAGTGATCAAATGCGTTTTGAATTATTTTATTTGTTTTGAAAAGTGTAAAATGATAAATAAGCTCAAAGTAGAAAATAAAAAATAAAAAAATAAACCAAAACACACCTTAAATTTTAGAAATTATTTCGAAAAGTACGAAAGCAACTTCCAAGATTATTTTTTTTTTCCGTTAGTGGTTCTTGTACTTATTTAAATCATCCTCTAATTAATCTGTATAAAAATTTGAATTTAAATAAAGTTTAATGTCAACGTTCTATCAATTTTATTTGTATATTTGACGTCAAAATTCTAAATGCAATTTTAAACTTTTCTATTAAGAAAAATTTAGAAAAAGGAATTTTTAGGCTAAAATTTTAGTTTTAATAAACCAAAATTTTTTATTTTTAATTCCACATTGCACATAATTTAATCTCAATTGAAGTGTAATAAAAATTATTCGACAGATGGCATATGACTTGGTTTAGTCTTAGTATTTGTTTTGGGCATATGAGGCTTACATCCCATATTATATGGTGGTAGTTTTTGGACGATGACTTTCCAGAGTGGACGGAGATATTTTTTTTAATATGTATTATTTATGTAATTTATAATTAATTCAAATGATGTTATATAAGTGAGTTGGTGCCTAATTATATCTAATTTGTAAGTCTTTATTATTCATTTTATACACCATTACAATAAAAATTCAACCTATTATGGATTCTTATTTTTTGTTTTTTAATGCTGTTCTAAAAATTGGTGAAAATATTGTAATTTTGGACGCTTGCTTTTTTTCTAAATTATATGTGTTCTTTTTTATACTCATCCCTCTCTTTGGATAAAATTTTATCTTTTTGTATATTACAAGGGTTTTATTCACAAATTTGTTATTTTCAATTTAGTTTTTAAGTATAGAAGGCAGATGTCAAATACTTTTTTATTTTTTTTTTACTTAAATGTAAAAATTTTATTTAACCATTAATTGTAAACTCAATGAAATTTTTTTAGTCATTAATTTTTTATAATTATTTTTATGAAGAAAGGTAATATAGTAGGGTTCAAGTTACGTAAAAGTATCCTCTGAATGTACTAATTTGTCTAAGCTTTTGATTTCTTCTTTCTTTTTTTTTTTTAATTTTTTTGGCTTAACCTTTTTTTTTTTCCAATAATTGTTCACTTAATTTTAATTTTTATTTTATAGTGTCAATTTTTTTTATTTGTTTTAAGGGAACCATTCACTTATCTCTTTCGATTAATGATTTTTATCTCTACGAATTAGTTTATTACTTTTATATTTCAATTTTAATTTGACATATTTATTTGCCAGGGTGTCTTTAGACGCGGACAAATAGTTGTATTTTATGTGAGCGCTAATTTTACTTTGGTGAGACTAGCGAACAAAAGATACAAAAGAAACAAAAGCTAATAACTAAGATGATTAAAAAAAAAAAAAGGGGGGGGGGGGGGGAATGGAAAAAGGGTTGGGTAGAAAAGAATGCTTGAAGTCGGGCCAAAACAAAAGACGGGGTATTTGTCTCACGCGACTTGGGTGAAAGCGCGAGGGTTAAAAGAGAGCGAGCGATTGACAAGAGGAATGGGGAGAGAGCGTGCAAAAAATCAGAAACCCTAAATCACCCGAGATTGGGAGAAAAAAAGGGGAAATCGGTCCACTCGCTGAGCCCCCACGCGTGGATTTGCAGCGGCAGAAGATGGACTGGAGCTGATAGAGAGAGAAAGAGATGCTAATGCTCTTGTATTAAACCCAGGTAGCCTTATCTCCCTTCCCTTCCATTCCCCCACCCCTCTCTCTCTCTCCCTATTATTATCTCTCTCTCTCTCTCTCCCCCCTCTCCCCCCTCTCCAATCTTTGTCCGACACTTATCTTTCCTTCAATCTATGTATCTGCGCCCTCATATATGTATTTATATATCTTTCTGTATGTCTCTCTCTGTGTATGGTGTTTGTGGGCATGACTTAACTCCGAAAAATGGAATGTGATCTGGGCTGGCCATTTCGTTTAGTATTTGTTTGTTCTTTTGAAATTCCTCTTCCTGCAAAATCAACTATAAGCATTATCTGGACATACGATTGGAAGTCGACCATACATAACAACTGGGTAATTGTAAATGATAAAAATTTAAAAATTGACAAAGCAAAGAACGTAAAGAAAGAAATCGTTTACAGTGGGTACCTCCCACTTCTGGTAGCTGACTGTTTTTCTCAAAGAATTTACTTCACCCTGAATACAATGAATCTTTAATCTTCCATTTTGAATAGGTGGTCATTCCCCACCAACCCAACCCGGAAAAAAAAAAAAAAAAAAGAAAGAAAAAAGAACTTGAAGTTGTTAGTTATATCTTTTTTTCTCTTTTTTTTCCTTGTTAAATACAACCCAACACGTGTCAGTATAGATCTCATTTTAAGTTTCTATTTCAGAGCATCTTGTTGGAGCTGGTACTGTCAATTGGATTGCAATGATATACTTCCTTACATGCAAGACTGGGCAAAGTAATATTACTGAACAATTATCATGCTCTTCGGTAACTATGCGACAAACTGCAAAACATGAAGGATATATCATGCTCTTCGAGTCATATAATGTTCAAATAGATTTTTCCTTGCTAGAAGGTCGATTGTGCTTCATATAAAGATTGTAAAGTAGTGCTTCATATAAAGATTGTAAAGTAATACGAGGATATAGTCTAATTACACAACATAGGTTAGTTGTATTAAATGTTATTTAGAAGTCGAAGAGAAAGAACAGGGAAAATGCACTTTCAAGAACTAAGTGGTGGAATCGAGTAAAAAAACAAGTGACCTTTTAAGGATAAAGTGCTCAATAAAGAAAAATGTAATCTAGATGATGAATAAATATCCCTTGGAATAAAATGACTAGATATATTAAAGCACTGACCATAGAGATTATAGGCATATTTAAGGGGAAGTGACCATCTTCAAAGGAGACTTATGGTGAAGCAAGGAGGTATACGTGGAGATTAAGGCTAAGAGAAAGTGTTATAGGAATTTTCTTAGGTGCGAGGATGAGGAAGCAGATGAAATGTGCAAAATGGTCAGACAATGAAATATATCATAACTTTTGGACAAAAGATGGGGAGAAAAATATCTATAAGTTGGTTAGAATAAGAGAAAGGAAACGTAAGAACTTGTATTACATTGTGTATAAGAATTGAGTATAACAAAGTTTTGGTAAAAGAAGAGGTAAAGTTATTTTGATATGTAGTTTATTAGTCGCCACGAGAATAATTTGTGTCCAAATGGTGTTTTTATTGAAACTTGAAAGTGCTTAAGGGATGATTGGAAAATTTGGTTGGCGAAATTGTTTTAAAAGGATCTTATATACTAATAAGATGCCTAGTGAAGGGATGAAATGTATTTTAGTGCATGTATTTTAGTGCCTATTTATAAGAATAAAATGGATCTCTGAGAGTTTAAGAACTATTGAGGCATTAAGTTTATGGGTCACACTATGAAATTTTGAGAGAGAGTGATTGAGGAGAGGCTAAGGGTGTGTTTGGAGTGGCAAAAAGTTAGTATAAATTGGTATAAGTTACAGCCTCGTAATTTGTGTGAAGTGTGTAAAAAATTATAGTTTTTTTTAGAGATTTTTGTTTTTTTAGGGTAAAATTTAGAGCTCCAAATGGAGCCTAAGATGCTTGACCAAACTATTCGATATCCTATTTGGCTTTATGCATAGCAGATTGACTATAGAAGTTATTTTCACAATAAGAATATTGATACGAAAATATATTGAGAACAAAAAAAAATATTCATGTAATTTTTGTTGATTTAGAGAAAGTATACTACAAGGTCCCAAGAGAAATTTTATGGTGGACGTTGGAAAAGAAAGTAGTAGTTATGAAATGTATCAATCAATGTTATGTATTGAGGAGCGATTACAATCATAAGAACGGTCGGCGGAGATATAAATGATTTTTCAATTACAATTAGTTTGCATCAAGTATCCTTTTTGAGCCCTTATCTTTTCATTTTGGTTGTGAGCCCGTATCTTTCCACTTTGGTTATGAACTAGCTTACAAAACATATTCAAGACATCACATTAATAGTTGAAACTAGGCCCAAGGTTAATCATAAATTAGAATTTTAGATGCAAAATAGGCTGTAGAGGTTTTCATAGATGGTGCATCAATGTGTTAGATCCCCTTAGCTTTATGCTCTCCATCAATCCTCTCATTTGTCTTTATATCTTGAATAATGATTGAATAAGGGATGAACATGAAATGAAGGTACATATGAGATAGAAGATAAATGCAAAGAAGGAAATCGATAAATTGTACCAATTCCCCAACTTGGTTATTAGAGCAGTTACATGTAGCAACAGGAGGAATAGTAGATGAATGCTGAATGTTAAAAAATAGTTTAGGTATTTTAGGCATATGGTTTGAAGCACTATAATTAAGAATTCAAGGGACGGGCAAACATGCATATGGTTAAGATTTTACATATTGTTATGTAAGTTGATTATGTCAAGATTGAAGACTAGCTTGTTGTACTAAAGCTCTAAGGGATTTTCAAGTTTGTGACACGCCAGGAATATATGATATAGGAGGAGTGTTTGAAATATGGTAGTAGAATGGGAAATAGTATGATCGTTGATTCTTGTTGTTGGTGGTTGAGGTCGGCGTTGAGGCTTCAATTATATGGGAATAATCCTGAGTGTCATCAATTGAGGGAGTCGCCAGAGGCAAGTGGGGTTAGAGTTAGGGCAGTTTGGAGTTGGGGGGAGGTTAAACTTATGGGGGCTAGTGTGGCTACAATTAGGTCAATGAATAGCGCCGCATATTATGTGACTGGACTTTGCGTGGATTATGACCATTTAATAAGGTGAGGTTATCATGGGACTTGTGATGTTTCTCTTTAGATTGATTGAGGGAGTTTTGAAAGATACCTTAATTTAATATATTAATTTAATATATATAACATGTAATTTAATATATTAAATTAATTATTGATAAAATTAATTATTAATTACATTATATTTAATATATTTTTATTATATTTTAATATATTAATCTAGCATATATGAAATAATATATATATATTTATATTTGCTGTAATTGGAGGTGGGTGAAGAGGCGGCGGTTGTCGGCAGTGATCGGAGGTAGGTGGGGGTGAGCATGGTGGTAGCGGTAGTCGGCAATAACTGAATGTGAGTAGCGATCAATAGACGGTGGTGGCTAATTGTGAGTGATGATTATGATAGGTAGTGATTATGGAAGAAAATGAAAACCAAAAATAAAAACCTGAGAAAACACTTTTTCATGTTTTCATAGTTTTTAAAAAGTTTGAAAATAGTTTTCATTTTCTTGAAAACTGAAAACTGAAAACAAATTTGCTAGGCGAGTTTTCATGTTTAGTTTTCAAAAAAATGAAAACAAAAACAGAAAATTGAAAATAAAATGGTTGCCAAACGAGCCATTTCATTCCTTAATTTATTCCTCTTTCCTTCTTTTTACAATATTGTAATCCTTATCTTTGTATAGGGTGTCAAGCCTTCCATTCATTCGGTCCTCCTTTGCTGACATGTTAAAACAAGCCGGTTTTCGTCAGGCACTTTGGTGCACAAACTAGTTTTTGGGGTTTGATTTCCACCAGGAGTTCCAACAACTCATAAAAAAGAAAAAGAAAATAGATAACAAACTTGCTAAACAAAAACTATATTACCAAAATTTCAATTTTATACAAAACTTTGAGCGTGCATTTCTTAAAAATATTAGGTTTATGCTCATCTTGTACAACAGAGAAAACTTTCTCCTCAATTCACTAATGTTATTACCTAATGATCAAGAATGCTAGAAGGCTGTAAGACTAGATGCAACCTGTGCAGAGTTTGGTTGCATTTTAGGTAATTTCTTGTTCTCCTGATTGGCTGCTTAAGCTTTTGTATAAGTGATCCTTAAAGTTTCTCCTTTGTTCTTTTCCTTGATTTTCATATTTTTTGACCTCCAAGTGATAAGTAAGTTTCTTTTTTGCCTTTTTAGCAATGTGTGATGCCTTTTCTATGGATGTGTTCTAAAATATTAAATCAATTTTGACTAAGTAGGTTGACATTTGATTGTCCTTGGATGGTGCGGTAAAGCTATATTATTTTTAATACTCCTTTTTGTGTTTTTCCTGGTAAAAATGCTAAGATTTTAGGAGCAGCTTTTTAATAATAATAATAATATTGTGTGTATTACATACTAATTAGAACAAATCCAAATAGAGAAAGAAGGCCAGGTGGTGCTAGTTTCGAAGGAGGTGCAGGTGTTTCAACCGGCCATGAGAAAGTTGAGCTGAGAGTTGGGATATCCCTTTTTTTTTTTTTTAGTTGAAACGCTGTTCTGCTTTATGCATTAAAACTGATTTTGTGTCTCTTATATATCCCCTTTTCATTGCTTGATCAAGACCTTTGGTTGACCAGCTTCGAACAGTTGAGATTGAGAATGTTAAATGAGAAACCTGGACTGTTCACGTCTCCCACCGAGGCAATCTAAGGGCTCAGAACTGCCACACATCCACTATTATATTCACCGCACATTGAAGGCTCAGATTAGTTTGCCTCTTTCCTGTTATAAAACTTCTTCCTTCCTCTCTCCTTAGCTCTATTGCCTCAATGACTCCAAGTCTTTCTCTGGTATAATCTACTTCACCAAACCCTAATTCGGTGGTCTAAAACTGAGCATCGATGACAATGACTCCCTTCCATCGTTGGCAAACATGCTTTCTGTGCCAAAACTACCCCAATCCCTTTTGTTATACACATCCCCTTCTTCTTACACTCAACTACCGGAGTCATGTAACAATATGCCTCTCAGGAAGCTTTTATTAATGCACACTGTTCTCAAGCACAAGCTCCATGCCTCAAAGTTTCCAAGTATCTCCCTCCAAGCATGGGCTCTCTGTCTTTGAGGATTGACGAGGACTTCTCCCATATGCCCCACACCTTGGTTATGGATTTCCCTCTTAGTTCCACCTCCCTCATAGCAGTGGATAATCTCCAAGTTCCATCAGGCATAGAGTACTTTAGTGGAGCCTTGATTAAAGGCAGTGTATGGAAACCACATTCGGGAATACCAGGTACTTGTGGTATGGAGGCTAAAGTAAAGCATTTGTTGTGACACCTGTCCTCCCTTGAAGGTCTTTACCTCAATTGACCACGAGAGGGAGGATTCAACACGAAGATCATCCAGTGATGAGAAGATATGTAGTATCATACCACTAGGGAACATCTTGCCATCTTTGTGGTCTAGGTCATGTCGTGGAGCTTCGGCGCATATGCTAGAGACTACTTCAAATTTCTTAGGACACGACAAATAGCTTCAAAGTGAGGAATATGAGGAGCATGCATAAATTGGCTAACAATAACCACTGCATAGGTAATATCAGGATAAGTGATTGTGAGATAAATGAGTTTCCCTACCAAGCGGTGATAATGGCTCACGTCAGAAAAGAGCTCACCAGAAGTAGTATCCAATCTGGTGGAAGGATTCATAGGAGTATTAGCTGAACAAGCACCCAAAAGTCTAGTCTTCGAAAGTAAATCCAAGACATATTTGCGCTAACAAATAAAAATCCCTTGGGAGGAGCTGCAGTCTCAAGTCCTAGAAAGTACCGAAGGCATCCAAGATTCTTAGTGTGAAACTGAGTAGCAAGATGTTTTAAAGCTACAATACCAAAAGTATCATCACCAGAGATAATAATGTCATTCACATACACAATCAGGATGATAGTGCCAGAAGAAGTATGTGAAAGCAATTTTATTTCTTCTGCTATTTCATAGAATCTACAGCTCGGTATATATATACATAGAAAGGATAACTGCTTTCATATTTGTAGTAGTCAGCAGCATAAGATTAAGGGAAACAAACTCCTAAAAATCAGGAAACTAACTCCTATAAATTAGAGCTCCTATAAATCTGCAACGGAATGATTCTAATCTACTTAAATCTTATCCAATCATTCCTAATATAGCTCTATACAGATCTAATCCATCTTACAGAATTTATCTACACTCTCCTTCAAGCTGGGAGTATATGTTAATCATTCCCAGCTTGTTTACCAGCTTTTCAAAGCTTGGTTTGTGTAACCCCTTCGTCAAAATATCAGTTGTTTGCTCTTTAGTTGGGATATAAATTAAAGAGACCTTCATTGTCTATTTTTTCCTTGATGAAGTGTCGATCAACCTCAACATGTTTAGTATGATCATGATGGACTGGGTTCTGTGCTATGCTCATTGCTGCCTTATTGTCACAGTATATCTTCATAGGAGTCCTGTTAGGCATCTTCAATTCCTTCAACAGCCTCTCCAGCCAAATTCCTTCACAAATTCCATGGGCTAAGGCTCGAAATTTAGCTTCTACACTACTTCTTGCGACCATAGGCTGTTTTTTGCTCCTCCACATTACTAAATTGCCCCATAGATAGGTACAATAGCCTGAAGTAGACCTTCTATCAATTGAGGAACCTGCCCAGTCTACATCGGTGTAGATTTCCACCATTCTATGGTTCCCTTTCTTAAAGAACAGTCTTTTTCGTGGTGTGTTCTTCAAATACTTTAAGATTCTTAGCACAGCTTCAATATGGGTCTTCTTTGGGGAATGCATGAATTGACTAACCATGCTAACAGCAAAGGAAATGTCTGGTCTAGTATGTGACAAATAAATTAACTTTCCCACCAACTTCTGGTACCTTTCTTTGCTGACTTCTTCTCTTCCGTCAAGCTCTAGCTTAACATTGGAGTCCATGGGAGTCTCGGTTGGTCTGCAGCCCGGCATATCAACTTCTTGAAGCAAATCAAGCACATATTTTCTTTGATTGATAGTGATTCTTGCACTGCTGCGAGCCACTTCCATTCCAAGAAAATATCTTAAAGTCCCTAGATCCTTTAATTCAAACTCCCCTTCCAAATATTCC
This sequence comes from Vitellaria paradoxa, assembly GCA_019916065.1. Lineage (NCBI taxonomy): Eukaryota > Viridiplantae > Streptophyta > Magnoliopsida > Ericales > Sapotaceae > Vitellaria > Vitellaria paradoxa. The sequence continues at coordinate 26,587,529 of CM034239.1, forward strand.
TTCAAGGACTTTAATTCTCCAAGATCATTCCCTGTGACAATTATATCATCTACATATACAATGAGAATAGCAATTTTATCATCATTAGAGTGCTTGTAGAACAGTGTGTGATCAGTTTGGGCTTGAATAAAACTTTTCTTCCTAACTGCTTGAGTGAATTTGTCAAACTATTCTCTTGGCGATTGTTTCAGCCTGTAGAGAGACTTTTTCAACTTGCAGACCTTGTTGTTTCCCTTAAATCCTGGAGGTGCATCCATATAAACCTCTTCATGTAGATCCCCATTTAGGAAGGCATTTTTCACATCTAACTGCCGCAAAGGCCAATCCAGATTTGCTGCCAAGGAAAGTAGGACTCTTATAGTGTTCAGCTTGGCTACTGGAGCAAAAGTTTCTTGATAATCTATCCCATAGGTTTGAGTGAAACCTTTGGCCACAAGTCTACTTTTATATCGACTGATACTGCCATCAAAATTATGTTTTATGGTGAATACCCATTTGCAGCTAATTGTTTTCTTCCCAGCAGGTAGTTCAACCATTTCCTATGGATTATTTCTCCTAAGTGCATCCATTTCCTCCTGCACTGCTGCTCTCCAATTTGGATTAGCTAGAGTTTCTTCAATAGTCTTTGGAATTGCAGTTTCTGACAGAGCAATGGTAAGAGCACGGAAAGGAGTAGACAGCCTGGTATAAGACACATGCTTAGATATAGGATGTGGAGTACAGGACCTTGTGCCTTTTCTGATAGCGATGGGCCAGTCTAGGTCCTGATCTGGAGCCCCAATACTGCACTAAATCTAATTGTCATTAGCTTCACAGTCCTGGGAATTAGGATTCAAGTCAGATTGGCCTTGTTGTCTATGATTCTTCCTGGAGTAAACCAGCAATTGGCCCTCTGGTTGAGAGCCAAGTCTGGCAGTGTCTTCCCCTGACTTTTCTCCCCCTGACTGAGAAGTATCTCCTCTTAGTTCCATAATTGGCTGAGTTAGTTCAAGACTAGACTCAGGTTCAATGTTGGGCACTAAAGGTGAAGCCGAGGATGGAAATGAGACTGTGGACGGAGGAGAGGAAGATTCAGGTAAGGAGGGCTCTTCTTCAGTTTTGTCCCAAGACTTATCTTCACTTAAAGTCTCCCCCTGAAGATAAGTATTGGTGAAGAAAGCTTGGGACTCAACAAAGGAGACATCCATAGAAACAAAGACTCGATGAAGTAAGGGGGAATAACATTTATATCCCTTTTGAGTGGGAGAGTATCCAATGAAAACACACTTGATGGATTTGGGATCAAGTCTGGAATTATTAGGTGAGTGGTTATGGACAAACACAGTACAGTCGAATATTTTTGGGGGTAGAGAAAACATAGACCTGAAGGTGGGATAGTGTTGTAGGAGGATGGTCCAAGGAGAATTAAAATTGAGGATTCTTGAAGGCATTCTATTGATCAGATAGGAGGATGTTAAAACAGCTTCACCCATAGATATTTAGGTATGTTCATGGTGAACATTAAGGCTCTCGCAACTTCAAGAAGATGTCTATTTTTCCTCTCAGTTACACCATTTTGTTGGGGTGTATCTGTGTAGGAACTTTGATGAATTATTCCATTAGAAGCAAGGTAATCAGCTAGAATGGAATTGAAATATTCTCTTCCATTATCAGTTCTTAAGGTTTGAATTAGGACATGGAATTGAGTTAATATCATTGAATGGAAGGACTTAAACACCTGGGCAGCTTCAGATTTCTCCTTAAGAAGGTATACCCAACAGACCCTTGTGTGATCATCAGTGAAAGTGATAAACCAACGAGAGCCAGAGACATTTTTTACACGAGAAGGTCCCCATATGTCACTATGGATTAAAGAAAAAGGTTGAGATTCTTTGTATGGTTTGATGGGGAATTGTGTACAGCAGTGTTTGGCAAGTAAACAAAATTCACAACTAAAGGAACTAGGATTTTTATTGATAAACAAACTTGGAAACAATCGTTTGAGGTAATAGAAATTAGGGTGGCCTAGCCTATAATGCCTTAACATTATTTCATTATCGGAACTAAAAGAAGATGCATTCTCAGCTGTAGCAGTACTCTTTTCTAAGCTGTCCTCAATATCAAAGTAGTAGAGACCATCACAAACTCTAGCATTGCCAATCTTCATTCTCGAACCCAGTTCCTGAAGTTCACAGCCATCAGCACAAAATTTAGCCCAACAGTTTAACTCATGAGTAAGTTTGCTAATAGAAATCAGGTTGCACGTGAGGTTAGGAACATAATGAACAGAGTGAAGTGAGATATTATTTGAGAGGTGAATTGATCCTTTTCCAACAACAGCTGAGTAGGAGCTATCAGCTACCTTGACTCTAGATTTTCTAGAGCAAGGAGTATAATTATATAACAAGGACAAGTTACCTGTCATATGGTCAGAGGCCCCAGAATCAAGCATCCAAGAAGTCTTGTTCTTGGTATGCAGTGCTGTACCTGAAGCAGTTGCAGTAGTGCTTGTGTTACCAATTGTTGTTTGACTGAACAGCCTCTGCAGTTGTTCCAGTTGGGATTTATTCAAGAAAATCCCATTCTGTTCTTGTTCCCTTCGAGACTCAACTGGTTACTCCTCCATTATTGCTTGAAAGCCCTATCTTGGTCCTCTTGGTTTCTAGTTGGCTGGTTTTCCATGGAGATCCAGCAAATGTCTCGAGCGTGCCCTGGTTTATTGTAGTGATTGCACTAGGGCCTTCCTCCTTTGTCACCCTTTTGATGGTTTTTTTGGTCACGATCATTTTTAACAGCAAGAGCTGTTGTTTCAATAGGTCTCTCATTCACTGAAGTAGAAGGAGCTTCTCTGTTTCCTCTAACACCAAGCATTACTCTTCTTCTGCTTGCTTCCCTTCTTACTTCAACGAATGCTTCGTCAATGGAAGGTAGGGGTTTTTGGCCAAGGATCCTTCCTCGCACTTCATCGAGGTCTTGATTTAACCCTGCCAAGAATTCATACAACCTCTCCTTCTCCAAGTGTCTTTTGAACTTTGTGTTTTCTTCTAGATCTTCCCAATCAGCTTCATAGTGCATGTCCAACTCTTGCCACAGAATTTGTAGCTCATTGTAGTACTCTGTAACTTCCAGATTTCCTTGTGTTATTTCCTTCAATCGATTCTTGATCTCAAACACCTGAGAGGCATTCTTGAGATTAGAATAATTGGTATTTACTGCAACCCAAATGGCCTGTGCAGTTCGAAAGAATAAATAGGTCCTGCTGATGTGAGACTCCATGGAATTGATCAACCAGGCCATAACAATTGAGTTGTTAAGTTCCCAGTTCGCATAAGAGGGATCTTCTAGTTTTGGTTGTTTAATATCTCCATTTAGATAACCTATTTTTCTTCTTCCTCGAATAACTAGTAACACAGATCTAGATCACTGAAGGAAATTTTTTCCATTCAGCTTGTGGTTGGTGATCTGCAAAGTCGAGCCTTTCCCAAAGGTTTGGGAAGCTGTTGTAGGTTGGGGAAGACTAGAGGATAGAGTTTCTGAACTCATATTTGTGAATGGTTAGGGTAAGGCTAAGGAGGACAGATTCTTGGCTGATTAGGGTAGAAGATGAATGGCTAAGGAGGACAACCTCAGTCAAATAGGAAAATAGAGCTTCTATGGAGAACCTGGCTCTGATACCATAAAAGCAATATTATTTCTTCTGCTATTTCATAGAATCTACAGCTCGGTATATATATACATAGAAAGGATAACTCCTTTCATATTTGTAGTAGTCAGTAGCCTAAGATTAAGGGAAACAAACTCCTAAAAATCAGGAAACTAGCTCCTATAAATCTACAACGGAATGATTCTAATCTACTTAAATCTTATCCAATCATTCCTAGTATAGCTCTATATTGATTTGATCCATCTCACAGAATTTATCTACAATATGACATATAAAGACTGAATGATTAGCAAAAGAGTGTGGGAAACCAATATCAATAAGCACAGAGCTGAATCAGTCAAGCCAAGCGTGAGGAGATTGTTTCAAGCCATAAGGAGCATGCTGCAACTGACATACCAGCTGCTCATTACTCGGAGTACAATAAGTCGTAGGCTAATCCATATAGACCTCCTCTTGAAGCTTATTGTGGGGAAAAATATTTTTAATATCAAGCTGATGTAAAGGTCAACGGCGACTAACTGCCAGGCCAGCAGACTTCAAACAAAATTCATGCGAGCAACAGGAGGAAAGGGCTCAGTGTAGTACATACCATACGTCTGAGTATACCCTTTGGCAACTAAACGAGCCTTAAAGGCGCTTAACAGAGTCACCTGGAAGGTGCTTACTAATGTAAACCCAACAACAACCAATAGTCTGCTTGCTAGGAGGAAGAACAATGAGGTCCTATGTCTGATTTTGATGGAGAGCATACATTTCTTCATCCATAGCGTGTGTCCATCTCAGAATAGATAAGACCTGTATATAAAAAGATGGAACAGACACAGAAGACAACACAAAGGAGAAAAGAGATGTTGATAAACGATGATAAGACACACAATTAGTGAGAGGATGAAGGGTGCAAGTATGCTTATCTTTCCTTAATGCAATAGGCAAGCCAGAAGAAGCAAGTACCTCAAACGAAGGAGAAGAATTAGTCGGGGAAGGAAGGATAACCGTCCTATCATGATCACGCTGATACATCCTTGGTAGAGGAATAGTAGTGGTAGTAGGATTTTTCGATTGAGCTAGGATGTCTGCAGTGGCTAAGTCAATAAATGGAGACTAAGACAAAGGAACATGCACATAAGACATAGGAGTAGGAAGGGTAGGGATAGATGCCCTCTCACTAGAACCAATAAGTTCAGATGGTTAGGTATCACTGTCAGAAGAAAAGAAAGTGGTAGACTAAAAAAATTGTGGCATCAACACTAACAAAATAATGGCGAGACTTAGGGTGATACCACTGATACCATTTTTGTGTGCGAGAATAACCTAGAAATGAGAACAAGCTAATAATTTATCTAGACTTGGATCAAAATTGTGAATGAAAGCAACACAACCAAAAAGCTTGAGGAGGGATAGAAAGAGCCAACTAGTGTAAAGGATAGAAAGCAGATTGATTGGATAGGACCGATGTAGGTACTCTTATTAATAAGATAACAGGCCGTGATAGCATTATTTGCTCAAAAGGTTTTAGAACATGCATATGAAACATCAAGGTGTGTGTAACATCTAAGACATGACGATATTTACGTTCTGTAACACCATTTTGTTGAGAATTGTGACAAGTGCTTTGATAAATTACCCTTGTTAGACAAAAGTTGTCAACAACAGGCTAAATATTTTCTAAAGCATTATTTTTTTTTTTTTTTATAACGGGGGAAATTACCCAGCGATTTTACCCATTGAGTTACAAACCCTCGGGGGAACTAGCGCAGCAACCCACCGCCACGGCCCCCCACTTAAATCCTGACCGCTCCAGGTGAGAATCGAACCTGCGACTTGAGTATATCACCTAAGCCTTAGGCTTGACTCCCGCTCCACTGGACCAACCAAGGGTGGGTATATTCTAAAGCATTATTAAAACGAAAAATTTTGATTTTCTTATCAAAGTGAGTAGAAATCTCATTATAAAAGCGAGAGATGATAGAAGGTAACTCAGTCATTTATTTCATTAAGTAAATCCAAGTCATATGAGAAAACTCATCAATAAATTGAACAAAATAGAAGAATTCATTGATGCTATTAACTCGGGGGGATCCCAGATATCTGTATGAACTACAACAAAAGACTCAGACTCACGAATAATACGACAATTAGGAAAAGTACTACAGTGATGCTTGTCAAATTGACAAGCCTCACATTCTAATCTAGATACAAGACTCAAATTTGGCACAATGAGCTTTAATCTGCTAAAGACGGATAACCCAAACAAAAATGCCGTTGAAGAGGAGAGAGTAGTGTGGAGAGCTATAGAAGATGGGTGTTTTGGAGGGCGATCACAATCGAGATAATAAAGGGCCATCCTTTTCATTTCCCGAACCAATCATTCTCTTTGTCTTGAGATCCTGAATGGCACAAGAGTTAGAAAAGAAGGTTATTGAACAATTTAATAGCTTGGTTAACTGACTCGTAAAAAGTAAATTAGAGGAGAATTGAGGTACATAAAGACTAGAATGTAAATTTAAAGAGGACGAGTGCATGTCTCCTGAGAATCAGATGTGAAAGTACCACTGTGAGGCACTAAAGGTTGCGTAGAACTATGCTCATTAATAGGATGTGTCTGCTTTGATTTACTATACTTCTTCCAACAAAAAAGTTTTGTATGATTGGTTCCCCCACAAAAGTAGTTATGATCAACTCTATGACCAAAAGATTTGTCTCCACTGCAAAATCCATCTTGAGTATTCATTCCACCACAAGAGCCATGAGAAGAGTCACCATGACAGTGATGACTAACAAGATCAGATGAATCGGTAGGTGGCGCTGTATGATCATTGGTGGAAGAATGATTGCCTAATGAGGATTAATGTACGTGAGCATAAACTCGAGAGATATTACTCCTTTGGGAGTAAGATTCAGCAAGGCAATAACATATCTTTTTAAAGGAATCACAGAGTTCAACATTAGTGGTCATGGAGTCTTCTAAACTGTGCCACAAGAAACCCACTATAATAGCAACCTCACACATCCAAAGACAATGCTTAGGATCATTGGAAGAAGATGGTTCATCAGTGATATATTGTAGTTTGTTTTCCTCCGAAGAAAAGTTTTAACTGTATGTGCCTAACTTAGATAATTATCACTATTCAATTTCTTTGATGTAATAGTGCGAGGAACATCATCGGCTTTAAGAAGAATTGCTTAAGACAAGATTTGATTAGATGATGATTCTAATTTGACATATTTGATGAAAAATCAAGAACAATCAAGTTTGACTTAGGAGTCCTCCAATAAATAGAAACTGACAGTCACTGATTATTCAAACATCACAAGAGACCGAAAAGACACCCTAGGCAGCCCTACGCGATAACAAAAACGAACAACATCAAATAGTGGCGAACAACATTGCAGTTTTGCACGAAGACAGAATCGAACACAACGAACAATGACGACTGCGGGGACTCCAACAAAGCAACAAACTTCAGCAAATTGTCAAGCACGATAGTCGCTTAGATCAAGGGCTATCGTCAAAGGGCATCGAAAGACCTTCAACAGGTCACACGCTGACACGTGTTGAGGAGCTCTTGACATGTGAGATCTGGAGTAGAGCAATGCACCTGCGCGTGGGGGAGCGTGTGAAGACTCTCGGTGACGAGGTTACTTGGTTTGTGGGGGTCGTTTGTTGACAAGGCGAATGGTAATGTCGGATTTTAACTCCAATGACCGCTAATCATGGCTGTCAATACAAGAAAGGAAATAATCAATTACAATATCAATCACAATAATATGCTCTTAACAGTATATAAATACGGAAATCTCTGACTTTTCATATTCTCAATAAAATAAAAAAACGTATGAATATCTAGATCCACTCGGCTAGAAGTCCAACTATACAAAAAGCAGAGAAAAATATGCCTTTCAACCTATGCACAGGCCTTTCTAATTCTTGAAAAACTCTTCTATTCCTTCACCCCACACTAGCCAGCTGATGCTGAAAGGGACTAGATTCCTCCCTTTCCTCCTCTGTTTGCCAATTCTAGCACCCCACCACTCAACCAAAAACCTAGGAATCATCCTCAAAAATATCCAAGACATCTTAAAAGATGAGATAGCCAATTTCCACAGTTCTTGGGTCACCTGGAAATAAACTAAAAGGCGAATGACTAATTCACCGTCACATTTACATAAAGTGCACCAACCAATTATAATGATCCTCTTTCGCAAATTGTCACGAGTAAGAATTTTGTCTGGCAAGGCACATCACATGAATAACACTATCTTTGAGGGGGCCCCATAGCCCTAGTTTCTCCCAAGGGAAGCCTCCCTCATTAACTCTCAAGACACTATAATAGAAGGATTTGACAATGAATTGGCTTTATTAGAGGCTTCCCATAAAAATGCATCATCATTTCTTCTGCTATCTCTCTCCCAAGAGATTGCATAGAGAGTGCAATAAATCCAAGAGCTTTCCCAATTCCCTATCATTGACTTTTCTTCTCAATTCTATATGCGAAAAAGGAACATCATCCTCAAGCCTAAAATACTCATCCACAATGGCCTCTCTATCCACAGCTAGAGAGCAGATGTGATGAAATTCCTCTTGAAGTCTTCCTCCTCCCCTTCTCCATTTATGACACCAGAAACGGACTCTATTAACTTTTCCCACCTTGACTAAGAGATAGACTGACATTCCTCCAAATGCCAATCCAGAATGTTTCCATAACAATTTTTGAGGACCAATCACCCCAATCAATCCATATTTTGTAGCCACCACCCTTCTCCACTTTCAATCTCCCTCCTCAGCAAATCGCCATGGTCATTTCCCTATCAATGTGATGTTGAAAAGCTTCAGCCTTCCAATACCAAGTTCACCGTGCTTTAGGTGTTTGCATGTCGTATCCCACTTTACCAAGTGGTATTTTCTTGTCTCATTGACACCCCCAAAAAAATAAATAAATAAATAAATAACAAGAAAGTCTTTGCTAATATTCTTTAGCTTTCAGCTACCCTAGTGGGCATCATAAACAAGGACATTAAATAATTGGGCAGATTTGATAATGTGCTTTTATTAAGTGTGAGCCTCACACCTTTTAACCAGTACTGCCATTTCATCCAGCCAATTTGCTGCTCTCGAATTTATCCACCACACCATCCCAAAGAGAGCGGGCTTTCAACATGGTCCCTAAGGATATAGCCCTAGGTAGGTCACTGGCAATTTCCCCATTTTACAACCTATAATCCTAGCCTACTCCTCTAAGCCAGGAACATCAACAATTGAGATGATTTCTTATTTACACAAGTTTATCTTCACTAGAAATTTCCCCATTTGACAGCCTATAATCACAGCCAACTCCTCTAAGCTAGGAACATCACCAACTAACATGACTTTTGACTTACACAAGTTTATCTTCAGGCCTGAAATAGCTTCAAAACATAGTAGACGCATCTCAAATGATCAATTTGTCAATGATCCACCCCACAAAAAATGATGGTCTCATTTGCAAAGAATAAATGAGAAACAGAGACTGTTGGGCTCCTTTCCTTCGATATCTCAAATCCTTCTTGTAAACCTTCATGAACTGTCTTCTAAATCATTCTGCTTAGTACTTCCATTACCATTATGAGCAAAAGTGGAGAGAGGGGATCTTCTTGCCTTAATCTCCTAGAAGAATTAATAAAACCACAAGGTGTGCCATTGACTAATATTGAGAAAGATACAGAAGTGATACGCCACCTAATCCAGCTTATCCATTTGTCACCATAGCCCATTCTATTCAAAATGTTTATTAGAAAATCCCAATTCGCATGGCCTTAAGCTTTCTCAATGTCCAATTTGCAAATAATACCTAGGGACCCGTTTCAGAGCCTCGTGTCAACCATCTCATTGACGACCAAAGCCGCATCCAAATTTTGTCTTCCTTCCGCAAAAGCAAATTGAGACTCCGATATTAAACTCCCCATAACTTTCTTCAATTTGACTACTAATACTTTTCTAATCAATTCCTAGACCAGGTCCCCCCTTCCCCCCAAGAAGACTGATTGGTCAAAAATCTTTGATGTTGCTTGCAGCCCCTTTATTAGGAATTGGAGCAATAAAGTGGAATTGAGACTCCTTTCAAATCTGCAATGTTAAAAAAAAAGAGAGGGGGGGGGGGGACATCCTCATAATGTCTCCTTTGATTGTAACCCAACATTGCAAAAAGAATTTCTATTCATCTGGTGTAGGAGCTGTTTTCATTCAGGTCTTTTAAAGCATTTCAAACCTCTTTGTCTAAATCTGGCCTTCAAAGTTCCACTTACCTCCCTACTAGTCGGGCACAAATTTAGATTATCTATCCTCGGCCTGTAATGCTTTGACTCAGTGAATAGATTTTGATAGAATGAAACAATCCCTCTTCTTATCTCCTATTCAGACTCCATAATCTTATCCCCAATTTGTAAATTGCAAATTACATTCAATCTTTTGTGGGCATTGTATATCTTAAGAAAAAACTTGGTGTTTCTGTCTCCAGTTTTAGCCATACTTCTCTATATTTTGCCCCGCCGACTAATCTTCCCCATCAGTGCAAGATTGCTAAACCCCTCCTTTAGGCTCTATCTCCTGGTTGTGTCCCCTTCCTGCAAACTTGACATGGATTCTATCAAATACCAGTATTTCTCCTCCAAAAAATTTCATATTTCTTGATTTCTATCCTTCCAAAGACCTCTGTATTTCAATTTCTTTATATCCAGCTTCAACAATTTTAGTTTTTTAGCAAGCCCAAAGCTTGGCCCTTTGCCTGTGCGGATTCCGTCATCTTTTTTATACTCTCCGCCTTAAGCCACATGTTCTCAAATCTAAACATACTTCTACCCTATTGAAACCACTACCATCCAAAAGAATTGGGAAATGGTTTGACTTTGGCTTTGGGAGTAAAAGTTGGTGAGTCCGTGGAAAGCAATCCTCCCAAGAGGATGAGATGAGAAATTTGTCCAGCTTGGAATGACTTCGATCGTTAGATAAAGTAAATCTTCCCCCCTGAGGCAGATCGTCCATCAACTCCTATTCCTTTATAAGGTTTAGAAGAAACTTGACCTGCAGGGTTTTCTCTCGAGGATCTTCTAACAACGTTAAAGTCACCCCCTACACACTATGAAGCACGGATACTTCAAATTAGGCGCCGCACTCGTATTGGATACTTCGGAGATACGGATACGGATATGATACGACCGGATACGTATCGTGGCGTATCCTAATTTTTTATTTTAAATTTTGCATAGGATACGGCTGGAATGCGGCTAGGATACGGGAAGAATACTTCTAGGATACGGCGGGGATCCAAATGTAATATTTTAAACCTTTTTGGAGGTACAATTGATATGATAAAATTTTAGTAGGGGCCAAACTATAATTAACTAAAATAGATTGATATGATTGAAGTTTGATCTAACTAAAATTTAGGAAATGAAACAACTATTTTTATTTTGGGATGTATGAAATTGTATTTGATACTTTTTGTTATATTTGTGTTTTGCGTATGAATGATGATGTTAGTTTTGAGTATGAATGATGTTATTTTATAGATTAAATAGTATTTTTCAAGCTATATAATTGGTATTTATAAAATGTTTAGTAGTATATACATGTTATCTTCAAAATTATTTTAAATAAAATATATATATATATATATATTTTTTTGCCGTATCTTTGCCGTACCCGTATTCTCATTTTTTAAAAATTGCCGTATTCCGTACCCGTACTCGTATCCGCTCCCATATCCGTATCCGTACTTCATAGCCTACACGCCAAGGGACATCCCATCTGTATACTGCTGTTGAGAGCTCTTCCCATAATTCCTCCTTTTGACAAGCATCAGTGGACCATAAACTCCAGAAAAAGCCCGAAGTAGGTCGTCCTCTATCCTCTTGAAGAGACATGATATCAAATGCATTTCCTGTTCATGTTCAATGTGTTTTAAACATCTCATCTCAGTGAATCAAAATTCCTCCCGATAGTCCTATCGAAGGAGGGTGCAAAAAGTCACCAAACCTATTCCGCCAAACCCCTTTGGCAACCTCAAAAGCCTCAGTCTTAACGTTTGTTTCTTGTAGGCAAATCACATCCAGTCATCATTTCTTGACCATTGATTTTATTACTCTTTTTCTTACTTCTTGTATTCAACCCCTTTACATTCCAACTTAAGATTTTTAATCGTATCGTGAACATATTGCAGTCTGGTCCCCTCTCCTAGAAGTGCTTGCCACCATTTATCTCCAGTCTCACTTCTCATAATCAATTGAGCTTTCCAATAATTTCAAATCCCGCACAACTTTGCAACTTGCTTTCTTGGAGCTTCGAGAGTTGATAATTTGCTAACTTCTCCATTTCTGTTCGATGGTTTCAAGGCTTCAAAGAGTCGTACCATCTCCTTTTCAAAACCTTGGCATGGCACTCCCATTAACTTTCTAAATTTGCAGAGTCTTCTATGTACCCACTTTGAGACTAGATTACTGTGTGTAGGGCAATCCCCAGTCAGTAGATGATCTCCCTGCCCCTCATTTGGATTTAAATATGCAATTGGAGTCGATTCCAGTGCAAGCACAGAATCTTCATCACTGCACATCTCCTGCACTAATTCCATAACTTGCCAATCCTATTTTTCTGCCTTCCCTTGAGATTCAGATCCAAATTTACTTCCTTTACTAACTTGTCTAATTTTTTATTACTTGCCTTTCTCTCTTTGCCCCAAAACACTCCCCCCGAACTCCTCACCTCTTGTTTTTCATATATCTCAAGCTACTAGATAGAGAAGATGATGAAACAGAAGAAGAGAAAGAAAATTAATCACCTGCCTCTTCTGTTGAACCAAGAACATCGCAACTCTTTGACACTGAGCAATTGGTTGGTTAGAAATCAGAGATCCTTTTCATAGCCTCTTGTTGTCAAAGAGAAGAAATCTCCTATCTGTGCTTAGAGGGTGCATTCTCTAGAAAAAAAATTCAGCATAAGAAATGGGCTCTCCCTATGTATTTAAGTGAAAGGCGTGTTTAGGCTTGACTGCACGAGCCCAAATTTGTGCCTTTCCTAATTTTGGACCCCTTTCTAAATCATTGGTCTGGGCCAACAAATAAATCTCTCTACACCCGATCTTTGGGTCTTCATGCGACTAACCCCACTAAATGGGCACAAAGGCCTGAGGTCTTCTGTACAAGTAGATACAGGGGCTGCCTCTTCAAAAACCATCCTGTTTCAATCTAATTCCCGAACCTCCTTTCTCCTGACATGTTAAACTCTTTTGCCAACCAGCTGTCCTGCTGTGTACCCTCTCAAAGGATTCAAAAATCAAACCAACCACAGCCTTCCGAAAGCCTCCATGTGTCTCCACTACGTCCAGAGCCCACACCTACTCCCACACACCCAAGAAAAGGCTGTGACTCACACGCCACCATCTCTTTTGTCTCCAACTATATTAGTGTCATTTCTCTACGCTGCCTTGAGAACTTGCCAACATTCCACCACTGTGGTCCAGCTTTCGACCGTATCGGGACTATGAACTTCAAATTACCCTAGCTAATCCCTACCGACGTCGGAATCTTCAAGCTTGGTCCATTAATTCAAATTTGAGCCCCCTGCTAGTTGTTCTTCTCTACCATAACCCTATCAACACTGAGATATCCTCCACAGCGATCACCAATACCCCTGAGAATGTCTTCTTCTCATACATGTGCCGATAGGTCCATTGCCCGAATCCAAATTTCTTTTGGCTCAGAGATCTTTCTATAGCACCTAATGTCCTATCTCCAAGAAGCAACCAAAAAGGGAAAGTTCCTAAACCACCAATTACCTCCCAGGACTCTATTAACCTTTGTTGTCAAGGGAAGCACTATCAAAAACGATGTGTTGTGCAGGTCTTTGACCTCCAAACCAAAGTCTATACTCGAAGCTTTCTTCGCCCATGTCTGGATAACCAACACTGTTGGCACCTCCTCTAGCTATCCCTCGATTTGACTCACCAAACATCTTGCAAAGAAGCTGGAATGATCTTCTGTCATCTCTTGCTCGATCTCCAGATCGCAGTCCAACCCAAGCTTCGTCAATGTGACCTTCCGGCTAGAAGATGGCTACCTTGGAATCTCGATCACTTCTTTGAATGAGAGACCAGTACTCTGCCTTGTCTTCCCCTCTTTTACTTCTGCGAAATCACATAAAACCCTAGTTACCTCGATCCATCCTCATTCCATTTCAGGCACAAATATTCTCCTCCTTAGCCTCGCTTCCTCCACTTATATTGTCAAGAATCTTCCTCCTTTATTAGAATGTCCCCTGACCAGCACCCGCCAACTGCATCTAGACATCTGCCTAGGCACCTCATCCCTCCATGGTTTCAACAATAATTGTTGAAGACACCCTCCTGCGAAAGCCAATTCCTCCAACAGGAACACAACTTCTCTTTTGTAGCTTGTGGAATGTTCAACGACCGAGACCTTCCTCAACAATGTCAAATCTCTTCCGAGAGACTTCTGGTATTTTTCTCTTCATGTTCCTTTTTTCTTGTAACAAGGATTGAGCTATTTGAGATTTGATATTAGGGTATTTTAAATAATATAGGGCGATTGTGAAATAATACGATTTTGATATTATGTTGATGGACAAATGGTGTGTCGTGGCCAGATTTTAGCCCTTCGACAGAGTTAGGTCTGTTTTTTCGTATTTGTATTTTTTCTTTTGTCCTAATATTATTCCAGTTTCCTAAAGAGCAAGAAAATGTTGAATATGTTTTAAGATTGTAACATGTTTTGTGTAGACCAAGAAGACTTTAAATTTTTCTGTTTATCATTATCATCTCTACCAAAGTAGAAGACCTTAATCTTTGTTTATCGTTATCCTCTCATATAGTTGTGGGTTGTATCATTTAACTTGTTTTTATTTGCTTGAATTACTTTTCTGCTTATCAGGTATCACTGGAAACAATTTACTGATAGTAAAGAGGTTCATGCCATGGATATAGATCTTAGATTACCTTCTGGAGAACATGATAAGGAAGATGAAGAACCAAATGAAATTGACCATATGTTGGATGGTGAAGTTAAACTGCAAAATGTAGATGTGGGAAATGGGAACATGGTGGATGGTGGAGATGAGTCAAACACTGGAAATGGTGGGAATATGAATTCTCCTGCAGCAGATATGTTGGTGTTCAAAGAGGATACAAACCTTGAGCCACTTGCTGGCATGGAGTTCGGATCACATGGGGAAGCATATTCTTTTTATCAGGAATATGCTAGGTCTATGGGATTCAATACTGCAATACAAAACAGCCGGCGCTCAAAGACATCAAGAGAATTCATAGATGCGAAATTTGCATGTTCTAGATATGGCACAAAACGCGAGTATGAGAAGTCCTACAATCGACAACGTAGCAGACAAGGGAGTAAGCAAGAAACTGACAAATCAACTGGTCGAAGATCATGTGCCAAGACAGATTGTAAAGCATGCATGCATGTGAAGAGAAGACCAGATGGTAAGTGGATTATTCATAGATTTGAGAAGGAGCATAATCATGAGCTTTTACCAGCTCAAGCTGTTAGTGAACAAACAAGAAAAATGTATGCTGCTATGGCAAGACAATTTGCTGAGTACAAGAATGTGGTTGGTCTCAAGAGTGACTCCAAAATTCCATTTGATAAAGGTCGGAATCTGGTTTTGGAAGCAGGAGAAGCAAAGATGTTGCTTGAATTTTTCACACAGATGCAGAGTGCAAATTCCAACTTCTTTTATGCAATTGACATTAGTGAAGATCAGCGTCTGAAAAATATGTTCTGGGTTGATGCCAAAAGTAGGCAGGATTACATCAATTTCAATGATGTCGTGTCTTTTGATAATACCTATGTTAGGAACAAGTATAAGATGCCTCTTGCTCTTTTTATTGGTGTAAACCAACACTATCAGTTCATGCTGCTTGGATGTGCTTTGGTGACTGATGACAGTGCAACTACATTTTCTTGGATAATGCAGACGTGGTTAAAAGCAATGGGCAGCCAGGCTCCAAAAGTTATTATCACTGATCAAGATGGAGCCATGAAATCCGTTGTTTCAGAGGTCTTTCCATCTTCTTATCATTGCTTTTCTTTGTGGCATATTCTGGGAAAGGTTTCTGAAACCTTTAGTCATTTAATTAAACAAAATGAAAATTTCATGGCAAAGTTGGAAAAATGCATTTACAGGTCATGGAACCATGTAGAATTTGATAAGAGGTGGCAGAAATTGGTTGATAGGTTTGAACTCAAAGAGAATGAATGGATCCAATCATTGTATGAAGATCGCACACATTGGGCTCCTACCTACATGAGGGATATCTTTTTAGCGGGAATGTCTACTGCTCAGCGAGCTGAGAGTGTGAACTGTTTCTTTGACAAATATGTTCATAAGAAGACCACGGTGCAAGAGTTTTTGAAACAGTATGAAGCAATTTTACAAGACAGGTATGAAGAGGAAGCAAAGGCTGATTCTGACACATGGAACAGGCAACCAGCCTTGAAGTCTCCATCGCCTTTTGAGAAGCAGCTGTCAGGGGAATATACACATGCAGTATTTAAGAAATTCCAAACTGAGGTTTTGGGTGCTGTTGCTTGTCATCCTAAAAGGGAGAGGCAAGATGAGACAACTGTAACTTTTAAAGTACAGGATTTTGAAAAGAATCAGGAGTTCATTGTCACATGGATCGACTCGAAGTCTGAAGTGTCTTGTATATGCCGTTTGTTTGAATTCAAAGGTTTCTTGTGTAGGCATGCAATGATTGTTCTTCAAATATGTGGCCTTTCCTCTATCCCATCTCAGTATATTTTGAAACGGTGGACAAAAGATGCCAAGAGTAGGTGTTTGATGGGAGAAGCATCTGAACAGGTGCAATCTAGGGTGCAAAGATACAATGATTTATGTCAACGTGCAATGAGATTGGGTGAAGAAGGATCCTTATCGCAAGAGAGCTACAATTTTGCACTTCGTGCTCTGGAAGATGCTTTTGGGAATTGTGTGTGTGTCAACAACTCCACCAAGAATCTTGTAGATGTTGGCACATCAGCCTCTGCTGGTCTTCTCTGCATTGAAGAAGAGAACCAAAGTAGAACTATGAACAAAACAAATAAAAAGAAGAATCCGACCAAGAAAAGAAAGGTCTATTATGAAAACCTATTGATGTTCTTAAGATCTAGTTGTATGATCATATTCACTAATGGCCCTCATTCTGGATTGCAGGTGAACTCGGAACAGGATGGTATGACAGTTGGGCCCCAAGACAGCTTGCAACAAATGGTCTGTCCCTACCTGAAGTCTAGTATAGTAAATAGCTTCTGTAAATATAATCTATAAGTCGATCATTGTTCTATGAACCCACTTGAGCTCTAGGGCATGGACAAGTATTTCTTATATTAGTTAATGAAGCATGAAATAGGAAGCTATTAAAAACTGTATGATGCTTGTGGCACTAAATCCAAAAAAAAAAACCTCTTATGACCATTTGCACTCAGATTGTTCTATGTTTTATGGTTGGAATTTCTGTAGGATAAACTAGGCTCAAGACCTGTCAGCCTTGATGGCTATTTTGGCCCACAGCAGAGCATGCAAGGAATGGTATGACTTGCTTTAATTAGACCATGTTACCCCCATTTTGAATTGTTGTTGTTGTTGCTTATTATTATTATTATTATTATTGTGCTCAATGTCTTTTCCAGGTACAATTGAACTTAATGGCACCAACACGTGATAACTACTATGGAAATCAACAGAGCATTCAGGGGCTGGTACATATCATGATTGTGATTATGAGAAATAAGGAAGATGGTCATGTCCATGCCATAAACAATTGATTCTTAAGTTTAATTCTTATGCCTGCAGGGACAACTAAACTCTATAGCGCCAAGTCACGACGGCTATTATGGCACTCAGCCAAGCATGCATGGACTGGTATGTTTTACTTAAGACTACTTGTTTCATGGTACAAAATAATTTACCTGTGGTACACTACTGATCTCATTCATGCTTTCAGGGTCAGATGGATTTTTTCCGGGCACAAGCAGGTTTCACATATGGCATTCGGGTTTGTTTGTGAGATCATTTGTATTGCAATATTAACGATCAGTCTTTATAGGGATATGGATATTGATAAAATGGATGTTATTCTGTATGTCAGGAAGAACCCAATGTAAGACCGGCGCAGTTGCATGATGATGCATCAAGACACGCATGAGTAGCATCTTGCTGAATATCAAGGTGGTTAGTATTTCAACTTAGGTCTTAAAAATCCGTCAAAATCAAAATCAAAGTTCTGTTTTTTTTTTTTTTTTAATTTTATTTTCCTGTTTTTTTATTGTTGTCAAATTTATGTGCCAAATGACAGAATTTTACTTCATTTGCAGATGAAGATGGAGAAGTATTTAAGCATTAAAATTTTCAGTGGATTTATGTTGCATTCAGGATGGTAGGGATGGGGCAGAGGGAAGAACCTATTTAGTGCCTGTAAATGAGGAATGAAATGGGTTTAGTGGTTCTTTTGTGTTCAATTTTAGCAGCAGAAACAGCCTTAAGAGGGAGGGTATGAATTTGAGTTAGGATTCCCTCTCATGTAAAGTTTGTTGTAATATTTGTGATAGGTTCAGCCTAAGTAGAAGCAGTTGAAATCAGACTTAGCAAGGTGTCAACCACAGCTGCTACTGTTAAAAAAATAATATGATATGTGAGTGAGAATGCAGGATTTACTTTGATGAGCCTGTCGTTCTAATTTTATAGGTTAAGGTTGAGCTGGTATACATTTTATTGTTTCTAATTTAATGGTTTCACTTGGTTTTATTATTCTTATTATATATTTGGTCTGAGCTAGTAAAAAATTTAACTTCAATACCTTTTTTTTTATTATTATTATTTTTTGATATTACGGCGTATCCGAGCTACCCTACCAAAATTAAGAGTTAGGTAATGCTGATGCGGTTTTAAATTGGTCACTTCTATTTTTTATGCCCGCATGTAGTGTTAATCTTTATTGTTGGAACTTGAATTTCTAAGAATAGGAAAGAAAAGTAGAATGAAAACGTTAAAAGGAAGTACTATCCTGCAAGAAAAGTTCTACTAGAAATTTTTTTCAAAATGGTATGGTAATAGTGTTGATATAATAAAAATTTTATTAGTGGCGTTATATTTTTCAAGTGATGTGTTCATAAATACGACATCATTTGGTAATTTTTTTAATAAAATTTTCTAATAAAATAGTATTATTCCAATATTATTTTTATAGTGGTTAATTGTAAACAATTAATTTTTTATTTAATTAATACTAATTACTTATTTTTGAATTTACCTTGATTTGGATTAGGACACATCTTAAGAGAATAAATAATCTTTGTAAATTGGATTATTATTATTATTATTATTATTATTATTATTATTATTGTTATTATTATGTAGCAAGCACACTGGGCTCTTAAATGTCATGAGAGGAGAAATAAAAATTATGCGAACAAAACCGTTGCATAAAGCAACGAAAAAATTAAAGCACCTTCATCTAATTTAAACGTGAAAATAATATTATTATATATAAAGATTGCCTCTTGCACTGAATTTCTGCCTATGTGAGATTAGTAATAACCTATGTCTACAATATTTTGTACAAAGTTAATATTAAGTTTCTCATGTAACTAAAATTTTAGACAAATAGTTAAAATCGAAAAAGTTATAATAATCCCTAGATTTCAATTTTTTTTTCCTGAATTTTTATGTCCTAACAACTATTACATATGTTTTGGTCTCTCTTTCCAATTAATTTTTGATAAGCACCACAAAAGAAAACACAAATTATGGTACTTTATTTAAAAGGTTCAACTTTCTAAAAACCATAATTGGACGAAATTTAAATTAGAAGTTTTGATTTGCATATGATCTCTATCTTTGAAATATAGTAAAATTTAAAATGTCCAAACTATTTTATAAGATAAATGGTAGTAGAGTTCACTAAAATAAAAATTGAGCGAAAAATTAAAAATATAAAAATAGTCTCAATCGTTGAATGAAAAAAAATAATTTTTAACTATTAGATCTTAGTTTGTGATAAAGATATTTTCAAAAACTGTCAAGTTTTATCACATAGGCACGAAGAAGATTAATATATGTAGTTTCAATCATAATACTTTGGAAAAAAATGTTTTGAGTATTGACACAATTTCCAAGTCATAAAGGTTATGAAAAAGGTAAGTATGTAGTCTTAAAGCCTAATATCTAGAGAGACTATTTCCCAATATTGAACTCATGACCTCTAAATAGCAAAGATGTAAACTTATCGGACATTTTTTTTTTTTTTTGTTGATAATTAATGCAAAAATTGAGAGAATACTGCCAAAAAAATAGAATTTGCAAAAGTACAATTAATGAAACTGTGATATGATATTGAAGTTTTTAAATGGACTAAAACTGTGATATGGTTCCATGGTTTATAAGAAAAACATATAAAACGCGAAATGATTTTGCGATTTTTGGCTAATATAAGAACCGCGCTATGATACTGCGGTTTCAAGCTAAGGAGAAACCGTAGTATAATTTCATGGTTTTTGCATTTTATTTAAAGCCCTCCCTTTTCGCTGTCAGTCTCTCTCAACCTCACTTCACTATCAATGCTCTCAGTCACTCAGCTCTCTTTCTCCCTTCCTCGCCGATCTCCCCCTCTCTCATTGGCGACACTTTCCTCCACGGTCACTCCATTCATTTTCCTTAGTATTTTTCTTCTTTTTATATTATTCAATTTCCTTTGTTTTATTTGCAACATCTATGCATAGATTTTGTTGCCTAAGTTTGAGATACCTTGCTTGTGTTTATGGGGATTTAGGCTTTAAAAGATAGAAAGATTGTATTGTCCATACTTATACTCCTTAATACTTCTGGTTACTCTCTTCTATTTGCTGTGGAAGCTTCTGGTTATCCAATTTCTTAAAATTTTGCCAACATGACCCATGTCAAATTTTCCAAACTTTTAATTTCGTCCATTTGCCCATGTGTGTGGGGATGAAAAACTAAGGTAACGTTCAAATTAGAATCCAAATTTTTCCCCTAAAGTTAAAGTTTCAATCTTGATCAAAGGTAATAGAATTTGGGACACTTTGTAAATGATCAATGTCTTTAAAGTATAATTCAACAATTACCAATATGAGAACATTCATTGTATTCGGACATTGTACAAAATCTTCCATTTAAGAAAATCTACTACTATGAGATAAATTGGTTCTTTATCACCAATTTCATTCAAATTGTTCTTTACCACAAATTTCATTCAAAGTTAGGATATATAATATATTAAATTATTATAAAATAATTAATTAGAGTAGATGTCGAAGCATTTTTTATTTAAAAGAATTAGAGTATATAGTTTAATTCAAAATTCTAATTTAATTATAATATATAATATTAAATTATAATATTAAGTTATATTATTTATTAAATTGTAATTGATAATATTAAATTATAACTTAATTATATTATTTATTAAATGCAATTGAATAAAATATGGAGAATAACTTTTTTTAATTCAGAAAATTGAATAACTTTATTTATTAAAAACAATTGTATAAAATATATTTCATAATAATCTAAGTAATTTAATAATAGTAATATCCATTAATATTTACTTATAAAACAATAGTTCCTTAAAATATATTTCATATTAATTTAATTCAATTTAATCAATTATATTAGTTAATTAAATAATTTATTAAAAATAATTTAATTCAACAAATATACAATATATTTTAATTATATAATTTATTAAGAGCAATTGAATAAAATATAATCATTACATTATTTAATTCAAAAAATATAAATTATATTATTTATTAAAAACAATTGTGTAACATATTTTTGATAATAATTTAAGTAATTTAATAATGATAAGATTCGTTAATATTTAAATATTTAAGATCTATGAATATTTAAATATATAAAATCTAAACATAATATAGCTATATTCACTTAAGAATTAATCATTAATAGTGATTGATTCTATCATGAATAATGAATTATAGAGTGTGAAAAATGAAAACTTTTACTTAGTGCATAAACATCCATCAGGAAGTGATAATCTTATTTAATGCTTTTAATTTTCTTAATCTTGAGTTCGTAATTTCCGTAACTGAAGGTATAATGTTGGAACAATATGTAACTATATATTACTTTTTAGAGTAGGAATGTAACTTCAATTGTTGATGGGTTACCCTATGATTATGACTATGAGGAGAGCATTCTGATTACTAGTACTATAAGTTATGAATAATTAATAACTGAACTATGCAACATATTGGGTGTAGAAGAGGCTCGGGTGAAGATTAATGTTACATATTGGTATCCAGTGGTTGTTGGACCTATAACTTATTACAGGCCATTTCGAGTGAAAAATAATAATAGACTTAGGGGAACGATGGATGCATTAGCTCAATTGAAATGGTCGCATATTGACTTATATATAAAATATGAAGTATTATCAAATGATTCTCCTCGATACACACCAGTTGTTGCTAACATGCAGGCAACACTTACCCTTAACTCTGAGGGAGAACATGCTTCCAATTCTCATGGTTTTCAATCACATCACAATCCTTTACATGCAAAGTTTGCTAAATAGAGGGCAGTTCGAGAACTAGCTGAGCATGAGGAGCAAACCATTGTTGTTACATCAATTATGCCTTCGACGATGGAAGATATAATGGCAGAGGAAGACTCATTCTTCGAGTTAGATGTTGATGACAATTCAACCTTGATGGTAACAATGATGTTGACCTTAATGCTTGGGCTTAATGCTAATGAGGAGGTCAAAAAAGGTGAGCCTGGCTTCCATCAACCCACTTTGCAAATATTTACAACTCTGACCAAGCCAAGCACTGTAGCGTCCACGTCTAGGTTCCATTAACTAAATTGGGACCCTAGGATAGATAAGCCTCATGTTAGAGTTTTATTCAAAGAAAAAAACTAAGTTAATTAAGGCTCTGAAGTCGTACTCAGTTAGAACGAATACTCAATTTCAGATAGTTTAGTCAGATACAAGGAGGCAGGCTATTAAGTATAAGATGTCTAGTGAAACTTTTTGTATTTGGCAACTATAGGCTACTAAACTGAAAAGACTTGGCCAGTTTGGGATCACCAATGTCATACAGGTGCCAGATTATTACCTATTGCAGCATGTGGTCAATTCACATTCTATAAAATCATGACATACTTTAATAATAGGAATGAAGTTTTAGTGGCAGCTCATGGGGCCAAGGTTCATCATCCACTAGAAGTCTTGAAATTGATTGATAAATAGCAACAAAACAACGTGCTCGAGGTCACCAAATTATGCGATTTAATCATATCGTCGGGGTGTACGAGGCAACTATCAGGCAATGTGTAAATAGGGTGGTCATGTACAGGTGATTTCTTTGAAAGATTAAAGTTGCACATGTGATAAATGGAACAATCATTGGATCCTATGTTTTTTTTTTTGGTAAGTGTTGGATCCTATGTTCACATGTCATCACTATTTGTGACGAACGTTGTTGTGACTGGATGGCCATGATTTCAGCAGAGTATTACATCGATGCCTATGTTAACACGTATGCTTCCTTTTTTCCAACCCTTACATGATCCAAAATATTGGGAAGTGCTAAGTGTCCCAACATTCATCCTAAATCAATATTTGAAGCCAAAAAAAGGAAGGCTAATGTCAACTCATATTAGGAATGAGATGAATAGGAGTGAAAATTCGACTAAGTTACGATGTGGTCTTTATCGTGCCAAGGGTCATACTAGGAGGAAGTGCCCCAATAAACCTATAGGCTAATTAGTTTTCTGATTACTCAATTATGCAATTTATGTAATTTGTAAAACTTTGAACTGTTTTGTTATGTAACTTGTAGTATTTTGAACTCTTTTGTCATGGGCCTGTTTGACAACGCTGTCGTTTTTCTGTTATTGTTTTTCCGCTGTCGTTTTTTATTTTTTATTTTTTGTTGCCATTTATTTTTTCTGAAATGAAAACTGAAACTGCGTTTGGTAATGCAAGTTTGTTTATGATTATGAATTTTTTATTTTAGAAAATATTTAATTTTATTAGTTTCAAAAAATTAATAGAACTAAATAAAATATATTTTATATTAATTTAATTTAATTAATATAATTAATTGAATTAAGACAACAAATTATTTATTAAAATCATTTAATTCAACAAATATAAAATCTATTAAATTATATTATTTATTAAAAATAATTGAATGAAATATAAATATTATATCATTTGATTTAATAAATATAAAATAAATTAATTAATATAATTAATTAAATTAATACAGTAAATTATTTATTAAAATCATTTAATTCAATAAAAATAAAATATATTAAATTATATTATTTATTAAAAATAATTGAATGAAATATAAATATTATATCATTTAATTTAATAAATATAAAATATATTAATAATAATTTAATTATATTATTTATCAAAAATAATTTAATAAAATACATTTCATATTAAATAAATAATAAAATTAGATTAATTATTAAATTAAATTATTTATTTTTAAATTAATTTAATTAATTATTTAAATAATTTAATAAAATATATTTTATATAAATTAAATTAATTAAATCATAAATAATTTAATTTAATTATTTTATTTATTTAAAATAATTTAATAATAATTATTAAATTAAATTAAATTAAAAATTAATGTAATTTAATTATTAATTATTAATTATTTTTATAAATTAATTTAATTATTAAATTAAATAAATTAATTATGATATTTATTTCAGATAATTTAGCAATAATTAATTTAAATTAATTAACTTAGTTTTATTATTTATTAAAAATAATTTATATTAATTTATATAATTAATTTATTGAATTTAATTATATTATTTATTAAAATAACTTACTTTAATAAAATATTTGAATAAAATAATTTATTTTTATGTAATGTAACAAAAATAGACAAGGTTTTCAAATTGATAAAATATTTGCAACAAAAAAAAATAGAGTGAAAACACTTTTTTTCTACTTCCGTTTTTCTGTTTCCGTTTTCATTTTTTTTGGAAACAAAAAAACGAAATCACATTTAACAAACATATTTCTGTTGCTAATTTACAAAATTTTGAAAATGTAAACAGAAAAACAGAAAATAAAAACGTTACCAAACAGGGGCTATGTAATTCATAAGACTTGGAACTATTTTCTCATTGCTCAGTTATGTAATTTGTAAGCTTTTTAACTATTTATTATTTATTCGTTTATTAATTTGTAAGATTTGAAATGTTTTGTAACAATTAAAATTGTTGGTAATTCTTTTCCTTTTATGTATAGGTTATGGATCCCCCAGACGAACAGTATCCTCCTTTGTTATTGCCAGGACCTTAAGATACATTTATGTTAAGTGCACAATATAGACATAGATCTACAAACATATGGGATGGTACAATATGCTTTTAGCTTTATTAGTTGACCGATATTTCATTTTACAATCACTAAATGCTTATTGTGATGGTAATTTTTTCATTACTTAGGATTCATCCGTACTTGATCTTCATACTAGCCAACACCTCATGAGAGACCTTACACAGACCCTCAGGGATGCTCGAATTATAAACTATCTTCTCAGGGTGGGAGTATATGGGTTTTATTGCCCCGAGTGTATCATGTTATACAAGCTATTGATCACAACACTGGTGGAGAGATGGCGAGTGGAGACCTACACTTTCCATATGCCGATCGATGAGTACACCATCACACCGAAGGACGTCAATGCTACCACTGGGTTGACAATTAATAAAATAGTAGTTACCGACATTGATATGAGTCATACAGTGCCTGCGGGGATTGACATTATCTAGGGCTACCTAGGCAAAACCCCACCTGCTAGTGTTATTAAAGGGAATCAGATCAAGATCACTTGGTTGCTCTGGTACTTTGGATAACTCCCAACTAATGCCAATGATGACGTAGTGTGTCATCATGCCTGTGTGACCCTATTAATTTTGATTGGAGGATGTTTATTTCCAAATAAGTACCGTAACATGATCCCGACGATGTATCTACCATCGTTCAACGATTTGGATCATGTTGGACAGTTTAGTTAGGGAGAAGCAGCATTGGCTTATCTATACTGGGAAATGAACAAGGCATTGTAGACCCACACGAAAGAAATAGTTGGCCCATTAGCCATTCTCGAAATATAGGTATGGGAGTGGTTTTCTTTATTCCAACCTATTGTACAACGTCGAGGCTAATGTACCTCAGCCTGAGGCACCCAATGCAACTCATCCCGATGCAGCAGCTATGGCACCTCTAGTAACAGGGCCAGTACCCCTCGTATGACTAATGGACCCATACAACTAAAGGTATGACAATGTTAAATGTATTTATTTTTATTTCTATGCCATTGTTACATATTTTTAGTGCACTAATAAATAGATCTAAACTTATAACAAATGGCATACGGGGCATATGTTGACATTTTCACGTACTCTACTTGAGTACAGGGACTAGCTAGACTTGATGGCGGACTCCCAGATGACATGACAGCTCTACCCAGTAGATTTACATGTCCTAGCATTCGGTCGAGATATATAGCGGATGAGATCCCCATTGATATGCTTTGATATCGTCGAGATGCACTTACTCGATTACGTGATAAGGCATTTTGGGATAATTCAGAACGAGCCCATCACTTATGATACATCTTGTAGTTTACACGCTATTAATCACTGAGATAGGGCTAGTACTAACTGGAGTATACATCATGCTGATCGCATCACTGCTGGAATGATCGGCATGCTTGGGTGGTCACTACCGACCCATTTACCAGTCGGATGGATTGTAGTGATCTGTATCTGTAATGGTATGACCTGATTACTAGGTATCCCATTGGAACTCCTCGCGATGTGCCTCCCATTGGGTTCTAGCAGGTGGCTGCCATGAAGGAGATATTAGTAAATATCTATTCTTACTAAACATATAGTGTATATTACTGTTTAATTATGATTTTTTATTTTTCTAATATGATTAGATGATTTTTTTTAGGAATAGATTGTAGTCATGGTTACACGATTGTTGTAGATCTTCTCAGTTGCACTAATATGTGCGAAGTACATCGGTTAGTGATGACCTTGAGGATGATATGTCAAAGGATTGTTGTAACCCTTAATGAAGAGCACCGAGTCTGAAAGGGGTGATATGACATCCAAATCAGCCAGAGCTGAATCATCTAGCTTAGTTGGAGCTGGACCGTCTAGCTTGACCGACCCATCAGTCTCTTCAGGAAATGGACCTTCTACTTTTGCCAGAGTGGGCCCATCCTCTTTAGATAAACCAATATCATCGCCCAGTGCACCTACTAATCTCCCGAGCATCAATGACTACACAGTAATTATTAAGCATTCTAAGTCATTGCCATTACACATTTTACAGTTAGTTACATCCACTTTACTACTGAGTAGTTCACTTCCACCCTCCCCATTGCAGTATGTAAGGAGAAAGAGGGTGAGACCATGCTATCACCTCAAGTCATGTTATAGTTGGAAGAGCCTCTCAGCCAGGCACAGGGGACTGAACCACCCTCTCAACTGACAGAGCCTTCAACTCAGCCACAGCTAGAGAAGAGATATAGGAACCCAAAGTGGACTCGGAAGATTCCTACCTATGACACCCAATAATATTTTGTTATGAATATGTCAATATATTTAACTATTTTATTATGAGTATAGGATTCTTAACTTCCATTTTTCTTTTCAAATGATTGATTGAAAAAAAAAAAAGATTACAGGTTGATAAAAAGTTTAATTTAAACTTGTCAATTTTTAATTTTTATATTCTCTAGTCATTTGTACATACAGGTTGATATTGTTGTTGATAGGTTACACAAGTTGATATTGTTGTTGGTGGGATGGGGTTAGGAATAAACAGAATGGGGGGGAAGCTGGCAGGGAGGAAACTGTAAAATCATACTGCAGTTTCTCCCTAGGTTGAAACTGTGCTATCATAACGCGGTTCTTATATTTGCCAAAAACCGAGAAATCATTTCGCATTTTCTATCTTTTATCTATAAAGCGCAGAACCATATTGCAGTTTTAGCCCATTTAAAAAACTTCAGTATCATATCACGATTTTCTTAATTGTATTTTGGCAGCATTCTCTCAATTTTGGTATCAATCATCAATTAGGGAAAAAAAGTCAAACTTATCATTAGCAGGTAAGCAAATTTTGAATAACTAAAAACATTGAATTGAAATGATTAAATTCAGTCAAAATAGTTCATTTTTTTTGTTGTTTGATTTAGCTTAAATATTTTAAAAGTTAATTCAATTGGTTTAGTTAGTGTGAAAAGTTTATAACCGAACTTATCAAACTAACTGTAGTTTTTTCTCCCACAATAAGATAAATACATGTGCATTGCACGTGTATATA
Organism: Vitellaria paradoxa; assembly: GCA_019916065.1. Classification (NCBI taxonomy): domain Eukaryota; kingdom Viridiplantae; phylum Streptophyta; class Magnoliopsida; order Ericales; family Sapotaceae; genus Vitellaria; species Vitellaria paradoxa. The sequence goes on from CM034239.1 coordinate 26,615,600, forward strand.
TATATATTATATGTAAATTTTAAAAATAAACTAATAATTGAAAATAGAAATATTTATTTAAAAAAATAAATCTATATTATAAACTTTATATATATGTATATATATATCTTATGAATAATAGTTTCAAAAGCCTACTTTCACAAAATTTCTAGAATGCAATTAGACTACAAATTAAACTAACAATTTGACTATAATAGACTAGTTTAGGTTATCTAAATTAGTGCTAAAAATAAATGCTCGACTTAAAAAAAAAGGTGTAAATAATAATAAATAGAATAAAGTAAGAGCGTCAATTCAAATATTGAACAGATAGAATCATTTTTGTCTACTATCATTTACACCCCAAGTCTCAACCTTGATGAAAGTGGCAGAAAACTCTCCCTCTCTCCCTTCTTGAATGAATAAAAAGTAATTAATAATGCGAAAAAATCTCTCTTCTTGCAGCTTCATTATACAAATAATCTCAAGTTGCACCGGATAACAAATAGTAAATTGGTTGAATTTATTTCACATGTGATCTATGTAATATGTTTTAGAAAAACATATGGTATGATGCACTAAATATAAAAGAGAATTAATGTATAACACACAGTGTATATATAAAATAAGAAGTTAAAAGGAGAAAGTAAGAAGAGTTGGATATTTGTAGAATTAAAAAATTGGACGGAGTTTCACAAAAAAATAGAAAACAAATTTGATTTTCCCTTATATTTTTATTAATATAATAGGGAATAATATGCTTGGTTTAGATACATACATACATATATATATATTTAAAATTTTGACTTTATAATTATCAAGTGAATGTGGTTTAATTTGATAATCAATAGTGACTATCGAAAATTTAATTATTAAATAATTTGCATAAATAATGGTATTATAAAATAATTTGTGCAAACAACTTTATTATCAAAAACTTCATTACAACTAAAATTGTTTTAGGTTATCAGACAAAGTTAAATACATTTTTATATATTAAAATTAAAATAGGTAAATATGTAAAAACCCTTCAAGAGTCATCCCAAATTCTTTTTTTTTTCCCTAAAAATATCACAGATTTGCAAAGTTCAACATCAAAAGCAAATCATACTCTACTTTTTTATTATGGTTGAAACTTTAATAGCCCATTTTTTTTTCAACATAGTGTTATATAATTAAAAATTTTTTTAATTAAGTTTCTTTATTGTAAGTAATTATTTTAAAATAAAAATTTCAAAAATATTCTTGTATAGTTTTAGAAAAAATATTAAAAAATATAATTGGTGTAAATTGCAATTTGCATTATGCGTTCTTGGTCAAATATTAATTCTACTTCAAGGGTTTCAAATTTTTTAAATGGCACAATTAAGAACCTGAATTTTTAATTTATTCCTATATCAATCCTCCTTAAGCTTCTATTAGAAATATTCCCAGTATATGTTATTTTTGAATAAATTACATTTAAATCTTTAAGCTTTATTTATATTCTTATTTTAGGACTTAAGTTTTTCTTTTTTTTTTTAATGAGCTTCAATGACTATTTTGCCATAGAACCCATGTACTCTTACCATTAACTCTCTAAATTTTAGGAGCAAAATGGATAGTGAATTCTTTAATTGTTAAAAAAAATATATATTGAGAATCTTAATTGTTATAAAAAGAAATCTAGACCTTGAAATGACATTTCAGATAAAGTTTACGAGGCACAAAGTTTAATTTACTTCTTATTTTTTATCCAATAATAAATTGATATATGGTCACTTAACAAAAAATTTAATTATAGCTTGGGAGCATTTTTCTCTTAAAAAATTTTAATTTTAAATTTAAATTGGTCATGTTAGCCATCTGATTGAAAAATTAATTAATAATATTCAGTATTTGAGTTTTTTTTTAATCTATATAGATATACTAAGTTGTGTTATCCTTTTCTTTTATCTTATTAAATCAAATCCTATGTACACTCTCCATATTTACTATTTTAATTTTAAAATTTCTAACTAAAATACTCACTCTCATTTATTTTTCAGTATTATCATTTATCATTTTACTTTCTTTTATCTTATATCAAAACATAAGTATAACTTAATTTTTTCTTTGGTATATATAGTCATTAGAATTGTGGCATGTGACATTTAAGCAGAGTGAGCTAAGTTAATGAGTTTATAAAGTGGACTCACTTGTTTATTGGTCTAACGTAATTGTAAAATTTACATATTTTAAACACATTAAGAATTAAATTTAAAAATAGAAAGAAAATATGCTTAAATATTAATTAGGCTTAGAAAAGACTTAAAAATAATTAAATATTAATTAAATTTTAAAAAATCTAATATTAATTAAATTTTAAAAAAATCTAACTTTCCTCTTAGCAACAACACTTAGTATATTTTAAATTTAAAAATAAAATATCTAAATAATAATTAGACGAGTAATTTTTCTTTTGAGTTCTAATTTTAAAGTTAAAATGTTTGATTATACAATTAAAAAATTGACTACCATTTGAGTTATTTTTGTAAAGTAGAACATAGAAGTAATAAAAATAATATTTTAAGTTATTATAAAATTAATAAAAAATTATTTTAATTCGGCTAAGAGTAATAATAATTTTTACTTCTATTATTTTATAAGATGAGGCAAATTTTTATAACTTAAAAATATATATTATTTTAAAATATATTTAAAAATTATTCTTTATTTAAAAAAATTATGCAATTTCATGTTGCATAACACGAAATCTATATAATAAATTCAGTCACTTGATGTGACGGTCGTCCTATGTGACTAAGGGATATTTCAATTATAGTGGCTTAAGCCCAAGAGTGGTTGTCTAACGTGGCTCGGCGACGTGGTGGGGCTTTTTCAAAAGTGTACAAAATTTTTAATCTTTTCAAATTTTGATTTTGTTTTAAATTTTGAAATTTGAAATTCAAACCTTATTATATTCTTTTATATTTAATATTTTTATATTTAAAATAAATAAAAAAGTAATTTTTTGACATTTTGTTATACGTCATTAAAATTTCGCCACTATTAGATTAACAACTATTAATTAATCTATGAGAAAAATTAATGAGTATAGATTGATAGTCCCAACTGTCACAATTTTTCCTTTCTACCAATATTATCTACAAACTAGATATTACTTGTGCCAAAAGGCACATAAATAATATTTGACTTGCAAATAGCTCAAATATAAAATAAAAAATTGTAAAAATAACCTATAAAAATAAAAATTATGATTAAAAAAGACTAATGTATTTATATAGTGTTTAATAAATGTGTAAAATTTTATTATTTATTACAAATATTATCATAGTTTTAAAAATATTAATTTAAAAACTTTTATAAAAAATATTCAACAAAATATTCAAAACAAAATTTTACATGAAAATACTCTCTTACTCTTCCCATATTTTGTCAAATTTTTTATAAAAGTTTTTTAAATTAATATTTTTAAAAATGTGATAATATTTGTCATAAATAATAAAATTTTACACCTTTATTAAATACTGTATAAATACATTAGTCTGTTTTAACTAAAGTTATTTTTATAGTTTTTTATTTTACAATTGAATTATTTGCAGGTCAAATTTTAGGGTAAAGTATAAAAATCATCCTTACAGTTTGCTCTTGATATCACTTTGTCCCATACGTTTCAATTGTAACAGTTAAATCCTTACTCTTTCAATCAAGTATAAATTTGATTCTTCCATTAGTTAACCATTAGAAACAACCATTAGATTGAGAATAAAATGGTAATTCATTTATAGTTTATCCTTAGTGTCACTTTAATCGCTCACGTTTTCAATAATAACAATCGAATCCCTACACTTTTGGTGTCACGCCCCGAATTTTCATAACTGAATGTCCAAGGGTGACTTGAGATTTATTTGTTGGGTATAAAAATAAGATAATAATAACACACTGTTACACCCCAGAATTTTCCTCCAAACTAGGATTAACCCGCAAGAAAAATTTAAGATATTCAAAATCCCTTGTTTATCCCAAACAATATTTATAAGTCATTGGACTGAATCATTTGATGTGATTTCAACTACAGGGCACAAAATAAAGATAGAGAAAAATATTACAGAGCCATCTAAGTGTCCCAACCACGCGATTAATATTACATACCAAATAAAAGCAAATTAGGTCTAAGCTTAATAATTACAATCATCCAACAATTATTACAGATCACAAAAATAAAGTCCTCCAGCTCTGTGCAAGAAAGAAGAAAAAAATAGTTAACTCTTCTCATGGAATATTTAAGAGAAATTAATCTCTTTCCAGCTCATCTTTAGTATCCCTGTGCTTAATATCCTGAAAAAAATATTCCCACAAGGGGTGAGCTACTAAAGCCCAGTAATCAGAATCCCTTATGTGCCTATTGCAGTGGTTGTAATGCTACACTACATCAAGTGACCCACTACAGTGAATGTGTTTAGGTGACATACTGTTTATGCAACAATTACTTCAATAGATCCCAACTGAATAATGTAAATTATACTTACAACGGTTCGATGAAACCGTCACCGTAACTACTATTTTACTTACATGTAAAAATAGTTAAATATTGATGTGTGTATCACAATGAAGTTTGTGTCGCCGTGGTAGGGATCTCAGATTCAGATTTTCAAGGTCTCGGGATCAAACCCCGTAGCGATACAAGTTTCATATATATATATATATATATATAAATATTCATCAAGATGAACTAAATATAATTAAATAATTCCAACACATCATTCATACATAAGCAAGAGAGGTTGCCAATCATAGTAAAATTTAGTAAATAAGTTTAATCTAAATCCTCATAAGATGATCATACTCCTATCCTCCGCTACCCTCAGCCTTGGGAACCAGTGACTTTACGGGCTTAACATCCAATGCATACCGACAGTGTCACCCACCAAAAACCTAACCGTCGCGACCGGTTACCTGACTGGCCAGGTCAGAAGGGAGCATCTCCCAAATAAAATGCATATGTTCCTATCTCCATCTAAAAGGCCATTTCTACCCACCTATCACCCCATTGCCAAAAATAACTTTAGCACCAAGTGCCTTAATTTATTCTCACCCTTTTCCATTCCCAATGGTACCTTGTATGGAAATAGGACATTTTTAATGACAACCGGCAATGTTCTCGGGCGATGAATCAAAAGTGGGATTATTCAGTCACATGCAGTATATTTTTAAGCACTTTATCTAAATCCATAATTTAATAATAATTCTCAATAAATCAAGGATTTAACATAGTCATCAATATCATTATCACAAAGGTAGGTACTACATGTAAATTAACAAGTAGCAAGTAGAAAAATAATTTAGAATTCGAATTAGTATTTTAGTTAATTACTTTGACGAGTTTTTCCGTACTACCTTTGATAAGAATAAAATTATTTCTAATGGTATATTTGTCACGCCCCGGATTTTCATAACCAAATGCCCAGGGGTGACTTGGAATTTATTTGTTAGGTATAAAAATAAGATGATAATAACACGCTGTCACACCCCAGAGTTTTCCTCCAGATTGGGGTTGACCCGTAAGAAAAATTTAAGATAGTAAAAATCCCATGTTTATCCCAAACAATATTTATAAGTCATTGGACTGAACCATTTGATGGGATTTCAACTACAGGGCACAAAATAAAGATAGAGAAAAATATTACAGAGCCATCTAAGTGTCCCAATCACGCTATTAACATTACATACCAAATAAAAGCAAATTAGGTCTATGCTTAATAATTACAATCATCCAACAATTATTACAGACCAAAAATAAAGTCCTCCAGCTCTGTGCAGGAAAGAAGAAAAAAATAGATAACTCTTCTGATGGAATATTTAGGAGAAATTAATCTCTTTCCAGCTCATCTTCTGTATCCCTGTGCTTAATATCCTGAAAAAAATATTCCCACAAGGGGTGAGCTACTAAAGCCCAGTAATCAGAATCTCCTAGGTGCCTATATGCAGTGGTTGTAATACTACATTGTATTAAGTGAATGTGTTTAAGTGGCATACTATTTATGCAACAATTAATTCAATAGATCTCAACTGAATAATGTAAATTATACTTACAACGGTTCGATGAAATCGTCACCGTAACTACTATTTTACTTACATGTAAAATAATTAAATACTGATGTGTATACCACAATGAAGTCTTGTCGCAGTGGTAGGGATCTCAGATTTAGATCTTCAAAGTCTCGGGATCAAATCCCGTAGCGATACAGGTTTCATACATATATATTTATATATATATTTATAAAATATTAATCGAGATGAATTAAATATAATTAAATAATTTCAACACATCATTCATACATAACAAGAGAGGTTACTGGTCACAGTAAAATTTTGTAAAGGAGTTTAATCTAAATCCTCCTAAGAAAATCATACTCCTATCCTCCTCTACCCCCAGCCTTGGGAACCAGTGACTTTACGGGCTTAGCATCCAATGCATACCGACGATGTCACCTACCAAAAACCTAGCCGTCGCGACCGGCTACCTGACTGGCCAAGTCAGAAGGGAGCATCTCCCAAATAAAATGCATGTTCCCATCTTCATCTAAAAGGCCATTTCTACCCACCCATCACCCCATTGCCAAAAACAGCTTTAGCACCAAGTGCCTTAATTTCTTCTCACCCTTTTACATTCCAAGGGTACCTTGTATGGAAATCAAACATTTTTAATAACAACCGGCAATGTTCCCGGGCGATGAATCAAAAGTGAGATTATTTAGTCACATGCAATATATTTTTAAGCACTTTATCTATATCCATACTTTAATAGTAATTCTCAATAAATCAAAGATTTAACATAGTCATCAATATCATTATCACAAAGGTAGGCACTATATGTAAATTAACAATTAGCAAGTAAAAAAAAAATTTAGAATACAAATTAGTATTTTAGTTAATTGTTTTGACAAGTTTACCGTACCAAATTTGATAAGAATAAAATTATTTCTAATGGTATATTAATTAGGCCGAGGTTGGTAGCTTAGTGGGTGGGCGACCCTAATTGCGATTTAAAGTCGCAAGTTTGAACCTCATTGGCTGCAAATCTCGGTTTTTGCTCCTTTTACCTTTTATTTTATTATTTTATGGAATATAAAGATAATAAATAGCTCTTGGACTTATATTTAATTTTTAGCAAAATTGATAAGTTTTATTTTATTCAAAAAAAATAATTTAAATAAATTTCCAATCATCATCTTATTTATAACCAAACCCTTATCATAGGTTTTTGGCTTCAAGATATCCACAAATGTCCACAGAATTATCCCAATATTTAGGAAGGTATTAAATGAGTTTCATTAAATTCACTTAATCATAAAAATATAATTATATAATTTGCTAGGTTGACAAAACAATGCCAAAAATAAATCAAATTCATTTAAGAAAGACCAAATGAGAAAAGAACAAGTCCATTGTTTCTTTTGGGCATTTTATTAGATACTAGCATTTTAGTTTGAATAAGTCATCCAACTATCCATGATGAAACTGATTATCTAAGTCAATTATCATCAATATTAGAGTGTCAAATAATACATAATATCCAGTTTAAAATAATTTCATATCAATAGAAATTATTAACATGACAATAACTAATAGAAGGTAATTGGAAATTTAAAAAAATCTTTAAACATAATATTAAAAAAAAAATCCAAACAAGCATCAATTAAAGGCTAAACAGAAATAGCAGCTTAAAAGAAAATTTATATAAAATACAGTAGAACTCCAATATCTATAAACTTTATATCAGTAGAAACTAGACTTCAAGACCTACAACTTTCATGTTTTACACTTTTTAAAATTTTGAGGTCTAAAGGTACAAAAACAGCTTTGAATTTAGTTTGCTCAGAAAATACAGTTTTACACGTGCTCAGTATTTTGGGCATAACTTTTGACTCACAAATCGGATTGATGCAATTCTTTTTGGGTTGAAAAGAAAACTAAAAGGGCTACAACTTTTATGTTTTAGCCAAAGCCAAATTCCACCGTTTTAGGGGTTAGAAGCACATAAGAAGTTATAAATAGAGAGCTGTCAGCATACTGAGTTACTTCAGTCAAAATTTTAGCTTCCATACCCCCAATATACGGGTATTTATTTTTATCACAATCAAATTTCATACTTCAAACCAGAAAATGCATCAAATATATTTTAGGAGATTCATCATCCTACCTCAATGAAGATATTAATGACCAAGTTTGAGAAGGAAAAATGAGTTAGCTTTGAACACCACCCAAATTGGAAAATTCCAAGCCTTTCTTCTTTCTCCAAGCAACACCAAATCTTCAGCCTCACTAATTAATAATTTATTTTTATTTCTCTCTTATTTTCTTCTCTTTGAAGACACACAATTTATAGGGAGTGTAGAGAAAATTATTAGTGGAGAAAAAATCAACTAAGGTAAGATCATGCCTATACAATTGGTAGCATGATCCAAGAATCATGCTTACTTTTTGACTATCTAACCATATCATTTAAGAAAAGCATTGGGGAAGATGTATGGAGGTGGCATGATCCGGGAATCATGCTAACTTTTTGATAAATTTAAACAATCATGCTAGCTTTTTGACAATTTAACCAAATGCTTTAAATCATGCTAGCTTTCAAACAAAATGCTTTAAATCTTGTTTGCTAAATAATTTGAAAAAGATGCTTTAACGTCATCAATGTGGGTCTTTTCTTTGTCCAATTAGTGAAATAATTTTGAAAGATGGTGAGAGTGTATGGAAGATGGAAATGAAGTTGTCGGAAAATAATTTAGAGCAACTATTCATGAGTCAATTCATTGAGTGATAAAGTGAGTTGAAATGAGTTGAGGTGAGTCAAAGAAAAGGGTTAACCCATAGGTTAATGGTCTTGGTTTGAACCAAATAAGTATTTGGGCTAAGAAGTGTTTGGATAAAAATTTTAGAAATTCTACATTAAACTCCCACATAGGGTGAAATTTAATCCGAAAAATTTTCCAACTAATTTTTATCATTCCAAAAATTTTCAAATGCTCAATTTTCTAGATTTTTACTATAATAAATATCACTACCACACTTAAATAATTTAATTAAGGAAAAAAATTTCAGGTTATTACAATATTAATTAAGCCGAGGTTGGCAGCTTAGTGGGCAGGCGACCCTAATTGCGATTTGAAGTCGCAAGTTCGAACCTCATTGGCTGCGATCTTGGTTTTTGCCTCTTTTACCTTTTTATTTTATTATTTTATGGAATATAAATATAATAAATAACTCTTTGGACTTATATTTAATTTTGGAAAAAATTTGATAAGTATAGTACAACACTTGAATAATTAAGTCAAAGTGAGATTACAGAGCTAATAAATTCTATCCTTTAGATTTGGTAGGAGAATAATGGCTCCATTTGGAGCTACACAAAATAAAATAAAATTCTACAAATCTCTACAAACATGAATTACAAGACAACAAAATTTAAATTCTTCACTCACTGAACGAACTACGAGACATTTACTTTTACAATTTTATTTTATTTTATACACTTTTATACAACTCCAAACACACGCAATATTATTCAAAATAATTTGAATAATTTCCACTCATCATCTTATTTATAACCAAACCCTTATCATAGGTTTCAGCTTCAAGATATCCATAAATGTCCACAGAATTTCAATGTTTAGGAAGGTATTAAATAAGTTTCATTAAATTCACTAATCATAAAAATATAGTTATATAACTTGCTAGGTTGACAAAATAATGCCTAAAAGAATCAATCAAATTCAATTAAGGAAGACCAAATGAGAAAAAAACAAGTCTATTGTTTCTTTTGGGCATTTTATCAAATACTTAGCATTTTAGTTTGAATAAGTTATCCAACTATCCATGATGAAACTGATTATCTAAGTCAATTATCATAAATATTAGAGTGTCAAATAATACATAATATCCAGTTTAAAATAATTTAATATCAATAGAAATTATTAACATGACAATAACTAATAGAAGGTCATTGGAAATTTAAATAAATCTTTAAACATAATATTCAAAAAAAAAAAAAAATTCAAACAAGCATCAATTAAAGGCTAAACAGAAATAGCAGCTTAAAAGAAAATTTATATAAAATACAGTAGAACTCCAATATCTATAAACTTTATATCAGTAGAAACTAGATTTCAAGACCTACAACTTTTATATTTTACACTTTTTAAAATTCTAAGGTCTAAAGGTACAAAAACAGTCTTGAATTCAGTTTGTTCAGAAAATACAGTTTTACACGTGCTCAGTATTTTGGGCATAACTTTTGACTCACAAATCAGATTGATGCAAATTTTTTTGGGTTGGAAAGAAAACTTAAAGGGATGCAACTTTTATGTTTTAGCCGAAGCCTAATTCCACCATTTTAGGGGTCAAGAACACATCAGAAGTTACAAACAGTGAGCTGTCAGCATATTAGGCTACATCAGTCAAAGTTTCGGCTTCCCTATCCCCAATATATGAGTATTATATTTTTATCACAATCAAATTTCATACTTTAGACCCAGAAAAATACTTTAGCTTCAAAATTGAAGGCATCAAATATATTTTAGGAGGTTCGTCATTCTACCTCAATGAAGATATTGGTAACCAAGCCTGTGAAGGAAAAAGGAGTTGAGCTTTGAACACCACCCAATTGAAAAATTCCAAGCCTTTCTTCTTCCTCCAAACAACACCAATTGTCCAACCACACTTGATAAAAATATATATTTTTTTTTCTCTCTTATTTTTTTTTTCTCTTTGAAGGCACACAATTTATAAGAATCATAGGAGTGTAGAGAAAGTTATTGGTGGAGAAAATAACCTCCACTTCACATGCTTCAAAACAACTAAGGTAAGATCATGCATATACAATAGGTAGCATGATCCAAGAATCATGCTTGCTTTTTTACTATGTAACCATATAATCTAAGAAAGGTGATGGAGGATGGATGAAGATGGGTGGCATGATCTGACAATCATACTAGCTTTTTGACAATTTAAACAAATTATTTAAAAGATGCTTTAAGTGTTTAAATCATGCTAGCTAAGTAATTTGGAAGAATGCTTTAAAGTCATCAATGTAAGGTCTTCTTTTTGACTAATTAGCCACCTAATTTTGAGAGATTGTGAGAGATGTATGGAAGATGAAAAATGAAGTTGTTTGGGAAATAATTTAGAGCTATTATTCATAAGTCAACTCAATGAGTGATAAAGTGAGTTGAAGTGAGTTGAGGTGAGTCAGAGGAAAGGGTTGACCCATGGGTTAATGGGCTTGGGTTGAACCAATTTGATAATTGGGCTAGGAATTGTTTAGATAAAAGTTTAGAAATTTTACATTAAACTTCCACATAGAGTGGATTTAAATCCGAAAATCTTTCTAACTAATTTTATCATTCCAAAAATTTTCAAATGCTCAATTTCCTAGATTTTTACTATAATAAATATCACCACCACACTTAAACAAATTATTTAAGAGAAAAAATTTAGGTTATTACATTCGGTGTATATTTGAAATATATTTTATTAAATTATTTTTAATAAATAATATAATCTCAAATATATTTTAATAAATTATATAACATATTTTAATTTAAAATATATCTTATTAAATTATTTTTAATATATTTTTAAATTATTTTTAATTAAAAATATATTTAAATTATATTTAATATATTCTATTTTTACATAATTAAATTATTCTTCATATATAATATGATTAAATTAATAATATAATTAAAATAAAATTTAATTTAGTTTAATTAATATGAAATATACCCTATTAAATTCGGTTAATTTTCTAAAAAATTGATAAAATTAAAAATGTTATTAAAAGATACTTTGATGGTTTCACTAATAGTTGTCATAATTAATGGAATAGAATTAAAAGAGTCACATATATAGATATATACTCTCGAATTAAATATATATACAAAATTATAGATAGAGAGAGAGAAAACTGCAGAGATAGAAAATTTAGAAAATAGTGATTCTAAGCCTGTTTGATAACATTATTATTTTTTATTTTGTTTAACTTTTTATTTTCTGATTTTATTTTCTATTATCATTTTTTTTGAAATAAAAATTAAAACTACGTTTACATATGCAATTTTATTTACATAAATTATTTTTAATAAAATATTTAATTTTATTATTTTTAAAAACTATTCAAATTTAATAAAATATATTTCATATTAATTAAACTATATTAAATATTGTTTTAATTATATTATTAATTTAATCATATTATTTATGAAAAATAATTTAATTCAATAAAAAATATATTAAATATAATTTAAATATTTTATTTATTAAAAATAATTTACTAAGATATATTTCAAATTAAAATGTGTTATATAATTTAAAAAAATATTTTTCAAATATTTATTGAAAGTATAGGATTTAATTGTTACAGTTGAAACGTGAGAATTTAAAGTGATACTAAGTGTAAATTATAAATAAAATTATTTTTTTATTTATAATTTAATAGTTATATTTAATGGTCAACTAACAAAATAATCGAATTGATACTTGATTAGAAGTGTAAGAATTTAACCGTTACAATTGATATATATAGAGTTAAAAATGATATTGAAAATAAACTGTAATAACTGTAGCAGAGATTTTGTAGTTCACCACCAATTTCATTTATCTGCCTTTTAGAAAGAGCAATATCCAGTTGAGTGGCATGTCTCGGGACCCGAGGGTTAAGTTTGGGTGGCTTGAATGGTGTATTAGGGGACGGACGAGTTGGGTCAGGGTTCAATATTTCTAGCGACTCGCTCGGACTGAAGCCCTAAGAAGGAAGGAAGGAAGGAGTAGGAATAGGATTGCATATTTGGGCAAGCTGCGACTCCCGCTTGCAGATCAAGAGTAGAAAGAAGTTCGACCAACGAGCTGCTGGTAGCATAGCTGATTGATTGGGGCTCACGGACCAGTACTGACAGTGGCTTGGAGATAGAGAGCGCAAAGCAGCGCTGATAGATATTTCCTTGTGATTCGTCTGCTAGAGATCGCAAGTTTGCTGTCATATCCCAAAAAAAAAAAAAAAAAAAAAAAAAATTGATGCACAACACTGGAAGGAAAGAAGAAGAGCAGTGAATCAAGAGAGTCCTAGCTAGGTATGCAAAACAAAAAATTCCTCCAAATTCAATTATTCCCAGAAACCGGGTTACTTTCTATATAAATTTCAGCGTGATTTATCTTTATATAAATTTATTGCATGTATGCATGTTTTGGTTTGGTTTGGTTTGGTTTATGCATGTATGCTATGCTATCATGTTGGGAAAATGATAATTGAATGCAAAAAAATTAAAAAATTAAAAAAAAAAAAGCTGCTTTCGCTCTGAACACAGTATTTTTTTTGGGGGGGGGGCGTTGAAAGACCAAATAATTGAGCATATACTGTGCAAAGAAAAATAATCGGCAAAATATGTTATTGAAATTATTTACAATCGTAATTTCATAATGCGATTTCAGATAGCCTAAAACCGCACTTTTGTAATGCTTTTGCTTCACAAAAAATGTTGCTCGACCAACACGGAATCAAAATATGATTTTACAAAAGGCAAAATCGCACTATCAAAATGCGATTTTATCCAAAGGAGAAAATGCATTTTGATAAAGCCATTTCTTCTTCTCACTTAAAACACAAGAACCCTACATTCTCATTCACTTTCCAAAAATTTCCAAGTCTGATAGAACAACAACTGTTGGAGCTTTCACTCAGAGTCCACCATTGCCTCAAAGCTCCAAAACAAGGGTGCTTGCTTGTCATTTTTTAATCTCTCCCGCTCTCTCTCTCTCTCTCACACACACACACACACTCTCTGTGGGTTAGTAACGGCTGAGAGCTAAATATCAATGCAAATTGCAAACTTTATTGGTTCTGAAACTAGGAAAAAGTGTTTCTAATGAAGAGGAAAGTCCGGAAATACAAAGTTCATGGTCAATGAGAATATATCTATACATGTGCATGTAATTACGTATTGAAGAGGAAGGCAAGCAATAAGGTTTCACATACCATCCATGATTGCTTTCGATTTCTGAGATTAAGCGCTCCAATATCAAATCTGATGCTCGATCAAAACACTATGATGAGAGAGTTAAACCTAGAACATTTTCCTGCTGGCTAAAATTACATTATGAAAAGCGATTTCATTAACAGTATTTTGCCATTTACTTTTTCTTGGATGATATTTGCTAAATTATTTGGTCTTTTATACAAAAATATAAAAAATTCCTCAACACATCTTACTTTTCACTCGTATGAATGTGATTGAAATTTAGACTCGAGATTGCACTCGTGTTCGGTGTGGATTTTACTTGGCAAGTGTCGGGTCATATCCATAGGGAGCTAAATGATTTGAGAACTTATTGGCATTAGGTGATAAGAATTAGGGGCTTTTGTTTGGAAAAGTAGCATTGCAAACAATGGAAAACAAAATAAAAAGGAGTGGATGTTTTGAAGATGGTTTTGACTTGAGAATTTAAGAACACTAAAAGTAAACACATGGAATTTAAAAGAGTAAATGTAAAAATATGAAATCTAAAATGGCAACTTAAACTTAAAAACAAGTAATTGAAGAAATTGGGCCCCAAATCAATTCCAATGTTGACGTGTCAATGAATCTTTCAAGGTGTTAAATTAACCTCAATCCGATGTCAACAAAGGTGCAATTGGATTGGAAGATTTAGCAATGAAATCCTAGATTGTGGAATGCAATTCATGTTAGACTTTATGAAAATGATTATCTACTTAAAGGTGCCATCGGACGTAATAACTAACATTGATGACATGTGAGCTCAAAAATCATAATTACCTTTAAGTGATTTGTAAATTAATCCAACTACAATTAAGTGACCAAAATCAAGGGAAGTTGAAATTCATCTCGAAAGTTTGGAAAATTCATTTCAATCTTAGTGAGACATTGAATCAAACCCCTTGTGCTTAAAACAAAATCAATGATTTTATACCACCAATGCATGATTATTTGAGTGTCAAAAAAATATGGACTGCTCAAGGTAAACCATCCGATCAACACTCTGGAAGGAATATGAATAAATTGAGTTAATTGCTTCATCTGAATTGCAGGTAAGCTCTAGCTTTCTTGTCTAGTCGCTTGAAAATACTACCGGCCAGGCGGCGTATGGCCAAATGCCACTCCAATAGTTAAGTTAGTCTCAGAAAATAAGAGTAAACAAAAGGGCAGAGGTTCGAGTATAGGAAAATGGTGTCACCATTTTTGGCTTACGTTGTTCGTTTATATAGACTTGGCTATGGACTCACAACCACCACCTCATGTGGTCGAACCATGTCCGGTGGTGGGGAAAAGGCTGAATTGTGGGTAGAGGAGTAGGGAACAAGGCAATTCCCCCCTCCCCTATGTTCGTTATTGTAGACGTGTTGAAGGAATGGTGACGTGGATGCTAGCTACGCATTTGGTTTGGATGAGACCCTCCAATTATAAGAAACAAGTCTTCGCTTGGTCTTGCCTTACCTTGGCCGAATTTAGGCCACTGTTGCTGCTTCTTGTATTGTGGGTTGAAACCTTGTGGCATTAGGGGGCCTTGGCATGGCCTTGAGCTTCTTTCTTTTTTTTTTTTTGGGGGGGGGGGTGAAAGAATTAATTAAAAGGTCATCAAGGGAATGCCACTCGTGTACAAAAAATTACCAGCTTGTAGTATCAAAGTATATCCATGTTCTATATAAAAGACAAAATTAAGAAAATTTCTCTCCTCCCCTATCCCTCCTATGACCCGATTGCACAACATAGGTAAGAAAAAGTGTTTGTTACTCTGTACAAAGAAATTTTGTATTCTTGAAAAATTCTTCTATTCCCTTCTCCCCACACTACCTAAACCAAACAAAAAGGATCAAGTCGCCAAGCCTTCCTTTTCCTCTTGCAAATCCTAGCTCCCCACCACGATTGAAAGGCTAGTCTCAATCATAGGCAAAAAGCCACTTCATCCCAAAATAGTTAAGAACCAGCTCCCAAATATCTTTCACTCAACTACAATGCATAAACAGCCGATTCATTCTTGCATATACTGCATCTACTGGTCAAAGAAAGTGTCTCTGGAGATTGTTTGCCTTGCGAGGCCTCCTGTGCATAAGGAAATAAACAAAGAATGTCACTTTTCAGGGGAGCTCTACAGCTCCAAATGTACTTCCAAGGAAAATGCCCCTCCTCTCTACCCTCCAAAGCCTTGTAGAATGACTTTACCTCAAAAACTCCCTTTTTGGCTGCAGTCCAAAATACACCATCCTTCTCTTTGTGTCTTGAGCCGTAGAGACTAGGGTGCAGGTTAATAAATCTTTTCTTTTCCTATTCGAAAAGCTCTCTTTTGAGATTCGAATTCCACACCTTGGGTCCATTCGAAACATCAAAAAATTCTACCATGACCCCTTTCCTATTGTTTGCAATCTCAAAGATGTCGAGTACTGATCTCTGTGACTTCCGTATCCACTTAGTCCCCCCCCCCCAAAAAAAAAAAAGAAAAAAAATTATCCTCCTAAAAATTCACCCCATCTTCGCTCCCCACCTTAAAGGCAATATGCTTCCTAAACCATTGCCAGACTGATTGGATACCCTTGCAGACACCTATCTCATATGGCCCCTTGTACGTGAACCAATCTTCTTCATCACTACCATATTTAGTGACTATCACCCTTCTCCAAAGATTCTTCATTTCTTTAGAAAATCTCCAATGCTATTTACCTAGTAAGGCTTCATTCATTAGATCTAATTACCTAATGCCAAGTCCTCCCACATTGAGAGGTTTACACACTTGTTTCCAATTCACTAAATGAAATTTAAATTCCTCCCCCGAACCACCTAATGAAAACGGCTTTTAGATTTGTTCTATCTTTTCCAAAACTGAGACGGACACTTTTAAGAAAGCAAGAAAGTGGATAGGTAGGTTAGATAAAGTGCAATCAAGGTGGTTTTCCCCCTTTCGATAAATAGCCCCTCTTCCACCCTGAAAGCTTCATTTGAAAATTTTCTAACACTGTATCCTAAACTTTAGTAGCCTTAGAAGTCGAGCCCAAAGGCAACCCCATGTAATAGGATGGTAAATTCCCAACCTTACAACTTGGTATAGTTGCCAAATTAATCACTTCTTATACTTCACCAACCGGCGTTAATTCTGACTTCACCAACCTGAAAGTGCCTTAAAACACAGTAAAATTCTCATGTAGCCCCCATTTGCAACCTATCTGCCCCCCCCCCCCCCCAAATAATAATGGTGTCATCCTGAACATGAGATGTGAGATAACCAATGAGGTAGGGTCATTGGAACCAACCCTAAAGCCTTTAAGGAAACCTCCCGTTACTGCCATGTCGTATATTCTGTTGCATGCCTCCATCACCATCAAAAACCGGAAAGGGGAAAGGGGATCCCCTTGGCATAATCCCCTTGAAGATTCACAAAAACCTTTAGGGGAGCCATTACTAATCATAGAAAATCTGCCAGTAGAAATGTACTATTTAATCCATCTCCTTCATTTAGCCCTAAATCCCATACGCTCCATTAAATATAACAAAAACTTTTTAACTTACATGATCATACACCTTTTCGATGTCTATTTGCAAATAATCCTTGGTTGATAACTTGACAAAATTTTCAATTTTTAGTTTTCAGTTTTCGTTTTCATTTTCTTGAAAATTGAACATGAAAACTCGATTGGTAAATTTGTTTCCATTTTATAGTTTCCAAAAAAATGACAATTGTTTTATTTTTTTTTTTTAAATTATGGAAACATAAAACGTGTATTTACATTTCAGTTTTCATTTTCTTCCACCACCACAACAACCCATGATTTAAAGTCACGGTTGCAGTCGCCATATCGGCCCAAGAATTTTTAATGCAGTAGCGGCATCATGGCATGGTATCGGACAATATGTAACTTTTAATATTTTCTAACTTAAAAAAAATTTTAAAATAATGGAAATTTTTTTAAAATGTAAATAATAAAATTAATATATTACTTCACCAAATATACAGTAATTATTTCATTAAACCTTAGATAAACTACTTATAAAATGATTAAATAATAGCGTAATATTTTTTTCAATCAGTCATGTAATTAATATGATTCATAATAATTATTATAATTTAATAGTTTGATTTGTAAATATACTATTATTTCATAAACAATAATTATAAACTTATTGAATAATTGTGTAAAAAATATTATAATTCTATTTAATATTTAATATTACAAAGTTAAATTTTTATAATTTAGGGAAAAAAAGTCACTACGATAGCAGTCAGTAAATAAATACAAGGAAAAAAATACAAGAAAAGGAAAAAAAAAGTAATTGGTATGGTAGTTTATGAATAAATAAAAAAATACATAATAGCAATCAATAAATATAAGCAAAGTAAAAACATATATATAATAAAATAAAGTTAAAAAGAAGAATTGTCCAGCGAGAGAATGTGACAACTTCAAGGTGGGAGTCTAGGAGACTTATAGTCTTCGAACAAACCGACAATAGTCGACATGGACGATCGACGATTCTGTGCGAACAAGCCAATGATGGACTATTCCGGTAGGTCTTTCTCGCTCTGCTTCAGTCCAAATCTCTATCGCCTCTACATCATTTGAATCGCCGAGATATCGTCGCGATTTTTCACGTCTCGGAGTATCAGCAATATATCTGACTATCTCGTCCGCGAGAAGTCGATTTGCACGGTTACGGCAATAAACTTCGACTCGGGCTAAGCTCTCAGCTCAGCTTCTAACGATACCAAGTCGAGACAGTGAGATATCAAGTGTCTTAGTCGATACTTTGAACCTTGCTGCCGCTACCCCTACTAGTCACAACAATCACCCACTGTCGATCGCCACCAACCTCAGGCCACTGTCACTGGTGAGCACGCACCTCTGGTCATAGCCACATGCTGTCACCCACTTTCGACCACACCATTGCTACCACCCACTTCCAACCACTGTTGGCCGATCAACATCTCCATCGCCAGCCACCACCCACCTTCAGCCGGACAAGTGAGAATCTTTTGTCTTCATTGTTTTCCTACACTTCGCGCTGAAGGGGGGACAAAGCTTCACAACGAGATAGAGGAATCTCACCGGTGTTCTTGGGATTCAAAGAAGTTTCATAAACTAACAACGGAGAGCCACGAGTATTCTTAGGCATTCAAGGGAATCCTGCTAGTGTTTTTTGCTCTTAAAGAAAATGCTTTTTACACTCAAATGCGAGGTACTCTCCTCAAGGAATATGGTACTTTGGGACATCCCTTGAAGATGAGCCATCATTTGACACAATGCCATACTATGAAGTTGACGCTTTGCATGCCCATGGCGACTCCATTAATGCTAATTAGACCTTTCCATGCATGGGTGATATCCATGTGCACTTCCACGGGTATGTTGGGAACATGCACGCATGGTATTGTGGATATGTGGGCCCAAATTACCAATCTTCACGATGTCATCACCATCGAAGACACTTGAGCCATTGTGCATAGCACTAGACTGAGGGGTACCCCTTAACTCTTTGGGTATCAAGGTTGTAAGTTACAATAGCAGTGGCAATGATGCGATTTTGGGGAATGTTAGTAGAAGCTGTGATCATGAATTTTTTTTTTTCTTCAGACAACTCACACGATAAGCTATGGGTATGTATGCTCAAATAGTACAAGTTAGTTACTATTTTGAATCAACTATATGTTTTTTCTTTCAATAATTAATAATTTCATGTTGTATATGATAGTTACTAATTTGATTTAATTTAATGGATTAACTATTGTATTATGCATACGTGCAAGACTCTTCTATTATTCATTTACTAACAATTGTGTTATCGAATTACCCCCCCCCCCCCAAATCAATTATATCTTTTTTCTTTCAATAATTAATAATTTCATGTTGTATATGACAGTTACTAATTTGATTTAATTTATTGGATTAACTATTGTATTATGCATACGTGCAAGACTCTTCTATTATTCATTTACTAACAATTGTGTTATCGAATTACCCCCCCCCAAAAAAAAAGCAATTGTGTTATCGTGAAACCTAAATCATAAAGCATAGCTACGAATAACTGAGTAAAATGTGATAAAGTATAGCCAATTAACTAAAGCATAATAAAGCATAGCCCATTATCATGATAAAGCGCCAATTAACCACAAAATAAAACCAAATAAAGCATGATAAAACAAGGTATGTGATACCAAAGGATAAAACACAACCAATTTGCTTATGTTTTTTCATATTTTTAGTTGCGCTTTCATTGAGAATTATTAAGGGAAAATGGTATGCTTGGTTATAATGGATAGTGCAGGAAAAAAAAAATATACAATTTGTGTTGCAAATATTGTAACATCATCTGTATAATTTAATCACACGGCTAAACTGGGATGTAATAAAATAAGAGGGCATTGAAGCTATTATAATGATAGCTACCCTTTTAAAACCTTGGTGGTTACAACCCTCCAATAGGACTTTTCTATATGCACTTTTTACCACTTAGCTAACCTTTCTTCTATACGCTCACTACTAGCATCCTTAGCTCCTCCATTCTTTAAACCACAACATTTTCACTTACACTTTTGTGTAAGAAGTATGGTACAAGGACTTCCTAACTAAGATCTTTCACCATGATTACCTCTAGGGGCCTCATGGGCCATCTTGCTTTGCACAAGATCATTGGGAATTAGTGAATTGGTGGCTAGAATTAGGCAATCATTGGAACTTGCCTAGGTCAATCTAAGAGAAATTGTTCCATTATGTGCCATATCGTACCACACGACCACAATCTTAGCAGTAATTGGTTGTGCAAAAGACAACATTATTACATAAAGCGAATGTTCAGACCATTCCCAAAGTTCATGGACTTGCGTAAGGGGTGACGGAAATCTAGTGTCTTTGCCAAGCTTGCCAGGGTGAAATGAATGCAACTTCAATAACAGAATTTACAGATGTTGAGATAGGACCAAAAATGGATCAACTTATGGGAGAGGCCTAGTTGTAGGGAAGACAAACTCTACAGAAGCACCGTAGGTTTTAGGCATATTCTTCAACTCAAATCGTGGAATAGTACAAGCAGTGACCTGAATGATGCAACTGGAAAGTATTTTTCTTGTCAGCAAAAGTGACCTCAATAGTTGCCACAATTTCATCAAGTGGTGTAATATGACAAGGCGTCACATCAGCCAATTTGCTCACGAGTTGGTCATCAATCTCCTCATCAGAGAAATAGAAGTTGTCAAGATTAGGCTTATAAATCAATACTTTAAGGTGATCATCATCTGACTTTCTCTTCTGTTTATCAATGACCAAACATTTGTGAAAGCACTCAATGGACTCACGTGAGGGGTGGCAGAAACCTAGTGTCTTTGCCAAGCCTACCGGGGTGGAATGAATGTGACTTCGATAACAGAACTTATGTTAAGAGAGGACCAAAAACGGATCAACTTGAGTGAGAGGCTTAGTTGTAGGGAAGATAAACTCCATAAAAGCACTGTAGGTTTTAGGTATATTCTTCAACTTAAGGCATGGAATAGTACAAGCAGAGACCTAAAGGATGCAACTGGAAAGTATTTATCTCGTCAGCAAAAGTGACCTCAATAGTCGTCACAACTTCATCAAGTGGTGTAATATGATAAGGCGTCATATCAACCAATTTGCTCATGATTTGGTCATCAATCTCCTCATTGGAGAAATAAAAGTCGTTAGGATTAGGCTTATAAATCAACACTTCAGGGTGATCATTATCTGACTTTCTCTTCTGTTTATCAATGACCTTGGGAACATTTATGAAAGCACTTAATGGAGAAGGAGCTAAAACTGTATTTGACATTTGGGTTGAATAATGGTGATTCCAGTCATTTAACAAAATTGCGTCAATCTTAATGGTTAGTCGTTCAATTGCTTCAAGATGGCTGCTAGTTGGGTTTGCAATTGGTTATTCATCATTTATACTAGATGTGTGTGTGACCACATCCGCATCAATAGTCAACAGTTTACTATATAAGCTTAGAATCTGCCAAAAATGGACTGAAGGGTGTTCTAGACAGTCGTCGGAGGTCAAGTTCAAGTTGCCAATGGGAGGCAAGGCTTCTGGTAGTGTTTCGGAATCTCAACAACAATTGGCTTATATTCTCTGAGGTCAAGCAGTAGCTACGCAGAAGTGCATGGGTTGGGATGTTGTCGATGAAGCACAATGCTGGACAAGAGGGTTTTCGGTGTTGTCTGGGTTCAATGCCTACAATTGATGATGATATTGATGGGCCTTGGATGGTTTGGTGGCAGCGACAGTAGCCTTGGTTTGTCGGTTGATGTCAAAGATGGGTTAAGCTCGCCGAGAGATCGTCGCCTATTGCTGGATGGGGATCTCAGTAACGAGGGTTTGATTTGAGCGATGATGGTTATGGATCTAATTTGAGCAATGATGGTTATGGATCGATGGTTGATGGGCTCCCACAACAGTTGATTGTAAACAAAGTAAGATGAACTTAGATTGTAAACAAAGCTTCATCGGCAACTATGGTTGATAAGCAATAACTAGGGTTGTGGATTAGGTTTTCTGGTTAGGAATTCGGCTCTAATACCAAAGTTGATGAAGGACGGTAAAGATTAAAGCAAAGAGAAAAAGAAATTAGGAAAGATAGAAATAGAGAGAGAAGAAGAAGAGGTGGAGGGCAAGAAGAATAAGCCACACAGGGTTCAATTTAATATTGTTTTGATTCATCAAAAGTCTGAATAACACTTACAATTCAAGCTTTTATATAGGCTTTTAAATCGACTATCTAAGGAGATCAAATCAAAGATAAAATGAAATAAAAATCAAATTTTAAAGATAAGATAAAATCTAAAACTAATAATATGGTAATAGAATCTTATTGAATTAAAATTTTAAATATTTAATTTGCATAATTATCTAATACTAATAATATGAAAATAGAATTCTATTAAATTAAAACTCTTAAATATTTAATTTGCATCACCTATCTTTAGGACAATCATTCTTAGCATATGTGAAGGTTAATCTCCATTGCCTAAGCCTCTTTATAGATACTAACCCCTAACCTGGCTGGCCTGGTGCTCTATCTCTCTAGAGTCTAAGACCATCCTAACTTTGATCGGGTCAATGGCTGAAACTACAAACTCAGTCTTGACCATCCATAATTAACAAGTATTAATATATATTATTTTTATTTAATTATTAGATTCCATTATTCCATATTTTTTCTTTGAACTTTTTTTTTTAGGGGGGTAATTATTTTTTCTTTGAACTTGTAATGCCATTTGCATGCATTTAGGCGGTGCACACAAGCATTCTCTAAGCATTTGAAGGGTATCTGGTTTTAAGAAGTCATCCAGGTGTCCAATTAATAGTGTTGTCCAATGCAAACACAAAACCTTTTTACTAGTATTAGTGTTTTTGTAGACTCAATCTATAGTACTAAATTGCAGTATAATTACTGAGATCGAAAATTGTGAAAATTGGATGGGGAACAACTCCCACTACAGGTTGATTACATTTTACTCATTCTGGGTCCCCTCTAAAATTAAAAAAAAAAAAAAAAAAACAACTTTCCACCCCTATCAAAAAATAAATAAATATATATATATATATAAAAGTAAAAACCTAGATTATGACAACAAACACTGTAGAATCACTTGGATTGAGCCACAGCAGCAAGGATGCGTTTATATATATCTTTTGAGTACCTGGACAAACAGAGAAGTTGCCGACTTTGGTAACTTTCACGAGTTCTATTTCAAGAGTGTTGTGAATCATGAATTAATTTTGATTTGATCTTCATTATGTGAAATGAATTTCTTACATTGTTGTACTCTATGCTTTAGATTTTGTAATCATTAACATTGTCTTCAGTTTCCAGGGACTGTTGTAAGCTAGATCTTTAACTACCATTTTCTGTCCATCATGAGGAAGGGATGTGAAAGATTGTGTTTGGCATTGTTGAGGATTGTGGAGACATGAACAATGGTGCTGAAATGAGCAGGGATATGTTTGATGTTGTTGATGAAGCACAAGAGAAAGAGGGAGCTATGGTTGATGCCCATAAAAGAGATGATATTGGGATTGAGGGAGATACAGATTTTGAGCCACGTAATGGTATCGAATTTGAATCACATGAGGCAGCATATTCATTTTATCAAGAATATGCCAAGTCAATGGGGTTTACGACCTCAATCAAAAACAGCCGGCGGTCAAAGAAATCAAAAGAATTTATTGATGCCAAATTTGCTTGTTCAAGATACGGAGTTACACCAGAATCAGAGGGTGGCAACAGTAGACGGCCGAGTGTGAAAAAGACAGACTGCAAAGCCAGCATGCATGTAAAGAGACGTAAAGATGGAAAATGGTATATTCATGAATTTATAAAGGAGCATAATCATGAGCTTTTACCAGCCTTAGCATACCATTTTCGAATTCATAGGAATGTGAAATTAGCTGAAAAGAATAATATTGACATTTTGCATGCTGTCAGTGAACGAACAAGAAAGATGTATGTTGAGATGTCTAGAAAATCTGGCGGGTATCAAAATGTTGGCATTCTTGGGGATGGTATGAATTATCAGTTTGATAAAGGGCGGTACTTGGCTTTGGAAGAAGGGGATGCACAAGTTATGCTTGATTATTTCATGCACATCCAAAAGGAGAACCCCAATTTCTTCTATGCAATAGATTTAAATGAAGACCAACGTCTAAGAAACTTGTTTTGGGTTGATGCTAAAAGTAGGAGTGACTATATCAGTTTTAGCGATGTCGTTTTCTTTGACACTAGTTATATCAAAAGCAACGATAAAATGCCATTTGCTCCTTTTGTAGGGGTGAATCATCACCATCAATCCATATTGCTTGGGTGTGCACTGATCGCAGATGAAACTAAATCAACATTTGCTTGGGTGATGAAGACATGGCTTCGAGCAATGGGTGGGCAATCTCCTAAAGTAATAATCACCGAGCAAGACAAAGCGCTAAAGGCAGCCATTGAAGAAGTTTTCCCAAATTCACGGCATTGCTTTTCTCTTTGGCATGTATTGGAAAAGATTCCTGAAGCTCTTGCTCATCTTATCAAGCGGCATGAGAATTTTAATCGGAAGTTCAACAAGTGCATTTTTAAATCCTGGACTGATGAACAGTTTGATATGAGATGGTGGAAGATGGTCGGAAGGTTTGAACTTCAAGAAGATGATTGGATTCATTCATTGTATGAAGATCGGAAAAAATGGGTGCCTACTTACATGAGGGATACTTTTTTAGCTGGAATGTCAACAACCCAGCGTGCTGAAAGTGTGAACTCTTTCTTTGACAAATACATTCATAAGAAAATTACTCTGAAAGAGTTTGTAAAACAGTATGGGATGATTCTACAAAATAGGTATGAAGAGGAGGCCATAGCTGATTTTGATACATGGCATAAACAGCCTGCATTAAAATCTCCTTCACCTTGGGAAAAACAAATGTCAACAATTTACACACATGCGATATTCAAGAAATTCCAAGTTGAGGTTTTGGGTGTAGTTGGATGCCATCCTAGAAAAGAGAGTGAAGATGGAACAAATGTGACATTTACAGTTGATGACTGTGAAAAAGGTGAAAAATTTATGGTGTCGTGGAATGAGACAAAATCAAATGTTTCTTGTTCTTGTCTTCTGTTTGAATACAAAGGTTTCCTCTGCAGACATGCAATGATTGTTCTCCAAATTTGTGGTCTTTCAAGCATTCCATCTCATTATATTTTGAAAAGGTGGACTAAGGATGCAAAAAGTAGGCAGTCAATGATTGAAGGAACAGAACGTGTACAGACTCGGGCGCAGCGGTATAATGATTTATGTAAACGAGCCATTGAGTTGGGTGAGGAGGGATCTCTATCTGAAGATGGCTATAATATTGCATTTCGTGTGCTAGTTGAAGCGCTGAAAAACTGTGTGAATGTTAATAATAAAAATGCTGCAGAATCTAGCAGCAGTGCACTTGTTCTGCGTGACATTGAAGAGGAGAATCAAGGAGGACTTGCTGTTAAAACAAGTAAGAAAAAGACTGCAAACAAGAAAAGAAAGGTTAGTTTGTGGGTTTAATCAATGGTGTTCAATGTTAAATTTATCTTACAGCAAATGCTTTTGTGTGTGTGTGTGTCACTAACTAAGTCTTATTTACATTTCAGGTACAATCAGAGCCAGAAGCTACACTTGTTGAGCGACAGGACAACTTGCAGCAAATGGTTTGTGCTATTGTCAATTCCATGACATCATTAACTGTTATCAGTGTGCTTTGGATATCACAACTGCATCTTCTTGAATGAGTCTATGTTTTGTTTTCCAAGGTGTAACACTTACCTACAAGTTAATGAAAGTAGTTAAATCTTTGTAAAAATTATTTTCTGGCTGAAGTATTGATAATCGAACAAGTTTACGGATGCAGTAATTTCCATGTTCCTATTTTCTTAGTTTTAACATACTTGCTTGTAGGACAATCTAAGCTCAGAAGGAATAACCCTAAATGGTTATTATGGGACCCAGCAGAATGTGCAAGGACTGGTACTATATGTTTACAATTGGGTAGTAATCAATATTTCTGATTCATATCAGATGTATGCAACCTAAATCATAATGCTTTCAATCGATGCTGACTGCAGATACAATTGAACTTGATGGAACCACCCCATGATGGCTATTATGTTAATCAACAGAGCATGCAGGGGCTGGTATGTCATCCTGAAATCTTCCTTACCTTATTTGTTTTTTAACATAACATAATGAATTTGTGAGATTTTAATTGGGTTTCTAGGGACAATTGAATTCAATAGCATCGGGTCACGATGGTTTTTTTGGGGCTCAACAAAGCATGCATGGACTGGTATGTTATTTTATTTCCCTCATAATAGGCAGCTAGGTGTAATTTCCTGATATGTATTGGATTGGATATTGTGGTATATATCAGCTGTGAAACTTCTCAAATTTGTGCTCTTCCATCCACGTAGGGACATTTGGATTTTAGGCAGCAAAGTAGTTTCAGTTATGCCTTGCAAGTGAGTCTGTGATATGTGCCAACTATGTGCTAGTTTCTGTTACTCCTTTCAGTGGGTTAATTGCTAAAGCTTTTTTTTTTTTTCAACCCTAATGTCAGGATGAGCCCAATTTGAGATCCAATCAGTTGCAAGGTGGTGGTACAAGACATGTATTAATGAGGGAGACCGATATCGATAGGTGATCGCTTTAGAAGCAGCTGTTCCTGTATGAATCTTCAAGCTGGTTAATAATGCTGGACCTGTGTTACCATGTGGTTATCAGAGAAGTTGATTCGTCCAAGTGGTTCTGGCGTCATCGGCTGTTTCTTTAGAACAAAAAGCTAGGTACTTTGTTTTAACCACATATATATATATATATATACACACACACATATTTTAAAGGAATCAAATGCTGGTCGTTTCTCACCATCGAGTTACTTCCTGGATGAATTCTGGCTATGTTCTCTGTATTCAACGTAAGCTATGGGAGTGACGAAGACGAGATAACTTGAAAGCAGCAGGAGAATTCTATATTACTCCCTTGACCAAGATAATGGACCTGGGAGTTTCTGAGAAGATTTTTAGTTCTTAATGCAGTTGATGGTAGTAGCTGAAGCAGATTTAACTCTCTTTTTTTCATGCATCAGCAATGGTAGATTAATCTAAAAGACATTTTTATACATGGTCGTGTTGGTGAGATTGTTGTGAACGGGAAGGTTTATTCAAAGTAGCCGCCTCCTGGGTTTTTTTTTTTTTTTTTTTTTTTTTTTTTTTTTTTTTCAAGCCATGTTTGGATGGAAAATAAAATAAAGGGAAAATAAAATTATAGTTGTATTATTTTTTTATGCTTAATTAAATAAAATTTAAAGGTTTTTTTTTGACAAATATTTATTAATTATCTTCTTATTTTTCTAGATCAAAAAATGTAAATAAATTTGACTTTGTTATTTCATTTTATTTTCTTACTGTTTTTCTTCACACTTTTTTTCCCAGCACAAATTCGTGTTCCAAACACAGCATTTATCTTTGCTGGCGTTTGTTCTCCTCAATTTCTTCCTCTTCTTCTTTGTGTGTGTGTGTGTGTGTGTGTGAGGAAATGCTTTGAATCAGAAAGTGGAGAAGTGTTTTATCATGTGTTTGGTAACCTTCTGAATGACTTGTATCTACATGCATTTGCTTTAAATAATTTGAAATGATGTTTCCATTTTTTTTTTTTTTTGGTGACCATTGGTAGAAAATTTATGGAATTTTCCCCCCTCTTTCTTCTTTCTAATTTTCTGGGTTATATACGAAAATGTAAGCTACAATCCTTTAGTTATAATTATTATATTCTCAAATATGATGAGCAGGCTGGTTCTACTAGTAAACGGCAAGCTCACCCAATTAAATAATATTTGATGTTCTTATACCGTGTTATATTTGGGTGTGTTTGGAATTATATAAAAATATATAAAATTATAAAAATTCATGTCTTGCGTTTCGTGCAATGAGTCAGAAATTTAAATTTTATAGTCTCGTAATTCGTATTTGTAGAGTTTTGTAGAATTTTTTTTATTAACTCCAAATAAGGCCAATATATTGGGTAGATGTGATTGCACTATATAAATAGTTTTGTGCGCTCTACTTTCTTTTTTCGCTAAGTAAAATTATACAATTGTCCATCATTCTTTTGATATATGTTTTGCATACTTATAATGTCATAAAAGTTGTACAAAAATTTAATTCAAAAAATAGTTGTAATGTTGTTAATACTTTTATTTTATAATAAAAATTATAATTTTCAAATATATAAAAAATAAAATCTTACATATTTTTTCTTAAATACTTCAATAAATTGGAGAGTAATTGCAATCCAAAATTTTGGAAAAAATTTACTTATGCGTTTGGATACCATACTACGATAAAAAATTATAATTTTAGATTTTTTAAAATATATTTATTATTATAAAAAAATTAAAATTAAATTTTGAAAACAAAGATATTTGTGATTTATTTAATAAATTTATCTGTATACTTAAATGTTAATTTTTTCAATTCATTGATTTCTCTACTGGATATTGTTTGGTAGTTTTATTTTTATTTATTTATTTTTATACATGAATGGTGAGAAAAAAAAATCAAAGATTTTATTTTAAATTTAGGATTGATGAGAAAAAAATAGTAGGGGTAAATGACAACTAGAAATTTAAATTTACAAGTGGTTATATTTTCATATCTGCAGCCTTTATATAAGAAAAAAAAATTGAGAAATTAATATAAATTTTATTTTCATTTATATTTTTAGCACTTGTATAATTTTAACTTAATCAAATAAGGAAGTAATTTATTTCATTCCAATTTAGTTACAATTTTTTTTTTTTTTTTTTTTTTTTTTTGCATTTTCTTTATCATCTTGATGTTTATTTATTATTTATTTATTTTTACAAATTTTCATAAATTATTCATACATTATTTTTAAAATACATTATTAAATTAAGAGAATTAAAAGGTTTTAATAAATGACTCGAGTATGATGCCATGAGTAATGATGACCCAAACATTCATGCCACAAGTAAGCAGAATTTTTATTCACTAAACTACG
Source organism: Vitellaria paradoxa (assembly GCA_019916065.1). NCBI lineage: Eukaryota > Viridiplantae > Streptophyta > Magnoliopsida > Ericales > Sapotaceae > Vitellaria > Vitellaria paradoxa. Next base: position 26,645,166 of record CM034239.1, read on the forward strand.
TTTAGTACTAACATTATGATACACGATCAAAAGGGTTTCAACAAAAAGGTTATCAAACTTTAATTTGTATAAACTATCACAAAAAATACAAAAACCAATAGAATGATTATATTTAAATAAATTGAAATATCCATTCCCAAATTTAAAAGACTATCCTCCAGTATCAAGTTTAGACAATAAAACTAAATTTCTAGAAATAGAAGGAATATAAAGGGTTTGAAGCAAATCTAAGTGAACTCCATTGTCTAAAATCAAACGATAGGTTCCAATGCCTTCAACTGGAACTTTAACTTGGTTTCCTATGAAAACAAACTTTTCATTTGAATTTGCGGTTTGGATCGTAACAAATCCTTGTATCGTATTAAAAACATAAGAGGTACAACTAGAATTAATCAACCAAATATTATAAGGAACTTCATATAAATTTGATTGAAACATACAAAAACACTAGGCTTACTTTTCTTCTTGAACCATATCTTACGTTTCAAGCAATCTTTCTTAACATGTCCAGTCTTATTACAAAAATGACATTTAACAATCTTTTATTCCTTTTTTGTGGATTTCGGTAGATGACCCATTTGTTTTTAATGGTCCTTACTTGCCTTTTCCAGTCTTTTTTATAGGTTTCTTTCCAACTCCTTGCTTATCCATGAGATTAAGTAAGTAAATTTTTTGTTTCTTAAGCCTTATTTCCTCCTGAATAAGCATATTTTGCAACTTATTCACATTATATTTATCCTTTATAGCATTGTAACTCATTTAGAATAGATCATATTCAGAACGCGAGAAGTTTATGATAAACTACATAAGAAAATTTTCATCCACTTCCATTCCCATGGACTTTAGTCTTGCTACTATATTTGTTATCTCAATGATATACTGATGCATGGTACATAAATTAGCAAATTTAATGGTGGTTAAAATACCCATTAATATCCCTACAAGAGACTTATTTAGCAGATTCAAACTGAGAGCGCTCTTTTCACAAATTTCATAAATTTCTTAACACTTTTAGTTCTAGGAATTGTGGACTTGGTGTTGTTTGTTATAGTCATTTACATAAATATTAAGTTTAGTCTGTTTGATCTTTCCCAAGTCTTATGGAAGAACCTTTGTTTGATATTGCTGGAATTAGTAATAGTAGCTAGTTTTTCAGTTTGGAGTGTCATATCAAGGTCCAGAACACCAAGGTAAAACTAAATTTATTCACTCAACTTCGAGAAATTAGGCCTATTAAACGTTACAATAAACGAAACTTACGAATGTAGAGAAACAGAAACGGATGTTACAAATGATATAGAATGTTCACACTTAATGCTTTGAGTTATAAATTAATAATTCAGATTCAAATCATAATAAATATAAACAATAAATATACATTAAAGTTCACCTTTGGGTGATACTACAATATACAGATAATGCACATTATGACGCTAGATGAAAATAATTTTATTTGGCAAATTAATATATTCTAACTAGACATATTATGTTATCTTTAAATATACATAACATACTTAGTTAGACATATTAATTACCTATAAATTTAGTCAATTATAAGAACAACCGATATATTTTCGGGTAATTTCAAAATGTCTTATAATCAATGAATTATAAGAACCCATTCTTAAATTTTATCTATAAATTTATACTTTCAATGATATAAGTATCAAATCATGGGTAAGTGAAAATTATTATGCAATTCAAAATTTTACTAAACATTAAGATTTGGCCACTTTAGTGACTAACAAAAATCATTCATAATATAAAATTTTAAGTTGCATAACAATAACAATTAATGATACAATAATTACTTAATACCTTATTATAATAAGGTACACAATTATAATTAATGTAATATATATTACAATATTATATATATGCATAATATATATACACTTGCTGCCAGTATGCTATTTAGCATAATTGGATCATTTATTTATAATATCCACTTAATATATTGACACTTATGTGCACTGATTAATAACATGGAAATTTTATATATATATATATATATATACCCATTAATGCTAATAGTGCAGCCTTACAGGCAAAGCTTGCAGACAAAGTGCATGTTTTGTCTTCATTCAATTTAATAGTTCTAATATTGTGGGATTCGTGTGAGAATAAATAGTATAGAAACCCAACAGAATTAAATATCTCCCTTAATGCGAATTAAAAGCCGAACCAAAAACAATTAAAAAAAATGTGACATGCGTTGAATTCTAACAATTCATTGATGACAAATATATATATATATATTTATATATCTCTATAATAAAACAAGACGATTTTTGAAAATATCATCTTACAAATTAAGATTCAACAACTAAGAATTATTTTTTCTTTCATATAATGATTAAAATTATTTTTATATTTTTAACTTCCCACTCAGTTCTTATTTTAGTAGACTTCATTACCATCTATTTTCATAAAATGGCTTGGACATTTTAAATTTTACCATATTTTAAGGATGGAGATCATATATAAATAAAAACTGTTAACTTAAATTTTGCTCAATTATGGTTTCTAAATAGTTGGACCTTCTAAATTAAAACACCATAATTTGTATTTTCTTATGGTACTTATCAAAAATCAATTGGGGAGAGAAAGAGAGAGAGAGAGAGAAAGAGACCAAGACACATATAATAACTGTTAGGGCTTAAAGTTTTGGAAAAAATAAAACTCATAAATTATTATAGTTTTTTCAATTTGAATTTTTGTCCACAGTTTCAACTATATAAGAAACTTAATACTAAGTTTAGAGTGCCATATATATAGATTATTACTAGTATATATATAAAGGCCTATTAATTTATTTAACCAAAAGAATCATTGCCAACGGGTTGTCCACTAACATACTGTTTTAATGTTTTTCATTTTTTTTAATTGAAGAAAGAGAACGTGATAGATCAAGAAACATCTATTGTTTTTACGGCTCGATCACTGATTGTCAAAGAAAAAAAATATCGGATTAAACACTTGATCCGTCGGATTCCATATTATAAACAATAAAAGAAAAAATAATAATTTTATTAATGGAAAAACATAAATTCAAAAACTATGCTCTAATACCAATTGTAAGCAAATATAATAATACACAAAATTCTAATTTGTACAAACAATAATTCCAAAATGCTTTGAACTTATAATTTCACATATAAAAATAATAATATCGAATACATACCTTGATCCACAATGTATTCTTTGATCTGATTCTCGTGCAGAAGCCCTTTAATAAACATATTGTGTTTCTCTCTCTTTCTCCCTTAAACCTTATTACGTTTTAATGGAACATATGTCGTGTTATATAGGGTAGAAAGAGGATCAACTAGTTTTATCTTTTCTTTAAAATATATCCATAATAACCACTATCCATCTAAGTGGTTTAATAAGACTGAAACTTGTTAAAAAACACCAACCAATAGGATTTATTCAATATTTAATTATTAAAATATAATTATAATTTAGAATAGATATGTCACTATAAAATAGGCTCGCGGGCTATATAAATCTAACACCTATCCCTGCTTAAAACACTTAAAGTCTATCAGTCACTAAATGTTATGTATTGCTCACCTGGTAGATGAAATTCTAATTTTTTAGCCATGAGAGTTCTTTGATAGACGTCAAACTCGTAGATTCTCCAACATGCTTTACCAATAGAGATATATCTACAATCTAAATAATTCTTGATTTCATTGATATGAATTAACTCATTTTCTGCTGATGATATATTTCTTACTACATTCTCTTCTATAATTGATGTAGCTCAATCTGGGCCTTTATTGATATACTTGAATAGATATTTAATGGATTTAGATCTATTATAGCATTTTGAATTTATGTGAGCGTTGTATCTTATTAAGAGATCAGTATTATAAGAGACTACATATCTATAGTTAAGCCTTATATCCCCATTTTCTACAAATCTTTTATCATCCCTCCTTCTGTAAATTCTATATCCATTCTCATCTGTTGTTGTAGTGTTGTAAAAATTTTTAGAAAATTTCTTTTGACAAATGCTATTTGTTGTGCAAGCAACATTTCTATTCATTAACTATCAAAAAAAAAAAAAAAACATTTCTATTCATTGTATCACATGGTCTATTCATCATGAATTGATTACCATGACATATCTTTTTGGATCAATATTTTATTTGGTAACTCAGTTGATATATTATCAATCTCTTTTGCAATTAATATTTGTCATCATGATATAACCATAATAAAATATACGCATGTAGCAATTCTCTTTTTTGAAATTCAATAGTATAAAAAACTGCAAATTGAAACTTAATTTAGTATGAATAAGCAAAATGGTAAATGTATACATATATGTTATAAATAAAGATAAAAAAAAATTGAGGAGAAATAAAAAAATCTACATGTACAAAATTAAAAATGAAGCAAATATGACAAAATATTGATAAATATATAAATAAAAATAATTATTATTTTTAATTTTGAAAATATTACGAATATAAACATATTAAATCTAGAACTTTTATTCATGTTTAGTAAAAATGAATAAGAAAAAAAATAAATGTATGCTTGTATGTAAATAAAGATGAAAAAAATAGAAAAAAATAAGGTAAATATATGAAATTAAAGATGGAGCAAACATCTTAGAATATTGGCAAGTGTATAGATAAAAATAATTAGAATAAATTACACCTACCTTGTCACAGCCCCGATTTTCATGAGCCGAATACCCGAGGGTCACTTGAGATTATTTGTTAGGTATAAAAATAAAATGATAATAATACACTGTCGTACCTCACATTTTCCTTCAAATTGGGGTTGACTCGCAATAATAAATTTAAGGTATTCAAAATCCCTAATTTATCTCAAATAATATTTATAAGCCATTAGACTGAATCATTTGGTATGATTCAACTACAGAGTATAAAATAAGGATAGAGAATAATAGTATTATAAAGCCATCTAAGCGTCCCAACCACGCATTAACATTATATACCAAATAAAAGCAAACTGAGTCTAAACTTAATGATTACAATCATCTAACAATTATTATTACAAACCACAATATAAATAAAGTCTTCTAGTGCTGCGCAAGAAAAAAATAGATAATTTTTCTGATGGAATATTTAAGAAAAATTAATCTTTTTTTAGTTCATCTTCAGTATCCCTATACTGAATATCTTGAAAAATATTCCCACAAAAAAGTGAGCCACTAAAGCCCAGTAATCAGAATCTCTTAGGTGCCAATATGTAATTTTTTTTTGGTAAGTGGTGCCAATATGTAGTGGTCATAATACTACACTGTTTTAGGTAACCCAATACAGGGAATGTGATTAGGTGACATATTGTTTATGCAATAAATAATTTAATAGATCACAACTGAATAATGTAAATTTTACTTACAACAATTTGATGAGATCGTCACTGTAACTATTATTTTACTTACACGTCAAAATAGTTTAACGTTGTTGTTTGTACCACAATGAAATCGGTGTTGCAGTGGTAAGGATCTCAGATTTAGATCTTTAAGGACTCGAATCAAACCCCATAGTAATACAGGTTTTACATATTTTTTCTACATCTTTTTATAAATTATTCATTAAAATGAATTAAATATAATTAAATAATTCCAACACATCATTCATACATAAGTAAGAGAAGTTGCCAGTCATAATAAAATTTGATAAAAGGGTTTTAATCTAAATTCTCTTAGGATAATCATATTCCTATCCTCCTCTACCCTCAACCTTGGGAACTAGTGATTTTACGGGCTTAGCATCCAATGCATTCCAACAGTGTCACCCACCAAAACCTAGCCATCGTGACCTATCTGACTCACCACATCAGAAGGAAGTATCTCCCAAAAAAATACATATGTTCCCATCTCTACCTAAAAGGCCATTTCTACCCAACCCATCACTCCATTACCAAAGATAACTTTAGCACCGAGCGCCTTAATTTATTCTCACATTTTGACATTCCCAAGGGTACTTTGTATGTAAATAAGACATTTTTAACAGTAACCGGCAATGTTCCCAGGTGATAAATCCTAAGTGGGATTATTCAGTCACATGTAGTAAACTTCTAAGTATTTTATCTCAATCCATAATTCAATCATAATTCTCAATGAATCAAAGATTTAACATGGTCGCTAATATTTTCATCACAAAGATAGGTATTACATATAAATTAACAAGTAGCAAATAGCTAGAAATAATTTAGAATTTAAATTAGTATTTTAGTTATTTCTTTTAACAAGTTTGTCGTACTAACTTTAATAAGAATAAAATTATTTCTAATGGTATATTAATTAAGCCGAGGTCAGCAGCTCAATGGGAGGGCAACCCTAATCGTGATTTGAAATCGCGAGTTTGAACCTCATTGACTTCGATCTTGATTTTTACCTATTTTTTCTCCTTATTTTATTATTTTATGGAATATAAAGATAATAAATAGCTCTTTGGGCTTATATTTAGTTTTAGAAAAATTTATAAGTTTTATTTTATTCTAACTGGGTATTATAGTACATAAATTGAACAATTAAGCCAATGTGAGATTGCAAAACTAATACATTCTAAACTTTTAATTTGGTAGGATAATAATATTATTCAAAATAATAATTTGAATAAATTTCAATTATCATCTTATTTATAACCAAACCTTTATCATAGGTTTTCGGCTTCAAGATATCCACAAATGTTTATAGAATCATTCTAATATTTAGGAAGGTATTTAAATAAGTTTCATTAAATTCACCTAATCATAAAAATAGAATTATATAACTTGATAGGTTGACAAAACAATGCCTAAAAAAATCAATTAAAATAAATCAAATTCATTTAAGGAAGATCAAACAAGGGAAAAACAAGTCTATTGTTTTGTCACACCTTGAATCTCAAGACCCGAGGGGTGAGTAATAAACACACATACCAGGCACTAACATAACTAACCCATGATCAGAGCAACGCAACCTAAACTAGTGAGCCCAAGACATAAGATAAAATAACATAAGTTTAACATTGACTATTGCCAGGTCGCATACCCCATACGCAATTTCCATTAATACATAACTTGGGCCTTAAGGCCTTTACAACCAAATCTAATAATTCTAGTATAGTACAATATTATAATCCCAAATGAAATTATACTAAATGACCAAGAGCTTGCTAATCTTAGTAGGGCTCATGCACCTGAGCCCTACTTCCAGTCCAATCCCATTAGCCCACTTGATTGTTATGGCCTGTTCCTGCATCAAAATATGTAGGGACGTAAGCACGGGTCCACTTGTGGCCACGATGTCTCAAACAAACATATATGGTATGCAATCTAATCATGCAATACTGTTCAAGTAAGGTTAGCCACTTCAACATTGTCTAGAATCATAACATTTCATTAACACAACCAATAGCCAAATTAAGTGAAGACATATATTCATTTAACAATGTCATACTTTAAGATTAAATTTTCAGTTAATGTTTATACTTTGCAATGAAATCCTTAATTCAAATCACATTTCATCATCACTTTATCTTCTAACCAACATTCAAACAAATAACCATATTCACATTATCATCCATTCATCATCACATTGCATAACCATAACCACACAAGTCATCGGGGGATGGGTGGATACACGTTATCGTCTTTTATGAGCCAATACCCAATGAAAACGATAAACCGACGTCGTCGTTTAGGATTACCATCCAGGGCCATGAGGAGCCAAACACACACAATGTTGTGGGCTACTAACCTATCGGCATTGACACCAAACCCTGCACAGGTTCCAGGACTCTCAACCTAAGGGTAACCTCAAGACCCTTCCCATTTCCGCACCTCACCATGACCCCCGGCACACAAATAACCAATCATCACATTCCATTCTCATCTATCACAAGTTCATACTCAACATCATATACTATCAAACAACACATATCAACGTTTCGGTTCATCCCAAAGTTCGTCACATATCAATATTAATCAACCTTATTAAACATTCAACATTTAACATCATTCTGAATTTGAGTCTCTTCGTCAATTCATCAATTACAAATCAATCACATGTTCATATACCTCAACATTTAGTTTATATCAAGACATAATCACAATTCTACTTGATTTAGACTCTTATCTCAAAGTAATCTTTCAATTTATTTTATTCAAGGTAACATTCATTCACACTTATGAGTTAATTCCCATTAGCTTAAGATAACTAACCCTTAATCACTTTTTAAAGCACATTTCCCTTTTTAAATCCATGCAATTAATCAAATAAAAGTTTCATGTAAAAATATGTTACCAACTCTTTCATAAGCCCAAGATAGAAGGTCAAACTAAGCAAAGTTAGGAAAATGACCTAGACTCGGTGGGCGCCCAAGCTGACACTCAGCCGTGCGCCCAAGGGGCTTGGGTGCCCAAAACCTTGTGCGCCCAAGGACCTTGGGTGCCCGACTGTGTCTTACTCGTGCGCCTTCGAGCGCCCGTAGCTTGGTCCAAGTTTCGGATTCCATACTTTGTTTTCTGGTTTCATAGTTTTTCACTCTTAGGACCTCAAATTGACCAAGTTAAGGTAAAAATACCTAAAGTTTCATGTTTCTAACATCAACATAAAGTTCTTAGGCACCAAGCAAAATTATCAATTTGAGTTTTCATCAACCAAAAGTTAAGTTATGGATCAAAACACTATTTTTACTGTCTTAACTTATACATATATATACATGTATATAACTCCCATTTTCTCCCATATATGTAACCAACTTTTGAAAAAGGTTTCTCTAGAAGTAATCTAGTCCGTGTTACACACCACATATGTAGGAATGAGGCATTAAATCCCTACCTCAAGTTGTAAGAAGATGGATCAACAAGAAGATGTTTTATACTTCCAAACTCTCAAACTTTGATGGACTCAATCCTCTCTCTCCTTGATCCAAACTACAAATAAATCACATAAAAGTGTTCCTTGAGGGTCCAATTACACTCTTGCAAGAGGGATTTGATTTTCATTTAGGCTAGAAGAACTTACCTTCAAAAGTTCTACCTGGTTCCTCTTTGTTTCTTCTTCCTTGTTCTGCCTTTGCTTCTCTACCCGATTCTTCCTCTCCCAACAATACCTCTCTCTCTCTCTAGCATCATAAATACAAATATATATATATATATATAACCAATATTTTAAGTCCCTCAATAGTAGATTTCAGATTTCCCATCACCCCTAGCTAAGTATAGGTATGAATAGGGTGAGGCTCAGCTGAAAAATACAGAGAAACCCATACCTGTCAATTCTAATGCACCTTGGGCGCCCATGCCTTTCTCAGGCGTGCGAACAAGACCTTAGGCGCCCAATGACATGTGCGCCCAAGATACGCTCCTCCTGCACACTAACTAAATTGTCATCTTTTGATTGCTTAACCCATCTCTTTCAAAGTTCCCAACTCTAAAGTACCATTAATGATCCATTTCACTAAATTAACATAATATCCTTTCCAAAAGATGCCAAAACCATAAGTTTAAGTTAATACAAAGTCCGGGGTATTACATGTTTCATTTGGGCATTTTATCAAACACTTGGTTTTACTTAGCCATTTTAGTTTAAATGAGTCATCCAACTACCCTTAATAAAGCTAATTGTCTAAGTCAGTTATCATAAATATTAGAGTGTCAAAATAAAATATAATATCCAATTAAAATAATTTCATTTCAATTGGAAGATAACTAAGTAGTATCAACTTAATAGTCCATTTAAGCATTTCATTAAACAGTATAAGTGCTTTACTAGATTAGGCCTTGTAAACAAAATTACACATGAATAAAAATCATTAACATATCAATAACTAATAGAGGGTAATTGAAAATTTAAATCAATCTCTTGACATAAAATTCTTATAAAAATTTGAAGAAGCATCAATTAAAGGTTAAGTAGAGATAGCAGCTTGAAAATAAAATTCATATAAAATAGAATAGAACTGCGATATCTATAAACTTTACATTTATAGAAACTAGACTTCAAGACCTACAACTTTCATTTTTACACTTTTTAAAATTCTAAATTCTAAAGGTTCAAAAACAGCCTTGAATTCTGTTTGTTTAGAAGATATAATTTGACATATGTTCTGTATTTTGGCATAACTTTTGACTCACAAATTAGATTGATGCAATTCTTTTTCGGGTGGAAAGAAAACTTAAAGGGCTACAATTTTTGTGTCTTAGCTGAAGCCTAATTCTACCATTTTAGGGGTCAAAATCACATCAGAAATTAAAAACAGAGAGTTGTAAGGTTACTGGGATGCAATAGGTCGAAGCTTCGGCTTCCCTGCGCCCAAGTTGTGAGCTATTCTATTTTTTTCTCATTAGGACATCATCTCTTTCATTTTTCTTACTTACACGCTCTGTTTTGTTTTCCAACCAATTCTATTTACTATTTGGTATTCTTGAGTCCATATATCATCATTATAAGTACATACAAACACTAACCAACCAAGAATGCAAACTCAAACATTTAATATAAATTCAATATCACAAGTTATGAAGATAATTAACTAAAAATTTTATTACAATCAAGTTTCATATTTCAAACCCAAAAAATACTTCAACTTCAAATTAATCCTACACATGTTCATTCTAGTTCAAATTGAAGGAATAAAATACATTCTAGGAGGTTCGTCATCCTATCTCAATTAAGATATTGGTGACCAAGTCTAAGGAAGAGGAGTTGAGCTTTTAACACCAACTGAACTGGAAAGCTCTAAGCTTTCCTTCTTCCTTCCAGCACCACCAAATCTTCAACCAACACTTGATTGAAAAAAAAAAAACAAAAAAAAAAAAACCTCCACTTCCCATGCTTCAAAGCCTCTAAAGTAGGATCTTGAATGCACAATAGGTGGCATAATATGAGAATATTGCTTCATTTCACTATTTAACTAAAGAATTCGGGAGAAGTATGAGAGGATGGATGGAAGAAGATAAGTTTTGTAAGGAATTAATTGAGAGTTACTATTCATGAATCAACTCAGTGAGTGATAAAGTGAGTTGAGGTGAGTCAAATGATAGGTTGACCTATAGGTTAATGGGCTTAGGTTGAACCAAATAGGTAATTGGGTTAGGAATTGTTTGGATAAAAGCTTAGAAATTTTACATTAAACTCCCACATAGGGTGAAATTAAATTCGAAAATCTTTCCAACTAATTTTTTTCATTCCAAAAATTTTTCAAATCCTCAATTTTCTAGATTTTTACTATAACAAGTGTCACCACCACACTTAAGTAAATTAATTAAGAAAAAAATTCAGGTTATTACATATCTCCCCTAAACATTTAGGTAATTACATTTACCACACCTCAACGTTTAAAAATTACAATTACTTCCCTTATTTTGAAAAATTATTAACACTTATCCCTTCCATTAATTTGAACCCTAACTCCGTTAAAATATTTATTGTGGAGAAAATTTTATCCTCACTTAATTGATAAATCACAAATAGAACGCCATTCTACTTCTTTCTCTCTCTATTCTAAATCATAAATGTACCTATATATAGATAAGTATGTAGACTATAAAATATATACATATATATATATATATATATATATATATAAACAATCAGAAACTTGTGTAATGGTAGGAATGAAGCCAGAACAGAAGAAAAAAAGCTTGTGTAGCGGTAGCAGTGACTTGTACAATGGTGAGAGGGTGTAACAGTGGTCTTAATAGGCCTTGGGTTTGGTCTAGGATTATCATTGGAGGATAGGTGTGGCCAGAATAGGCGAAGGGAGGTTGGGCAATGCCTTGATTTGCAAAAAACGGCTGCCGTCTAGTTCCTGATCATGCTTATATTTTCCAGCCAAAACTTTGATCGGCAAACTGACCTAACGACCGAATCTCTAGCATTTTTCTTCGACAGTTGGATGTGGTATTGAAGACGAACGTGATTGGTGTCGTTTCTCAGAATGTTAGGGGAGTGAATCGAATAGCCACACCATTCTTTGATTGACTTTTGATAAGGGAAACAGTGTCATCTTTGTCTCTGTTTAACCTTCTTCTAGATCAAGAAATGGCTTCAGCAAAAATATGCATACATATATTCGGGTTACGAACATAGTGGACATTTTAGGATTCTTGGTTATCAATGGCACTCCATATGCTTTAATGATAATACTCACCAAAGCATAGTTAAAACATTGGCTGCTTATAAAGAATTAAACACTAGCTCTGTACATATTATGCAACAAGCAAATAGTTTGGTTGTTTCATGTAATTCCTTTCACTTATTTTTCCTTTTTGCAAACACTTTGTTATAAATTATTTGGGAGAATGATAAGTGTTTTATTTCATTCATTAACAATATGCATTATTTTCTCTTTAAAGTTATGACTTATTTTTCCTTTTTGTAAACATTTTGTTATAAATTACTTGGGAGAATGATAAGTGTTTTATTTCATTCATTAACAATATGCATTATTTTCTTTTTAAAGTTATGACAATCTCATATCTATCATCATCACATAAAGGGGGTTTTGGTGACCACAAACCTCAGCACCGATCGAGGGAAAGTGGAGAGGTTTGGGCGGCAATGGCACTAAAAATGGGCAATGGCGGTGGCAACAGACTGGGTGATATCAAAAATGGGATGTTTGATTTTAGGGGTATATTTGTCTTTATGGTAAAATATTTTGTTGACTTGGTTGATTTTTACATTTTTTGTTAAAGTTTAACATTTTATTTAACAGTAAGTGTTAATGACTTTCAAAATAATAGAAGTAAGTGTAATTTTTAAAAGTTGAGAGATAGTAAGTATTGTAATTACCAAAATTTTTAGGGGAGGTAGCTGTAATTTCCCCAAATAATTATTAATTTTCCTTTTTCAATGATTACCAATATAAATATATTAAATCTAAAAACTCTACTTATGTTCATTAATAAGTTTAAAATATAATGTTTAATTAAGCTAACTTAGATTTTGTAATAATATCTATTATGGTAGATCATGAATAAAATATGTATTAATTAAGATTTAAAGAACTTATTTAATATATGACAAAAATTTTTGGCATAATACTAACAACACTATATTAGCATAAATTGTTAGAGAAAGTAAATGTTTACGCATATTGAATACTTACTTGCTATGGTCTTACCAAAATGTTGAACTTCGACCATATCTTTTATTAGTTAATGTAATTTTATTTTGAAGACTCTTAACTTAATATGTTCTAGAATCTCATTTAAGAAGTATTATATCTTAGGCCATTTTGGAATTGCTGTGAAAGTTATGAATAGGCCAGGATGTCTAGCCCAACGACAAATTGCCATAGTGTCCTCGTAGTTTTGAATCATATATCTTGGGCCTGCTGTAAATGTTTTGAGAAGCATTATTCTTTTTCCTACGGAATTCGGGTTTATGTCTCCTCTGAGAACAACATCATAAATATTTATGTAAACATCTAATCTCAATTGCTTTTGGTTGTTTCGAACCCATCTTAATTGCTCTTCCTCAATTGTCATGTATAAATCAACAATGTACAATTGAAAAATCACACAATATTATATTACCTTCATTTTTTTTTCTAAATTAAATTCGATAAGAATATTATTGTCTCATTATCACAGATTTTCCATTTACTATGCCTACCATTGCCACGATAAGCGATATCAATATAATAATCATCTTCACCGAAGGAAATAGTATAGAGTAATGCATTGGCATAAATAATGGATATAAATCACTGATTCTTGTAGTTCAATAATCTGGTGTTCAACAATGATATCTTTTTGTCCATTTGTATTTGAGAGGTTGCCTACCATAAGTGTTGCCACCTTAAAAGATTTTAGTGCATCATGCTATCTTGAATTTCCTTCTCTGCTATAAATAAGTTTGATTTTCAATGGAATAAGATCCAATTCTCTAAACTTTTCTATTGTCATTTGAAAAACTTTTGCAATTTGATTATATTCATCAAACATTTTTATCAATCCTTTTTTTCAATATCTCTTGTGCTCAATTTCTTCTTAGTGGTATTTCAAACCATTGTCGCATCCTAGTGCATAAAGTTTGTAATCTTACTAAGAGGAAGATTCCTTTTAAATACTTAATTGCTGGGCTAATCACAAAGAGTTTCTACCTCTGGTTGAAAAGGCTTGGATGCAAGAAGACAAAGGTTACCCAATGTTTAGGGGTTTATTAAAAACTTGAAAAGGTCAAGTCTGAGAAGTTTAGGAATGCTAGAATTGAAGCAAACATGATTAGGCAGAACCTCTTTGCAATATAGTGGCAAATTTATAAGAAATGATGGGATAACAATCACTAGCTCTAAGCAAGGTTGAAATCAAAGGTACTCCTAAATAGCATAGTGGTAGATAGCCTCTTTTGAATCCTAGACGGTCTTTACTAGCTATTGCAATATAGGAGATTAACTCTCTTACAGGAAAACTTTACTTTTATCTTTATTAGAGTTAGTCTAGAGAATTTGGAAAATAATGATTAGCTTGACTGATTCAATATTGCCTCTACTAAATAAGAAAAGATCATCATCAAAGCATATATAAGAAATTCTTATTTTAGCATATTTCTAATGGAAGTTAAAGCTCTCTTCTTGGCTAATTTTCCTGGTAAGAATTTTAGATAAAACTTTTATATCACAAAAAAGATAACGAGCTTTAGGGATCTCTTTGCTTGACGCCTTTCTTTCTTGGGAAAAAAAAAAAAAAAAAAAAACTTGCTAAGTCCCTATTTATGCTAACTAAAAACATTAGTGAGGAAATACATGCTTGATCTAGTTCACAAACAACAATGGATACCTTACAAGTTCAAGAGTGATTTAGATAAATTCCCATTTGATAAAGTTATATGCTTTCATTAGATATAACTTGGATGCACATTTAGGAATGTTCCCATTCTTATGATACCCTCTAGGGAGATTCTAAGTAAGAAAAAATCATTATTGATTATTCTCCCTTTGATAAATGTAGATTTAGCTTTATCAATAAAATCTGAAAGTGACTTCTTAATTCGATCTACAAGAATCTTCGAAATACACTTGTATAAGGTGTTGTAGTAGGATATAGGTTCGAAATTGTATACTTTAAAGGGGTTGGGAACTTTAGGGATTAACACAAGAATTGTATTGTTAGTCTGCTTCAGAAGAGATCCAGTTCTAAAGAAGTATTGGACAATTTCTGTTACCTTACTACCAACTATCTTGCATGCAAATTTGAAAAGCAGGTATTGTTGCCATTAAGGCTAGGAGCCTTATTGGAGTGGAGTAAGAGAAGCCATCATTGCCAATTGTCTTCGATCTAGTTTGATTAGCTGTACTGCTTATGTTGAGGAGACACAAACATCCACGAAGTCTGAGAGTGCTTCTATACCAAGGTAAATATCTAAACTTTTAGTACCCAGTAGATTCTTGTAGAAAGGCACTTTTTTCTTCTAATTCATTAAGATCCTTCATCCAAGTTCCATCCATTCTCTACAAAGGTAAGAACATAATTTTGTTATTCCTAATTATCACAGGCCTTGGGTGTGAGGACAAGATGTATATGTTATTCTATTGGCCCTATTTTTGGGAGGCAGATTTTATATACTTTTGTATACAATTTTATTTCAATTAAGTTGTATTATAGCACCGCGTTTTATTTTTTGCTATTTATTGAGATTTTGTGCCATTTAAATATTTAAACCAAAGTTTTCGTCTAAGTTATTGGATTTATTTTATTTTCCTAGGATCAGGTTTGGCTTGAAGTTATGTTGGGTTAGAGAACTGGGCCAAAGGCCTAGTCCATTTCCTTTCATTTTTCATTTTTCTTCATTTCCTTATTCTTTTTTCTTCCCCATTGGCTAAGCATGCAACAAAAAGAGATAAAGAGATGAAAGAAAATGAAGTGAGAGAAGAGAGAGACTAATAAAAAAGGAAAGTAAAGGGACAAAGTGAAGATTAAGGAGTGGAACCGGATGGATGTAAGACTCTTCAATGTCGTGATTGTCGTGGTGGTGTCAGTTTTCTCTGGTTTGGCTCAAGGTGTGAGTTTTAAACCTTAAATGTGGGAAGACATTTTGGGTTTTCTCTGATTTTTGCTAATTTCTTCAAATCTAAGATATGTGGGGCTTATATATATGCTTACGCTTGTCATTAGCATGATTTTGATATGTTATATGCTTGATTCTGTTAAATTTTGGAGGGTTTATGTGTTGCTGTATATATGTACACTTATTTTGAGATTATGTTGAATTTATGAGTTGTTTGGATAGATTTTTGATTTATAAACATGCTATTGGGGTTAGTTCATGCCTACATAAGTTGTATTGTTGATTTGTGGCTTAAAATGGATGAATTAGGTGGTTAGGGTTTGGTGTTTAGCAAGAACTTAAACCAAAAACTAGTTTTGGATTGTCCCTGTTCAGATGGGCGTCCAGGGATCTAAGATAGGGTCTCTGTCTGGACGAGCGTCTGAATGATTATGCTGGGATTATCTCTATTCAAATAGGCATTTGAATGTCTAAGACTGGGTTTTTTATGTGGATGGCCCTTTGAAAGTTTGAGTTTTGGGTCCCATTTGGACGAGCGCTCAAATGGTTAGGCTAGGTGCCTTCTAAAATTTAAGTTTTTGTTTTCAAATGATAAATTCTTGTTCTTTAGTCTTTGCCTTTGGTTAATGATAGTAATGATGGGTGTCTCTAATTCATCCAAGCCTTATGGAACTGTGAAAGTAAATTGTTGGATGCTTGAGAACAACATGCCTCTAATTATATTGAGAATCATTATATATTGTTGCTTATACATCATTGAGCATATTATGTGCACAAAGCTGGTGTTGCACATCTAGTTATGTAATGTGATTGTTTATTGGGCAAGAGTACTATATTGATATTGTTGACGTGCCTAAGTACGGGTCATATATATGAACGAGATCCATGATTTTGAGAAAAATGATAAAATGAGATTTTTAAAAATACCAGATGATTCCAAGTTGACGTATATGATCAAAGATTAGTCATTGGAACTAAGACGTTAATCTTTATATTATATATTGAGATTATTTTTCTGAATTACCTGAGATAAGTAGATGCCTGACTAGAAGTGTAATACGGCTCGTTAACAAAAGAGGCAAAGGGTGTAACATAGTTTTATTGAGTCTTACACTAGTGGAGATATAACATGGCCCTTCACTTAAGGTATATATTGAGATAAACGTTCGTCATAAGTATAAATGGTGCAGTTAGTGGCCCCACATCCTTTACTAAGCATCACCTGTCCTAGGATAAGGTTGGAGGGTAGATTGAGATTAGAGTATGTATGTAATAGCCTCAAAATTTTAATTTTTAATATACATATTGCTTTAATTTATATAATAAAAAAATTTTAATTGCATTAGTTTGACATTATTTTAAATTTTCTTTTTTACCTTTAATTGAAACAATATAATACTTTTATAATTAGTTAAGTTCTAATTTAAATAAAATAGTGGAAAAAGTATAAAGGTGACACATATACGGAATGGATTGAGGCACATGGTGTATAGGTGGAGGAGAGTAATGATGGTGGGAGGACACTTGAAAGCTTAAGAAGAAGAAGAAGATAAAAAAAAAAAAGAATTGTTGAAGCTTCTTGGAAGCTTCATTTGCTTTTGTGTTACTTGGCCACCAAGTATGATACATATATATATATGTGTGGAGGTATAAGGACATGTGGCCATTTGAGCCACGTTTCCCGTTGGTTTGATGCCACCAAACTCTCCTTTATTAAGCATATAATGATGAGGGGTTAGGCTAGCCTTGGACAAGTGGACCTCTTGGAGTCTTCCACATGTAATTAAGCATGTACATATATAGAGGGGGGCATGTGGCTGTGGGGCAAACTAAAGAACCAAGAAGGGGAAAAAAAGGAAGAAAAAAGAAAAGAAATGAAAGAAAGAGAAGGAAATAGAAAAAGAGAAAGAAAAAAAAAAGAGAAGAGAGAAAGATTAGTACCCTAATTTAAATTAATTTTTAAGTCTTTTAATAAAACTCGTTCCTCACGTGCCTGCATTATCCAATTGCGAAAAAGGAGAACTGGTTTGTGTGTAGGGCGAATTTTCAGTTTCTAACGGAAAACGAGGTAGGAAAATTAATGTATTATTTATACTTTTTGTAATGATTATTTTGGTACGGAAATGATTGTGAGTTTAAATTTATATTATTATTAAATTAATATTAAGTTTGATAATTGAATTTTGGTGACACTAAAGTTGTGATTTGATTGATGAAAGTTTCTATTTAATGCTGAGGCAAGTTATAATGTGTTGGAATATGGTGAACATGTGTTCATTGTGAAACAGATGATAAAATGGAGACATGGAATTGTGGAAGATGATACATACTCATAGATATTATTGCTAAACTTTAATAACGTAAAGGGAAAACCTAAGAAAATGTTGATTTTGTGGGGAAAGTAAGAATACTATATAAAAATAGGGAGGGTCAAGAGATACCCTTGGGTTGAAAGACCCTAAACCTGTGCAGGGTTGGGTAATCGTGCCCATGGACTAGTAATCCAAAATGACGATAGATGTGGTAAAGGCTCGTCGTGGCCCTTAGACTCGGATCCATAAACGACGACGCAGGGATGCTTTGCAACCAGTATAATTATACGAACTAGCGATAGTTTTGGACTACCACTGTGATTGTCAAATAGTCTTGCAAAGTATCCTTCTCCACCTTGGGAAAAGAAAATAGTGAATGAAGAAAAATGAACAAGAAAAGTAAAAGTTATGAATGATGTGTCCTATTCTACTACGTGTTGATGTGTTTGATGATTTCTTGTTATATTCCTTATTTTTATGTGATTCTTAAAAAGCATTACAAAAGTATATCTCTATACATTGTGAGTACAAGTAGTTGGGTGCTCACGTCATTACAGATTGTGTTGCAGGGGCACAGACCTGATATCTAGGAGGGTCGGTACAACCATTTGAAACCCTACGGTGCAGTTGAGTAGCTTTTACGATTTAGATGTGACAACTTTACACGCGCATAGATATGAAAATACCGTTTTAGAAATAAAAGAAATTTATTTTATCTGGTTCTAATTTAAATTTGAGTGCGTGATTTATTATAAAATAATAATTATTATCATCTACATTAATTAGAGAAGGATCAAATGGTTCTGAAAAATAAATAGTGAGACTGTAATGGACCAGGTGTACTAAAATTTTCAATTTAAACTCACTTCTCGGGATCTCTGAATTTCGGGACGTGACAATGTATTAGCCATTGCATCACACATGTATTGATATAATATATTTTGTTGAGATTATTATGAGTTATATTGTTTACTTAAGTTATGTACACTCATATGAATTTGCACATTCTTACCTACTAGACGGTAGTGCTCATTGATTCCTTATTACAGGTGATCCTACGAGATCAGGGACTAGTCACATCGTAAGGTCACCTAGAGTTAAGCTGAGACTAATGGTGATGACCTGTTATTATGTTACTTACCAAAAAAAAAAAAAAAACCTATTATTATGTTTATTTTCATTA
The DNA here is from genome assembly GCA_019916065.1 of Vitellaria paradoxa. Lineage (NCBI taxonomy): Eukaryota > Viridiplantae > Streptophyta > Magnoliopsida > Ericales > Sapotaceae > Vitellaria > Vitellaria paradoxa. The sequence goes on from CM034239.1 coordinate 26,664,655, forward strand.
GTTAAGATAATTGTAATTTTATTTATGCGACCTAGAATATAGGTCCTAGATTTTATTATTTTTTTGAGTTTGTGTTTTGTACTATGGGGATGTTTATTATGGCTGTGCAAGCTTTAGAGATTGTCATCAGGGTGTGACGTTAAATTTAACTATGATGATGTTGTTTATTATCATTTAATATGATAATAAGGGACGAATGATAGAGTTTTGATTGACATATGTTAATGTTGAACTAACCTTTGATTGTTTAGGGGAAAAAAAAACTAACATTTAATTAAGTTTTTAATTGATTTTATTAGTTTAAAATCCTTCTTATTAATGTATATTTCTATTCTTATTATCTTTGATTAGTTTGATCCAATATTTCCACACCTACGCGGTTATGGGTGTGACATGTATTGAGTAGGTGAGTTCAATTTATCGTATTATATTGTGTCAACTGGTGACTGAGCTATGCTATATATATATTGGTTTTATTTAGGACCATTAGATAACACTGTCATTTTTCTACTTACGTTTATATTTATATTTTTTATTTTTTGTATTCTGTTGTCATTTTTTTTTGAAATGAAAATTGAAACTATATTTGAAAATATAATTTTGTCTACAATTATTAATTTTTTATTTTCATAAATATTTAATTTTATTAATTTTTAAAAATTAATTGAATTTAATAAATATATTTTATATTAATATAATATAATTATATTATTTATTAAGAACAATTGAATAAAATATAAGTATATTATATCATTTAATTCAGTAAATACAAAATATATTAATTATAATTTAATTATATTATTTACTAAAAATAATTAAATAAATATATTTCATAGTAATTTAAGTAATTTAATTACGATATTTGTTAAAAATAATTTAATAAAATGTAATTCATATTAAATAAATAAATTATTAAATTAATAATATGATATTTATTAAAAATAATTTAATAAAATATATTTAATATTAGTTAAATTAGTTATTTTAAATTAATTATTAAATTAAATTAGTTGTTTAATTATAATATTTATTAAAAATGATTTAATAAAATATATTTATATTAATTAACTTATTAATTAAATTACATTAAATTAATATATTTTATTATTTATGAAAATACTTTAATAATATATATTTCCTATTAATTAAATCAACTAATTTAATTTAATAAGTTATTAGAAATAAAGTAAATTTAATAAGTTATTAGAAATAAAGTAATAATATATTACATATTAATTTAATTATATTATTTATTAAAAATAATTTTATTTTAATAAAATATTTGAATAAAATAATTTATTTTAATATGATGTAATAAAAATAAATAAAATATTAGAATTGGTAAAATGTTTGTAATAGAAAAAATAGAATAAAAAGCACTTTTTTTTTATATATTTTTTGGTTTAAATTTTCATTTTTTTGAAAAAAATGTAAATAAATTTAATAAATATGTTTGAGTTACCAATTCATAAGATTTTGAAAACATAAAAAAAAAATAAAAAACAAAAATATTATCAAATAGGGTCTTTGTGTCTTATTCTAAGTTGTTAATATGTTTCTAATTGGGAGATAGTAAGTTGTGATAATATTATATGTTTACAAATGTTTTGAGAGTATTTATGCGCACATACGTTTTAACTCCAATAAGATTTGGGGTGTTAATTTTTTTTTTTTAATTGAAATGCCCCAAAAAAATGCTCTATTCAATTAACACTATATTCCACTGAGTAAATATACACCCTATAGGTAATCGGCGAAAGAGAAAATGGGCTAGTGGAGGCGTCGCGGTTAGAGAACACCGGACGGGAAATAAAGGAAACGTAAAGTTCGTTGCAGTTGAACTTTCAGGCGTTTCGGTATCCTGCTCATCTAAAACGAAGAAAGCGCAAATTTCTCTCTCAAGTGTTTACGTCTCTCTCTGTATAAATCTGGAAGCCCTAGTTATCTTAATTTTGATTTCGATACTACTCGATGGAGGAAGACAAAGGTAGTGGCGGCGGTGAATCGGTTAGGGCTTCATCTTCGTTCCTATCAGTCGGTGGTCGCCAGAGGTTCACAGTTGAGCTGAGACCGGGGGAGACTACCATCGTTTCGTGGAAGAAGCTCGTGAAGGACGCAAGTAATGTCGACGGGCCTGCGTCGGTTCCTGAGCCGCCATCCAATGCTCACCCTGCCCTCGAGTCTCGCTTAGCTCCGGTAATGGCCAGTTAAGCTGTCTCATTCTTGAATTCATTATCTTCCTGTAGCTGAGTTGTGTTCGTTTGCTGTGATAATTCTGTTTAATGTGTTGTAATTGCAATGGAAGCTAGTAGAGAATAGGAAACTAGTGGTCGCATTTGCTGTGATAATTCCTCAGGCTCTAATTTAAATGCAGTATATTTGAAAGTCGTGTGGTTGACTTGTTGGATTTGTATTGTAGAATCCATAATGTCATGGCAGACAGTCTGTTTTAAACTGAGGCTTAGTTTTTTGATAAGTAACCGTAACATGTTAATTGAAGCCAAGTTCGAAAAAGCTATACAACGAACCTATTTAAAAAAAAAAAAAAAAGCTACATGGCAAAACTGAAAAAAGTGTATTTAACCAATATCTGCATCTATTTAAGCAACTCAACAAAGTCTAAGAATTCCGTGGATGACAAACTCACCCAACTGTACAAAAGAGATAAAATTCCACTGGACCATTACATCTCGTCAAAAGATCTTCAGTTACGCTCCCGTGTAAATTACATCAAACGAAGAGGCACCAAAATTTAAGCCATTTTTGTTCTCTCTTGCACCATTGCTCATTTGCATGACCAGATCCTTGGGAGATTCCTTTATGTGGTGAATACTCTTTCCTATCAAGTATATTAGATGGCTGTAGTATGGGGCAGGCATGATCAAACCAAGTTGGGTCGAATTTTTATGGGTTTTGCTTTTGAATTTACCTTATTTAATAGTGAGTTTAGTTCATTGCCTTGCAACTTCTTGTGCAGTTGTGTTTTTGGTATGTTACATTGGCATTTGTTTTTTGGAAATAGACAACATATTCATTTTGAGATATTTTTTGCTATTTATTACATTGGAATATCATTTGGAAGATATTGACTCCCGTTATTAAATTATCTATGCAATCTCTCACCATGCACTTCTCTTTTAAGTGCAAAAGATTGTGAGTAAATGGGTTGGTAGAATGAATATGACTTTTTGTGTTGATAAAAGCGCACTGGGTGCTCAGGCGAGCAAGGATTGAGCAACTCGCATGCCTTCAGGTGAGGGGAGAAACATTGCCTCTTTAATTTTCTTGCTTGAGAGGCATTGCCTCTTTAATTTATGTATTATTTAGATTTTTTTTGGGTCAACATATTAATTATTTTAGACCAAGATAGTTTATAATAAATTAGTGGAGATAAGATTAGTTTAAGTAGATAAAATAACGCTTTCGTTTTGAAGTAACATCTTTTGCAATGAGTAGTTAATATTATTGTTTTTTGCTGAGTTTACCTAATTGGAAAAATATCATGGAGATTTTTTTTAAGAATTTTTTTTTTTGTAAGTATTTTAAGGAAAATATTGATGCATATAGAAGTCTATATTTTATTGATTTTAAAAATGTTTGGTGTCTATATTTGTTTCCTTTCATCTTTCTATTTTTTTTTATCTATTTTATTTTTTCTTCTTTTTATTTATTTTTTCTATTTTTTCCCTAAAGTTTTGCCTCACCTTATTTAGTCTTTTGCCGCAAGTCATAAGGGATCTTGGCGCCTAACAGATGCCTAGCGGTTTTAACAATAGTTCATATTTTTATTTATTTTTATTTTTTCTCTAAAGTTGTGCCTCGCCTTATTTAGTCTTTTGCCACAAGCGATAAGGAATCTTGGCGCCTAACAGATGCCTAGCAGTTTTAACAACTGTAATGATTTTTGGCAAGTTTGATAAATGCTGACATGATTCATTTGTTTTCAACTCTATGTTTGAAATTGTCACCTTAGCTATTGCACTCGAAGAATTGAAGGGTTTATTTAACAAATGGATTCTGAGACTTAGAAACAACTACATTCATCTCCTTTTTTACGAGTACACTTTCACTATTATTTTATGGAGACTACCAACCAAACAGATTGGTTTGAGATCTCTAATATCTACTACCCCCATTCTTCTTTGGAATCAGAGATACATTCAGACTTTTAACAAATTCACGTGTTTAATGAAATTTCACAACCCTCACAGCATCCTCATTATATTTATGATCATAACAAAACATTTTAATGGAATTCCACAAACCTCACAACATCCTTTTTGTAGTTATGATTGTAACAAAACTTGAAGGGGATTTAATTTTTTCTTTTTTAATTAATTAATTATCATTATTTTTTTGGTTGTTGTTGGATGAGTATTGCTTGTTCCCTAAAGCTGCCTGCTTAACTTAGTATGCATGGAAAATGTCTGCATTTTCGCCTTTAGGCTGGAGATGACTTTTTTATCAATTTTATTTACAGGGCTTTTGTGTGAACTCTCTTTGAGGTTGATATCTATTGTTGCGCAAAGTTCATAGTCTGTTTCTTTGCATTATTGGAAGATTACCCCGAATCAAGTACCAACAAACCTTTTTTTGTTGCTTAATTGTGCTTTACTTTTGCAGGGGCAACCTGCTGAAAATGAACTGAAGGATGCACCACCAAGTCGTTTTAGTGCTGTTATTGAAAAAATTGAACGCTTGTATATGGTACGGACATCGAATTTAGATTTTTTTATCGTTGAGACTTTTTTAAGGACTATAAATTTGAAGAATTGTTTATGATTTTGGCATATAATATCTTAGATTTGGTATTGTATTATTGGAAATTTGATAGTCTTATAGTGAGAAAGTGTTTACTTTTCAGGGTAAGCATAGCAGTGATGAGGAAGATCTCAATGACATTCCTGAAGATGATGAATATGATACAGAAGATTCCTTCATCGATGATACTGAGCTGGTTGGTCTTTTAATCTGTTTCTTTTTTTTTTTTCCTTTTTTTTTTCTTTTTCTTTTTTTCTTTTTTTGGTAGGTTTTTGTGGCTACTTCTACTTTTGCAGCATCAATATGTTGTGTATCTCATAATTTTAGTTTGAATATGGTAACTATGTTAATTGTAATGTCTTTGTCTTGCTGTTGTGCAGGATGAGTACTTTCAGGTTGATAACTCAGCCATAAAACATGATGGATTCTTTGTAAATAGGGGGAAATTGGAACGCATGTGAGTTTCCCAAGAACTTGTTAATATTCTGTGTGTGACAATAATTTCACATTGATTAGCCAAGTGCTAGTTTTAGGTTTCAGCATATTTGGTATGGTTAGAAAATTAATGATAAATATGATGATTAAGACATCCAACCTTAGGCTGCTTCTGACGTAACTTAGGATGACATTTTCCTTTTAAATGTCGTCATTCTGTTAGCCACTTTGGCAAGAATTTGAACCTTTCCCTTTATCATTCTCTTATAAATTATAATTGATAAGAGAACTGGAGGTAAAGTAAAACAGGATGAAAAAGTTAAATGTATTAATTATCTTTCTACAAGGTCTATGTGGTCCAAGTCCAAATTGGGGGGGGGGGGGGCTAGTATCCTCATTAACATTTCAGCTTGGCCAGTATCTTTCTAAATTCTTATCGAGATTAAATGTCATCATTCTATCAGCCACTTTGGCAAGAATTTGAAACTTTCCCTTTTTCATTCTCTTATAAATTATAATTGATAAGAGAACTGGAGGTACAGTAAAACAAGTTGAAAAAGTTAATATATTAATCATCTTTCGACAAGGTCTTTGTGGTCCAAATCCAAATTGGGGAGTATAGTACCCTCATTAACATTTCAGCTTGGCTAGTATCTTTGTGCTCCTCGTCGTGAAAATCACTAAATTGTTCAAAATGTTGGATTTGGAATCAAATATTGCTCATTAATTCAGTTCAGGAAGTCCTCTGCTATTTATATCCTTTTTTGTTACTTTATGATTTATTTATCAAATCTATATGTTAACAGGAAGAATTAATGAATTTGCTTAAAAAAAAAAAAAAATAGTTAGCAAAGCTAATGCACTCCTTTGTCAGCTTTTCCTTTGCTGCTGGAAAAGGTTATATGATCATTTGAGAAGGTTGTATCTATAATGTTTTATCAAGTGCCCATGAAGCACAAACACTTCAAAATGGGTATTGTATCCATATCCATATCCATATCCAATATGTATTGGACACATGGATGTGTTGAATTTGCTATGTGGCATATCAAATTATTTTATCATTTTTTCTTAAAACATATTATTGAAACAATTCAATGGACAAAACTACCCTGAAATCATAAAATATTTTATGTCATTTTTTTTTGTGTGTTTTATGTTTAATTATGTATTAAATTTGTCTACTTGGGGATATTATATTCACACATAACTAAGAAAAATATGTAAAAGTTGTATATATATTTTTTGTATTCCTTCTGTGTCGGCATCTTATTTTTCCAAAACTATTGTATCCATTCCTGTATTGTGTCTATATCTTGTATACGTGTCCATTCCTTGCTTCCTAGTTTAGTTCTGTTGTTACTCAGCTTGGCAATTCATGGTGATGACTGCTTGGTTATTAGATTCATATGTTAGAGGAAATAGATAAATGCTATGTTTTGGTTTAGTTGAATTAGTTGTTTATTCTCTCATACTTTCCTCAGCCACTTTTCTTCTCCCCCCCCCCCCTTCTTTCTCCCTACCAGAAATGAACCTACCTCATTGCCTAGCCAACAACCAAAGAAGAGGAGGAGGAAAGATTTGGCTAAAGGTCATGGTGAGGGTGATGATGTTCATATGCCAAGTAAGCATGTAAAAGTGGGAAAGAAGGCTGTTGGAAAGTCAGTGCCCTTGGTTGGGAAGGGCATTAGTGCTCCCTCTCACATTGTTGCTCTACCTACTCCTAGTTTGTACCATGAGAATATGAAATTTCAGAGTCAGATAAATTCTTCTGCAATTTGTTCTAAAAAGAGATCTGCTGAGATTAAAATGTCAATGGATGTATGTCCTCCTTCCAAAGTTCCAAATGATGATGCCTTGTCTCTAGCGGGGGAAGATGATATTGGGAAGCAGAGGACAGGAACGGCCCCTTCTAAGTACCACAGTAACAAATTGAAGGATGGAGGTGAAATATCTGGCCCTTCAGCACAGTGCAAGTCTCAATCTGCAAATTTTTTAAATAATGTTAATGAGTTAGATCAATCAGTTCAGCAGAGAGAAAAAGATGGCATTCGTGAAAGGCCTGACCTCAATGTTTTGGAGGGAAAGTATTCCATGCAAATGGTGGGTATTTCTCTGTGAATTCTCATTCTCCTCAACCTACGCATGTGCAGTACAATAGTCGAGTACCTTGATATGTGCAAATTGTTTTCACATTAAAGGATTTCTTGATGGTTCTCTTTGGGAATTATTTTAATTTTCAGCAATTTAATGATTTTCCCTCTACTTGTAAGCTGAAATTGGTTTGTTTAGTATCCCACCGATCAATTTTATGCAAATTCCATCAAAGTTATATTTGGCATTTTTATATTTAGCCTACATGGCACATCATTGCCGTGGATGGTGAAACTGATCCATTGTTTTGAAGTGAGTTATGAAGGTATCAAGTGTGTGTGTTTTTTATAAATAGTGCAGGTTTCAAGAATGTTAACAACCTGAAGGTATCAAGGCTGTTAAATCTGTTTTCTGTGAATGAATTTCATAAATTCTTCTGGCTAGATAATGGTACTTGATGCTAACGTCTAGGTTGAAGATCCAGTTTGATTTGGAGTTGTGCTTTTTAAGAAGCAATTTTACAGGAACATTACTACAATTTTATTGGCTGAATTCTTCAAAAATCTGCATGTGGTATTTTACAACATTAATTGATTGGAATATTTACTTTAGTAGTGTTTAGTGACAGTGCCTCTGGGAAAGTAATTGCAAGCCTGAGTTTCAGTTAGGAGGATAAATAGAACTCAAACTGAATATATGGAATGTAAATCTAGTAGTAATCAAAATACAAACGAAGGAATAGCTATTATTGAAGGTCAATAAATATTCAAGGATGGACAATTTCAATATTGATGGTCTGTTATACAAGATGTGTTACACTCTAAGACCTGGCATGTGACTAATGGCCGTATAAGTGCAGAGCTGACCTCACACATATAAAAGGCCTAAACCTATAACGTTCTTGCATTTATAAATATTTAGTGTCTATTGTCCTCAAATTATATAAAAGTTTTACGTTGCCCCCCTTTCAGTTGCAATTTTTTATGTCCACTGCTAGAAGTATCGCAAAGGATCAAATGGATGGCATGGTTAATGGTTGTGCTTGATGGAAAAAAATGCAATGAGGACTAGAAGGCCATCGAGGAGTGGAGGAGGTGTGCACTAAAAGCTCCTTTTTTGGCTATAGTGAATAGTTGGACAGCTGGAAGGGTGTTTAAGATTTTGTTGAACTTCTTCACTTCTAAGAAATGTATAGTCCTCATTTGAGTGAGTAGGCTTTTCTCTTTTCTTTATTTCTTTATTTATTTTTTAAAAATTGGGTGTTTTGTGGCAAGGTTTTAAGAAGCAGCCGCAGCAGTTTTGGTTTTGGCTAGGTTCAATACTGATACGGACTGCTATAGTGGTGTGAATGAATTTAACACGTAGCAAGCTGTTGCAGTGCCATTACAATGTTCGCTCCGGCTTCTGAATCATGTGAATTTATAGCAGTGCCATTACAAGGTTCAATACTGATACGGACTGCTATAGTGTTGTGAATGAATTTAACACATGTAGCAACCTGTTGCAGTGCCATTACAATGTTCACTCCGGCTTCTGAATCATGTGAATTTATAAAAATTTGCTACACTAAAATCTTTTATTTATTTATATATGAAGATATATATCAAAATATATTTTCAAAATTTAAAACAATGTATACAGACACATATGGGCATAATTAACTATGGATCTTGTGGTACATCAGAAGTTTGAGGTCCATTTACATGAAGTAATAGGAGTACATGTCAATTGTCAAGTGTATGTCTTCCACTGGGGATGGTTCAAACTTCTTGTTTCAGAGGGTGAATACCTTCTCATTGACGGGTTGCAAGAACTCAAACAGCTGGAGTAATTTGTTTAGCACAAAGCAGTTGAACTGCTGATCCTTTAGGTACCATGTGGCTATGCTGGCAGGGCTGGTCCTTCATTTTAAGGTCCCAGATTCATAAAGCTCCCTAATGATATATATTAATTAAAAAATATTTTGTATTTGTTGTATATTTTACTTTAAGAAGACAAATATGATTTTTGTGAAAAAAATCTGAACATTCCTTTTTTTTTTCAAGATTACCAACAACAGTTGTGTGTGTGTGTCTCTTTCTCTCTCTTGATTGGGTGATTGATCCATTCTCCCCCTCCCTCTCTCTCCATCAATGGTTACACATTCTTAAAAAATCTCAACAATCTGTCTCTCTTGCAACTAGCATCGTTACATTGTAGTGCATGGATCAAATCAATTATTTGTCAGCAGTCTATTCATAAGTCTCAAACAATAGTATTTGGTCCTAATATATTCCAGTTACACTTGTGCAAACCTTTAATCAACAATTGAAAGGGATATATTAATGAAATTTGTGCATAATGATTTAATAAATAATTTTACTTCTCAAAAAGTAATATAAGTAGTATTTAACTAACAATTTTTTCTATAACTTTTTTATGAATGTAGTATGTATCAATTTTTTGTTTTCATTATAAAATTATGTATAAAAGATCTCCACTAACTTTTTGCCTTGGGCCCCTAGATCGTCGGTTTTGGTGAGTTTGTGTGTGAGCTACTATGATTTTTATTCTTTTTTAATCACATTTTGTGCTTGTGGCTGCATTTCAAGTAATTTTTTGTATTTCATATTAATATCTCAATTTTAATTTTTTATTTGAAAATCACAGAAGGCTATGCAGAAAAAGGAAGGTTCCAGTGTTAGGCCAAAAAGTACAATGCTTGAGAAGGCCATTAGGGAGTTAGAGAAGACAGTTGCAGAATGTATGTTTTAAGTATTTGTTGGCTATTATGGGTGCATTTGGAGTGACAAAAAGGGAGATAAAATGAGATAAAGTGAGATAAGTTGTGAATTCGTAATTCGTGCAGTGAGATAAAAAATGAATAATTTTTAGAGTTTTTTAGTATTTTTCACCGTTTTTCAAAGTTTTTTGTCACTCCAAACGGAGCCTATGCTATTATGTTTGATGTTGATAATTATTTGAATTGCTTCCTAAGCTGATTACTTGCTTGTCTCTGTGTAAACATGCTAGCGAGACCACCAACTATGGAGCTTCAGGATGCTGATATATCATCTCAAGCAGTCAAGAGGAGATTGCCACGTGAGGTGAAGCAAAAGCTTGCTAAAGTTGCTAGACTGGCGGTACTAGAAAGCTAACAATACTATTATCCTTTGATTTCCTTCCCCCCCCCACCTTTTTTTGGTGGATTAATTGATTTACTCTTTTGTTTTCATTTTCTTTTTGTTAAGTTTGAAGAAATTAAAAGTTTAACATGTTGAGAAAAAATTGGCACGTATTGTTGGTGGTTGCAGCAGGCTAGCCATGGAAAAATATCGATCGAGCTAGTTAATCGTCTTATGAGTATTCTAGGCCACTTGGTACAGCTGAGGACATTAAAGGTACCCATTTTTTGAAGGGTAATTAATGAATGATTCACTAATGACTGTTGCTTAATTTTTAGACTGATATAATTCTCTCTCAAATTTTGCTTCAATTTGCTGGGGGTATGGCTTGGTGGTGATTGTGATTGTTAGAAACTTGGAATGAAGAAAGTAGTGAGATTATTTGAACTTGGCAGGATGATTATGGAAAAATGTCACTAGGTACAGCTGAACAGCTAAAGATTGACCTCTCTCTCTCTCTCTCTCTCTCTCTCTCTCTCTCTTTTTGGGTAAGTAAGCTTTATTTTGGATTTAAGGGAAAAAAATACAAGAGTTAGAGGGCATGCCCTCTTAAGTACATGTCCAAAAGATGTAGTCCAATTAGTACATATACTCCTATTTACATCAGTACATTCTACCTTACATCAGTACTTTCTCTTGTAAAATCAGAAACCCAGTTATCCCTTGCATCTGTATTACAAGAAAAGAGAGAGTAAATTGTTCCATCTATATGCAAGGTATTTAGAATGGGGAAAAGCAGCACTAAATATTTTGAGAAATTCAAGAAAAATTGATCTTTCTCAATCCTTTAGAAAATGTCTAATGAGGCCACTAATGATAATAAATCTATCAACTTAAGATTTTGAAGCTCCTGTAGCGTTAATAAATTTCTCAACTCATTATAACTTTTTCTTTTTGCTTCATTATTAGAGGTTCAGTTCTTCTTTGAGAACACCAAGAATTGAATTTAATATTTACTTTCCCAAGCCTTTTCTTTTCTGAAATTCTATCCTAACATCCCATAAGCAAATTGGAAACTCAATTTAGACAAGTTACCTTAGCTCAGAAAGAGAAGAGATTGTATACCAGTTTGGGTTCATATCAATATGTCACACCTATTAGTACATCTTATTTGGATGAATTAATTTTAATTGTTGAGTGATTACCCTTGATGTATTAATCCTTTCCACCACCCAACTGGGAAAACAAAATAGCTTGGTTTTGGCCATGGGAACACATTATGTTTGGTACATGGGAATAGAATAGAATGGAATCTATTTCTACTTTAACCTATTCTCAGGTTTGCTATTAAAAAATGAAGTTGGAATACTATTCCTTTTCCCACATTTAAGTGAAAAATGGCATTCCTCAATTTACGTGATAGAATAGTTATGCCAAATTTCTGTCGATCTCTCTTTGGTTGTAAAATGACCATTTTACCTTTGGATCCTATTTTTGGCCTAAATCTGAACTTAGACTGTAGAATCACCGTTTTATCTCTGAGTTTGTTTTTGGCCCAAATTTGTATTTTGGGCTTCCCAAAATGCTAACAAATATTCGTTGACATGTTCCTTAATAGCTAAACAAAATTTTGGTTTGATCTAAACTCAGATAGTAGTATGACAATTATTGCCCCTAGGCCCTTTTTTGGCCAAAATTCATATTTCGAGCATATGATGACATGTATTTTGAAGTCCAGGCCTTGATTCTGCTAGTGACTTTCTCAATAAGTTCCTTACAATCCTCATACTTAAGTCTTATGGAGATTGGGGATACTCCCAGGTACTTGACAAGGAGTTCACCTAGTTGGAAGCCAAGTAATGAGCATAGATGTAGCTTTTCTTGGTGGCTCAGTCCTGAGATGTAGACTTTGCTTTTTTTGCCATTCGGTTGAAGTCCCAAGTACTTGTGAAATTCCTTAAGTGCCTTATGGATTATCTAAAAGGAGGCCTCATTAGGTGTAAATAGCAAGAATAGATCATCAGCAAAGTATATGCGATTTATGGGAGGGTTGGAGCATTTAGGGTGATAAGTAAAGTCACTCCCTTCCACCATCTTGTTAAAGAGCCTAGAAAAGAATTCCATAGCAATGAGGAAGAGGTGGGGAGAGTGGCTCACCTTGCTGAAGGCCCCTGGCTCTTGAAAAGTAACCTTCAAGTGCACCATTTAAGGATATTGAGGAGATATGATGCAAACCTTTATCCATTCAATAAATTTGCCTGGAAGATTGAGTGCTTGCAATATGTCAAGTATAAGGTTCAAGGATACTAAATCAAATGCTTTCTTTAAATTTCAATGCACTTCGAGGAGATAGGTTATGCCTATGGTAGTTCCTCACCAGTTCTTGCATAAGAAGAATTTGGTCTGAGATTGATCTTTCCTTTACAAAGGCAGCTTGACAAGGACTTATGATGTCAGGCTTGATCTTCCTGAGTTGGATGGTAATGATCTTAGACATACACTTGTAAATAGTAGAGCAATATGAAATTGGCCTAAAATCTGTGACTCTGCTCGGGTTGGGATTTTTAGGAACCAATGCAATAATGGTTGAGTTGATCACTCTTAGTAACTTGCCCCAGTTGAAGAAGGATTTTATGGTTCAGTAAAGTCTTCTCCTTCAACATTCCAAGCCTTTTTGAAGAAATGGGAAGTGAATCCATCAGGGCTCCGGGCCTTATGGCTTGGTAAGGAAAAGAGGGTTGCTTTGATCTCCTCACTTGTGATCTCCTGTTCTAATGAATGTAGCAGCTCCAAAGAGATGCTAGAATGCATAATTTCTGCAACATATTGCTTCCCATCTTGCGGGTGGTTGTATGGGGTTCCCAAAAGCTTCTGATAATGATCAATGAAAATAGATTTGACTTATTTACACTCCTCATGTCTTCCACCTTGAGCATCTTGGATAGAGAGAATTTTATTTCTTGAGCAATGAGCTTTCACTTTCCTATGAAAATAGGAAGTATTTTGATCTCCCACTTTAATCAGGTTGTCTCTTGCTTTTTGCTTGTAAAAGGCTTCCTCGGCTAAGGCAAGGTGAAGATAATCCTCAAGAGCTTTACTTTCTTTAGCAATGAGGCTCGGGTTGGGAGTCTTTTGCATTTCAAGCTGAAATGCTTCAAGAATTGCTTTGGCTTCGGCTTGGGAGTCTTGCATTTCAAACTGAAATGCTTCAATAATTGCTTTGGCTTCGGCTACTTTAGTAGAAATGGCTCCATAATGCTTGAGATTGAATGCTTTGAGAGCCATCTTGAGTGTCTTAGGCTTGGAGAAAAGTTTGAACATTGGAGTACCCTGTGCTTGGATAGACCATACCTCCTCTACTACCTTGATGAAGTCATCATGTTTGGTCCAAAAATTGAAGAATTTGAAGGGCTTCTTACCAGCTGTGGCATTGGGCTGCATGTTGATTAGTATAGGGCTATGATCTGAGATATTAGCCGTGGGAAAGAAAGCCTTGGAGTTTGGGAAGGTAGAAAGTCAGCTCTCATTCACAAGTGCTCGGTCAAGCTCGCTAAAAACTCTAAACCCATCCTCTTGCTTGTTGCTCCATGAAAATTGGCAACCGGGATACCTCAAATCCAGGACTTCTATGGCATCAGGACACTCATTGAATTCAAAAACAGCTTGCTTGTCAATATTTTTACCACCCTTGTTTTCACCTGCATCTCTAACTACATTGAGATCACCCATGAGGAGCCAAGGGGCAGTGTTATCAATCAAGGTGGAGTTGGCTCTTAATTCCTTCCATAGCATTTCTCTAGCTTTCCTGTCATTTGAGGCATAGACAATAGTGGCAAAAAATTTTGTGGTTAACAAAAGGTGTGTGACATGGCAAAAAATGGATTGAGTAGTGTGGCTAAGGATTTGCACTTTAATGACAGAGGGGTCCCACAAAATCAAAACTCTAGCTAGTGATTCATGATTGTGGTTGCCAAAATGGATAAAATGTGGGCAAATGGTTCTGGAGATATCCTTGATATTATGGCTTTGAACTTTATAGCTTCCAAAAGGCCAACAAAATTAAGAGAAGAGCTTTTAATTAATTTCCTAACTTCAGCTTGTTTTAAGGGGTGATTCAATCCCCTTGTGTTCCATGCTGCAAGGTTCATTGGGAGGGGGATTGGGTGGAAGTCTTGGCACGTGGGGCTATGTTCTTTGGAGCAAGAGCATGAAGGATTTTAGCTTTCTTTTTCTTTTGGCTCTTTGATAACTTAACTTCCCAGCAATCGACTTCAGAATCATTAAGAGAGGGAGACTTAACATCACCTTGACAGTTAGCAGGGACCTCCTGTTACTCAGTCTCAAATTTGGTGGGGTGTAACTCTGCATTTTCTTGCTGGAATTCCAGCAGCAGCGGAGTGTAACAAAGCTGTCCAGCAGGTGCAACTTCAAGGATGGGCTCTTCAACATTGGGTGAATTAATTGAAGTGCTTGGTTCTTCAGGAAAATTCACATAATCCATTTCTGCTTTATCAGATTTATCACTGGAAGATAGAGAAGGAAAAGCTTCCAATCGCTTGAATGGAACCATGTCAACAGCAGCAAATTTGTTGGCTACTGTAATGGCTAATTTATCTTCAACTTCTACACTTTTTTGGGTCTGTGTAGCTGGGTTGTTACTTTGGCCATAATCTGGTGCTTGGTGAAGAGTGGCTTTGTCATGGTTGGTTTTTGGCCTCCATTCAGCTTTGATTACTTTGGGGCAGTTGTTAGTTGGATGAGTAAAGCTTTTGCATTGTTTGCAGGCCTTTGGAACCCGTTCATACTCAATTTGCTGCATATAGACCGAGCCATCATGATCCATGATTTCTATCGACTGCGGGAGGTTGGCATTTGGAGAAACTTCCACACATACTCTAGCTAGCAAAAGCAAGGCGTTGCTTGGTTGCTGTCATGCTATTAGTGAATAGGGGCTGCCCAATTTGGCTTGAAAGTTTGCTCAAGGTTTTTGCAGACCAAAGATGGAGTTTAAGATGAGGAAATCTAACCCACATGGGTATTGTGCATATCTCTTCTTTTTCATATGAGCAGTGAGGAGACCAAGGTTTGAGAATGAGAGGTTTGTCAAAGTAGCCCCAAGGCCCCATCTCCATAGCTTTCAGTTTCATTTCTTCATTTTCAAATTTGAATAAATAGATACCGCTCTTTAGCACAAGAGTATCAATTTGCCCTAGAAATTTCTACTTTCAACATATTGCTTCATTAATTTGTAGGGTAGCTTGGTTCCAATTACATACCCAACTAGAGCATTGCTACACCTGTTGAGTTCTTCTTGAACATCAATGGTAACAGATATGGAAGGACTCGGGCCACATGAAGAAGATGACTCTTTAATGAGTTCCAGTTGCAGCCCATTACACTTACTTTACTTCTATTGGCATTAAACAGATTGGCCCAGCTTTTGTCTGATGTTTTATATGGACTGGAGGAGGCTTTGGGGGTAGAGGCTTGCTGTGGGTTGAGTTAAAAGTTTCATTGGGCTGGGCTAGGGAAGTTTTTATATTACTAAGGGGAGGAAAAGAGCCCGTTTCATCAAAGGGGTTGACTTCAGCAGGTATAGGCGGCAAGGAGGGAGACTTTAAATTCTTGGGTGGGCTGGACTGGTTAATAACTGCATGGGATGGTGGATTACTCGATGGGTGGTTACATGGGGCAGTATGCTGGTACTTTTCTGATTCAACTGAGCTTCTATTCTCTGTGTATTCTACGTGTGACTTACTATGTACCAGCTGCAACGGAAGCACTGTCGTTGATTCTTCTATTGCATCATCTGCATTTACTCCTGCCGTTATACTTTCCACTGTCACCGATTCTTCTTTTTCCTTGTACCCTGCTGGTTGCTGCATTGATCTCACATCATTGTTGCCAGAATGGGAGTAAAAAGGTTCGGATAAAGGCTGGTTCAACTGCACTGCAGAATCTGGAGCAAGATGACTTTGTTTCCCAAGCTTCTTATCATTGTGACAGCTCTGCACTCCATTGTTTTCTTTCACTGTTTAAGGCCCAGCAAACCCAAAGTTGCAGGGACCTATAGCTAAGCCCGCAGCTTGATTTTTTCCCTTGAAGTGTAACAGTTCCTTCCTCAGGTCTTCAATGGACTTGGTTTGCTTGACATAGCCATGAAATCTGGTTGGAGAGGAAGGTAAGGATCTAGATGATGGTATAGTCTGGGATGTGGCCTCCAAAGAGGGAACATCCACATCCGAGCCTATGCTATTTTTCAAATCTGTATGTAACTTCAGAGAGGAAACGGCTTTAGCAGATGGAGGATTGCAGGGATTAAGGTTGGTATTGAGCAAGAGAGCTGGTGAGGAAGAGAGAGGAGGGCTGGATTCCATGGTTTTTTAGAGAGAGAAAGATTTAGAGTGAGAAGCTCTCAACTTAGCCATGGTATTGTACGAAGTTTTTACAAAATTACACTTATGGGATGAAATCTCTATGGCTTCACAGCACAGATTTTGGTTACTCATGCGCTTAGCTGAGCAAAGTTGCATCGAGGATATTGGCAGGTGAATGAACAATAATCGGAGTAATAGCGGTAAAATGATGATTTAACCCTGAGCCTTTTTTTGCTTACATTTGCGTTAGGCTGCCTAAAAGGCTACTTGAGCTGTAAAATGACCATTTTACCCTTAGGCCCTTTTTGCCCAGATTCACATTCTAAAAATACAATTGTTTTTATAGTTTTTAAAAAGTTGATGTTGGTAAATTTTATTATATTTCATTTTATTTTTTTTTCATCATATTTAAAATATGTAATCAAAATATAGGATCTTGAATGTTCATAACATTCCCTTGATGTTATGAAAAAAAAAAAAAAAAAAAAAATTCCCTTGATTTTCATGTTGGCAAACCAGACAAAGGATCCATTCCCTTCCTCATTTCATTCTCACATTTCATTTAATTCTAATCCCACATGCCAAACACGGCCTAATCACTTTCCTTTCTCATGGCCATCGGGATCCCATGTACTGCTACTAACCAATAGGATATAATAAGATTTCTGGAACTTTTGGTTTACATTCATAAACATGCTTAGTAGCTCTTTGAACACCCATAGCCATCCCAAAAAATGGGATAAAACGAAACTTGGCTTTCACTGGCCTTTTGTGCTTGAGCGGTATCCTCTTGATGCTTTCTTAATGTGATCCTTTTTCTTATCAAAAACTAAATAATATATATATCATAAATTTAAACAACGAAAACATTTCTTAGCAATAGTTTGTAGCATGTTGTGTATTTGATCTCAAGTTATGCAAGGTTTACCTAATCTGAGAAAAAAGCAACATTCATAGCGTATATAGACAGTAATAAGTTTTAGAATTCTGTGGTGAATGGTTGAATTTGATTACTTTGAATGATGCGGCATTAATGTTACCTCTGTTTTTGATTATTTCATAGAGGTAGCTTAAATTTACAATTTAGCACCATCATGTTGTTGTCATTACTCCCTGAAATAAATTAATTGCTTGTTTTACAGTGTCATCATCTTGATCATGAATTAATGCAGCACTTTTTGCAACAGAGAAACCTAAAAGACATGGTTAATATGGGTTTGTCAGCCAAAAAGGAGAAAGATAATAGATTCCAGCTGATGAAAAAGGAAATAGCTGAGCTGATTCAATTGCGAGTGCGCTATATGAAGTCTAAGGTACTTTGAGAAATTTCTAATCCTCCCCCCCCCCAAAAAAAAAAACTCCCCAAAAATACACACCAAAAAAAAAAAAGAATAAAAAGAAAAAAGAAACAAACAAACAAGTAAACCAAAAATAAATAAATAAATAAATTCTTTCCCAATTAATCCAAATTATACTTACTTACCCAAAAAAAATAAATAAATAAATAAAGAAAAGATTTGTTGTGTCAAAATGGAATTTGAAACAACTCTTTTTATAATGCTTTTTGTTTCTTGCTGATGCTTGTGCAGCTTATCAATGACAGTTGACTGGTTCTTTCATAAATTTAAATTTATACTAAACATATTTTGTGTTTTTACAGGCACTTGAGCAACAAACTGGAGCATCTGCTAAGTTACAGGAAATCAGCAATGAAGAGAAAGAATTCATTAAAAGAAAATATAGCATGGATGATGCATTGGAGGACAAGATTTGTGATCTCTATGACCTCTATGTTGAAGTATTAACATGTTTTCAAAATTGTTCCTCTTAGGTTATTTGCTTTGTTCAAGAAATGCTTTTTTGTTTTGTTGTGTCCTACTCATGGTTATTCTGTCATTTTAGGGGCTAGATGAAGATGCTGGTCCACAAGTGAGAAAACTATATGCAGAGGTAGTTCATTGTGCTTTCTTTTAATTATATATGTGTAGACTTGAGAGTATGGAGGAATTTTCCGGAATTGTATGTCTGTTTTGATGGTGTTTCATGTCAAACATTTTAGCAGGATGTGCAGTTAGCCATGTAGAAAGCTGGAAGTGTTCTGGTTATAATTTTGGCCAATGTGATTTTATTTTAGTCCGCATCTGAAATTGTGCCAATTAAATTCTTAGACATCAATTATCTTGCAATGAAACAATAAGAGATGGCGTTCCATGCTCTGAGCCTATGTTTTTCTTAAACTAGAATTTCATTGATTTTACTTTTTTTTTTTTTTTTTTTCCGTTGAGTGGGGTTGTAAATTATCGGCTTTTATGGTTGTCCAAACCTTGTTTACTTGTATATCAGTAAAGTTTCTGACCTTTTTTTTTTTTTTTTTTTTGATTGTTTCTGCCATTTCTAATGCAGCTAGCTGAATTATGGCCAGTAGGATTTATGGACAATCACGGGATTAAACGTGCTATATGTAGGGCAAAAGATAGGAAGCGGGCACTGTACAGCCGACATAAGGTATTGATGTTACATACACATGAATTTGTTTATTGGAAAATTGGTTGTGTATGGCTAGACTTTTTTTAATGGGTAAGTATAATTTCTGTTAATAAAAAATGAACGTGCAAGTAACAGGATCAGATCCCAAATACGAAGGAAAACCTAAACAGTTAGTATCCAAAGATAGCTGCCAGAGGTAGATATCAAAGGATGCTACCTTACAATCTGCAAAAACCTCCGATTCCTGTTTTCCACAGTTCATAAATTTGTACAATGTTCAACACCTCTCTGATAATAGAGAAGGCATTGGCCTCAAGTCCTTAAAAGCCTCAAGTCCTCAAAAGCAGCAGATTCCTTTGCATCCAAATGCTATAAACAACAGCCCAAAAAGCAATCCTGTTCAACCTACTTGGAACTGAGTGACATTGAAGATTCCCTATGGCCCATTGGATGGCTTGATCCCAGTTGTCTGCAGCAAAGACAGAATTTCTCTTTGACATCAATGATGACCGAATTCTACAGGAGAAAGGGCATTGAACAAATAAGTGATCCATATCTTCCTCCTCATCCTCACAAAAATAGCATTTCATTGATTCACGCAACCCTTAGTAAACCAGGTTATCTTGAGTAGTTAGTTGCCTTTGTATTACCAACCAAAGAATAAACCCATGCCTAGGTATATAGAGCCTTTAGACTTTGATTACTTAATTAAGAAGCTCCAACCAGAGAGGGTACCTGAGATTCTTGTGGAGTCTGGAAGCCAGATTACTTGATCATCCTTATTAAGATCAGGAGGGGGAAGATTAACAGTAGCTCTCTTAAGATCTGGAAGCTCAGGAGAATTAGACACAGCCCATTGCCCCTATTGGGAAGAAATGATAGCATTCACCAATGCAGAGGTGCCCGCTCCTGATCCTGAATCATAAATTACTCTTTGATCTGCTCCTCTGCAAATAGGTCCTGAAAGCAACCAAAAATTATTCCATAAAGAAGTCGAATTGTCTTTACCTATTTTGTAACGTATAACGGCTCTACCACTCTCTCTCAGTTGCAGCAGCTTCCTCCATGTCCATGAGCAATCTCCACGAATCTTCAGAGTCCAAAAAATGCTGCCTCTTAACAGATTTGCATGAGTCCACTTAGCCCAGCTACTGGTTAACTTCTGTTTTAAGGCAAGCTCCAAAATATAACTCAACATTGAAGCCTTGTTCCATTCCTTCATTTAATTAATCCCAATTCCACCTTCTTCAATAGGTAAAGTAATTTTCTCCCTTGCATCCTTTGCTCCTGAGGCGATTTATCGCAACCCTCAACGAACCGCATAGTTGAAGGGTAAGCCGAGGAGATATACACTGCCCCTTACGCACATCTTGCTTGAATCAGAAATCAAACCTGTTTGGTCTCTATAGGGAGCATACCCATAAGCCACTTGGGCTAACCCTAAGGGGCCCCTAGTCCCCTTTTAAATTCCAAAAGACTAAATTCTCGAAGAAAGTTGGTTATTAACTCCGGACAGAAAGAACTCATTTTCTCCTCATTAGGAATAAGCCTTGTGAATTTTGAGAATATGTGCAGCCCATCATAAAGGGTAGAAACAAAACCAGCATTCCCCTTGCAGAATAGAAAAAGGTCATTGAGAAGTTTTAGTCTTCTTGCATCTCCCATGGTGTCTAACTGATTTGCCTGAGCTATTTTTCTTGCAAGAACCTTGGAGAGGATAGTCGTGCATAAAACTAAAAGAGGAGGAGCTATTGGGTTCCTTTGCGTTATCCCTTTCTTACCTTGGAAGTATCCAACTAATTCCCCATTCACACTTATAGAATACTTAGAGAGGAGATGCAGCTTTTGATCCAATTTATAAACATGCTTGGGAACCTCATCAGTTCTGTGGTATCCTAAATAAATTCCCACCTGGCAGAATCATAAGCCTTTTTAAGATCAGCCTTCAAAGCACATTTAGGAGATGTTCCATCCTTGTGATACACCCTAAGAATCTCTTGGGCAAGCAAGATGTTATCACTTATCTTTCTTCCTTTAATAAATGTTGATTGAGCTTCATCAACTATTCTAGGTAGAATTACCTTTAGTCTATCTGATAGCAATTTTGAAATGCAATTATACAAAGTGTTGCAGCAGGATATAGGTCTGAAATAAGTGACTCTAGAAGGATTAGAGACTTCTGTGACAACAGCAATGGTGGTGTTATTAACTTGTTTCAGTAAACAACCAGAGGAGGAGAGGGACTGAATAGCTTCAATTATATAATCTCTTATAATCTCCCAAGCAGCCCTAAAAAGAAAGTATTAAATCCATCTGGTCCAGGGGATTTGTTTGGATGGAGGGAAAAGATAACACTTCTAGTTTCCTCTCTAGTAACAGGTCTACTCAGTAAAGAAGCTTGAAAAGAGGATACATAATGGTGAACAAACTCAGATAGGGCAGGTTTACCAGGATAGTCAATATTACTTTCTGAGCCCAAGAGATTTGTGTAGAAGGAAACTGTTTACTCTTTAATATCAACTTGATCATCAATCCGACACCATCAATTTTTCTGAAGTGATAGGATCCTGCTTCTATTATATCTAGCCTTAACACTCTTATGAAAGAAGCTGGTATTCCTATCTCCCTCCTTAGGCCACTGAATTTAACTCCTCTGCCCGATAATATTCTCCTTCTGATCAATGGCAGCATTAAGATCTCTAGATAAATCTCTGTCTTTGTCAATGAGCTTTGGGCATTCTCCTTCACTTTCTATATCCTACTGGACAGCATACAAACTCTGCCTTAAGGAGTTAACTCTCTCTCTCTAGAGTTCCTGCATTTGGCATTGTTGAGTGCTTGAAGCTCGAACTTCACATTCCTTAGTTTCTGATATACTCTATACATAGGGTGCCTGAATCAGCTTGCATCCATGCTCTACTAACAATAAGGAGATCATAGGCAGCCCAACAATTGAAGAATTTAAAAGGGGTTTTCTTCTTGGTGCAGTTACTACCAGTGTGAATCAGAATAGGGTTATGATCTGAAATACCCAAGGTAAAACTGAGCACAGGAGCCTGTAAATTGAGATAATCAAGCATCATTAATTGCAGCTCTTATCAATTTTCCTCTTGATCAAACCACTTCTTCTTTTATTAGGCCAGGCAAGTTAATTACCACAAAAATTCAAATCATCCAGACCTGCCTTACTGAAACGTTCTTGAAGATCATCCCTATAAGCATTCCAATCCACTGATCCTCCTTATCTTTTAGGGGAAAATCTAATAGCATTAAAATCACCAACTACTAACCAGGGAGAATCATTACACACACTGGCAATATTTTCAATAGAATTCTAAAGATGATGTCTATTAGCAGAAAAGTTTGTGCTATAAGTAAAAGTCACAAAACAGGAATGCTTGATTTCCACAAAATATAGAGAACACTTAATAGATCAGATTCGGACAAATCAGTGAGTTTTAAAGAACTTTAGGATCCCATCAAAACCAAATTCCACCATTAGGACTAGAGTTATCAGCAAAATACCACCCAAATGGAAGCTTCTTTCTCACCATGTTACTCTTGCTTTTCTATGGTCTGGTTTCCAAAAAACCCATACAAAAAATATTATTAGTTTTACCAAAAGACAAAACCGCCTTACATTTAGAGGGGTGATGCAGTCCCCTCACATTCCAGCTAGCAATATTAACCATTAGAGAAGGTAGGGGGTTCCTCTAGGCTTCTGGAGAGGATATCAGATGCAGGCTTAGGTTTATTAGGAGTATCTCCCTCCCTTGAATCTTCACTGTTAGCTTCCTGAACAACCAGCAGATTTGGATGCTGGAGATGACGATGATTGTTCCTTGCTAGAAGGGGACCTAATGCTATCTTGGTATTGATCCCGCACTGCAAACCTGTTGTTAGCTTCCAATAGCTTGCTTCCCAGAATCCTCAGGAATTTCTACAGCAGGAGAGGCAACAGCATCTGCTGCAATACATGACTGCTCCTTATTACAGCCTTCAGCATTCTGAATTCTTTTCTACTTATTTTGCACAGTGATCCATCCTTGATCATCCTCTCTCTACGTTTTCTGAACTCATTGTTGTTTAGAACTTTTCCTGCAACTGCTGGCATGATAACCAAAGACTTTGCAATTGTTAATAACACGGGAATCCAACTGTTTTGCACAAAATTCTCCACAGCAGACCCATCCTCCAAATACAAATCAAAAGATTCAGGAAGTGCTGATAGGTTGTTAAATCTCCACACACACTAGCAAAACTAATTCCTTTAGCTGCTGCAGTCAATGGGTCAATTATAACTGGTTTACCAATGACACTACTAGTAGCATAACAAAATCCAACATCTGACCAAAGTTCCAAGGAATATTGATGTAGCACTGCCGAGGCAAGAACACAATAATAAAATAAAAGTAAACAATGCGAAAGTAAAACGAAAATTATTTCAGTGTCATTCAAATACTGCCGATCCCTTACAATCTCTAACTTTTTATATAGGCTAGGGTTAAAGACCACATGAAGTAATATCCAAAAATAAATCAATCAAATCTCGAATTTTATGGAAAGCAAATAAATCACATCCCAAAATATTTTATGGAAAACAAATAATCAAATCCCTAAAATACTACTCTTCAAACTTAACCCATCCAATTCAAATTTCGTCCCCACCTAAAATATTTGAATTGGAAACGGTTATCGAAGTCCCCATCATTCCCTACGGGCTGAAAAGAACTCTGCTCCGCAAAGTGCTGGTGAAGATAATATGCTAAGAGCTCAAGATCAATGCGGTGGAACTCATCCTCAATAATCCATGTAGCATCAGAGTCTGGTCTGTGCTTCCACCGGACAAGAAAACGCTGAAGGCACCCCTGAGGAGAAATGATGGTCTCAAAATCAAGTACATTAGTGATCTACTCTACCTCTAGCTGTTGAAGAGGGGGTAGGTAGGGTTGGGACCGGTGAAGGAATAGAAGTGCCACCAAAAGGACCTGCAGAAGTACGAGATGGGAAAACTGGAGGCTCGAATGTGCCTTGGTAAGGTAACAAGTCCTCTACATTGAAAATTGGACTAATACTCATATCAGTAAGTAAATCAATTAAATAAGCATTAGGGCTCAATTTGCTACGGATACGAAAAGGTCCAATGGCACGTGCATGCAATTTCTTGAAAGAATGTTTTGGGTAACGCTCTGGGTGAACATGAACCATAACATGGTCCCCTTCATTAAATGCAACATTACGACGATGTACATCAGCAGTTAGTTTATAATCTATATTACTCGTAGCAATTTTCCGTCGAACATCAGCATAAATATCATTAACGTATTGGGCAAAGAATTCAGTTAATTGGGATGGCTGGCTATCAGAAGGTAAGGGAATAAGGTCAATAGGCTGGCGAGGGGTAACACCATGAACACACTCAAAAGGACTCTTACCAGTGGAACGATTGATAGAGCTATTATAGGCAAATTCAACAGTAGGGAGTAACAAATCCGAAGTTCCCTGACGTTCCCCAACTAGACACCTCAATTGGTCTCCTAAACTTCGATTAACTATCTCAGTTTGACCATCGGTCTGGGGATGAAATGCAGAGAAAAATTTCAAATGGGTACCAAACAATCTCCACAAAGTCTTCCAAAAGTAACTCACAAACTTAACATCCCTGTCTGACACTATGAAAGTGGGTGGGCCATGCAGTTTGACAACTTCTCTAAAAAATAACTTAGCCACGTGAGAAGTATCAGTTGTTTTGGTGCAAGGTATGAAGTGGGCCATCTTAGAAAATCGGTCGACTACTACCATAATAGAATCATGACCCCTAGAAGTCCTAGGTAATCTAAGAACAAAGTCCATAATGACATCCTGCCATGGTGCGTGTGGAATAGGTGAGGATGTGTATAACCCAAAGTTTTGCTTTTTAGCCTTTGCGACTTGACACGTACGACATTGAGAAATAATTCTAGTCACATCTTTCTTTAAGGATGGCCAATAAAATCGATCTTTGACTAAAGCGATACTCTTATCCTTGCTAAAATGGCCAGCTAATCCCCCTGCATGTAACTCCCAAACTAAAAAATCGCGAATAGAAGTACGAGGAATGCACAACTTGGACCCACGGAACAAGTAACCATCTCGAAGAAGAAAATCAACTAATTCATGACAGTTACTTGCCTGGACGTCTTGAAAGATTAGGTCAAAATCGGGACAAGTCGAGTATTCGTCTTTGAGCCTATCAAACCCTATGACACGAACACTCATAAACTGTAAAGTGAGAGCAACCTTACTCAAATGCATCAGCAACCTTATTCTCTACACCTGCGCGGTGATTGAGAACAAATGTATATTTTTGAAGAAATTCTACCCATGAAGTATACTTATTACTCAATTTCTTTTGTGAACGAAGGTATTTTAAGGCCTGATGATCAGAGTACAGCACAAACTCTTGTGGTAACAAGTAATATCGCCAATGCCATAAGGCTCGGACAACAGCAAACAGCTCTTTATCATATGTAGAGTAACGCTTCCGAGATTCATTAAGCTTTTCACTGAAATATGCTATTGGCCGACCCTCTTGACTCAAGACACCCCCTATACCTACACCAGAGGCATCACAAGCAACCTCAAAGACTTTGAAAAAGTTGGGATGTCTCAAAACAGGAGCCTCTACCATTCTCTTATTGATTTCCTCAAATGCCCTAGTGGTAGCTATGGTCCATTGGAAACTTCCCTTTTTCATGCAGTTTGTGATGGGAGCCATAATAGATCCAAAACCCTTAACGAATCTTCGATAGAATGTGGCAAGTCCATGAAAACTACGAACCTCTGAGAGAGACTTAGGTTCAGGCCACTCAAGGATAGCCCTAACTTTCTCGGGGTCTGGTGCAATCCCTTGATTAGATATAATGAACCCAAGGAAAGACACCTGAGATTGTATGAACGAACACTTGTTGAGATTGGCATAAAGTTGCTCAACATGCAAAATCTCAAAGACTTGCCGAAGGTGATCTAAGTGGTCTTTCTTGGTTTTACTATAGATACGTATATCATCAAAGTATACCACCAAAAATTTTCCTAAGAAAGGGCGTAGGACCTGAGTCATGACTCTCATAAAGGTATTAGGAGCATTGGACAATCCAAATGGCATTACTAGCCATTTATACAAGCCATCGGGAGTCTTAAAGGCAGTTTTCCACTCATCGCTTGGTCTAATACGAATCTGATGGTAGCCACTACGAAGATCTATCTTGGAAAACCAAAGGGAACCGGCTAAAAGGTCTGGCATATTCTCAAGGTGAGGAATAGGAAACCTGTACTTGACAATAATCTTATTAATGGCTCTACTATCAATGTACATTCTCCATGACCCATCTTTTTTAGGAGTCAGTAACGCAGGCACAGCACAAGGACTAAGACTCTCTCGAATAGCACCTCTTTATAAAAGTTCTCCTACTTGCTTTTGCAACTCAGCACGCTCACTAGAATTCATCCTATAGTGAGGTAAATTAGGTAACTGGGATCCAGGTATGAAGTCTATAGCATGTTGAATGTCCCGCATAGGAGGAAGCCCCTCGAGAAGGTCTGTAGGTGTCACATCTTTAAATTGTTCAAGTAACTGAGCAAGTTTAGGGTCAAGAGCATCAGAATTTGTAGATTGAACATGAAAAACATTCTCAACCACTAAAGCTAACACAAATCCACACTCTGTTCCAATTTTCTCAAATTCTTTCCGAGTCAACAATTGGATGGTGTGGTTCTTTGGAGTAGGAGATAGTGAAATAGGCTTAGCTTGGGAACCCGACTTAAGTGGAGACTCAATGTCGTATTCCCTTGGTTTAACAGGGTTCAATTGGATCGTCTTACCTTGGTGTTGAAAAGGGTAAGTGTTACATCGTCCATGATGTATCACGTCCATATCATTGAGCCACGGACGTCCAAGTAACACATGCACAACATCCATAGGAAGAACATCACACCACACTTTATCAGAGTAACTTTCCATCTGAAGAGGCACTAAACATCTGTGAGTGACAGATAGACTAGTAACGTCTACCCAAGCTACTCAAAAGGGATGTGGGTGTGGCTCTGGTGTAAGTTCAATCCTCTTAAGTGCACGAGTGGACACTACGTTCATGGTACTTCCCCCATCTATGACAATCTTACAAACTTTAGTTCCACACTTAAGGAAAGTTTGGAATATGCTAGTGTGCTTCCAATCTTCCGCCTTCACAGGGGTTGATAAGGTACACTGCATGACACCAAGATGGAATTCATTTTCAGCCTCGTGTTTCTCACACCCATCCTCGGGGTCAAAACCATCTACTTGTTCAAACTCATCAGACTCAGGGGACGGATCTAGATGCTGACTGAGTACAAGTGCTCGCTGTGGACACTGTGCGGCAATGTGTCCCCTCTTATGACAGTTATGACATTGGATATTTGAAGCACCAGGGTGAAACTCAGAAAAATTAGGCTCAGTAGTTTGTCTACCCTGATTTCCCAAGTCAGGACTGTTACTTCCCCGTAAAGTAACTGTACTAGCTTGTAAACTCCCACTCTGTTTCTGAGAAGAGAATGACTTAGATTGTTGGGATTGAGAAGTCATCCGTATAGGGGTGGAGAGTTTATATAGTTGTTCAATGGAGAGAGCCCCGTGAAAGGCGTCCTCCAAAGAGTTGGGAGAAAACAAACTTCTCATAAAAAGACCCTCAAAACTAGACATGTACTCAATGACACTAAGAGATGCTTGCCTTAAATTCATTAATTGATCGTTCAGTTGGTCTCTATAGTAGGCAGGAAGGTACTTCTCTTGCAATTTAACTTTCATGTCAACCCAACGATTAATGGGTGGGGCCCCAAATTGCGCTCTCTCAATCTGAACACGCTGCCAATACTGCTTAGCGGAACCAACTAACTTTATTTGGACAAACATGACTTGATGTAAGTCGGACATATGATACCACCTAAAGTAATTCTCAATCTCAAGAAGCCAATCAGAAAAGACATCGGGATCTAATTGTCCATCAAAGGATGGAGCTTCAACTTTAACAGCCTTGACTATGTTGTTAAACTCATCTTGGTGGTTTCTAGGGTATTGCACAGGCGGTCGAATCCCATAGTTATCCCTATGCGGTCTATGATCTGTGACACGATCAACGGGAGAGAATCTATTACCATAACCTAGAACAGAGTTTGCATCATCCTCAATGTCTCTCCCATGAGGATCTCGAGGAAGTTGCATTTGGCCGTGACTACTTGGATAAAATCCAACAAAACCGATGGAATTGTGGGAAGGGTCTAACGTCTGCTTGGGAGTAATAGGGATGTCGCCCCTCTGATCATCTGCCTGACGTTTGCCTAACGCTCAAGCTAATCTATCAAAGTTCTCACGGAGTTGGTTCATTGAATCCTACAGTGTGTTCATGTTTTGTTCTAGGGTAGAGACTTTTTGTTCCATGGTAGAAGGGTTTGGTGAATGAATATGAGGTATAGTATGAAAGGGAAGGAGATGGATACTGATTTTTTTATTTTTTTTAGCAAGGGAGGGTGAGAGAGAAATTTTATACTAATGTTAACTCAAATTGAAACAAGTAATTAAAGATTATGCTAGGCCAAAGTAAAATGTCACAAATATGCAAGTAATAAAAACGACGAGTATAATTGTGTTCAAATTTAGGATAATAGGGATATGGGAAATGGTGCCTCTCAGTAACCTCTAGAGAAAGAAATTTAATGTAGGTCAAAGAGAGCTCGAAATGCGAATTTAATATCTTTCCTAACCAAACAGAATATGTAATCACAGTTTGGAGTAGAGGACACATACCGTTGCGAAGCACAAACTGTTCTAGGGTTGCCAGAGGTTCTCCGAAAAGTCGCCGGAACTTTGTCGGAGGTCGTCGGAGCTTCGTCAGAGGTTGCCAGAGCATAAGTCAAATCACTGGAGTGATGGTTATTCTGAACCTCACCGAAGGTTGCCGGAAAAGTCGCCAGAGGTCACTGGCCAGTTGTCGAAAAAGTCGTAGGAGGTCGTCGGAGTCATCGATGAGTTCGCCGGAGGCAGGTGGTGCCAATGGTGGGGGTTCGCCGGAATTAAATATTAGTAAAACGCACGAAAACGTACTTGAAGGGTTTGAGGGTACGTAGAGCTATGGCGGCAACTGTGGTAACTGCTGCGGCGGTTGTTGTTTAAGATCTGGCATTGAATCTGTTGCAACAACGGTGTACTACAACTTAAGTTATTTGGGTGGGCACAGTGATGAAAACTAGGGTTCTTTGGAAGAGTGGGTTTCTGACGGATATTGAGAGTTGTAGGATCTTTCGGCTCTGATACCACTTGATGTAGCACCGCAGAGGCAAGAACACAATAATAAAATAAAAGTAAATAATGCGAAATTAAAACGGAAATTATTTCAATATCATTCAAAAATTGCCGATCCCTTACAATCTCTAACCCTTTATATAGGCTAGGGTTTAAGACCACGTGAAGTAATATCCAAAAATAAATCAATCAAATCTTGAATTTTATGGAAAGCAAATAAATCACATCCCAAAATATTTTATGGAAAACAAATAAATCAAATCCCTAAAATACTGTGCTTTAAACTTAACCCATCCAATTCAAATTTCGTCCCCACCTAAAATATTTGAATCCCACCTAAAATATTTGAATTGGAAACGGTTATCAAAGTCCCCATCAAATATTATACAAATTAGTCCAATTCAGAAATGACTTGACATTACTCTTTGCCGAAGATCGTGTTTGGATGCCACTTTTTAAGAAACAGTGGTCTTCCAGACGTATGCCGTGGCCCCTCGGAAAGCACACTGTTACAGCCCTCTGCAGACGCAAGCTTGGACAGAAAGAAGTCATTGCGACAGGGCAATACCTCAATCAGTCTCTGAGCAGCTCAAATCTTCTTAGCATGAGGGAGTTTTCTATCTAGAAAATATCCAACCAGAGAGTTCTCCCACCTCTGAGCACCGACTTTAAAAATCATGGGTGTAGGTTTAATGGACACCCTATTATTTTCTTTAACCGGCTGGAAATACTCAAGATTCTGATTCAAAGTTTCAGAACTAGAGCTGACAAGATCTTTCCATTGTTTGGGTGGCTCATCCGCTGTGCATCAGCCTCAATTTGACCTCCTTCATCCTGCTCTAGACAAACTTCATCAGCCCAAGATGCCTGCCTACCGGACTCCAAAGGAATCTCCGTCTGATGCCGAGGAGGGGTTTTAGGGACTACCAAAGCTTCTGATCCAGAAAAGCTAATGACCAACTCCTCCGTGGGACAACCACCTTCATGTGGCTCCTGTGCTCACTTCTCCTCAAGATCCCTTTCGTGATCCTCTTGCATTTGCAGCAGTACTCAGATCTGCGATGTCAGATCCTGTGGGACCATTAGAAACCTTAGGCAGCTGGTCTCTGACAATTGCTGCCTTCGCCTCCACTTCCTGCCGACAGCTAGAGCCCTTGCTGCTCTCCACTTCCATCGGAATAGCAGGCAAAATACCATGAGCTTTTCCTTCGGAGTTGGCCACTTCAGACCTTTATCTTACCTGAGCACTTTCCCCAACGCGAAAGGTACCAAGTTTGATTTTAGGGGAAACCCTCTCGGACTTTTTGACCATGGTTATGCTCTGGGTTAGTGATGTCAAGGGGACTCGACTGACCCCAAACACCATGTATCCTAAAAGCTTTAAGCTTTAAGATCTTCATGCAAAGCTTCTATACCCAAACGAGTCTCGTCACTCACAGGTGGTTTTTAAGAGCACTCTTAATGGCACCTTTACCAGAAGAACCACCTTTGACAACTCTTCTTACAACCCAATCTGCCGTAGCTCTCTTAGAAATGGCAGACTAGAATTTTCAAATTTTAGAGAGAGAGAAAGTTCTAGAGAGAGAGACTCATTTCGCTTCCCTTTCCTCCTCTCTCTTTTTCCTCCTCCTCCTCCTCCTCCTCCTGCGTCTTCTTCTTTTTTCTACCTTCGCTTTCTTTCTTTGCTCTTCTCTAGAGCTAGCCTTTCAATACGTTTTTCCTATTTTAGTGAATCCTTGTGGGTAGGAACAAAATTTATGCTCTTGCTTCACCAAGTGCACCTTTATGCATTCATACCTACCTTACTTATACTAGATTTTCATCTGGTATTAAATATGAAATTGAATCCCCCCCCCCCCCCAAAACAAAAAAAAAAAACCTGGTATTTAATTGTTTTGATAATGGGCATGTAAGTTGGCTGCGGGTTATATATAGCCAGAATTTTTATATTCAAGGGTCAAGACTATATGCCAGTCTCTGCACAAACTTTAATAAAGTACTGTTGGAAAATTTTAATTGTATCTTTCCGAATATGGGAAGATATTATTTTCTTGTAAATATAGAATACTCTAAATTAGGCTAATTGTTAAACTGATTACCAGTTTCCCATTATTAGGCTAATTGTTAGGCAATTAACTTGTTTCCTATTCTTAGGCTGATTGGTAGTTTCCTATTATTAGGCTGATTGTTAGGCAATCAACTTGTTTCCTATTCTTAGGCTGATTATTAGTTTCCTATTTTGTGTATAGCCTTCCCTATAAGATACAGCTGCTGTGTATATTCTTAATATACAGAATAAAACATATTTTCTGCAAGTACCATGACTGTATTCGATATCATAAAGAGAGAACTTACTGGGTTTGTTGAGTGACCTTTACAATATTCAATTTATGTTGAAATTATGAAGTGGAGCAAGTTGGGTACTTTGTTGGTCGAAAGTCTGGCATGTCTATTTGATGTTGAGACGCCAGGAACCTACTAATTCTTTCAAAGGGCACAAAATTTAACACTGAGCTTACCCCAAATATGGCTTTCATGTTAAGTTTTGAATTAGTAAATGCTACTAAAGGTAGTGGCAAAGCCATATGCAAAGACAAATAGACAAAGGAGTTTACACGAGCCAGTGTTGTATGTGTTAGGTATTTTATCTGCTTGGCTTTCTTGTACATTTGGAGTATATTTGGATTGATGATTTGGTGAGGGATGTGGGGGATGAAACTATTCTAGTAATTATATTGACAGTCAATAATGGCAGTCATTGGAGTCCAGCGGAGGAATGGGAATTAGGGTAATCTAGAACAAGAGAGAGAGATTATATATGGTGGGCGCTTGGTATTCATGTTAGACCCTCCATAGATGGAGAGTTTATATAGGTGAAGGGAAAAGCCCTTTTAGGCGGGAATTTGGGCTTTGAATCCGTTAAGACGATGTTTAGCCCTAATCTGACGCACCTAGATAAAGATCTTCTTGATTTTCTCTCTAGATTGGTTGAGGTAAATCCCAAGGAACCCTTGATTCCAGCCTCCACTCCGTTAAATCCCAATGATCCTGCGAGGAATTAGTTGGTTGGAGAGATTCTTGAACCTTGTTCCAAGTCTTGAGAATGAACTTATTTCATGCGGACAATGTTTCTGTGGGAAAACCTGTACCACGCACAATACATCCGCATCTGGCCGAAGGTGACGTGGCTTGCAGGACTTATATGCCACAGACATTGGGGCATCCGCGGGTCCTATGGCCGCGATTCGTATGCCTACAAGGGAAATTAAAAGAAGGGAAGGAATAGAAAAATGAAGGGAAAGGTGAAAGAGAATATAAAATCTCATATGATTGTTTTTATTTTAGTGAATTAGAAAATATAAGAAAATAGAAGATGTTCATTGATAAACTAATTTTTGTATTTAATTATTTTTAATTTCTTAAATCTCATGCTTTTTCTCTTCATTTTCCTTTTCAAACCGAACATGTAGATTGATTTTGAATCCCCATCCCTTTCTTTTTTCCTTGGTAAAACCTTGACTCAAACACAGCCTTGGAAAATGATTCAGGGGATTTCTCTGGCCTCAGATTCTCATGCTGTGCATATTCTCTAAGTCTGTTTTCTAAATTTGTTCACTGATAAGGGCCAGACTTTCTACCTGCCCATGGGAATTCCATGGATGTGAATGAATGCACCTTATCTACTTGTTAGGGGCCACAAGGCCAAAGTAAACGTAGTTTGAGCTTGCGTTGATATTTGAGTGACCTGACCTAATCTGAGCCTGATCCAATGCATGCTCATTGTACAATGGATTAGATGCACTTCATCTACTAAATGATATCTCTAAATATAGTCTGTTTTGCACCACTGAAATATTAGCTGGTGCATCCTCAATAATATCCACGCTTCAAGATCTCAAACCTGGATGGAGAGAGATTTTGAGTTTTGACTGTCAAATGTGTCTGTCTATATCTTGTCAGATTGTATAATTTATGACATCAAGGGAAAGGTTAATTACGCTGGCAAATGCTTTTCGTACAGTTGCCCTAAACTAAACCTATAATTTTGGATTGACTGATATTTTGCATTTCTTTTTAGGATCAGGAGAGAATCAAGAGGAAGAAGTTTATTCCTAAGACTGAGGAGACTGTTCAAATTGAGACTAGTACTGTTGCCCATCAACAACATGCACAAGAGAAATTGCTCACTGATTCTAATAATCATGGTTTAACTCCACTGGGCAAGCAAATGCTGAATGCAACAGAAGCAACTACAACTGTTGGAATGCCTTGTAATACCGTGGTGAATGGCTCCAGCTTGGACGGGCCAAAGCATGAGAAGGTCAAGGGAAGTTCAAGCAATCCCAATGACCCTAAGATAGTGGATGCATTAATAATAAAGAAAAAGCTCAAGAGGAAGCCAGGATGGGAATGGGGTGGAACCCAATTCTGCCCCCCGAAAGTAGTTGCTTCTTCCCACGGGGAGGAAAGACACAAGTCTCGAAAGCAGGTTGCTGCTGCTGCTCCTCTCCCAAGACCAAGTCTTCCAGTGGCTGCGTCTCCTGCTCCTCTTCTTCCAAACTTTGAACAACCCAGCCGACATGATGTCTCCTCAATTAGGACCTCGGCACCATGAAGGTGTTTGTTTGTGTAATACAATTTCTTCTTCTTCTTCTTCTTCTTTGGTGGTTCCATTCATTCTGTGACCCAATTGTTTCTTAGTTTCTTAATTGAATGATGTCATGTCGAGTATAATTCTGTTTTTTAATGAAACTGACGCAGCTTTTCCTTTGTTGCATCGTTAATTTTTTTTTTTTTTTTGGGGGGGGGGGTTGGGAGTGCGGGAGGCCAGCAGTGCCAAATGCACAGCAGAAATTGAAGTCTCTTAAATTTAACAATTACGTTTTAATGGTGTTCAAAAATTTAAAGTAACTTTTCCTCAATACTCTCTTCCTCCTCTCTCTCTCCATCATTATATCCATTTTTTTTCTCACTAAAGTTTCTCTGTAAAACTAATATTCTTTTTACTGGGGGTGGTTACTGCTAATTAGCCAAATGTTGAGAGATAATAAGTGTAATTTTTCTAATTTAGTTTATTTATTTTATTTCTCATTCTATTATGTACTGATAGACCAATTATTTCTAGCAGATTATCTATTAAGAAAAGTAGAAGTTTTAATGATGTTCAAGCTTACTTGGGTTTGTTATCTAAAATATAAACTTGATATTCATAATCTTCTTTGTTATTTCTCCTACATAAAAATCCTTCTCTATTGCAACTAATCATTTTTAATTGCTTAATTTCAAAGAGTCTCACTCAATGCTCTATAATATGGTCATTTGTTGTCTCAAAAATTTTCAAAAAATTTCAAAAAAAAGCTTTTAAAATTTTTTAAAAATTTTTAATCAAATTTTACGTGTCACTTTTATAATTTTGGGTACTCCAAACACTCCCTAAACAATCCTATGCCTAATTGTGATTTAGAGAAAGATTAGCAGCCAACTTAATTTTTGACAATAATCTCTTAGCTTGAAAACAATTTTTAATAGATTTGGAATATGTATGGAAGAGAAACAAAAATGAAGGCTAAAAGTTCACACAACTTTTGGAAAGATTTAATGGCATGGTATTTTCCCGAACCCGTCGCAATGTATTTGCTCTTAGGCCAAATGTTCTCTTACAAATAGTGGAAATGGCAGGATGCAAAAGCTAGCTAAGATTAATTCGTTTATATTCTTCGGCTTCTGTATTTAAATTAATTAGTTGGTAATTTAATCTGGTAAACCTAACAACAGTCCCTATTTTTTGGTTATTTTTTTTGTTTTACATAATTTTTTTCCCACAATTTAATTTAATTTTTATTTGGTATCAACTAGACATGTTGCCTAAAAGACCAACATTTTACATTGATTCTCCTTTTTTCAAACATTTTATTTTCTATTTTTTCTTTTTTAAACAATGAATAACATGACTAAAACTACCCCCCAAAAAAAAAAATCCAATTTCAATGTAAATAAGCGACCTAAGATGAAGAATATATATATATATATATATAGATTCAAATGTTACCATATTAAGGATCCGTTTGGCACAACAAAAAAATACTAAAAATCTCTGAAAAACTTCTAAAATTCTATAACATTTTTACACGTCTCGTATTTCGTGAAATTTCTATTAGTTTATATATATTTACATATCCTAAAAAATTTTTACAAATCCCAGTAAATTTTTTACAAAACTCAATAATTTTTCTACAAATCTCAAAAATTTTTTAACCACTTTCAATGAATTCTGATATAAATTTGTTCAGACAGAACAAAAAAAAAAATCGTTCGGGCAGTTTCTCTCCCCAAAAAATTGATGCAAAAATAAAAAATTTTTATTATTCATTTATGAAAAACATGATTTGGTAACTACGCACCAAACGTCAAAAAATTTTTCAAATCATATTTTTTACTAATTTTTTTTATTTTTCGCTTCACCAAACGGATCCTAAATTTTAGTCACGTGAGCTTTTATTCTCTCTCTCTCTCTCACGCTTTTATACACAAGCTTAAGGACCCATATTTTAATGACCTGATCATGCTAGACAAGAGTTGATTCTAGCAAATTATATGTTGGGACATTTACTTGCTCCTAATGAGTTTTGACGTAACGAAAGATATTCATCCTAACCCATTTTATATATCTATATCCAAATCATGATTGCATTTCAACTACCAAAAAAAAAATGATTGCATTTCACCAGCTGAGCACCTCAAGCAATAAATAAATACAACCCAATAATAATAATAATAATAATAATTTAAGTACTGCTTCCCCTCACTAGAAGAATATTTAGTTGTTGAGCTGAAGAATGGCTGATCACATCAAACAACAAAACAAGCATTTGCTAGAATCAGTGGAAGACCAGTTAGCAGCTATAGAATTTATATTGATCGAATCACTGTAATTATATGAAGGCCAACTATGGTAGCTGCTCATGGCTGAGAGGTCGATCCACAGCAGGAGGACGATTGTCGTTATTGCCATTGCCGTTCCCAGGTAGCTCCCGTTTTGTCCATTTGGTGCGCAGTATACCCAACAAAAGAGCAACAGCCTGGCGGCCGAGACCACATATTAAGCCCACCCACAAGCCCTGCAACAAAATAAGAAACGGTATGAAATAACTTGCGGATGACCTTTTTGCTTTTTGTTTCTTGTTTGCTGTTATTTTTGTTCTCAAAATTTTCAAAATTCACAACAAAAACATTTGATAATTATTATAAGTGGTTAAAAATACAAATATGGCTCTTAATTTTATTTTATTTTTTAAAAGCAAACTCCCCAAAGTTCTGTGTTCACTTGATTTCAACATAAATGAAACGGCAGTTACTCCTTTGCAGTTACAAGAGAATTTACCCCAAACAGGGAGCCAGCGATCACCTTAGCGTAAATTGAAGGCAAGGACGATGGCAATGGGCATGCCAATGCAGTAAAATGTTCCCAAGTTAACATACGCTGCTGAGTGCTGCCAACCACACCCTCTGGCCACCCCTGCACATATATATATATGCATCACTTTCGGAAGAAACAATAAGGGGGAGAAAATTAAAAAAAAAAAAGTCTTTATCGTTCGGAGTAATCAGAGATGATGATGATTCTGACCTGATAAGACTCCTTGGAAGTTATCGAAGAATATAGAAATTACAAAGAATGGAGACATTGAAGCAAATTTATCTATAATGGTTGAGCTATTACTGAATAAGCTTAGCCCAAAAGTTATGTCCGAAACCAAGAAATAAACCAACAATAAGCGCAAGGACCAGAGAGAGCTTGAGGGAGACGGCCATCGCATTCTTAGCTCGTCCTATACGGCCTGCTCCTAACTCATTTGACACCCTTGTGCTGTCATATACATAAACTAAATCAAACCAAGCCTTTTCCCACTAGGTGGAATCGGCTATATAGATTTATCGACGCTAATTAGATTTGTTTAGGGCCATGTTCTCCGATAAATCTAGGTAGGCAAGGTCATGTTTAATAGTTTCTTCCCAACTTCTCTTAAGTTTTCCTCTACCTCTCCTACTCCTATTAATTTTCATACTTTCACACCTTCTAACAGGTGTCTCCGCCGAACGCCTTCTAACATGGTCAAACCAATTTAATCAGTTTTCTCTCATTTTATCTTTAATCGGTGCTATTCCTACTTTGCCCCTAATCTCCTCGTTCCTAATCCTATCTTTTCTTATAATCCCGCACATCAACCTTAGCATTCTCATCTCCGCAACTGCCATCTTCTGACCATGATTATGTTTTACTGCCCAACACTTTGATCCATATAGTAGTACTGGTCTAACCGCCACCTTATAATATTTTCCTTTCACCTTGAGAGGGACTTTTTGGTCTCACAAGACCCTCGTAACACTCCTCCATTTGGTCCACCCGGCTTGAATCCTGTGACTTACATCAGTATCAATCCCTCCATCTTGTTGCACCATAGATCCAAGGTACCGAAATTTATCTTTCTCTACAATCTTTTGTGTGCCTAAACTTACCTCTATACTACCCGTTATCCTACTTTGACTAAACTTACATTCCATATATTCTGTCTTGCATCGGCTTAGCCTAAACCATTTTGTCTCTAACGTTTCCTGCCACAATTCTAGCTTAGCATTCACTCCCTCTCTCGTCTCATCTACTAAAACAATATCATCTGCAAATAGTATACACCACGGCACCTCATCCTGAATATGTCTTGTAATCTCATCCATAACTAAAGCAAACAAGTACGGACTCAACGCTGAGCCTTGATGTAAACCAATCGTGATAGGGAACTCGTTAGTCTCTCTACCCATCGTCCGTATAGATGTCATGGCTCTATCATACATGTCCTTTATCACCTCAATATATGCGACACACACTCCTTTCTTTTCCAATACTCTCCATAGAATCTCCCTAGGAACTCAGTCATATATCTTCTCTAAATCAATGAACACTATATGTAAATCTTTTGACCTTCTCTATACTGTTCCATTAACCTCCTCAAGGGAAAGATAGCCTCCATTATTGATCTTCCAGGCATGAAACCAAATTGATTCTTTGAAATATTTGTTGTCCTTCTTAGTCTTCTCTCAATAACTCTCTCCTATAATTTCATCGTATGTCTCATCAATTTAATCCTGCGGTAGTTCGCACAATTCTGAATATCTTCTTTGTTCTTGTATATGAGTATAAAGATACTTTTCCTTCATGCATCAGGCATCTTCTTGCTCTTTAGCACTACATTAAAAAGTTTTGTCAACCAACTTATGCCATCTACTCCTAATCACCTCCAAACCTCAATGGGGATACCATCTGGTCTAACCGCTTTCCCATTTTTCATCCTTTTTAATACTTCTTTTACTTCTTCCCTACTGATTCTCCTATAGAACATAAAATTTAAATCTTCCCTAAAAGTGGTAAACTGTCCCAACTGCTGTCATATACATAGATGAAGTTTTTTTTTTATTCAATCAATACTTAAAACAAAAATAAAATAACTTTTGATTATTATTATTTGGGGGGGGAGTAAGAGTAACTAACCTAGCAGCAGCACTCAGACCATAAGAAAGATTGAAGGCTACAGCTTCTGTATTCACACTGAAGATATTATATATATATATATATATATTATAAACAATACACCCAAAAAGACAAGAGAGTTGAGCAAAATCAATTCCAGAAACATCAATACACAAAGCAGAAAGAAACAAAGAGAAATCTTACCACATAGTGATTTTTGAATTTGGCATCAACCCGGCTACTATTACCAGCACCTCAAAAGCCCAATACTCCAAGCTAAAAGAGAGAAAGAAACCAAAAAAAAAAAAACAAGTGAAGATTGAGAAAATAAATATAGGTAAATATAGGTAAACTCCGATAAAATTTAGTGTCCCAATCTTTAATTCCATTTTCATGTGTCACCCTCAATGAATTGCTTATGTAAGGATAAAGCATTTTTATTAATTCTATCATTAGCCATAAAGAAGGAAGAACATAATAGGTGAGACTACTTACCACAGCATTGCTGCAGAAGGTACGGCCAATTTTGAGTTCTCATAAACATGGTGGAATGAATCAAAAGAAAATCCAGTCCAGGTTTGTTTAAATTTCTTGGAAAAAATCACATAACCAGCTAGCATGAAGACAGAGATCCACAAGGAGATGGAAACTGCCACAGCTCCTCCCTTGAAGGCCAAAGGAGTCAAATAAACCAAGACATGAGTTATCCCAACATGGATTATCAAAGATGTCCCTCTGCAGATTACCAGTAGCACAACAACACTCTGGGTCTGAAGAAACCTCAAAATGTTCTGCAAAAACCCATATGCGAATAGTCCTGGGATAAGAAACTTCCTGTCGACACCAGTATATTTCGAGATTTCACCGTTTTGGTCGAGCAAGATGAGAATAGGTTCGGAAAAAACCCAGAAGATTGATATGGCGACCCCAAATAAAACTGATATGACACAAGATGCCTGCAGGTAAATACCCAACATGCATGCTGCTCTGCGCCGAATCCTTGCCCGCACAGTGTTTCGAGTGCACCACTCAGGCCAACCTAAAGACAAAACAAAAACACAAAGTCAGTTAATCCATCAAATAAATGTGCAAATAATTAGGACACTGAGGAATTAATAACGTAAAACTTGGGATAATTAAAGTAAGTGCTGCAAAGTTCATGCCTACCATAATGAATGTAATATGACAGCCTATGCTTCATACAAAGCAGCCTTTAATGATGAGCTAATGGGAAAAATGGAATGATACAAAAAAATTTTAAATATATATTTTAGTTTGCTGAGTTAAAATAAATTGAAACGGCCATTTTTCAATGAGTTAATTTTTCAATTTTTTTTGTTCATTATTATTATTATTTATTTTTCAAATATAATTTTCCCCTCAAATTTTTACCGTAACCAACCAGCCAAATAAAAAGAATAATTTTAAGGATAATCACACTTTACCTATTGTGGTTTAAACAAAAAACATTTGCCTTTCCTTAATTTAAAAGTCAACACATAACTTATTCGTGATTTGAATTATGATTTAAATTAGAGCGTAAAATTATCAAAAAGATATTAAATTTGATTAAATTTATGTACTACGTACTATGTAAAATCATATGTGGTGATTGAAAAAAAAATATTATCTCAAAAATAGAGGCAAAATAAGCTTTTTGACTAAAAAAAATAATGTTTTATTTTAACATAAAAATTGGTAAAAATTTATCGTTATATATCTATATTTTTGACCAAAAAAAATCTTTTTCCTACCAATTTTGATTAGTTAAATCTATCATATTTAGTTAATTTTGTATTATAATCCAAAACATAAAGAAAAAGTCATGCGTTAACTTTTTAAACTAAAAGAGCCATGTATTTTTCAACCATCGGACAAAAAAAAAAAAAAAAGTGCAATTACCACATAATTTTAAATCTATTTACCAATTATATTCTTTTACACCTAACGATAACATTTATGTTTACTATTTTTATATATACGTTTATAGAGTTATGAAAATTGACAACAAAAATATGTTTGGTAAATCTAATTTTATTTTTTCTGCCAAAAAAAAAATTTAAACAAAAAAATCATGTTTTCGCTCGTTTATTTTTCTTTTATAAAGATTTTCTTAATTTTAACACTTTGTCAATTTTTTTGCATCATATTAAAATAAATTATTTTATTAAACTAAAATTATTTTTATTAAATAATATATTATTAAAATAATTTATTTAATTCAATTTAAAATAATAATTTATGATTAAAATGATTTATTTTATTAGGCTGAAATTATTTTTAATAGATAATAATTACATATTAAAATATTTATTTTATTAGAAGCATTTAAATTATAATTACAATAATAACTTATTATTAAAATGATTTATTTTATTAGATTAAAAGAATGTTTTCATAAATAATAATAAAATATTAAAATAATTTATTTTAGGAAAGTTAATATTATTAATAATTACATATTAACATAATTTATTTTATTAACATTACTATTAAAATAATAATTTATTATTAAAAATTTTATTTTACTAAAATATTTTGTTAAAATAAATTAGTTTTATTATATACAATAACAATTGATTATTAAGTTATTTTATTTATTAATATACTTTACTAAAACTAATTATCATTAAACGATAAGTATTTTTAACATTAAGTTAAATTAGTTACAATAGACAAAATTATATTTTTAAACATATTTTCTGTTTTTATTTCACAAAAAAAAAAAAAAAAAAACCTAAAAATTAAAAAATTAAAAATAAAAACAGTTAAACAAATCCAGAATTTGAACACAGTGTAGAAGGAGTAAAACTATCGAAAAATTGTATTTAAGTCATACTTTGTAATCTTTTAAGACTATTAGTCACACAAAAAAAAGTATTGCTTTTAAGTCACATTAATGTAGAAACTTTTGTATTTAAGTCACACTTTTGAGTAGATCCCACGAGTTTATTTTAAATATAATTTCAAATATACCAAAAATACCCTTTATTTCTATAATTAAGTTAGACGAGTTGCCAAAAATCTCGCTAACCGAAAATCACATTTCTTTCGTTTTTGTTTTCCTTTCTTATAAATCGCGTGAAGATATATGGTATACCATAAATTTGAACGAGCATCAACTGATATTAACGTCGGTCGAAGAAGAAATATGTACAAATCTGTGTGCTGGTACTGTTTCGTATAAATGTATGATCTTGTAAAAATAGTACCAAATAAAATGTATGCTCATATAAATATAGTACCACGTGAATGAGAGTACCACATGCATGCAGTACTGTTTTGTATAAGATGCATGCTCTTACAAAAACAGTATCGAATGTGTCTAGTATGCAAACAGTACCATAAAACACAAAAAGAAGTCACATATCCAACGTAAAACTGAAAGTACCGCATGGCCAATAGTACCACATGCGTGCGGTACTATTTTGTATAAGATGCATGCTTTTACAAAAACAATACCGAATGTGTCTAGTATACAAACAGTACCATAAAACACAAAAGGAAGTTACATATCCAACGTATGGCTGACAGCACCACATGGCCAAGAGTACCTCATGCGTGTGGTACTATTTTGTATAAGATGCATGCTCTTGCAAAAACAGTATCGAATGTGTCTAGTATGCAAACAAAATCATGAAACACAAAAAAAAAGACACATATCTAACATATGACTGACAGTACCACATGGCCGAGAGTACCACATGCATGCGATACTATTTTGTATAAGATACATGCTCTTGCAAAAATAATACCAAATGTGTCTAGTATGCAAATAATACTATGAAACACAAAAAAAGTCACATATCCAATATATGATTGATAGTACCACATGACCGAGAGTACCACATGCATGCGGTACTGTTTTGTATAAGATGCATGCTCTTACAAAAACAGTACTAAATATGTCTAATATGCAAATGGTACCATGAAACACAAAAAAATCACATATCTAACGTATGGCTGACAGTACCACATAGCTGATAGTACCACATGCGTGCAGTATTGTTTTGTATAAGATGTATGCTCTTGCAAAAACAGTACCGAATGTGTCTAGTATGCAAACAGTACCGAATGTGTCTAGTATGTAAACAGTACCATGAAACACAAAAAAAAGTCACCTATCCAACATATGGCTGACAGTACCACATGATCGAGAGTACCATATACGTGCGGTACTGTTTTGTATAAGGTGCATGCTCTTGCAAAAACAGTATCGAATGTGTCTAGTATATAAACAGCACCATGAAATACAAAAAAAAAGTCACATATCCAACGTATGGTTGATAGTACCACATGGTCAATAGTACCACATGCGTGCGGTACTGTTTTATATAAGATGCATGTTCTTGCAAAAATAATACAAAATGTGTCTAGTATGCAAATAGTACCATGAAACACAAAAAAAAGTCACATATCCAACGTATA
Source organism: Vitellaria paradoxa (assembly GCA_019916065.1). NCBI lineage: Eukaryota > Viridiplantae > Streptophyta > Magnoliopsida > Ericales > Sapotaceae > Vitellaria > Vitellaria paradoxa. Next base: position 26,708,179 of record CM034239.1, read on the forward strand.
GTTGATAGTACCACATGGTCAATAATACCACATGCGTGCGGTACTATTTTGTATAAGATGCATGCTCTTGCAAAAATAATACAGAATGTGTCTAGTATACAAATAGTGCCATGAAACACAAAAAGAAGTCACATATCTAATATATGGCTGATAGTACCACATGGCCGAGATTATCACATGCAAGCGGTACTATTTTGTATAAGATGCATGATCTTACAAAAACAGTACCGAATGTGTCTAGTATACAAACAGTACCATGAAACACAAAAAAAAGTCACATATCCAATCTATGGCTAACAGTACCACATGGCCGAGAGTACCACATGCTTACGGTACTGTTTTGTACAGGATGCATGCTTTTGAAAAAATAGTAGCGAATGTGTCTAGTATGCAAATATCACCATAAAACACAAAAAGAAGTCACATATGTAACGTATGGCTGACAGTACCGCATAGCTAAGAGTACCACATGCGTGCGGTACTGTTTTGTATAAGATGCATGCTTTTACAAAAATAGTACCGAATGTGTCTAGTATGCAAACAGTACCATGAAACATCAAAAAAAGAAGTCACATATCCAACGTATGGCTGACAGTACCACATGGCTGAGAGTACCACATGCGTGACAGTACCACTTGGCTGAGAGTACCACATGCGTGTGGTACTGTTTTGTATAAGATGCATGCTCTTACAAAAATAGTATCGAATGTGTCTAGTATGCAAACAGTACCATGAAACACAAAAAAAAAAGAAGTCACATATCCAACGTATGGCTGACAGTACCACATGGCTGAGAGTACCACATGCGTGCGGTACTGTTTTGTATAAGATGCACGCGCTTGCAAAAATAATATCAAATGTGTCTTGTATACAAACAGCACCATGAAACACAAAAAGAAGTCACATATCCAACGTATAGCCGACAGTACCGCATGGCCGAGAGTATGCGTGCGGTACTGTTTTGTATAAAATGCATGCTCTTGCAAAAATAGTACCGAATGTGTCTAGTATGCAAACAGTACCATAAAACACAAAAAAAAAAGTCACATATTCAACGTATGGCTGACAGTAGCACATGGCCGATAGTACCACATCCGTGCAGTACTGTTTTGTATAAGATGCATGCTCTTGTAAAAACAGTATCGAATATATCTAGTATGCAAATAGTACCATGAAACACAAAAAAAAGTCACATATCTAATATATGGTTGATAGTGCCACATGGCCGAGAGTATCACATGCATGCGGTACTGGTTTGTATAAGATGCATGCTCTTGTAAAAATAATACCAAATGTGTCTAGTATGCAAACAGCACCATGAAACACAAAAGGAAGTCACATATCCAATATATAGCTAACAGTACCACCTCAATGAGAGTACCACATGCATTCTAGTATACAAACAGCACCATTAATGGTTGGTTTGTGTTATGTATCGATTGATGTTTTTTATGACAGTATGAAAAGAGTACCGATAAAAACAGTACCGGTACTATTTCGTATAAATGTATGCTCTTGTAAAAATAGTACCGAATATACATTTAAATCTATTTTGATTATGTTTCAAAAATCAGTTTTGAATCTGTTTGTGATGAAGATAGAAAGTCACGGAAGTTACAAGCATTCAGATAAAACTAGCAGTTTCAAAATGTATTGAAAATGTGTGATGTCCTTTTTTGTCTTTTTGTTGCAAGTGTGACTTATTCACAAACAAGTTTTTTAGGTATGACTTAAATCCTTATAAGTTCATAAAGATTGATCGGCCTCCAAAAACCTTAAAACTATTGCTGGAAAAAGTTTTACTCCATATAATTTGCCCCAATCAAGTTGGGGCAAAATTAGTGCGATGAGTGTGCTAGACTAGTTTAGGTAGATTGTTAAGGCAGCCAAGTAAAAGGGAGCTAGAGACTAGTAAATAAATTGAGAGGAAGAAAGAGAGAAACAGTTAACTAATAGTAAGTACCATGAATACATAGCCGCTGACGATGGCCCATGAGTTGGCAAGGTTGGAGGTGGCGAGTTCGATTTCATTAAGGTGACTGACGAACATGACGGTGGTCAAAGGGATGAGGAAGTAACAGACGTTGGTGAGAATCATAGGCAGCACAAGCAACACCTGGTTCTTTGCCTCTTCCAAATCCAACTTCTTCTTCCACCAACCACCATCATCCTAACGACAACCTCTCCCTTCACCACCTGACTGCCCTCCCGACGAAATGCCGTCAACAGATTCTATACACATTCTATTATTGTTATTGTTGTTGTTGTTGTCGTTCCTACTCATTCTCTTTTTGCATCATCAACATTACTGTTTTTAGACATTTGTCTCACCATCTACATATTTTGAAGCCAGCCTATTGTGTTCAAACATCTTTCTTTTTTTTATCTGTCACTTTCCCTTCTCTTCCCTTCCCTTGGGATAGCAAAGTTAGGGATGGGCATGGGGTTGGTAGAGGACAGGTACGCCCATCCCCGTACCCGATTCCTAAACTAAAATCAATCCTCATACCTTATCCAATTCTTACTGGAAATTTATTTTTACCCCTCATCCCTCACTCAAACGGGGAACGGGGATTCCCACGGGGAATCAAGTACCTAAATTAAAAAAAAAAACATAAAAATACAAAAATTCTAAAGTATGACTTATGAGAAAATAGAGCAGAATCCTAATATTATAATATATATTTAGAAAATCGAAAAGTATCACATATATATTTAGAAAGTACTTGTTAGGTTGCTATTTTCCTACTTTATTAATAGGTTTTACGGTTCAAGGTAGGAAAAGTAAACAAAAAAACATTCATAGTTGGTTTATTTCAATTCATAGTTTTCTTGCAAACTAGGAAACAAAGCAATTTAGTAGGAAATTAATAGATAAAGAAATTCAGAATACTAATTCCCTATCTTGCTAAGAAATTTACCGTAACAAGCACATTAAAAAATTAAAATATAAATATACGGAGATATGGGTAAGGTCAGAGAATGGGTAGGGTAGGGTAGGGTACAGGGTGGAGATAGACTCGTACCCGTACCCGTACCCTACTTGATCCCTGAATTTTTTTAAAAAATGTCCCCATACCCTACCCAATCCTCAAATCTCTTACTCCTTTGAGGTGGGAATCGAGTAAGGTATGAACGGGTCAGCCAAAATCTCCACCCCTAAGCAGTGTACTATCTTTGTGTATGTTACAAAACTTACACTGCTAAAGGAAGAAATCCAACTGTTTCTCAAAGGTGAGAAACTCTCAATCGTTCATTCATAATAAATTAAAAGGTTTATTTCATCTAAACCCCTGCAGTTTTGGCTTTATACATCCAGGCTCCACAAGTTTTGTAAACATGCATCTAAACCCCTAATGTTTGTACTATAATTATTTAGACCCCTTCGGTTAAAACTTTCATCCAAAGAGTATTTTTTGACTAATTTAATGTTTTAAAATTACCTTTATATCTATAGTGTCAATAAAAATATTTATATTATGATATGGTGTATTTTTTTTTATAAAAATTACATTATAATTAATTTATTAAATTATTTTGTCAATTTTTTTTCCGTATTAGTACTTTAAATTATTATGCTTCATATTAATACTTTAAATTTATATTATATATAAATTATTAATTATACATATGTATATATATAAATTATTATTATTCTTTTATTATTAATATAATAAACTAAACATAAGAGAGAACTAAAATAAAAAGGAGTTGTCTGCCACATTCTCCCTCTCCAAACAGCGGTTCGAGAGACCTTGTTGTATGACAATAGACTATAATGTAAAACAATGGACGATCAGATGAAATATTTATAATTCATTATTGCTAATTATTCTACTCTCTTAGAAGTAGATGTTTAACCCAAATATTTAAAAAGAAAATAAAATTAAGTGTTAACCTAAAGTTTTAATTGCTCTCAAATCGAGACTAAATGTTATTTTAAGCAAGTGGGACAAGAAGAACTGATAAAGTTTACACCTTTTTATCTCTCTTAAAAATTAATTTATTATAAATATTTTTTATAATTCAAGATACTTAAGCCAATTTACGCACTCCTCAATGAATTATTGAGATCTTGAAATTAACAATTAAGTTGCCTTCAATAGTTCTAAGGAAACTCAAGATCAATATTAAAAGATAAATACAAGGTTTTCTTAATATTATTAATTTAAGGTAAAAAATTATAAAATTATAATTTATTTAGTTAAAATAACTACTAAAATAATAATTTATTATTGAAGATAAAAAAACATTTTATTATTAATGTAATTTCTTATTAGGGACACCCACGTAAAAAAAATAATATGTTAATTAATAATACTTTATTATTAAAACTTTTCCAGAGCAAAATTTTAAATGTTGATTTTAGGGTATTTTTAGGTTCAAATTATGAATCTATGGATAGCTTTAACTCTTTCATCTAGTGATCCATCATTTTATAGCATCATGTATGACTGTAGCAAGATTCCCTCGCAACGGCTGCTTCCAGCTTCTCTTTCCCTATTCTTCCAGTGTCGATCTAAAACTCGAACAATAAAGCCACCTCCATCAATCTGCCTTCTCACTCACATCTCTCAGGCTAAATCAAGTCAAATCTCTCATCTGGTTCTTTAGGTCAACCATTTTCATGGATCTCACCTCTTTTCTAACTCTTTCTTGCTTGTCACCATCTATCCTCATCTCTATTTTAGCATGTCCCCTATCTTTGATTTTACATGGGTAAATTATATCTATCCCCCTTAATATTTAAGTAGTTACACTTAGTACCCATAACATTTAAAAATTACACTCGCTTCCCTTATTTTGAAATGTTATTAACATTAATCCTCTTATAATAAAATCAATCATTAAAATTTAATATAAAATGTCAAAGTAATCAAAATTTTAGATATTTTTCTTATTTTACCTCTCCCTCTCTCGTTTTCTTTATAAAAATCCTCAAAAAGGTTTTGTTTTAACTTATTTTTTTATTATTTTTGGAGTTTTTGTAAAATGGATAAAATAAGAAAAGTACCTAAAGTTTTGTTATTTTAACATTTTCTGTTAAGTTTTAACCATTGATTTTTTTGGAAGGAGTCAATGTTAACAACATTTCAAATTAAAGGAAACAAGTGTAAGTTTTAAATGTTGTGAGTGCTAAGTGTAATTACATAAATGTTAAAGGGAGGTAGATATAATTTACCCATTTTATATTGATCATTTCAATTCAATCTTTAAATAATAATAGTATTGGGAATAGTAGTATTAACCCTCTTTATCTCTCTCATGAAAGATGTGATTTTAATCCATGGTTGGCATTAACTCGAACCACACTAATTTTTTAAATTTTAATTTTGTTCTTGAAAAGACTTTGTTTCAAATCCTGATTAGCGTTAATGAATAAACTAAGAGAGGGTCTAATTTTGAGGATTATTTATTTATTTATTTATTTTTTGTTACTGGGGGACACATATTTATATGAATATTAATAATCTTAAAGTAATTGTCAAAATATTGTTAAACAAAAAAAGGCTCTTTGAAAGAATTCTTTTGTAAAACCTTATAACCTAATTACAATAATTTGGGTTCATTTTAATTTGATTGGGTGATTTTCGAGTTAATTGTGTGCTTAAATTTATTTTAATTGGATCGAATTTGATTTAATTGGATTACTTATTTTGGCATAAAGCCCAATAAAAAAATATTGATTAGACTTTAACCTATTACCTCATTTAATCGAATTACCTATATGATATCAACTAATGACCCAAAGTCATTATCCATTAACGTGATTTTAATTCACATCTGCCCCAATACTTCATGTTATCTTGTTCTTGTATGTTTTAGTTATCACCCTTCTTTATTGCGCGAAGCTTTTTCACCAGGTGTTAACTATTATGTAAACCCTCCCAGTACTATTACATGTCTTTCTTGTTTAATTTGAGGTTGTAATCACTCCAATTTTACCCTCATACTTAAAAAATTACAATATTGAAACCTCTCCAATTGAATGGTGCTCTACTAATTAATATCTCTTAATCGTAGATTTAGAAAAAGTACTAGAATTCAACAAAAGATATCATCTAACGAAATGATGTTAAACTAAAAACTTAGATCAAGGGTCAATTCGATGCAAAAATTAAGAATAACCTCTCTCAATGCACTTAAAGGACTGCATCAATTGGACTACTCAACTCAAGTCAGAAAAATGCAAGGAGACACAAAACAACCCAAAACATGCTAGATGACACAGAAATAGGTTTAGAACAACCAAAAGACCCTTTCAGAGGTCATCTAGGCCCGGTCAACTCAAAATGACTCCTACCGATGAAAAAGAAACTATCAGTGCACCAGACACAAATTAAGCCTCCAAACAAAGTCAAAAAGCCTAAAAAACTTACAAGGATGCTAAGCATATAATTCCTAAAGTAACCCCCTAGTTGAGCAAGAACAAATCAACTATTAGGTAGTGCCTCGAGAATCGAGCCTCAAAAAGTCACTGCTAACCCAAAAGTCACCCAAAAAGCCCAAAGGTTAATCTTACATCACAAAGGAATTCCTCATACCAAAAAATGGCAAGAGGGTTTATCGTGGTAGTGCCCCCAAGTGTTGGTCAAAGAAATTAGGTGGCTCTTTCACCATTACAACCCATTTTAGAGTAGCAATCTTCGAACAATCAAATCTTGGTAGGGGTGGATCTTGAAAATTTGTTGAGCAGGGGCAAAATTAAAAAAAATAAACATTACAAAATTTTATATGACAAACTTTAGGTATTGTTTAGAAGTTTAATTTTAGCAACTTCTGGTATTTTTGTCAAAAGTTGTTAGTTGTAATTTTTAGTACATTTGATGAAACAAATAACACTTTTTAATAATTTTTAGTAACCTTTTACAATTTTTGAGTGTTTGGTAAAATTTTTGGTAACTTTTGGGTTAAGTAAGTCACTATACCTAAGTAAAAGTGGCAAATTTTAATTGATTTGACAATATAAAAAATTATCATACATATTTGAAAGGGCAATTTTAAATTCAGTGGGGGTAATTTTTATATTATGTATTAAAAAATAAAAAATTATACAATATATATATATATATATATCAAATCTAGATTTGCCATAAATAAATCTTCAACTCCACAAACAAATCATAAACACCATATCTCCACCAAATCACAAAGAAATCTCCAAATCTTCAAATTTTGCCACAAATAAACCTTCAAATCTCCATAAACAAATCACAAACACCAAATCACAATCAGATCTCCAAATCTAATCCACTCTGATCTTCTCCCCCAGTGGCATATGCTCTTTTACCAATGAATTGCAATCTTAACTATGATAGTCTACCTAAACATATCATTAAAACCATGTCAGAAAAATTATAAATTTACCCAATTCACTAGGGTAAATTGCCATCCTCTCGTGCCTGTACTTCACATGGCTGAGAATCTAGTAGCAATCTTTTATTCACAGAGAGAGTTTATGTACTAAGATGACTAAGAAGGATTGACTGCCATTGAAGTGTATTCTTCTGCTACTGAGTCATAATGTCATAGAGGGGCAAATGACTTTTTACCACTTACCGTAACGACGTCTGTTGCTGTACTTTTGTATACAGTATAGGGGGTATTAGTACATATTTATGAAATTGAGAGGATAAAAGTGAAAATGGGTCTAAGTACAGGAGGTGTAAAGATAATTAATCCTTTATGTATATATATGTATATATGAAAGTTTGTGTGTGTGTGTATATATATATATATATATATATATGCATGTATATGTAAAGATCTTGCATATATTTAAGTTATTCTTTGATTAAACGTCGTAGAAATGTGGTTTAAGTGTTTAAATGTTTGTATATGAGTTATTGTTGATATTGTGGCTTGGATGGTCGATTTGTGGGACATTTGGAGTTAGATTTTGTTAAAAACAAAACCAGCAACTAGGCATTGGTCTCTAGTGTCTAGATTGGCCAGAAGGGTATCCAGACCGGGGGTGTCTGGATCGACTAGACAGGTGTCCGTACCAGGGGTGTCTAGATCAAAATTTAAAGTGTCCGGACACCAATTTGGCGGAATTTCTAAAAATGTCAAAATTGATTTCTAAATACATGTTTTGAGCCCAACTTAATTATTATTGATTTTTAAAAATGAAATGAATCTCAAATCATCATCAAGCCTAATCAGAATGTATTTTGATGAGAATGGATTTTTATATTGAGTGATATTTATTTACATGATTGAGCATATCATGTGCATGGGGTTGGGGTTGCATCATCCGACTTTGTGTTGTAATTATTGATTGGTCGAGAGTGCCATATTTATATTATGACGTGCCGAGACACAGGTTATATATATGGATGGGATCTATGATTTTAGTAAACTAACAAAATAAATTTTGAAATATACTGAATGATCCCCAGTCGATATATATGACTAAAGTTTAATTATTGGAACTAGGACATGAATTTTAAGATACTATTTGTGCTAATTTCCTACTTGAGGAAAGTAGATGCCTGACTAGGGCAATAACTCAATTCCCTACCAGGAGGGTCAAAGGATGTAACTCGGCTCTCCTGAGTCTTAGTGATTGGGGGTGTAATATAGTTCCCCAACTGCTATTTGTATTGATTTCTTACTTGAGTTAAGCAGATGCCTAACTAGGGATGTAACACGGTTCATTAGCAGAAGAGTTAGGGAGTGTAACATGATTCCCCTAAGTCTTACACTAGTATGAATGTAACACGATTCCCCACTCGATTTATATATATATAAATTGAATTATATGTTTGCCATAAGCGAAAATGGTGCAGTTGGTGACCCTGCGTGTTTCGCTAAATATCATCCGTCTCAAGATAAGGTTAGGGTAGATAGAGACTAGAGTATGCATTAATATTGCATTCCATCACATCCCATTACATGAGATTGCATTTATATTCTTTTATATTGAGATACTGATATATGTGACTACGGCATTGATTGATATGATGTACGGTTTATCCGGTTGATTATTAGTTTGGTTATGAAATAGGAAATATAAAACAGCAACTATGGTAACTTGATTCCTGAAGTGGGATACGTAGGCAGTTTAAGTCTGAGTAATCTAAGCTCGGTCTTAACTCTAAATAATAATAATTGTGTTTATTCTTCTTAACTGAGAACTTAATTATTAATATTATAAAGTGTGTAACCCAAGGTATGGCCTTGCTGTTTACATTTATGATGTCATTAATTTGAGAAAATATAAACATGATTATAGTATTTGTTTAACCCTGTAGACCGTGGATGTGGTCATTGGAAATAATGTTAAAGTGGATTATGTTATTGATACATTGATGGTGATGTAATCAAATATTATTTTATATGGGAATAAGCAGTGGTTTAAGATATATTGATAACTGTAACTTAATGTGAATTGAATTTGAATTGGATTTTATTTATTTATTATAGTTTTCACATTTTCATGCCGTATGTCTCGGACAATTGAATTAGATGCGTGACAGAGACCATCAACCAAAAAGACTCAACTTTGAAACCTACTTCACTTACAAATAAAAACTCATTTTAAATCGTAATTATCATAAACAAACTAACATGAACCAAAAATCTTCCCCTTAATAATTGTGTTACAAAGTATACAATTTAAACAGCCACAGCTAACCACTAACTATCCTATAGCCCCATAATCTAAACCAACTGAAGTTCCAAACTAGCGACATCGTCACCAACAACTTGCAAAAGCAACCTTAGGCAAAACCATGAATACATTATTCTACAATAAATTCATATAAACATTCGTCCCCTGCTTATTAAACTTGCAAAATAATTCATTATTGTCTCCCTCCGAACCTGTAAAATAAATATAACACATGTATCCAACAGAGAAACAACCACAAGCATGTTAATCCTCATGCAATCGTTAAGGCGATCATAAAAGAGATATCAAAATATTTATATGATTAAAACTTGTAATTCGATTTAATTACTTTTGAAATCCTAAAATATGAATATGGGTAAAAAAAATAAATCTATTGGTAAAACCGTAATTTTACGACCCAATTCCGAATCAAGCCAAAATTTGCTTAACCATCAGAAAATATGTTGATAAATAATTTTTTAGCATTTGGGAATCATTTTATAATCTGATTTCAGAATGATCCCAAGTTTGCTAAACTGATAATAAGCTTAACAACAAATAATGTCTCAGCTTTTTGGATTGCTCAAAATTCAAGTCTGAGTCAAAAACAATTCTAAGTGTAAAATGATCATTTTACAATCCAATTTTAAATTATCCCAAAATTTATTAAACTGATATAAAACTTCCTAAAGTATATTTATGAACCTTTTCAGTTGGCCAAGATACGAATTTGGTCTAGAAATAAGGCCCAAGAATAAAACAGAAGTTTTACAACATGAATTCAAGTCTAAGTAAAATATCTTTTTTTTTTTAAAGATCATTTTAATAAGTAATTATCATTTATTAAAAATAATTTAAATTAATAAAATAAATCATTTTAATAAAAAATTATGATTTATCACAAATTTTAAAAATATAAGTAATTATTTTTATCAAATAATTTATTAACTTTTTTTATGATTTAAAAGGCATTTTAGTCCTTAGGTGGTATTTAGATGGCAAAAAAGTATAACAAAATTTCAAAGATTTGATGTAAGGGGCCGATTGGATGCAACGAAATCTGGCCTCCATAAATAATACACCCTTATACGCTTTGATGTGATGTTTTTTACTTGATTTGGGAAGTAAATTTCTCCCCTCTAAAAATTATCCTCCCTTCTTAATCTTGGAAGAAGGTGTATTATTTTTGGAGAAGGTTTGAGCTCTCCAAAAATTATCCCCCCTTATATGGACTAAATTGGACCATTATGCCCATTCTCATCCCCCTTCTCACCTACAAAATGTATTTTATATTAGAAATAAATTTTTTTTTCTAATGAAAAAATGTATTAAAAATTATATTAATAAAAATAAAAAAATATAATTTTTTTCCAAATAGGGGGTCGTATGATTAAAAAAATATATTTTTTCCAATAGGAGGCGATGTGATTTTAAGATAATAATATTATTTTTTAGTAAATATAATAATATTATTTTTTAGCAAATTTATACAAAATTACGCATATATTGATATTTTTTAAATAAGGAGAGAAAAAATAAGCGACTGAGGAAGTTTCGGATAAATTAAGATGTTATTGTCTACGAAACTAATTTATATATTTTATGAAGTTTAATTTATTAATAACATAATTTATTTATAATTAATTTGTCTAAAATTAATTTGTACTAATTAGTTTTCACATTATATAATTAACATAAACATATAATTAAGTTTGGATAACCAAGTTTAATTTAATGGGTAATCAAGTTTGGGACATCACAAGGACAAAAGAGTCATTTGACTCTTTTTATCATCATTCACCTCTTCTTATTTATAAAACATCCAAACTAAGTCAAAAGTTATCTCCCTTCATAAATATCACATCAATGTGGGCCAACTTTCTAAAAATAATATCCCCTCTTATCTTATATCTCCTCTAAAACTTATCCTTTTGAAATTTTAGCACAATTCAATCGGCCTCTAAAAGTAATATATGATAAAATTTAATTAAAAAAAATATAAAAAAAATTATTGAGTTTTGATTAATTTTACTAAACCAAACACTACCTTAATCTTCATCTTCGTATCCCATTAAATTTTTACCGTGGCAAATGTCGTATCTTCTTCACATTATTGGGATGGTACATTCCACTTATGTGGTAGATGGCCCATTAAGATGTTTTATCACATGTTAAAAAATACAATCAAATGTAAATGGTACTATCCCATCAAGACATCGTATCTTATCGTACCTCTTATTCCATGAAACAAGTAAGGCCTAAGAGCTAAATCTGGAACGTACAATCAGTCAAAACCTCTCGTGGCAAATTTCGAAGATATACCAACAAATACTTGTTTCGCAAGTGCAAATTTTTCACTTGCAGTTTTCACCCCATCTCCACAAATGACAAATACAGAATGTTGGTTGTACTTGTAGTGAAGCTGGGGCTTTGTTGCGGATTCGCCGTGGAATTCTTCAAAGTAGTAAATAAAATTTTTGCGACGAGAAATTATCAGCCAAAAAGTTTCAACTCTAAACCTACTTTAATTATAAATAGAAACACATTTCGAGTTGTAATTGTCATAATTAATTAAATTGGCATGAACTTAACTTGAAGTTTAATTCAATTGGTAAGAACTTAGATTTGCTCCCAGTTGAGTTGTTATTAGTTCGAATTTTCTCAAAATCACTAAAAGATTACTTAGTCGAATTTCAGTGATTAGTCGAGATACACGCAATCAGACCTGAACACCTTGAGATATCCTCTCAAAAAAAATAACTTAAACTTAAATAAGTTTAAAACGTGCACGGTTTAGCAAAAGTGAACGTTACGTAGGGGTTAAAATCAACTAATGAGGATAAAATTTTTTTGGTGCGGAATAAAATTCTTGGTCCGAATGGGGGTGGACTATTGATTTTTGCTTTTTTTTTTTTTTTTAAATAGCTGTGGAATATAATTAAAACAAATGTGATGCAGATTTTTTTTTTTGGAGATATTTACCATAAAGCATGGGGCATTTGTTAAGATTGTCAACATATATAAAATTAATGTTTACAGCGTTGATCATTCTTGCGAAAAATGGCCATAATTAATGTTAAAAATTAATTCTAGACTAATTAACTTAAGGTGCGTTTGGAGTAATAAAAAATGAAATAATCGTGAATTTGTAATTCGTATAGTGAAATAAAAAATGAATAATTTTTAAAAATTTTTAAAATTATTTAGTAATTTTTAATAAATTAAACGTAATCTTAATCGGAAGCATTTATAAATTGATTGTAAAAATTTTGGCCAATAGTTTTAAGTGAGTGATGTCATCAGTTGTTTTCGATGAGAATCATGATCAAGATGCGGGTGTTTATAATAAAATCGCAAATGCACTTCTCAATGATAATTTTTTAAAATGATGCTCACTATACAATCATTGTTATATATATACTCTCTGTGTGTATATGCATCTCTATTAATTAATCAAAACCTAGCTGGCTTGTTTAGCAATTTGCGACGTGGGTTTTTGAGTTTGAAAAAACCTCTATCTAGTTTTAACACAACACGTGCCAAGATCAGTACATTTTTCCCGGCTTTGCGAAGGCCAGATAAATTTGCTCTCTCACGCCCATTAATGTTTGGGTTCCAAGAGTTACGGTGGAAACAGTCAGGATATAATTGTATTAAATTTAATAGTCTTAATTCAATGTAATAAAATTAAATTTAAAATAAAAATAAAAGTTAAACAAAATTTGATTGAAAAATTATTAATAAGAATATAAAAAAATACATCATATTAAAATGTAATTATATTCTAATCGTTGATTGACTCACTACAACCCCTGAAACTTTTAATATTTTGCGTTCACCAGCCAATTGTGTGATGGCTTTTGGATGTACATTTATTTTCCCACATGAAAGATTTGAAACCGCAAAATGGAGAAGGTATGTGAGTACAATTGTAGGTTGAATGGTTTTCGAATCCATGCTAATATCAAATTTGATGTTAATTTAATAATGCTGTTAAATTTTATTTTAATGATTCCAACACATTCATATATTTTTTTAATAAAAAATTTATGAATATATTTAAATTATTAAATTTTAATTTAATCGTTTAAATTAAGTTATCACTTGACTAATATTGAATTTGAGATCCAAACACATTCATGTATCTCATTATTAAAAAACTGCATTTACATATTTTTTGAATTAAAAATTTATGAATGTGTTTAGATCCTTAAATTTTTAATTCAACGGTCCAAATTGCATTGTTTACCAAACTAATATTAAATTTTAGGTCCAAATATTCACGTATTTTTTAAATTAAAATTTTATGTATATATTTGAATCATTAAATTTTAATTTAACAACACAAATTAAATTGTAAATAGACTAATATCAAATTTGATTTCAACCTCTCTCCTATTTTATCCTTTCTTTTCTTTTGTGACACAAACTCGCTAAAAAATGCTACGTTCACAACATTTTTTTTCAACATTGTTTTACAACATTAAAAACAACGCTGTTTTGGACCAGTGTATCACGCTACTCGAGATTCTTACACCCTCTCTCTGATACTTTTTTTACACTATACTGGTCATGACGGATCATGACCAGTTCATTTTTGATGTTGTAAAATAATATTAAAAAAAAGTGCCATAAACGTAGCATTGCTCCAAACTCGCGTGTGCACACTTTACCGATTGTGTGAAGGCTTTTGGATGTACCTTTATTTTCCCACATAAAAAATTTGAAACCACAAGGGGAGAAGGTAAGTGAGGACAATTGTAGGTTGACTGCTTATCTTTTCGAACACAGAGTAATATTAAGTTCAATGTTTGTTAAGTAATACTATTCAATTTTATTCTAACCATTCAAATACATTTACTTATTTTTTAAATTAAAAAATTATAAATATATTTAAATTGTTAAATTTCAATTTAACGGTTCAAATTGAATTATCATCAAATTGTTATTAAATTATGACAAATCTAGTGTCATTTTCTCACATTTTATTTTGTCTTCTCTTTTTGAGACACAAACGTGCATAATTGTAATTTATCAATTACTTAATTGACCTTTATGAAACGTATCACTGCCAAAAGAACAACTGCAAAATTTAAATTTTTTTAATTTAATATAGCTGATGATATTGTTACATAAATAATGTGAAATATATATAAATTTATTTTTAAGGCAATAAATTTAAAAAATATATTTTGATTACAACGTTATCATCACGATATTATTCTAATTTCATTTTCTAATATAATAATATTTTTCAGTAACTCAATATGGCATATATGTATATATATATATATATATATATATTTGTCCATGGGCCATTGTTGTATGTTCATGTCCAATGAAAATCACACCTTTTATGATTTCAATATTGTAATTCTTCAACTATCAAAAAACATATATATATATATATATATATATTTCAATGAATATATAATTCTACTAATGTAGTTGGTCACTCCCATATAAGAGATTAATTATACCATTAATTTCCGGGTCGTCGGCTGCACCAGCTGGATCGGCCCAGCAGCTTCTACGTCCGTATCCTAATACAAACAAAATTCTCACATGGCCCGACCCAGTTGAGGAATTCAAGACGCTTTGAAGTTACGATAAATAAAATTTTGCGATTAACGTTTGATTTATTTCAATATAAAATGTTTTTGAAAAATAATCCTACTCATGTTTCAATAAAATATTTTTTTAAAAATACAAATAAATATATTTTTAAAAAATATTTTAATTAAAATAAATGGAGCTAAATAATAAACACAATACGTGTCTTTTAAATGAGAGGACTTGATATATGAATCGTACATATGCTATTTGTAACTATAAAAATTACACAAAAATGAAGAGATCTAAGTTTAGCTTCTAAACTTTTGAAGTCGATTTCTCTCATCTCAAGCTAAATCACCAAACATGGTCGCAACAGTGTCGAATATTTTTCCAATTCATCTAATTTTCTCTCGGAACTTTATTTTCTCTCTCTTCTTTCTCTCTCCTATCTCTCTTTCTCTCTCTTTCTCCGTCCCTCACATCTGCACTAAGAACCAAAGAAAAAAAAAAAGAAAAGAGAAAAAAGAAATAAGAGAGAAAGGAAATAGAGAAAAATAAAGAAAAAGAAAAAAAGATTGGCCCGAAGTCCAAGTTCAAACCTGTTAATTTCTCCAAGCCAAACCACAAAATCCGATCTAGGAAAATAAAATAAATCTAACAAACGAGATCAAACCTTATGTTCAAATATTTAATTTTTTAAAATAATTAGCTAAAATAAGATACTGGGTGTTACAAAAATATTAAATTTATCAAATTGAACAAATTCATTGGTCACCCTCCAAGTTTAACACATGATTTCATCCGTTAAGACCATTACCTACATGCATTTTTTTACCAACTCCACCGAAAAATAAAATATATCGACAATAGTTGAGAAACAATTACAAAGAAAAAGTTCAATATTGTTTGTGACTAGTAGTAACAATAGGGTCAAAATATCAAGGCAAAAGTCATGCAAATTTTCATAAATAATGCTATGAACAAAAATTTAAGCAATTTTATTTTAAGGACAAAATTATAATTATATAAATATATATTATATTATATTATATTATATTATATGGATACTTAGCAAGTACCCTATAAGTATAAATAGACATTAAGTGCCAAATATTAACTATTCGATAAAAAAAATCTTAAATCCGTCTCAAACCCGAAGACGTATTAAATTTAAATCTCAAATTCCTCTAACTCCTATTAAAGGACTTTTCAATAAATTTTCAACAAATTTGACTCAATTGAGAGAATGTTTGGAGTAACAAAAAATTATAAAATTAATAAAAATTATAAATTCATCATTCGTGCATTGAAATAAAAAAATAATAATTTTTATAAATTTTTTTATTTTTTAATAAAGTTTAGAATTCCAAACGGAGACGATGGGTACTGTTTTGTACTTTTCCCCTTAACATCTCTGGTGGTGAACACGTCACATCCAAATGGCAACCCCTTGAATACTAGCATTCTCTCTTGAATTACTGCCAGGGTGCAAGTTCTCCCTCACAACATTTCTCACCCATATTATTTCATGTGAGATACTCAAGTCAAGTATTGCATTGGAAATTTGCCAGGCTACTTATTCTGAGTTATTTATTTTTAAAATTGATGGCCAAAGAACGAATAGGCTGAATAGCACAGGTGAAGTCCAGGTAGCCTCGTAAAGTCATTTTTCAACACCCTCCCCCCCCCCCCAACCAAAAAAAACACACATGCGCACGTATATGATCTTTAAATTTGGCAAATAAAATTGTTATAAAAAAATTATTTAATCAATTAACATGACAAATAAGTATTGGCAAGGCTATTTAAAGTAACGGATCTGATGGATTGATTCAAATTCATTAATTATTAAATTTAATGAATTTAAATTCCTCGTGTCACAATCAAACTTATCAAATCTAATCTAATATTATTGGAATACATTTGGATCAAATTCGACCTATTGATAGACTTACTTATTTGATTTTATGTAAATTAGGTATTTAAATATATATATATATATATATATATATATATATATACTTATTTTAAATGCCGGTAACCCTGGTGGCAGTGAAGCGAACCAGTGACTCTCTCCGATGTCATGTAAAGCTTTGGAGGCTTGGAGCAGCAAGTGCACATAACCATCCCTGCGTATCAAAAGAACTGTACCGGGTGATTGCTTAGCCTTGAACTAGAAATAAAACAAAACAACTGATTTCTGGGGGAGGCAATCGTCTCTAGGCAAAAACTTATAACATGCCATAGATGAATAATTCATAAATTTCAACGCCACTTCAAGACTGATTTTTTTTTTTATTTACATTATTTTTTATTTGTATTTTTAGATTAAGCTGCAACATATTTCAGTAGAAACATTGACACAACAATGGAAATGTTAAAGAAAGTAATGGAAATCAAAATTTAAAACACATGACATGGATCTGCAAGGCATGGATCAGCTAGCATTTGCAGCTAATCTACACAAACCAAACATGGTCACAGAACCCAATTAACTTACCAAAGAAAAGGCAAAGAAATGAGGGAGAAACGAAAAAGAGAAAATGGAGTTGGACTCATGCCCAACTCCAAGCCTATTAACTACCGTGAGGTGAACCCAACCCAAGAAAAAAAATAATAAACCCCATAGATTGGTCACCCTCCAAGTTTAACATAAGATTCCGTCCATTAAGACCATTTCCTACACATTTTTTTTTACCAACTCTATCAACAAATACAATATATCTATGATAGTGATGAGAAACAATTACAAAGAAAAGATTTGATATTGTTTTTGACTCGTCGTAACAATAGGGTCAAAATATCACCTAAGGCAAAAGTGACCCAAACTTTCATAAATAACCCTAGGCACAAAAATTAAGCAATTTTATTTTACAAATAAAATTATAATTCCATACATACATAATACATATATATATATATATATTATACTATCGTAAACAAGTACTTAGTAAATACCCTATAAATATAAATAAATATAAGGTACTAAGTATTAAATATTTTACAAACAAATCTCAAATCCGTCCTAAACCTACATAGATATTAAATTTTAATCTCAAATTTGTCTGAATCATATTAAAATATTTTTCAATAAGTTTTCAATGAATTTAACTGGATTGAATACTCTTGGTACTAATCCCCTTAACATCTCTGGTAGTGAACAAGTCACATCCAAACGGCAACCACTTGAATACTAGCATTCTCTTTTGAATTACTGCAAGGGAACAGGTACCCTCTCACAACATTTCCCACCCATATTATTTCATGTGAGATACTCAAGTCGAGTATTGTATTGGAAATTTGACGAGTTATTTATTCTGAGTTGTTTATCTTTAAAATTGATGGCCAAAGAAGGAATAGCACAGATGATGTCCAAGTAGCCTCGTTCAGTCATTTTTCACCCACATACATATATATAAACACGCACTACCGAAGGTTGCCCATGAAAAGCACGGGCTGATATTAAGAAAAAAAAATATAAATTTATTAAAATTGTATTTGAAAAAAAAAATAGCAAGAGAAGAAAAAATGAAAGTAAACCAAATAAAGAAAATGCAAGAAAATAGGAGAAAATATAAAATCAAATAAATAACACTTGCTTCAACTCCTACAGAATCCTGGGAAAGTACTGTCGACGAGAAGGAGATGCAGTAAACAGGCAAAACAGCTGGTAGTTGTGATACACTTTGTAAGACCTGCATGACAGTTCCCGTGTAGAATCAGTAAGTTTAAAAATATATATATGCATATATATTTTTATATATAGCTGCCTAAGCTAATGAAAATTTTCCCTCACAGCAAACACACTGTCCACAAACATTAATTTTAAAATGAATAATCTCCAACAAAATGTTCAATTTAAATTAAATGGATGCGTAGTAGGGGTCGCTTCCAGGCTTCTTATGCATTTTGACGCCACATCACAGGTTGTCCCAAAACTCATAAGCCAACTCCAAATGTGCATACTTTCTGTGCTATACCCCGAAAAAAAAAAAAAAAAAAAAAAAAAAAAAAAAAAAAAAACTCCTGCAAGTACTCAGGATCCATGCTAGGGTCTCATCCATCATTGTCTTTGGGGATTCCTCTATAGATTCAGGGAACAGTAACTATATCTCCATAATTCTGAAGAGCAACTTTGAAGCTTACGGTCGTGATTTCAACAGTGGCAAGCTGGCTGGCAGGTTCTCCACTGGTCGAATTGCGAGAGACTTCATCTCCGAAGCTTTTGGTCTCAAGCCAATAATACCTGCTTCCTTGGATCCCATGTACAATATTACAGATTTCACTTCTGGAGTTTGCTTTGCTACAGCTGGGACAGGATACGATAATCATACCTCAGACATCCTAGCAAGTCCCTCATATATTTACTCCAAAACATAAAGGTAACTTGCTAAAAATCGTTCCAAATACTTACAATGCTCACGCAGCATTCTTTTTTATTCTACAATAAACATCTCCAGCCATGGTAGTAGAGGTCTAAAGGCTGAAACTATATTCAAATATCAAATTTTAAAATTAAATGTTATAGAACTAATGGCTAGTTATTGATTCGCTGGCTTGCTGCATAGTGACCAATGATTGTTTCAGAAGAATTGAGTTAAGAAACATTTCAATCAAGTATTAAACTGACCCATATCTTGTTCTGACTACTATTTTTTTGTATGTTAAATCAACTCAGATGCCTTTTAACAGAAAAAATCACATAACCCATCTTTCCTTTTATTATCCTCACTCTATATCATAACTTATCAAATATTATTTACCAAAAAACAGTAAAGTTTCTGAATCAAGTCAACTAGACTTAACCTTGACTATTTAACAATACTTGCCGTCCATAATACCTCCATGGAAAGAATTAGAACACTACAAGGAATACAAAAAACAGCTACAAGACCATCTTGGAGATGAAACGGCTAACAAGGTTCTGAGTGAAGCGGCTAACAAGGTTCTGAGTGAAGCACAATATCTAACAAGTATAGAAACCAATGATTTCCTAGAAAATTGTTATGTGCTCCCAGGCAGATCATTTGAGTTTTCCCTTGAAGAGTACCAGAATTTTCTCGCTCATATTGTAAGAAATTTTATTACAGGGCTTTATCAGCATGGAGCTTGGAAAATATCATTAGTTGGCCTACCTCCAATGGGCTGTTTGCCATTGGAGAGGAGCAAAAACTTCATATTTAATTGGAAGCGATTGTGCAAATGAGTACAATGACATGGCCAGAGACTTCAATGAGAAGTAGAACGGATTGGTTGTGAAGCCGAACCAGGAGCTTGCTCAAATCCACTTGGTTTTCTCAGATCCATATGATATTCTCTTAGAAATCATTCCGAAACCTCACTCTTTTGCAAAGTTTTCTATAATTTTGCAAAGTTTTCTATAATATTTTCACCTTAACACAGGTAATGTAACATGGCATGATATCAAGGATTAAAATTCCATTTTAGTTGGTGAAAAATAAAAAATAATAGATTTCTATGGGGATATTAAAAAGCAACCACAAGCAATTAAAAAAAAAAAATCAAAACCACGGTAACTAAATCAACCAGCAACAAGGAAACCTAGAACTACTCCAGGTAAAACTCCGAATTTATTAAACAACTAACCCGAAAAGCAATCCATCCCAAAAAAATAGGTTACAACAGTTATGCAATTCAGACAAGACCTGATACTGAAAGAAGTATTATTTCATGTACAC
Organism: Vitellaria paradoxa; assembly: GCA_019916065.1. Lineage (NCBI taxonomy): Eukaryota > Viridiplantae > Streptophyta > Magnoliopsida > Ericales > Sapotaceae > Vitellaria > Vitellaria paradoxa. The sequence goes on from CM034239.1 coordinate 26,729,050, forward strand.
TTTTAAGAGTTTACAGTGCAGGAATTTTATATACATGGAATGGATAAGTCCTACCTTAGGAGTAGTAATCGGCAGCTAAAGATTAAGAGAATCAAACTCCTAGAAACCAGGAAACTAACTCCTATAAATCAGAATTCTAATAAAACTGAAACTGGGAGATTCTAATCTAATTAAATCTTATCCAAATATTCCTAATATATCTCTAACAGATCTGCTCCATCTCATTATCTCATAATCAGAATTTATCTACACTCCCCCTCAAGCTGAGAGTATATGTTGATCATTCCCAGCTTGCTTATAAGGTTTTCGAAGCTTGGCTTGTGTAATCCTTTAGTTAGGATGTCAGCTGTTTGTTCTTTGGTTGGAATATGGATTAGAACTGCACTTCCACCGTCAATCTTTTCCTTGATGAAGTGTCGATCAACTTCAACATGTTTAGTGCGATCATGATGGACTGAGTTCTGTGCTATGCTCACAGCTGCCTTGTTGTCACAATATATCTTCATGGGAGTCTCGTTAGGCAGTTTCAGCTCCTTCAGCAGTCTCTCAAGCCAAATTCCCTCACAAATTCCATGTGCTAAGGCTCGAAATTCAGTCTCAGCACTACTCCTTGCAACTACAACCTGTTTCTTGCTTCTCCAAGTTATCAAATTTCCCCATACATAGGAACAATATCCTGAAGTAGACCTATCAACTGAGGAACCTGCCCAATCTGCATCAGTGTATATTTCTATCATCCTCTAGTTCTCTTTCTTGAAAAACAGCCCCTTTCCTGGTGTGTTTTTTAAATACCTGAGAATTCTGAGCACAGCTTCGAAATGGGTCTTCTTCGGTGAATGCATGAATTGACTAACCAGGCTAACAGCAAAGGAAATATCTGGTCTGGTGTGGGACAAGTAAACTAACAACACCAACCTCTCATACCTTTCTTTGTTGACTTCTTCTCCTTCTTCGAGCTCTAGCTTAATACTAGGATCCATAGGAGTCTCGACAGGTCTGCAGCCCAGTATACCAACTTCTTGGAGTAAGTCTAGAACATATTTCTTTTGATTGATAGTGATACTTGCACTGCTGCGAGCCACTTCCATGCCAAGAAAATACCTTAAGTTCCCTAGATCTTTTAATTCAAACTCACCAGCCAGATACTTCTTCAAGGAGTTGATTTCCACAAGATCATTCCCTGTGACGATTATATCATCTACATAAACAATGAGAGCAGCAAGTTTATTGCCACCAGAATGCTTATAGAACAGTGTGTGATCAGTTTGTGCTTGACTAAATCCTTTCCTTTTGACTGCTTGAGTGAATTTGTCAAACCATTCTCTAAGTGACTGTTTCAGCCCATAGAGAGATTTTTTCAACCTGCAAACCATGTTGTTGTTTCCCTTAAAACCTGGAGGTGCATCCATATAAACCTCTTCATGGAGATCACCATTTAGGAAAACATTCTTGACATCCAATTGCTGTAAAGGCCATTCCGAGTTTGCTGCCAAAGTAAGTAGAACTCTCACAATATTCAACTTGGCCACTGGAGCAGAGGTTTCTTGATAACCGATCCCATAGGCTTGAGTAAACCCTTTGGCCACAAGTCTGCTCTTATATTTATTAATACTGCCATCAGCATTGTGTTTAATAGTAAAAACCCATTTGCAGCCTACTGTCCTTTTCCCAACAGGTAATTCAACCATTTCCAATGTATTATTCCTTCTCAGTGCATCCATTTCTTCTTGTACTGCTACTCTCCAATTTGGGTTAGCTAGAGCTTTATCTATTGTTTTAGGAATTGTAGTTGCTGACAGTGCAGTAGTAAAGGCTCGAAATGTGGGAGATAATCTAGTGTAGGACACATACCAAGATATAGGATGCTAAGTGCAGGTCCTTGTCCCTTTTCTAACAGCAATAGGTAAGTTCAGGTCCTGATCTCAAGCCTTAGTACTGTGCTGGACTTGATCACCACTAGCCACACTGTTCTGGGACCTTGGATTCAAGTCTGATTGGCCTTGTTGTCTGTGATTCCATCTAGAGTAAACCAGTAATTGTCCCTCTGGCCAAGAGCTAATTCTGGCAGCATCTGTTCTTGGCTTGTCTCCCCCTGAATGAGAAGTATCTCCTCTTAGTTCTATAATTGGCTGAGATAGCTTTGTACTACCTTCAGGTTCAATGTTTGGCATAAAAGGCAAGGAGGGGGCTGAGACTGTGGGCTGAGGAGGTGAAGAAGACTCATGTTCAGCTGTGTCCCAAGCCTTATCCCAAGACTGATCTTCATTTAAATTCTCCCCCTGAAGATGAGTTTTGGGAAAGAAAGATTGAGACTCAACAAAGGAAACATCCATGGAAACAAAGACTCTACGGAGTGAAGGGGAATAACATTTGTATCCCTTTTGAGTGGGAGAGTATCCAATGAAAACATATTTGATGGCCTTGGGATCAAGTTTGGATCTATTAGGTGAGTGGTTATGGACAAACACAGTGCACCCAAAAATTTTGGGAGATAGAGAAGACATAGATCTAAAACTGGGATATTGCTGTCGGAGAATAGACCAAGGAGAGGCAAAGTTGAGAATCCTTGAGGGCATTCTATTGATGAGATAATAAGCTGTTAAGACAGCCTCTCTCCATAGGTATTTAGGTATATTCATGGTGAACATTAGGGCTCTAGCTACTTCAAGGAGGTGTCTATTCTTCCTCTCGGCTACACCATTCTGTTGAGGTGTATCAGTACAGGAACTTTGATGTATGATTCCATTAGTAACAAGGTAATCACCTAAAATGGAATTGAAATATTCTCTCCCATTATCAGTTCTTAAGGTTTGAATTAGGCCATGGAACTGGGTCAAGATCATTGAATGGAAGGATTTAAACGCTCGAGTAGCTTCATTTTTTTCTTTAAGGAGATACACCCAACAAACTCTTGTGTGATCATCAGTGAAAGTTATAAACCACCGAGAGCCTGAAATATTGTTTACACAAGAGGGACCCCAGATATCACTATGGATTAAAGAAAAAGGTTGGGATTCTTTATATGGTTTTGGAGGAAAGTGTGCACGATAGTATTTAGCAAGCAAACAAATTTCACAATTGAAAGAACTAAGATTTTTATTGATAAATAAATCAGGGAACAATCGTTTAAGGTAGTAGAAATTAGGGTGGCCTAGCCTATAATGCCTTAACATAAGTTCATTATTAGAACTAAGAGAAGATACACTCTCCGCTGTTGCAATACTACTAACTAAGCTGTCTTCAGTGTCCAAGTAGTAGAGGCCATCACATACTCTAGCATTGCCAATCATCATTCTCGAATCCAGTTCCTGAAGTTCACAGCCAACAGCAGACAACTTAGCATAGCAATTTAATTCATGAGTAAGCTTGCTGATAGAAATCAAGTTACAGGTGAGGTTGGGAATATAAAGGACTGAGTGTAGTAAAATATTGTTAGAGAGTTGGATTGATCCTTTCCCAACGACAGTTGAGTGAGAACCATCAGCTACCTTGACTCTAGATTTTTCGGAGCTAGGTATGTAATCACAGAACAAGGATAGGTTACCTGTCATGTGATCAGAAGCTCCAGAATCAAGCATCCAAGAAGTCTTGCTCTTGGTATGCATTGCTTTACCTGAAGTAGCTGCAGAAGTGCTTGTATTACCCATTGTAGTCTGACTGAGCAGCTTCTGTAGTTGTTCCAGCTAAGTTTTGTTCAGGTAAATACCACTCTGTTCTAATTCCTTCCGAGGCTCAACTGATTTTTCCTCCATTGTGGCTTGAAAGCCCTTTTTTTGTCCTCTTGGTTTCCAGTTGGCTAGTTTTCCATGAAGATCCCAGCATACCTCTCTTGTGTGCCCTGGTTTATTGCAGTGGTTGCACCAGGGCCTTCCTCCTTTATCACCCTTTTGATAGTTTCTCTGATCACGATCGCCTTTTACAGCAAGAGCAGATGTTTCAATATTTCTCTCATTCGCAGGAGTGGCAAGATCTTCTTTGTTTCCTCCAATTCCAAGCATTACTCTCCTTCTGCTGGCTTCCCTCCTTACTTCAGCGAAAGCTTCATCAATAGAAGGCAGAGGTTTGTGACCAAGGATTCTTCCTCTTACTTCAACGAGATCTCTATTCAATCCAATCAAGAACTCATATAACCTTTCTTTCTCTAAATGTCTTTTAAACTTGATATTATCTTCTAGGTCTCCCCAATCAGCTTCATAATGCATGTCTAGCTCTTGCAATAGGATTTGTAGTTCATTATAATACTCTATAACTTCCAGATTTCCTTGCCTTATTTCCTTTAGTCGATTCTTGATCTCGAAAACCTGGGAGGCATTCTTGAGATCAGAATAGTTGGTGTTAACTGCAGCCCAAATGGCCTGTGCTGACCGAAGGAATAAATAAGTCCTACTGATGTGAGGCTCCATGGAATTGATTGACCAAGCCATAACAATTGAGTTATTAAACTCCCAGTTTGCGTAAGAGGGATCTTCAACTTTGGGTTGTTTGATATCTTCATTGAGATAGCCCATTTTTCCTCTTCCTCGAATAACCAGCAACACAGATCTGGACCACTGAAGAAAATTTTTTCCATTCAACTTGTGGTTGATGATCTACAGGGTTGAACCTTCTCCGAAGGTTTGAGAGGCAATTGCAGGTTGAGGGAGGCTAAAAGGTAGAGTTTCAGACTCCTTTCTTGAACTCATCTTGTAAACCGAGGATTATGGAGGACAGAACTTTGATCAATTTGAGAAGATGGAGGACAGAAGAGTGCTGGCTGAGGAGGACAACCTCAGCTTGATAGGAAAGGAAAGACAGAAGAGCTTTTATGGAGAACCAAGCTCTGATACCATGAAAGAAGTATTATTTCATGTACACTTTTAAAAGTTTACAGCGCAGGAATTTTATATACATGGAATGGATAAGTCCTACCTTAGGAGTAGTAATCGGCAGCTAAAGATTAAGAGAATCAAACTCCTAGAAACCAGGAAACTAACTCCTATAAATCAGAATTCTAATAAAACTGAAACTGGGAGATTCTAATCTAATTAAATCTTATCCAAATATTCCTAATATATCTCTAACAAATCTGCTCCATCTCATTATCTCATAATCAGAATTTATCTACAGATACACATCCTGATCTATATCTCTCTTATTCGCTTGAACCCACGATGCACCAAACTCATACAATTGCCTCCATTCTTCAACCCAGCTAGACCCCATCGCATCTTCAAACAGCACTTGGTAGAACATACAAGAGTGTAACCTTCTTCAAGAATAATGAAGTTATTGTGGTCATCTTTGTTTCAATCAAGAACAATCAACTCTAAGTTTGATATATTGAAGCCCTAGAAAATATTCTCCCAAATATGAATTAATGCCTATTTTGTTTCTTCAACAAGGAATCTTTAAATGGCCAAATACATCTCCAAAGTCCAATTGTGAATACAACTTTTATTGCCCAAATAATTCTCCAAAATCTCCAAATACAATTCCTAACAAAATTAGACCTTCTATAATTTATTCTTTTCCAAATTAAATTTGGTATTACCAAACAGAAGATATGTGACACCAGCCTTTCCAATTAATTCAATGATTTTAAGATGGAAACTCCCAAAGATTCCAAACCAAGTCTTTGCTGCCATATTACTTCAATGACCCATATTTGATATGGATATAGCATGGATCGCACTTGCATGTACCAAAAGACTAGTCTTTTATATAGCTTGGACCAATCTTCACAATTCAAATTCCAGTAGGCAGCTTGAACGGAGCACAAGCTGAAATAGTAGTGCACCAACCGCTTAAGTGGTTCACAAGCTGCTATTCCAAAAAATGAGGTAATTTTGTGCTGAAAATTTCTTCCTTCAAATTTAATTTTTAACCAAATTTTAACCCAAGGGAATGATGACCAAAAAACATCGAATCTAAACTTAATTCAAATAAAAAAATATAATTTTGGACGCAAATTGTCACAAGACTAAAAATTAAACCTAACAGTAGGCTGTTTGGATTAGCACGTAAACAAAAACAATTCGAAAATGTTTTGGGAGTGTTTCAGAAACGTTTTGAAAGATGTGCAATAATATTAAAACTTCTAGAAATGATTATAAATATTTATTGAAATCCATCCAAATATACAATTAACTTAATAATAAAATAATTAAGCAACTAATTATTTTAGTAAATTACATTATATTGCATTTTTAGAGTGCTTCTCTCTATTTTGATTAAGATATTATTACAATCGTTTCACTGGTTTTGTTTTGGTCTCTTAGAAAAAGGAAACTTTTCAAATATTTTGTGAAACAGAATTAATCTTTTGATCCTTGCGTGATATAAATTGCATTAGTCGAGCAATATTAGCTCTAGCTCATTTGTTGGTCATATATTCTATTTATATATTCTAGAAGTAACCCTCAATAAGTCATGTTGAATGATGTGTATTACCTTATATGTCCAGTACAGAGCAATAATATTGTGGGGAGGGTAGTATTAAGCCAAAATTGAAGAGTTGGTTATTGGACGTTTTAGAGCCGGCTGGATATAGATACTTATATGAGCTTTATAGAGAACTTGTCAACCTAGGTTTTTGGGAGGCCATTATATGTTGGGTAGTTTCTTAATACCTTTCCTCTTTGTTTACCATTAATAAAATTTATTTATTCATCAAAAAAACGTTGTTGGGAGGGTGGTTTTAAAATATTAAACAAGCAAAGTTTAACCAACAATGATTTTAACCTAGTTAAAACATAAATTTCAATCAGCAAATAATGTTTTTTCACTGCTCAATGTAGGTATTATATTCTCCTCACTTCATACCACATATCCATCCAATTGTCTTTTTGATTATTACATTTGTCTACCCTTTTATTTTTTTTAATTACTTTAAGATGGTAAAGACTGTTATACTTTATGTCCCTCAACATTCTAGTTTGGTATAAGTGAATAGAATGGTGATTCCCACACTATCATTCCTAGGGACAAAACTACTTTATGGCATTTGGGGGCTATGCACCCTTCCCACAATTACCTGAATCACTGTAGATGCCTATTATTTTGTAATTAAAAAATCTTAAATATAGGTAGTTGCCCCCCACTCCCAGGGGCCCAAAACTTACTGTAGCTACTATTTTTTGGTAGATTTTAGCATCCCCCCACCAAAAGAGAAAAAAAAAATTCTAATATTTCTGGTTTCGTTATTGATTATTCCATTATATTCTCTCAAATAAAATAACATTTCAAATAGTGATGATATTACTGATTGAGCATGGCTATTCTATTTTCTTATACCAAGGTAAGCATTAGTTCTTTAAAGCATATATTATTTTCAATCAAGTTACATAATTCATATACCCTGGCTTGTTAGTTCAACTATATTAGTAAGGTTCACTTTAGGGAATTAATCCTCACTTATCTTGAGTAATTTTCTTTTCATATGACTACAATTTACTATTAATATACCCTTCTGTTATGAACTCATATGTTAGCATTCCTTGTGATAGGATTTAATAATGCAGCAATAGCATGCTGTGCAACTGGCATGTTTGAGATGGGTTACATGTGTGACAAATGGAATCCTTTCACCTGCACGGACGCCAATAAATATGTTTTTTTGGGATAACCTTCCACCCTACAAAGAAAACAAATGGTACTGTTCTCAAAAATTCCGTCTCTCAGTTTCTATGATGTCCTTATGTATGTTGTAGTTCATAAGTCCTAAGTTTTATTTTTAAGTATTTACACAATTAATTGATGTACAAATTCATAAATTAAGATCTTGTTCCACATTGTAACTTTCCGCCAGATATACAAAATAGTTGTAGTTAGTAAAACTATCTTTATATCTTCAAAGTTCCTTCAGATGTGTAACGGCATCCCAGATTTGCAGTTAAGGAGCCTACAAAAAGCATCTTTTTTTTTTTCTTTTTTGAAAGGTACAAAGCATCAGTAAGCACAAAGGATGTGATAGGGTTTAGAGAAAAGGAGGGAGACATTTTTTGTGCATTAACAGGCAGCTTTTTTCTGCATTAGCAGGCAGCTATGAAGGTGATTCTATAAGCTCAGCCAAGAATAAGGTCAGCTAAACTTGACCGTGATAAGGCATTCCTTCAACATGAGTTCAAATCCCACAATAATTGTATTTGGACGATTGTTTGAAAAGAGTTAGGATTATGTAAAGTCCATCTAATGCACCAATTGTGAATTAGGCATGGAAGTCATCATGTAAATAGCACTGCAGAATTAAACCCAAGCAAAAATATGTGCAGGAACTCTTTAAAGAAGATGAAAATTTGAAAATTACCAAGAATAAGGTGACGTAATAGTCTTCTATGGTAAGCATACTATTCCACGAAAAAAGGCAGTCATTTCCAAGAAGCCAACGCACTACCATTGCAGCATATTAGCCCTGCTAATGACAACAGATATACATTAGAAATTAATCGAAAAAATACAGAGAACATCTTACTCCAACATTAAACATTACCCAGTAATTGAATCCCAACAAGCAATCACAAACCTAAAGCATGGAGGGAGCTCCATGTCGTAAGCTATAGGCATGATAACCTCACTCAGAGATACTACGATATTGAACAATATAAATTATGAGAATTTAATGCAAAAGAAACATAGTTCAAACTTGCATATGAATCTAAAAAACAAAGTACATGCGTAGAAATCTTCATAGAAATCTCGTTATGAAAGGAAGATGAAGAAAAATATAGACCACTATGGTTTATAATATAAGCATTCCACTGGAGCCGGATATTGGCAAGAATCATCTACCCATGCTTATATTCTCAAATCACACTCCGGAATGTAAAAGGTAACTCAAGTAAATTTCTCACCCAAATTCCTTTACAACTCAAGATGAAGGTGAAATTAGCAGTTTTAACAATTGATTGCAGAAGATGGGAGCTCTTGAAGTTGGAGTTAAGAGTTTTGAATAAAGGGATAAAAATGAGTTTGTTTGAGAAGAAAAGAGTATTTAACTCAAAAGTTTTACAAAGATTGGGACTTTTACATAGTTGTAAAGACATACTTAGCCCACCCATACGACTATCTGCACAGTTAAAACTGTAACAGCAAACCTATCAGAAACATTGGGAAGAAAAGATCACAAAGCACTGCAATCTAACGATCAAAACAATATATGATATGAAATAAGATTCCGTATTTACCTAAACTGCTTTGTTTCTCTCCTACCTGAAATCGATTGCCCTTTGTATTCGAAAACCTTTTGCTAACCCCAGAAACGGCCTCTTCCTACCGAGCTTCTTCAATTCCTCTACTTCTCCAGCAATATTATTATAGCTCAGAGAGAAATAATACGGGGAAATGATAGTAGTAAGGAGAGAGAGAGAGGGAGCACGAAAGCGAGCTGGCGAAGAGGGGGCAACGCGTAAGAGGGAAATATAAAATATACGCTTTCTGATGTCCGTTTGAAAATAATTCGGTTTATATCGTTAATGAAAACACCATTTCAAGTGGCGAATTTGTGTTTGAACTGAAAATGTGATTTGGAGTAACGTTTTTGCAACCCAGAAGGCTGAAAACATGATATGGAGCAGCGCCTTTAGAAGGTACCCTTTGATCTAGCGTTTCCGGAAAGCACTACTTCACATAGCGCTTTGGTCCAAGTTGAAGACGCTATTTCATAGAGCATTTGCGCGTTCTTATTTCAAACTCAGACCCCTCCTCCCTCATTCTGAAAGTCCACTCTCTCTCTCTATATCTCTCTCAGTCTCGCTCTGCTCATTGCCGTCTTGCCACGCCGCCGCTTGTCTCTGTCGCTGACACTGCTCCCGGTCGCCGCCGCGCCACCAGCCGCTGACTTCCTCTCAGGTTGGTTACATTTTAAAACCCGTATCTCCACATTTTTTGTTTTGGGTTTTTTTCTTTTTTTTTAGAATTGTAATTATTCAAAAAAAAAAGTGAGTTCCAGATTCGAATCATGGGATAGTAAATTTAAATTTGTAAAAATATTTATTTTGATTGATTGTTTGTCATGGGTTGAATATTTAAAAAATATGAGTTTGTATAAATGGGAGGTTATGAGTGTTTTTGAAGATTTGAGAGAGACCATAGTATTAGTAAGGTAGTTGGGAATGCAGTGGATGTTGCTTGTATTAAAACTAAGTTTGTATTAAGTTGCGGTTGATTTTATTTACAAAATTTGAGATTTAAACTTAAAAAAAAAAAGAAAAGGAAAAACTATGCTTCAACAACTAACCATATTTTGTGGAAATGTGATAAAAATAATTTTAGCACAATTTTTAATTTTTTGCTTTTCTTGAAATAATGTATATTTTTTTTTTCAAATATATATTGCATTAATATAGGAAACTAATGTTTAATTTCAAAATGAAATCAAATTTTATCGATATCGATCAAATTTTGTAAGTGTTTAGAGTTGTTTAATTTTATTTAAATTTGTTTAAACTTATAAAAGTTGTAATTTCGTAATATGTGCAATGAGTAAAAATTTTTTTTTATAATTTTTCAATCATGTTATGATATAACTGGTGTCTTTTAAGAACAACTCTTCGTTTGGAGTAATAAAAAGTGAGGTAAATTGAGATAAATTGAAATAAATTGAGAGTTCGTAATACGTGCAATAAAAGAAAAAATTTTATGTGATATAAAGTTAACAGAGATTTATAGAATTTTTCAGAAAAAAATTACAAACCAAACGAAGGCTAAGAGTCACTTTCTTACAAGGGAAATGGATAATCAAACTCGGAACCATAGATAACCACGGGAATTTAAAGCTATACCCATGACTACTAGACTAGCTCCCATTGGTTACTTAATAGCCACTAGGTTTTAGCTTATGAAATTAATCAATCCTGATTTGCAGGTCACTATCCATTAATTTGTTCTTATTTTTTGCTTTCATTTTTTGGAAGATTTTGGTTGCGTTTGGTGTGCAATATTTTGCTGAAAATTTCTAAAAATTTTTATAAATCTCTGTTAAATTTATATCACATCAACTTTTTCTCTCACTGCACGCATTACGAATTCTCCCCAAACCACAATTTATCTCAATTTATCTCATTTTTTCTTACTCCAAACAAACCCATTTGTTACGAAAGTGATCAACATTTCGGATAGTTAAAGCATCTAGTTTAAAATTAATTGGTAATTTATGGACGTCTTCTTTACCCTTTTGAAAATGTTAGTTTTCCTGATATAGATGAACTTGCAATATATGTGTATGTTTGGAATTGTATAAAAGTGTATAAAATAAAATAAAATTGTAAAAGTAAATGTCTCGTATTTCGTGTAATGAGTAAAGAATTTAAATTTTATTATCTCGTAATTCGTGTTTGTAGAGATTTGTAAGATTTTATTTTATTTTGTGTAACTCCAAACGGAGTCTATATATTGGGTGTGTTTAGAGTGAAAAAAGTGAGATAAATTGAGAATTCGTAATGCGTGCAGTGAAAGAAAAAAATTGATGTGATATAAAATTAATAGATATTTATAGAATTTTTTGTTATTTGTTTGCAAACTAAACGGAGCCATAGTCATGCATATGTGAGCCTTATTACGAAGTACTTATTTTTATAATTACTTTTATAAAATTCATACTTTTTAATTAAATTTTGTATCCATGATAGTTGGTTATATATATTGTGTATACTCATTTTTCTTTTATCTACCACAAAGTTAAATATATTGCGAAAATCTGCAACAACTTAACAACTTGCCATGAACTAGTTTTTATTAATTTTTTAGAATCATAAAAAGTTAAAAACAATTTAACATCATATTCTAAAAGTTGGCATGAATTTTAAAATCTCTTAATTAAATAGTTTGCCAAATAAATTTATGAACTTTTTTGTTTTTCCAAAACCAATCGTAGACCATGTTATGGCCTTAATTTTTTTTTTTTTTTTTTTTTTGTGGGTGTTTTCATGAATTTTTCGACCAAATATTATTTTAATTTTTTATTTTGAGAGTTTTTAGATATGTCATTTATATTTTTAACAAAAATTAAAGATAAAAATGAATAATAATTAGACCTAAAAAGATGTTTTTATTATTATTTTTTTGTATATTTTAAAGTATCTTTCTATATTTTATGTTAAAAAACAAGAAATCTAAAATGTTTTATAATAAAAAAAACTAGTAAAAAAATTCATAGAAAAGGGAAAAAAATACTTAGAACTTTGAAATTGAAAACTAGAAAACAATAATGAGAAAAATTGAGAGATATTTTAGGAAATTATTTGATATGATTGTTTTTCACTTGTTTTTTGTTTTTCTTTCTTGAAAAAAAAAATTGAAAACATTTGAAAAATATGGTTGACATAATGAGTAACTTTTTGATCCATTACTAGATCATCAACTAATGCTGAATCTCAAGTGTTGTCTGCTAGAACTTCTATACCAACTTAATTACTATCAATCTAATGATAAATATCGAGGGAAGCTGTGTCTCTTATTCATCAATCACTAAACAAGAAATATCAAGTGATAAATAGCTAGCCATTCAACCACTATCATGACAAATTTGACTAAAATTTGAAATCGTAGGTTTGAACTGAGGATGGATATTGATTGAGGAAGGATAGAATTTCATTTGTAATAAGCTCGGCACACTCTTGATGGATGAATTGAAAAATTTTTTAATGACCATTAATTGAGAAAAAATGAAGAACACTTTCTTATCATATATGTTATTTGATAATTTTTGTTATTTTCCACATGTTTTACATAATACCTCATTGAACATGGAGTAAAATTTTAGAGATTTCTCCAAAACTTTCCTTTTAGACACGTATATGCCTCAATTTGTAATTACTTCTAAGGTCATCTTTTGAGGACTTCTTAAGAGATGGATATGCATTTTTAGTTGAAAAATAATATTAAAACGGTAGTTTTTTCAATTGAAAAATACTAAAATAGGTTGATTTTAGTTCTACCTGCATATAATATCAAAAACTAGAAATTCTTATACACAAAAACATAATTTGACCCGCAAATAGTTCAAATATAAATTTATAAACAAACTTAGATGAAAAATTATAAAAACATTTTAATAAAAATTCGACCTCCAACTCTACTCTTTTTTTCTCACCTCATCAATGACAAAACTTTTTTCTTCTTTTCATTTTTTTCTTAAGATATGTATCTTTTAAATAAATAAAATTTATATGAAAATAATTTAATTAATTTAGATATTAAATAATAAGAGATATTAATAAGAGTTATATATTTGTCTTAAATTCTATTAATTTACATGAAAGAAAAAAAAACACCCCTTATTTCTCTAATTTGATGTTAAATAAATACATATATTTGAATTAAAATATTACTTCTATTACTTTAATATTGTAGCGATAATTTAATATAAGATTTGTCACTAATTTTTAAATTTACTAAATTGAAGGTGTAATAATTGAAATATAATTGTGGAAGGAACCTCATAAATTTGAATGACGACTTGGAGTACGACAGACCATTCAAGTGTTGTATCAGGGTTAATACTCAGTCTACCTATGCTATGTTGCTAGCAAAACTATGCGAAGTTGTCAATATGGACCCGGAGAAGACAATGCTCAGAGTGGTGTGCAGCTATCCAATTGTTAGTAGTGCGGGCCAAATACTACACACACCTTTAGATATAGTGGACGATGAGACAGTTGAGGCAATATTTGCTATTGTTCAAAACCTAAATCGCAATCACTATAATCTGTTCTTAGAGTTTCAATCGACTGATCATGTAACGGTTGGTAGTGAAAGCAGCTACAGCGATCATGCTCCCATTAAAAATTTGGTAGGTAGCTACAAGGAAGACATGCCCTCCTCTCTATATAATGATCCAGACAACCAAATGGGCACTACCCCTCAACCCACTTCTAACCCTATCCACGACTACGTGTAACAAATGGACATCTTTTGGGATTACGTGACTAACCAAGCTGCCGAGTTTAATGGTGAAGGTGGTCCGATTGATAAGAATAATAGAACTATAGCACATGGATATGATAGAGAAGGTAGTTAATGGGGATCCGAATGTTAATGAACACCATGAAAGCGCGGTTAGACTATTTCATGAACTGATGTTAGAAATGTTCACCTCCACTGTATTAGATGACAGTGCACTTTCATAGGCCCCGTCGCTTTGCCAGCACATATGGAACCCAGAGACTGAGGATCCTTGTGTTGGACAACTTTTCAAGGACAATGAGCACTTAGTCCAGTTTATGAAGTTGTATGCTATCAGATCAGATCAAATCAACTCTACGTAACTGTAGAATCAAACAGGAAACCTTGAGCAGCTGAGTGTCCCAAGAGGAAGAAAGGTCAGTGCAATTGGCGAGTTCAAGCAAGCAAGCTAAGTTCGCACAGTCTATTTGAAATAACTAAGTACGAAAGCTCGCACACGTGTATCTTTGCCCGACTAAGCGAAGACTATAACCAACTTGACTCGAACTTTCTTTGCAGTAATATCATCTATTTGGTCAACGAACCCCCGCCTGTTCTGTTATCTGGCTGCAAGCTAAACTAAAGAATCGATTTAAATATAACATTGCTTACTGAAAAGTGTGGATTGCTAAGCAAAGGTTAGTGGCACAGATATTTGGAGATTGAGAGCAATCGTACTGCTTACTCCTAAAGTTCATGTATGCTGTTCAGACCTACAACCTGGGCACGGTAGTTCACTATGAGCATCACCTTTATGTGGGCGGGGCCTACCGCATTCTCCATTATATGTTTTGGAGTTTCAAGCCTTCAATTGAAGGCTTCTCTTATTGAATTCCCGTTGTCTGGATCAATAGAACACATTTGTATGGCAAGTACACTGGAAAACTACTGATAGTAACAACACAAGATACAAATTTCTCCCTAGCATTTGCATGGGTAGACGAAGAAGACTATGATAGCCGGATATACTTCTTAAGGATGCTTCGGAGGCATTTTTGCGGAGATCGACAGTTATGCCTTATCTCTAACCAACACCTAGCCATAACAGCTGCAGTTGCATCCTCTCAGTCTAGTTGGGCAAACATACACCACTGCTTTTATTTAAGGCATATCGAGGCCAACTTTAGAAAAAATAACCTAGTAAACAACTAATTGACCTACTAAAGCAAGCAAGGAGGGCCACTCAAGTCCGTAAATTCAATGAAACAATGAAGTTCCTCAAGTCCCTCAATCGAGAAGTATGAAAATATCTAGATGACCTCCCAAAGGAGAAATTGACTTTTTGTAAAAGTGGCGCTAATAGATACGGAATCATGACAATCAATCTGTCTGAGTGCTTCAATAATGTACTACGCGCTGCTAGAAACCTACTAATTACTGTAGCAGTTTAGCTCACATTATACAAATTGGTCTCGTACTTTCATCAGCGTTATCTAATTTTATTTTATTTTTTGGTAATTAAGTGTAATTTGGATTAGTGGGAGAAATTTACATCATCTTAGGGGCACACCCCCCGTATATCAACTTTTAGTTATAAAAAGGAATCTCCCAACTATGACAAAAGTCAGTATTTACAATAAAATTTCTAGTGATAGGTAGATAAGAACATTTAATTCTAATATCATACATTACATTCTTAATTAACATCATACATTTGATTCTAAATGCTATGAATGCAAGCAGCAACAGGGCGAGAGTTGCTCCACGAGTCCAAAAACTATTGATAGATTTCTAAAAGGATGCATTAGCTCATCACGTAATGAAGTTCAATCATATCACTAGGGAGTGCCAGGTCGTGACTGGTTCCCATCTAAGTAAGGGGGAACAACACCCAGGTTGTTCGATTAAGGAACGAGACGTGCAACTGTGGCAAATTGGAGGTCCTGAGGTTACCTTGTTTATATGTTATAGCCGTATGTGATCGAATACACATGGATTGGATGAAGTTTTTTTTTTTCAAATGGATACTCAATGAAAACGTACGTGAATACCTACATGCCAGAGTTTTATCCATTGGAATATGAGGACTACTGGCTCATCGTTCAATCCCCAGTCTTCATCCCTAAACCAAACCTTCTCCGTGAAAAGGGCCTTCCCCTTTCAAGAACGTTGATGAATGAGATGGACAGGTCAGAATAGAGTTTTGCTTACATTATGATATATGTAAGCAACAAGGACATGATCGATGTAAATGCCCAGCGAGAGCTTCATCGTCATTAGCCAATAGGTTCTTGCCTTAAGTTTAACTATAATTAAATTAAAGAAGTTGTAAGTTAGGAAGATCATGGAAACTTATGAGTTTCATATTAACGAAAGAGTATTTTGGAATTTCACACTATTAGTGATACTTGCTCTGCTTTTTTTGTAAAATATTAGCTACAATATGATGCTACTTGTTAGTTGACTTACTGATTAATATACCGATATTCATAAATCTTTGTCATTCATATGATTTGTATAGCGATATGGCTGATCGACGACATATGTTAGATCCTGGGCCATTGGATCCTACTATAGTTCATGCCCAGGCCGAGCATCATTCGACAGATATTTGGGAGGCCCCAGTCAAGGTACATATGTAGATTTCAGTTATGTCAATATCAAATTTTAGTTATGCTCAATCCTATAAGTATAGAATACTTATTATTTAAGTTTTGGTCTTATGTGTAGTTCGAGCAGGTCCTACCAGACCCCCTTGCTAGATATTGGATCCACCTCAGGATCCTTGTATGCTGTAGCAGTAGCATAAGGCCGGGTTTTATGGCATATACCGATTAAGAGTTATTCACCCATACTGACTGCTTATCACTTTGTTGGTAGAGCAATGGAGATGGGAGACACCTACCTTCTACCAGCTCGTTAGTAAGGCAACTATCACATTGCAGGACACGACCGTTATATCTGGCTTGTGGGTTAGTGACCCCATTTCTGAGACAGATGTCCAGTATGGGCTGGCGAAATGACAGGCACTATGCTAGAGCTACTTAGTAGGACACCAGCTCTAGATGATTTTAAGAGATGGCGCCTAAAGATTAGTTGGCTGTCTGAGTATTTCGGGATTTGCCAGATGGGGCCACAAATGTGCCATACCCTGGGCACTTATTCTTATCATCATCAAGGTACATTTACTGTCAGACCACTCAAGAAATATGGTGAAGTTACATTACTTACCACTACTCCGGGACTTAAATGAGTGCAAGAGACTAGCTTGGGAGTAGCTTCTCCAGCATGCTTATACAAAAAGATGTGCTTGGCTTCCACCACCCGCACGGCCAAGATGGTATGACCTATTAAGATACTTCCGGTAAAAGAAAAAAATCGTATTTATATGTTATCATTATATGATGTTATTACACTTAAATGAACCAATAATTTGAAAATGATTTACCATTTCTAATGATAGGTTTGGGCATAGGAGAGGCTGGCATAGTTTTAGCCAATCATTAGACAACTACCTCCTTCACCAGGCAATGAGTTGGAGCAGTTTGGACTTCCAAGAGATCCATGGGATTGTAGATAGAAGGGGCTCCTGGTGGTAAGCTTCGCCAAGCCACTAAGGGATTGCAAAGAGCAGCTCACACTTATGAGAAATGAGCAGATGACTTAGTGTCCATACTTTGAGTCTGTTATGAGCATACTTCCAGTGTATTACTAAGATGGAGGGCTAGTATGGCACTCGACATGCCCACTGATATATTTCAAGGTCGTCGAGTACTACTTACCGGGATGCGTGATGGCAGTTTGGCCTCCGTCAAGTGATCCCGGTGCAGTTCGACATGTATGCTCATTTGCACGAGTTGACTAGGCATGGCTGGAGAGATCAATTAGCTACAGTACCATCAGTAGTATGTGGAGAAGTGGGCCAGACGACAGGAGACGGTGGTCTAAGGTCAGGCATTTAGCATGCATCTCTCATTCGATGACCCGTATGCAGTGATACCGTCAGATCATCCGGAATCACATTGCATCACTCTCATATGTGCCACCTATTGGGTCTCAGCCAGTGGCAGCTGACATTTCGATTTTGGTATGCAATTCTATTTACAGTTATTTTAGTAGGACATATTTTGTTCATTATTTTTTAAATTAAACTAATATAGTTTCTTCATAATTTGCAAGTTAACGCTATTATTAGCATGCACCAAGTCGCATCTGCAGCCGTCGATGGTGCAGATTAGGTAAGTTACTTTCTGGAACTATAGTAGATTTTTCACTAAGTAGCACCGGTGATTACATCCATCGACCATGAGGAGCGATTAGGAGCTCCAGTGACACTACCCAGGCAGGCACCTCGTCTTAGGTCAAACCATCACGTCCACCAGGACCACAGTATGCCAGCAGACGAGCATGAGGGCATCCAACTCCATATAGCCTTATACCATGCGATGATTTGCCCCCACCACATGCATCCGAGTCTGACATCCGGCGTAGTTCCACAACTTTACTAGCCACTACATTCGTACATGAGCCAGCAGCAGAGACACAAATACTATCTTCAGCGTTGATTGTCGAGCTTTAGACCCCACAGCCGGATGCACAGGTGAGTAGCAGTTCATATGCTTCATTATCGCAGATATGGATGACTTCTAGTTTGGGATTATGCACATAGAGCCATTCTTTGTATCCCCATCATCCGGATCACCTACTGGCCTTCCTACATTTGATACACAAATGTCCGTGACAGTCCCCTAGGCACCAGCTAAGTATTACACCCGAGTAGAATGCAAGCAACAGACATATCTTCATCGTTGCACATTTCTATAGCCCTAGATAAAGATCTGCTTACCATCACATTGGAATCAGATGAGGCACAGAAGGCATCGTTAGAGGAGGCACATGTACACGAGGCACTGTGGGGGAGGCACGTGTACATGAGGCATCCTTGGGGGAGCCACATGTTGACGACGCACTAGCAATAGCAGTAGTGGTAGTGGAAGCATGTGTTGAGGAGGCGCCAGCGGGGACACCACATTTGGAGGAAGCACTAGCAGCATTAGCGGACATAACTGGTGATGTGCCATTACCCCCGGTCCGACCACGTTGTATACGAAAGAGGCCTCACTGTGACACGGAGTGATCTATTATATTTTTTTTTCCTTTCAAACTCTTACTACATTTTTCATTTGGTATGTGTAATTGAAAACATGTTTCACATGGGTTTACATGTAAACAAAAACATGAATCTTTCGTACTCTTACTACATTTTTTAGCTTCCTTTGGAATTTATTTTTATTAAGTTTTAATTTATTTTAGAAGTTAACAAATATTAAACTTAAACTTCATTCCAAAAGTCATTCTACCATTGCTAAGGTATGTTCTCTTTATCACTTATATCTATATTAGTAAAAGCTGTGGGTTAATGGGCCTTTCAGTTGACATAGTCATGTAGTTTTAGTATTTTTCCTTTGTAACATCCAGTAACCCACTTATTCACACATATGTTTGGCTTATCATTGGGAATTTGATTGAAAAGGTATAACATTCCCCTTGTACCTAAAATAGGGTATTAGTATCATCTATGTTATTTGTGGAATTAGCATTCGAACATCATTTCGTTTATACTATTGTCATCCAAGATAACTCTCTCTCTAATGGATCTTCTCGTACTTTGTACAATTGTTAGAGGGGGCAAAGAGCTAGACCTATTCCCATTTTGCAATTTCATAGATAGTCTGGAATTATCACAGTACCGTTGGTCCTTTTTACATTTCTTCGATGCTTTTATTTAAAAATTTATGTTACTTATATATATATTTGATCACTATCAGTGTTAATATTTTTTTTATCTTTGGGGTTGATATTAAGGTTCAATTCTTTTAATTGTCTGTTCATGTGTCTTCTCGTGTTAGAGAAATGGAATATGATGGCATTATTCTTGAATCTTGGTCGAGTTGGGCAGCTTATGTAGTTACGCATGACTAGGACATGCGTACTATGGTATTTGAAAAACTTGTTCATGGTTTTGTTCTTTTTTTTTTTTCTTTTTTTAATTTGGGTTATGTACATTTGATTTAACTTACCGAGCTCATTGTTTTTTGATAATCTTAATTTAGCTATGGTGACTATGTTTACTGCAATGGTGTGTTTCAATTGTAGTATCATTCTTTTAACATTCTTTTATATTCTTGTTATTTACTTTCGATGTCCCCACTTATGGGTTTTTTTGCTTGGTCTAGTGGTTCAGTGGTATTAGTTTCTGAGAATTTTCTGTGTTTATATTATATACGGTTGATTACTACGTCACAATTTAGAAATTGAAGCTTGCCATTGTTATATAGTTTGCATGGCAATCATTTAATTTTCTCCTTGCAGGTGTAGGTGGCAAAGCCATTACTGGAATCTTTGTTAGAAAAGTAGTGTGTACTGGAAAGATATTTATCTTATATTTTATGGTATGCTTTTATACCAAATCTTCAATCTTAGATTGTACTTGGTTGCAGCTGGTGAATAATGAAGTTGATGGAGGCTATGCTAAGGTAACTATCAATGCTTATGAGGTTGCTGTTGCAGCCAACCATCATGGACTGGCACATGCTTTGTTAAATGTGGATCTGGTATGAAGCACACTCTTCATGGGGTGCCAAGACAGTGTAATAAATTATGGCTACTGTAGTACTGATTTTAATGTTTGGAAAAATCTTCAAAGTGTTCCCTTATTCCAAAGGCAATTGAATTGGTGTTTCACATTTGATCTTTTCTTTTGTCAATCTAGTATGCATTTCATGCTGCAGGTTTAGTCTCATACGTTTGAATTATAATGGTCAAATTTCTATATTTTCGATTAAGTAACAATTCAGCCATTCCTTTAATTAATCATTACATACAATTGTTAGACTGAAGATAAAAAGATAATTTCTTTTACAGTTTACCCTTATAAATAATTTATTAAAATAATTTATTCATCATAAAAAGGTCAATAATAATTCCTTATTAAAATAATTTATTTTATTAAAATATTTTATTAAATAAAAGTTATTTCTCATAAATAATAATTTACTAAATTATGTATTGTATTAATATAATTTATTAAAATTAATAATTTACTTAAATAAATTAAAATTATTTATTTTACTAAATTATTTTATCAAAGTAAAAATAATTTTTGACAAATAATAATTCATTATTATTGAAGTTTAATCTATGATAAAATTATTTTTTATAGTTATATTTTATTTAAAGTTATATTTAATAATATGTGAGTTTGGAATTGTATAAATTTATAAAATTTAGTGTCTCGTACTTTATGCAACGAACAAAAAAAATTTAAATTTTACAGTCTCCTAATTCATATTTGTAGAGATTTGTATTTTTTTAAAATCCAAACAATGCAAATATATATTTTATTAAAATTAATTGTTATTATTAAAATAACAATTATTATGCTGATTTATTTTATTATAATATTTTACTAAAAATATTAACTTTTATCCCTTAATTAATTTACTCTCATTCCAAATACAATTAACTTTTTATCTATTTAATATTTTAACATTCTAATCATAATATAATTATTACCTGGTAATATTTACTCTATCAATCTATCAATATCATAATTTTATTATCCCATTAATTGTTACTACAGTAATAACTACCCCAATAATCTTTTACCCCAAAATTTTTTACCTCATAAATAATATAATTTGAAATATATTTTATTAAATTATATAACATATTATAATTTGAAATATATTTTATTAAATTATTTTAGTAAATAATATAATTAAATATATTTAACATATTTTCTTTTCATTTATTTTTAATAAATAATATGATAAGCTTAATAATATAATTAATACTTTATTTAGTTTAATTAATATTAAATATATTTTATTAAATTCAAATAAATTTTTAAAAAGTAATAAAATTAAATATTTTATTAAAGGGTGATTTGATGGTAAAGTATATTTTATTAAATTATTTTTAATAAATAATATAATTAAATTATATTTAATATATTTTCTTTTTATTGAATTAAATTATTTTTAATCAACAATATAGTTAAATTAATACTTAATTTTGTTTAACTAATATGAAATATATTTTATTAAATTTAAATAGTTTTTTTAAAAGTAATAAAATTAAAATATTTTATTAAAAATTTAATTTATGTAAATAAAATTATATTTCTACATGTAGTTTCAGTTTTTATTTCAGAAAATAAATGATAATAAAAAACAAACTAGAAAATAAAGAGTTAAATAAAATAAAAAAATAGCAACGTTACCAAATAGTCTTAGAATCACTATTTTTTACATTTTTTTTATCTCTACGATTATATATATATATATATATATAACTTTGGTTATATATTTAACTCGAGAGAACATATTTATTTGTGACTTTTTTAATTATATATATTCTATTAATTATAACAACTATTAGTGAAACTATTAAATCACCATTTTACAAAATATTTAATTTTATTAATTTTTAAAAAATTAATTGAATTTAATAAAATACATTTCATATTAATTAAACTAAATAAAATATTACTTTAATTATATTATTAATATAATCATATTATTTATGAAAAATAATTTAATTCAATAAAAAGAAAATATATTAAATATAATTTAATTTTATTATTTATTAAAAATAATTTAATAAGATATATTTTAAATTAGAATATGTAAGATAATTTAATATAATATACTTCAAATTATATTATTTATTAAAAATAATTTAATAAAATATTTTTTTAACATATATACCAAAAGTGTAAAAAATTTGACTGATACAATTGAAATGTAAGGGACAAAGTGACACTAAAAGTAAATTATAGAGGGAATTATCTTTTTAACTTCAATTTAACAGTTGTGTGCAACGGTCAACTAATAGACAGACCGAACTACTGTTTAACCGAAAGCATATGAATTTGATTGTTACAATTGAAAACAATTGAAACGTATATAATTGAAGTAATACTAACAATAAATTGTAAGAGTAATTTTTATATTTTATCAAATTATATGCTGGTGAGGCAATCTGGTGGATCGATTCAAATTCATCAATTACTAAATCCAACAGATTTAAATTAGTTAAATCACTGATCAAGTCTCTCAGATCTGATCTAACATTATTAGAATAGTTTGGACTAAATCTAACCCACCGACAAACCTACTTAACGTGTGTTTAAAATGACAAAAAATAAAATAAAATGAGATAAATTATAGATTCATAATTTGTATAATGAGATAAAAATTAAAAAACTTTTAAAATTTTTAATATTTTTCATTATTTTTCAAAATTTTTTTACTACTTCAAATGAAGCTTTATTTGATTTTATGTAAATTAGGTATTTAAATAACTTTTTTTAAATTCCGGTAAAAAAAAAAAAAACTAGTGACTCTCCGATGTCGGGTAAAAGTTTGGAGGCTTGGAGCAGCAAGTGCGCATGACCATATTGGCGTATTAAAAGAACTGTACCGGCCGGGTGTTTGCTTAGCGTTGAATTAGAAAATAAAACAAAATAATTGATTTCTGGGGGAGGCAAGGCTGTTTGACCAATCAAAAAATATCAAAATTTATCAAATTTTAATTATTTTTTATACTTTTTTTCAATAAAATTTTAACACCAATCAACTTTATAACACATCTTTGTACTTTTACTGTACTTTTTCCTCAACTTTTTTCCAACCAAACAACTCCCATATCTAGGCAAAACCTTATAACATGCCATAGATGAATAATTCATAAATTTCAACCCACTTCAAGACTGATTTTTTTTTTACATTATTTTTTATTTGTATTTTTGGATTAAGCTGCAACATATTTCAGTAGAAACATTGACACAACAATGGAAATGTTAAAGAAAGTAATGGAAATCAAAATTTAAAACACATGACATGGATCTGCAAGGCATGGAACAGCTAGCATTTGCATCAAATCTACACAAACCAAACATGGTCAGGAGAACCCAATTAACTTACCTACCTTTTATTTCCTTGAAAACCATTTGAAAGTAAAAGGATTAATTAGACAATAACCCAGAGAGAGTTCAAGACAGGATCCGCTTGAGATATATATATATAATGGTATTTCATCAAGTGAATTTGGAGAAGCACAAAAAAGAAAGTACAGTGGAATGTTTCATATGAATTTAGTTTGGTGCTCTTTTGGACTTCTCAGTCTTTCTTGGCTTCCTTCGCCTCCTCTTTGGGTGCTACTGCTTTCT
Source organism: Vitellaria paradoxa (assembly GCA_019916065.1). NCBI lineage: Eukaryota > Viridiplantae > Streptophyta > Magnoliopsida > Ericales > Sapotaceae > Vitellaria > Vitellaria paradoxa. Next base: position 26,753,141 of record CM034239.1, read on the forward strand.
CCTTTGCTTTGCGCTTCCGCTGGGGTTTCATGAAGCAGAAGCAGGAGCAACAGGGGCACTGGAACAAGAATTTCATCTCTCTCTCTCTCTCTCTCTCTCTCCCCCCCCCCCTCTCAGCTTGATCCAAAAATGTATTTTCACATAACCCACCCCAATATATCATATGCTGCCATAGAAAAAGTTGAGCTATCTTCCAAAATTGTGCCCATTGAAAACTTACTTTTGTAAAGATGCAAAGGTATTAAAATATTGATTTAAATTTTAAAATTTTGTGATTTTAAGGCGTTAGAATGAAAAAATTTATTCAATTTTATGTAAAGTTTTAAATAAGCGTAAAATACGTAAAATCTACATTTTAGGATGTAAAATTAATAAAATTTCAATTTTATAGGTGATTTTAAATATTTTAAAATTTAAATAATTTTTATATAATTTTATCAAATAAAATAAATGTTTATAATTTTTTTTCAAGTAATATGCTACAGTTGTTTCATTTGCTACCTTCTTTTAGCTTGTTTTCTTTTTTTTTTTTTTTATAACGTTATTATTTAATACACTACACTAGATAAGGATCATACGAGTTGTTGCACCAAATTGATTACCATAAATTAAATGTAGTAGTTAGTATAAAAATCAAGAGATTATGATAAAATATTACAAATATATTTTAACTCAAATAAAAAATTAAAATAAAATATAATCAGTATTTTAATGTTAATTATATAGATCATACCAAGTATTTTAATAATCTCAATTGTGTAGTTGGGTAAAAGGAGTAAAAAACTAGATATATAATTTTTTGTAAATTTTGTTGAGAATTCAATTTGTTAATATAAGTAAATTTTGTGTATGGCATTTTTTCTTGATATATGTCTTTTTTTTTCTTCTCTTACTAATAAAATTATTAACTTATCAAAAAAATGAAAACTTCAAATAAAAAATTATATTATAATAGACTATATTTTTATTTTATAGGCATTTGATTAAATCTTATGATTTTATAATTCAATTTTATGATTCGATCTTTAGATTTTTCATTAATTTTAAGTAAAATCTCGATTTTAACGATATTTAGTTGGACGATATAAAAATATATTTCAAAGTAGAGTTAGAATAATAAACGACGGTGTTATGATAGAATAATGATCTATTTCGTTTTAATTATTTTTTTACATATTTTTATAATGGTATAACATTTCAAAAAGAAGTTGTTAATAAAATGAAAGGTTGAACCCATATTGAGCATAAAATGATTGATTGAACCCATATTACGATGCCACATTAACATGTATTTTAAACATAATATAATTTTTAAATAATTTAAAATTTATTAAAAAACTTATGTATTCGGATATTCATAAAAGACATAAAATTAAATTCTCAAAATGCACATACTAAAAAAATCTCGGTTCAGAGTGGCTGAATATGAGATTTGCAAAAATAAAGATAGAAGAAATTAATTTGAAATGACAATGCAAACTCAAATATCCTTGGGTGTTGGAAAATGAGACTTAAAAAATAAATAAGTAAAATTTTTAATTTTACATAAATATTGATATCAAAGGTCTATTTGGAGACTCAAAAACTAGTAAAAAAGTACCAAATAAAAAAGTACCAAATAAAAAAGTACTAAAAGTTATATTTTGTAACTTTTGGCACGTTTGGTAAAATTATAATTTTTTTCACTTTTTTGTTTTGCTACAGTAAAAAATAAAATAAAAAGTTTTATCAAAATTATCACTTTTTTGCTCTGCTACAGTAAAAAATTTACCAAATGTACAAAAAGTTACCACTTTTTTACTTTACTACAGTAAAAAGTTTATCAAACACTTAAAAATTATAAAAAAATACTAAAAATTACACTTTATTCCACCAACACACAAAAAATTACCAAAAAATTTTATTTTTTTACTGATTTTTAAGCGTCCAAACGGGCTCCAAGTTACAATAAGAAAATATGATTCCACATTGTGAATTCAAACTATAACTTCACAAAAATTTATATTCTTATATTAAAATTTGAGGGAATCGTGTGTGGGGTTGATCGTCTATTTGATTTTTATTTTTGTTTTTTGTTTTTTTTTACTTTTTATTTCAAGAATGATATGTGTCATTTTTTTTAAATAAATCTATAGTGAATCATTCTATTATTGTTTGAGTATTTGAAATGTCTTTTTCTTTTTTTTTTTTAAGTCTTTGAATATTAAATGTTATTTTATATTAAAAATCTCAAGAATTGTAACAATCCTATGCATATGTTACTTTTTATTTTTTATTCTATTTGATAAATTGACACGTCGCATACTTTTCTTAACTTTTTTTGTAAGTCTATAATTGATTATTTTACAATTAATAAAAGTAGCTGAATTTTTTTAATGCCTAAACATTTAATGATATTTTTACATTAAAATTTTTAAATATTATTAACATTTTAACTCGTCTTGTTCTTTTTTTTGTGGGGCTAAGTTTATAATTGATAGCTTTGTTATTGTCAAGATATTTAGAATCTTTATTATTTGAACACTATTTTGATTGGGCAAAATCAACTGAAACTCACTAATTTTTTTATACTTTCTTCTAATCAAAATTTATTACATATTATTTTTACATCATATTTTATTTTTATTATACTTTTTAGCTAAATTTTTACTAATCAAACACCTCCTAAATATTACATTATATGCATAGTCATTTCTCATATATCATGAAATTGAATATATTATAGAACTTTGCAGCACAAGCATTGGCGAGTTTTACTTAGGTTTAAGTGCGACTTTAGTTCAGTTGGTGAGCTATCTCGTTGCCCATTTATTCGCCCGAGTTTGACCCCAGGCTCCTCCAATAATCCCGCTTATCGATAAAAAAAAAAAAAAAGAGTTTTACTTAGGTTTTGTCTAGAAACCACAACTTTGGACTACTATTTTTTTCACTTTTTTGGAAATAATTAAATTTATACTCTTATATTTTAATTTTTTTAAATTATTAAGGATAAAAGTGTTAAATTAAAAAAAAATTAAAATCTAGCCATGAAAAGGTTCTAATTTTTTTATCTTCTCAAGTATTAAAAAAATTAATTTTTTAATAACTAATTAATAATCAACTACTAAAAAATTAATTTTTGTTTTCTAAAAAACCTTAAGATTGGATCCGCACCCTCTTTAAAAATAAGTTTTTAATAACCACTTCTAAAATAAAAAGTAAATAATAATTAAACTCGCGTTGCCTCTAATTCCTACCCTATTTTAGGATATTGGTGCGTGTAGTACACCAAATTTTAGTAAAAATCTCTAAAAATCTCGATATACTTTTACACATTCCTGTCTTCTCAAAATTTAAAAAAAAAAAAGTCAATACCTTTCAAAAAAAAGTTGAAAATTAGAATTCGATTAATTAAATAACAAAAATTTTTTCATCATTCTCACCATGAACCCTTAAGCTACCGAATAGCATCTACTTTGACTATTTTTTGTAGGTTCGTAAAAATCGTTTTGACAGATTGTAGAAACCATTCTAATGGATTCGCGCGGTCAACTTTTGTCCAAATGATTTTTACAATTCGTTTAGACGGATTATAGTGTAAAGAAGTCATTACTGTGCAAAATTTTGAATTCGTCTAATCCGTTAGAACGAAAATCTTACTCTTCATCTCTAAAAAATATGATTTGAGATGTGTATACTAAATATAAAAAATTTTTTCAAATTATATTTTATCTTTTTTTTTTTTTTTTCATTTTTTACCATTCTCAACTTACCTCAAATTGTTTATTTTAATAATATAATCAAAACTAAGCCACTAGGCCTTTGGCTTAGGATTCCATTTCAATCGCTTTCACTTTATAAGAAGATGCTGCTCGCTTATCGATCGCGCAAATGGGTGGGGCAGGATTGGAGCAGAACGTGATCGGCAACCAACCAATAATGGCTCTCTGAACGACCACAGGGATGGGACGGGACGGGACATGCCCTCCTTTTCTCGCCGTTCATGTTGAAAAGGAATGCTGGTTTTGATTTCTGTGCCCCCCACTTACTCAGCCACTCTTCGCTAGCTGGCGATCAATAATTAAATGATTTTAGCTGTCAGAGGTTGTCTACAAGTAGAGTGTTATCGTCACGTACTGGAAATTGGAAAGAGCGGGAGACGTGACATCAAAGTTGTCAATCAGCCGTTTAATATAATTTTTTAAGTTTTACAATAAAAATAAATATAAAAATTATTTTTATTTTTATTATAAATCGTTTGGCTAATTAAATAGCCCACAAATCTAATATCAGATTTTTTAGAGTCATAAAAAAAAATAAAATAAAATAATTTATAAATTAACAATTTATATAATAAAATAAAAAATAAATTATTTTTAAAATTTTTTTAATAAAAATCAATACATCAAACAAAAATGTACTTATCATATAACTAACATCACATATAATATCAGTCTCTCGATCCAAATGTTTGCAAGTGTCTCAAGAAAAATTTAGCTGACATGCATCCAAGTCATTCTCTATCGAAATTAGATATTTTTCTCAGCACTTTAAGTTATCTTTAAGTGTGCTTATCTGTTGTTAAGTGCTCAGAGCGAGTTAATATCAATTTGATGCTATTATTCGTCCATCTTATGGTATCTAAATTATCAAAAAAAAAATCGTATAGTATCTAATTTAACTAATTATATATTTTTTTTGAGCCAAAAGTTTATTTTTCTCTTCTAGATCGGGTGGTGAATGGGTATTAAATTGTGATTAATTTATGCAAATTTATAGTAACTTATGGTCACAAACATAATCACATTTTTAATTGCTAGAAAAAATTAACACAAAAAAAAAGGAAAAAAACAAGGAAAAAGAATCAATCCTCACCTCAACCGGTTAAAGTAGAGCCAAACAAAAAATTCACTTTCAGTGCACTGGACTTCTCCATCGTTCTAATTGAAGGGAATGTTATGACTCCATTTCATAATACCTAAAAACCAATGGCTGTGTGGGAAAGAAAGCGGGGGCGGGGCAAAGAGGCTGTTAATGTTATTCTCATCATCAACTGTGCTGCCAAAGATTGCCTATTGCAAGAGACCCCACTCAACAGAAACTGCAACATTTCCAAAATGGAAGCACCAGGGAGAAACAAAAGACAACACAAAATGAAAAAGCTATTTTTGTATGCCAAAAAGAAATGACTCCAAATTGGATATTCACCTCCACAAGTCACAAATTAATTTATTTTACAGGGTATTTATTTCTTTTATTGTGAAATTGAGTAGGTCCCTCCCATCTATATACAGGCATATCCTCTCCTGTTGAGGAATATTGAATTCCCCCCCCCCCCGGGGGCCCAACCTCCTAATAATGATTTTATAATGTCATTAACAATTTCAAAGTCGAGAAGATGGCTTATTTTCCTTAACTTCTTTACTATAGTTGTACACACCAATGCCTCTTTTTCTTCCAAAGCGACCGGCGTCAACGTACTGCACGAGAAGAGGGCAAGGTGCATATCTACTGTCCCCAAGGCCTGCGTGAAGAATTTTCATTATGGACAAGCACACATCCAATCCAATGAAATCTGCAAGTTGTAGAGGACCCATTGGATGGTTTGTTCCCAGCTTCATTCCTGTATCAATGTCTTCCTTGGTTGCCACCCCCGTGTAGAGTGCATAAAATGCTTCATTTATCATTGGCATCAATATTCGATTAACAATGAACCCGGGATAATCCCGGGAACAAATTACTGTTTTGCCAAGCCTGAAAGATCCAGTCAACGCCAGTGAGCAAAAGATAACACATTCCTACAAACCAACAGGACACAAAATAAAAAAAGCAATAACACAGAGACGAACAGCAAAAGAAAAGCCAAGATAGTGCCACAGGGTAGAGATAGCAGTGAGAAATCTAAGAAAGAGAGAAGGCTTGGAAATTTTTTTTTTTTTTTGGGGGGGGGGGGGGTTCCACTGTATTACTTTAATTAAGAAATTAATTTAGAATCAAGTTATAGCATCTTCACCTCTCTGCCAAGGCTTTTGTTGTATCAAATGTAAAGTCAGATGTGTCTGCACCTCTAACAATCTCAACCAATTTCATTACAGGAGGAGGATTCATAAAATGCATGCCAATCACCTACAAGTGATAAAAGATGATCTCACATTTGAATGGAAAGGTATAGAAGAATAAATGATTTTTTTTTTTTTTTTGGGTAAGTATAGAAGAATAAATGATGAATTTGACTTACATTACAGTCGGTACCAAATTTCTGCAATATAAGTTTACAAAGATTAAAATTATGTGAAAGCTGGGTGAGATGCAACGTAGATTACCAGTCACGGACAACGCAAATTATCACATTAGACTGACTCAAGTGTGTATACACATCTGTGTGGATGCAGGTGATGATCAGACAAAAGTGGATAGCAGTGCCTTTGTACAGGGACTGGTTCTTAGTGGTCAAACAAGGTTCAGCTTGAAGCTTTAAAGGAATTTAGGAATTAGATAAGCATAAGTGATACCTAAACACAGGCTTGTATTCTTCATGGTTAAATGTGAGAAGAATGCGGGTGATTGGAGTGGCCTAGAAGGTTCCAATTGTCTAAGAATAATATTGGCTATCATCAATGGTGAAACTTCGCTAGAGGCAAACGAAGTGAGAGTTGGGCAGCCCGAAGAAAGAAAGGCTGACTTGATAGATAAAGTGATTGAAGATCCCCCACTTAAATAAGGTGGGTCGGGTTATTTATAGTCCTTAGGCCTTAGCGGGAAGCAAACTTGTGATTATGGGCATGGGGTTGAGTGTATAAGAGATGCCCACTGGAAGGGCTAACGTTGGTAACACAACTAATGTCAGTCCAAGGTATAAGGATTTGGGCCGATAGTGACGTATCCTTGGATATCAATCCGAGGTCTTGAGACATCTAAGGTATCGGGATCTAAGGTCCAATAGACGGTGCCATCTCGCAATGATGGTTGAGGAAATTAAATATAAGTTTAAAGGTATTAAATAAACAGGAATCTCATGCTATGGCCAATTGAGGGGGAATCTCAACAAGTCACCTAACTCCAACCACCTCTTCGCTTGTCCCCAATGGTCTAGCAAGAAATAATGCGTCTATGGGGCTCCCGGGAGGGGACTTCACAGCTAACTAATCATTGGGTCTTACTCCTACCCAAAGGAGTTGATTCTTGCTAAGTGTTACAAGGAAGGTTCTTGCAAGGGTCAACGTGAGCCCCCAAATTGGAATGCCCCTGTAGGGTGTTCTGCAGGAAGAGTGCCATGGGGGAAGGACCCGCCTACACACAGTGGGAGTGTTACCGCTATGGCAATGGACGTCACAATAGCGATGCCATCTGCACGGGTGATGTGGCACAAATTACCTACAAGGAAATCTAGATCCTCAACTCCATAACTAATGAAGCTACTTAAAAATCTAATCTAAGCAAGCAATAAATGTGAAAAACTAAATGCTAAAATAAATGAACATAATATTGAAAAGACTTGGGTCGAAGGAATTGGAATTGGCAAGGACTCGATATGAATGTTGGAAGAGCATACCCTTGTTTTGAGGTGTCTAGGCCATTCTATACATGATTGGTATGAATGCCCACCCCTCAACTATATTGCAAAAGTTCTGGAATAGCATAGTGCACCATATTCTTCAAAATTGAGGGGCAGTAAAATAGTGGGTAGTTATTATTATTTTTATTTTTTTATTTTTTTGGTAATTAATAGTGGGTAGTTATGCTCCATAAATGTCATGATAGGCTGCTAGGCTGATATTTATAAATCCTCAAACTGATAACTGTAATTGTCTCTTTCATATAGGATAATAAATGTGCTTCATTGAAAGAAAGGAATCATGTATCCAAGCTGATTGTGGATGGCAGAAGGTTGGAGCAGGGTCATCATAACAAGGAAAACATTATGGAGTCCTACAAAGAGTTGTTTACAGAAAAGGTAAAGTGAAGACCCCAAGTGGACAACATAGCTTTGTCTTCCATACCGGGGCAGGTTAGTGAACATTTAGAATGAGATTTTAGAGGAGGTAACGAAATGAGATTTTACAGAAGAGTAAGGCTACGAAGGCGTTAAAATCACTTAAAATAAAGCTCTTGGTTTGGATGAATTAACTATTTTTAAGCAGTGTTGGGACATAATTAAAGAAGATGTCATTAAGGTTCTTAGGAAATCTCTAACAGAATGGGCCCTTTGTTAAGAGTATTAATGCAACGTTTATTGTGTTGATATCTAAGAAAAACAGGGCATAAAATATTAATGACTTTAGACCAATTACTTCGGTGGGAGGCATTTATAAATTGATTGCAAACGTTTTGGCCAACTGTTTAAAGAGTGATGCCATCAGTTGTTTCCAAGAATCAAAATGTGTTTTATCACAGGGAGGCACATACTTGATATGGTATAGCCAATGAAATATTAAGACTGTAGGCATATCAAAACATGAACTAGAGGAGCGCAAATTTCCCCTTTCCCATGTATTATATTTATACTATTGAATTGCAACCATGGTTGTCAATACAAAAAGGAAATAATCAATTACAATCACACATAATTAACAATCACAATGATACGCTCCAACATGCCTCCTCAAGTTAGAGCATACAAGTAAAAAATGCCCAACTTGTAAGATAGATTCTGAAAGGAAGGACGATATAACGGCTTAGTAAGAAGATCAACCAATTGAGACAAATATTAAACGAAAGGAGAACTCAGTTGTTTGCGAATCAACAAATTACAGATTAGCCTCGAAAGCCCCCCCCCCCCAAGGGAAGCACTAAATACGTTGAGGGAAGGGTGTTGATTTTGCAACCTAACACAAATGCAAGCTCATCCATATTTTCCACCTTGCTAATTGAAATAATTTAACTTACCAAAGTTGATTTTTAATCGTTTATCTAAAAAAATAAAAAGTTGATTTTTAATCCAGAAACAGCCTTAAGTTGACCTATATGCATCACATCCGCTTCATAAGAGATCACTGATTTCAGCAAATAATAAATGTGACAATTCATTAGTGCCCCAAAAAGCACTCCCGACAAGGAAGCCATTTAGTAATTCACCTTCCATTGCTTTTCCTACCATCTTACTAAATACTGCTATGACCAAAACATAAGTATGGAGATAAAGGATTATGGAAGGGAGGGATTTTAACTCTCTCAAAGTGTCTTATTTGTATTTGCTTACAATTTCGTAGTATTTTCCGCAATGGATGCAATTGGACACTTAAGATGTGTCTTGTTGTGTTTGGGCTGAATTTTAACTTAGGCAGGTTATAGAATATTACAATTGGAGAAGCCAAAAATACGGAGAAGCTAGCTACCATTATGGAGAGTAAATTTTGTTCTCTACCTTCTATTTGGAACTACCTTTAGGGCTCTTTCAAGGCGAATGTATGGAGAAGAGTGTTGGAGAGGTTCCAGAAGAGGCTTGAGGGATGGAAGACTAAGTTTTCTTCTAAAGAAGCAAGTGTAACTTTGATCAAGAGCATGCTTTCTAAATTGCCTACATATTTTATGACATTGTGGGATGGAAGACTAAGTTTTCTTCTAAAGAAGCAAGTGTAACTGTGATCAAGAGCATGCTTTCTAAATTGCCTACATATTTAATGACCTTGTGGGATGGAAGACTAAATTTTCTTCTAAAGAAGCAAGTGTAACTTTGATCAAGAGCATGCTTTCTAAATTGCCTACATATTTTATGACCTTGTGGGATGGAAGACTAAGTTTTCTTCTAAAGAAGCAAGTGTAACTTTGATCAAGAGCATGCTTTCTAAATTGCCTACATATTTTATGACCTTGTGGGATGGAAGACTAAGTTTTCTTCTAAAGAAGCAAGTGTAACTTTGATCAAGAGCATGCTTTCTAAATTGCCTACATATTTAATGACCTTGTGGGATGGAAGACTTAGTTTTCTTCTAAAGAAGCAAGTGTAACTTTGATCAAGAGCATGCTTTCGAAATTGCCCACATATTTTACGACCTTGTTTGTGTGCTGATGTCAATAGTTACTGTTAGGGTACTCATAATATTTTTTTATTTGTAGGATATTCTTATTTCTTTTTTCATATTGGACAGTTGTGCCTTCCTATTTCATACTCTGTCTTTGGCTACAAATACAACACAAGAGGGGGGAATGCACTCTTCAAGTCTTTTCTTTTTCTCAACTTGGTATCAGAGTGTGATTCAAAAAACAAGACTAGCATCACTGCCATACATCGACATCAGCACCTGCAGCCACCAGCGTCTATCATCGACCATCCCACCACCTTTTCCGGCAACAATCAATCACCATCATACACGACTGATCGCCGTTGAAAATCACAGGCGCACCCAGACACTGGTCAAAGCTGCTGCTCCAGCAGCCATGCACGATTCTTTTTTGGTGCATGCATCCCTGGTGACCTTTTGGGGACATCCAATGTGACTTGCCTACCAATGACCTCTCCTCCAGTGCCCTCAATTGGTTGATTAGTCCAGATTTGTGACATGTTTGAGTGATGAGCGATTGTGGTCTTCTCTGCTTAAGTTTCATCTTCACTAATCCTGTCTAGATTTGACATGAGGTATCCACTGCTTAATACTACACAAGAATCAGGGAAATCCAACAGCATTAGGAAATACCCAATCAGCCCAAATGAAGGAAAATAATGTCTTTACTGATCGGCTAAATCAAGGGGAGTAAAACATGTGATGAGAACCTCACAAAAACCAATAAGCAAATACTGAATAAAATCTTACATTTAACTACCTTACTAATGTGAGTTCAACAGTTTAAAGTTTCTAGTCGCATCCAGACAAAACATAAAATTGGAGGAGAAGTAAAAGATGGATTTTGTAGAAAACTTAATTTGAAACACTTACAGTATGCAACTTTTCTAATATGCAGGCTATGGTTATGGTTAACTATTTTAATTATGTCAAGACAACGAATTAAGAAACTAAACAACTACCATATCTTAAATAGATATCAATGCTGAGTTTCTGGAGAAAACCTTCTTTGGCCTGTTTGTTGCAGATGCTAACCGACAAATGGAGATAGAACTTGTATTAGATGCTAATATGGTTGAAACTTTAGCAATCCCATCTAGTTCAGAAAATAACTTTTTCTTCACATCCTCAGATTCCACAATAGCTTCAATAATGACATCAGCAGGATGAAGATCTTCCAAGTTTGTGGTACACTGTAGGCGTATAAGAGCATCACTGCCTGCAGCCTGTTAAGAGACGAATGCAAAATTGTCAAGGTGCAAACAAGTGAACATTGAACACTTGAGTGTGTTTGGATTAGAAAATATAAGAAAATAAAAAAATTCATCAATATATTAGTTCTGTAATTAATTATTTTTTAATTTATCAAATCCTATGCTATTTCCTTTCGTTTTCCATTACACAGCAGACAAGAAAAGTAAATTTTAATCCCCTTCACTTTCCTTGTTCCGTTCATTAATCATCGATACAAACACAGCAAGGAACAGAGGATTTACTTGATCAAATACAACACTGGCAGCTACTTTCAAAAGGGAAGATGAGCCAATTTCCCCCTAGACGTGAACAAACAAGTCATCACTGAATTCTCTTGATTAACACCACTTTATTGGTGTAAATGTGCTCACTCAAGTGAATCCTTTAATTAATGAAAACCATGTAACCAATCCATCAACTATCAACTATCAACTCAAACAAATAAGCCAGTAACTAGGAAAAAAAATAGTAGAGAAAATAAATGAAGCGTCAAGTAAAGCAAACGCAGAATAAGACCAATTTATGAGGACAACCACCATTTTTTTGTAATGTCACATAAGGGTATGTGGAGTTCTTATTAAAAAATCTCACTTGCCTGAAGATGCACTTGCAGATGCTGTTGAAGTTTTGGCTCCATTCCTGGTCAAACTATCTCCCTTTATATAATTTCATCTTTCAGAAAATTAAGGCCAAACTTTGATGCTCAGGTCCAAATTCATAGGGGTGATTCATATAGTCACTATGTTTGTTTCCAATTTTTTTTTTTTGGTAAGTTGTTTCCAATTTTTACTTGTTTCTTTAAAGCAAAAGCACAGTGGAAAGCCTTGGCTACAAGTTTTGATCGCTCAATTTCAAGATTCATTGTCATTAACTTCCCACCTGTCACAGTTTCCGAACAAACCAGAAGTTTCAACTGCAGTTTCTTCATACAAATTCAAAGAATCTCCACAATAACATTAAAAAAAAATGAATAAAAAAATTGAACAAGTCTCCCTGAATGGATGTACAAAGATATAAGTAACAACGTATTTCATCATATGTATATATATATATACCTAAAACTTGGTAGTTCCTAGAGGGTTCGATCATCATTCGCGAGAATTTTTATTCAGGTTTGGAAGCCGCTTTATCAAATATAGCAGGCTCTGTTTGGCCGCCCAAAAAATAAATAGTGAAGAGAAGGGAAAATTGTTGTGAGTCTTTATTTTATATTACCATGGACCAAACAGATCGTTAGCTGAGATAGAGGAGGACCTGAGAAAGTTGACCTTTGGAAACGAGGTTTTGGGTGAAGCTGGAGATATATTTCTGGGCTCTGGTCAGAGCGCTGGAGTCAGTGTCGTGAAGCCAAACGTCGATGCCGTTTGTGGCGGCGAGTAGGGCTATTCCGGAGCCCATTTGGCCGGCTCCCACTACCCCGACGGTCTTGATATTCGCCATCTTAGCTGTCCGAAACCAACCCTTTCTCCTGCCGAACACCACCACCACTCCTTTGCGTATCGTGCTTATCAACTTTTTTTTTTTTTTTATGTAATCGTCCTTATCAACTGAACTGGATAGGGTGACGGTGACGCACTGTTTCGTTAACTAAGTTTTTTTTTTTTTTTTGGTGACGTTTGTGTTTAATAATTTTACAAAAATTGACAATAAAAATATTTTTAGTAAATTTGTTTTTATTTTCGTACGTAAAAAAATAAAATTTTATTTAAAAATTTAAGCTCAAAATATAAATTAAAAATATATGTTTTTAAGTGGCATGGAAACTATAATTTTACTCAATAAATTTAGAGTCAAATTTATATAAAATAAGTGTTCATCGTATAGTAGAAATTCAAATTAAATTGAATTAATTGTTTTTGAGTTTTGGATCAAAAGGATTAAAAATCAAATTTTAATTTAAATTATTAAAAGAAAAGTTGCATTGAACTTTAAATACGCATAAATCAAGTCTAATCTAATGAGAGTATAATAAATATAGAATATTTGCAATAAAAATTTAATAAAAATAAATGATTTTATAAATATTTATACACTATATTAAGAAGTGCATGAATTCTAAGTATTAGACGTGAAAACAAAGTCTTATTAATAAATAATTAGAAAATATATAGTATCTTAATATATATCTGGAAAATTAAAATTTACAAATATTTACTATGCCAAATCAAACTTTGTCAATAATGAATTTAGGATTTTTCAAAATTTTCAAATAAAAAGTAGAAATCATTAAGACAAAATCATTCACATCGATAAAGCATTGAAAATCGATAAAAATTACATCAATTGAATTACTCAAACCATGAATTTATATTGTGCGACAATTAAAAATATCTCCACATGTGATCATTACGTCAATCAGAATAGCTGAAATTAAGCCTGCAGAACATGAAAAATCAGAGGAAGTGGCCAAAGAGGGTCCCTAATCAAAAACCCTCTGATGATAAAGTCAGCACAGGCTTGAGAAAATTGTAGTGAAAAAAGGCAAATGTACAGTTAATAATAGTGAGTATATCTGAATTTTGGTGGTAAGTATTGTACATATAATAAGATAGAATGAATAAATAAATGTAAAAATAATTAAAATGTCATGATTTTGTATATTATATATATATATATATATATATATATATATATATATAATAAAGTACATAACGGTTTTGTTTACTTTAAATGTGTTTCATTCAATATTTAATGTTGAGTGGAAAATATTAAAATCAGTTGTTATATATGTCTATCATTTGTAAAATAATAAACTAACTAAGTTAACTACGAGGTAATAAATTTAGTTTATTTATTACTATTTTGCATTTATAGTTAGGTTTCCACCAACTTAGTTTTATTTAGTGGTGGGGCCCAATTATGTAATTAATAGATTGCTAAACCAATACCAAGCACATTTATATACAGCGTACTTGTGCTCGGAAAGATGTCGCATGTCATTAATTGTTTTTGTACCTACATTATGCCTCTACTCTAGTCGAGGTAAGTCATTACCGGAGCAAAGTAAAAGGAATCAGAAGTTGCTTCTTACTTATCTATATAAAATCTTTTTGTATCTCTGAGTACCATTTTACTTTTGATGTGTCTTCTTCTAGCAGCTACCTTTTCGGCCCATTTAGAGCGTGTGGAAACACTTTTAACTTCCAACGCGTTATGTGCCAAACATTACATATAAACCCTAAAAAGTGACCTACCATCCGTCACATTTATATCATTTCAAATGACGGCATTAAATGAAAATTTGCTGCCAGTTGCTCCCTTTTAACTTTCCTATATACACCTACATGTATATATATTTTGTGTATTCGCCATTGCTATATTTTTCTACACTTCTTGATTCTTCTCAAGCCATTTTGCGATCTTTAAGTTTCCTCCTACAATTTCATCTTTAATTTGGAGTTTTCTTTCGGTAAGTATTCAGTGTTCCTTCATTTTTCACTTCATCTCTTTCTTTTTTATTTCATTTGGGGGAAGGACGGGTAGTTTAGCAGAGGAATTAAAATCTAGTGATGGAATTGCCGCTTTTAAGTAGCACTACAACATCCCTGACAACGTTAACATTAGACTTGCTTAAGAGGAGGAGAGAGAATTAGGTATGTTCCCTCTTATCACCATAAGAAAGATGGTCTTAGGTTCCTTGTTTCCTATTTTCTTCGTCAAGTTCTCCACAGGGTTAACTTTTCCCCTAGATGTGTCACCCACAATTTTTATAGAACAATCAATGGTGTAGACGAAATCAATCGTTCATATGGGTTTCACATATCTAAATGAGTTCTACTCTTTTGTTATAATATTCAAAAAGTTAGAAAAAACAAGAAGAAATAGTATTTGAAGTCTCGCTCTAATAAAGCTATGGTCCACATGCTCTCGAACAACATTAAAGGATTAGAGAATAATGTGCACGTTGTCACGGGACAATGGATGCATAGTCCCGATGAGGACCCTTTTCCCTTAATCATTGCAGTGTCACACGACCCAAGTTGAGTAGCCTTAGTGTTCTTTTTTTTTTTTCTTTTTGGGTCTATATTGTTCTTAATAATGGATTTCCTGTTAACTATTTGCTATTTTATTATATAGACAAACAAACAAGGAAGGTCTGGACAAAAAAAACACTTGCTGACCAAGCCCACTTGGAGATTGTATTCAAATTTTTGGGTGGACTAGACACTTTTTCGTTTGCTAGGTCAACTCCAATTCCCTTTAACTTTGAGTCAAGTTACCATTCCTTCGTTTCTCCTCCCCAAGGTTTTGCAATCAAGACGATCTCTGAAACTCTATGGCAGTGGATCCATGGACCACTGAGAGGGAGTTAGAATTCTACCACAACAACCATCCAACTTGAAGTCCACTTCCAAGTGTTGCTATCCCTATTGAACAACAAGGACTGATTGCTCAGCCTATTTTGGAAAGCATTTCCAATCATGGATCCTAGCATCTGGGAGCTTCTAGAAGCCAAGGAAGAAGAAGATGAGGTTAATTTAACCCCCATTGGCGTCCTTAAATAAGAAATGGCCCCAAAACGTGACATTAAGAAGGCTGCCGAGATAAATGCCAAGAAAAAAAAAAAGCAGAACTTGGTAAGAAAAAAACCAAGAAGGACTCTAAGGCTGAACTAGAGAAGAAGGCCAAGCAAAAAAGGTCGAGGAGGACTAAAAAGAGCTTGGGGGTTGTGATCAAGGAACTAAAACCTCTAATAAGACGCATCGAACAAAAGAAGAGGATCCAAAGGGCAAAAAGAAGCAGAAGGTTGAATAGTTAACCAAACTTATCCCCCTCGATGATCCTCCCACTTTCAGGGTGGCCCTAGCTCCTCAAAAGGCAGCAACAAACACCTCTCGACCATAATTTCCTTGGCATCCAAGCTCTCTACTCACTAAAGTAAAAAGATATAGGCTATTTCCTTTAGACACTGTGTTTCCATGGAATCCCATTCACGACGCTCTTCCTTTCATTCCCTTAGATCTTAATTCCAAGCTTGGAATTTCCTAACGGTTGTCTTTTCACCGTCTGAGATTCTGCTTTCCTCTATGTGATGGAATACACTAAAGGAGTTGCCCTCCCTCACGATCAGTAGAAGATAAAGAAGAGCCACCTCAAAGATCTCCACAATGCACTCATTAATAGCATCATCACAGTGAAATTTCCTAAAAAACTTCTCCTATTTCCTTCTGTTTCGTTATCTCTTCCTTTAATCTCCTTTTCTTTGTTGTTGCTGACTTCCTTGTATTCTTTGGAGGTCCTTTCCCACGACCAGATTATGCACAGGAAGACTGAGGATGACGAAGCTATGATTAGAGACCTCCAGAATAGGATATTTAAGCTTGAGAAGGATAGGAAGGAAATAGAGCGGCAAATTGAGGCTACTAAATCTAAAAAAGCCCCCGCTGAGTAGAGAGCTTAGGCTAGTGAGAGGAAAGTTCATGTAGTTGAAAAACTCTTAGCTTCCAAAAATGAAGATTTGTTAGAAAAATGGAGGTCGCTTGCAACATCAAGAGCCAAACTGTCCCAAGCAAAGACCGAACGGGAAGACAGCCGAAGAGCTCACCAAATCAAGATTAGAGCAAACCAATCTCAAAGAGGCGAATGTCAAACTGAGGATTGAACTCAAGGGTAAAAATAATGCCTTACAACAAAAGGATTTAGCACTCAAGTCCTCAGAAAAAAAAGGCTACCCAAGAGTTTAAGACTTAATATGATGATTTCATCCAATAGATAATGGATGCCTGGAATGAATATTTCTTAGATGGCTGGGGGCAGCAATGAGGAAAATGTTGGTGGATCCAAACATTGACACTTATCGAGAAGTGCCATGGCCAAATCTAGACCAGAAAATTCCCTTATTCAGCTTTGACCGACCTCCCCAGACTCCAACAGTTGAAACCTTAGGGGGTAAAGATCTTGAGGGGGTGAAATGGAGGTTACGAGCAGTACCAAAATTGATGAGACCCATACAGCCTCCACTTTCAATCCAATTGACCCTTCCAGGGATGCTCATGCTCTAAGCTCAATTGAAAAGATTGCTAAAGTGGCAAAGGCTATCGCTATTGAGACACATAAGGACACTTTGAGCAACGATGCCTAAGACTAAGACTTCTGTTCTTATTTTCCCATCTTTTTTTTTTAATCTTATCATCAATTGTAGCTGTGATGCTGTATTTTTTTAGACTTAATAGAAGTAAAGTTTGAAAACTCTTTTTTATTTTTGGTGGAGATTGTTGTCTTACTGCTTCTCCATTACTTTTGTTAGACTAAAATCAGTTACTTTCTCTTAATTCTAAGAGTAAAATGTAATGCTCAAGTAAAGATCTTACTAATAAGAAACATGAATACTCAAGCTGTGAGAATTTCAAGAATTAAACTATTTTTTTAAGTTTAACTCGAGCAAACTATACCTGGGGCAAGATAACTTGCAAATAACACAACTCATAAAGTAGTAAGTGAGCAACATGAATATAACATTCACATATATGAGATAAAGGTTGTAAACTGGCCAAGTACATAGACTTAAACCAATTTCATTAAGAATTAACTCACCTTAAACTAAAGTGAAATAACCTTTGGTGTGCTGCTGACCTCATTCAATGTGGTTGAGACCCTATCTGTACTCCTGAATTTGTCTTAAAATTACTAATTTTGTATAACTAGCCTCATGTAATACGCTGAAGATGTTGTTCATTCTTTCCAATTAGGTTTTAAAGCTAAAAATAACCCAACTCCAAAGGATAAAGCTAATCTGAAACTGAATCAAGTTCATACTTTTGAATCCCCACTTAAATGAGATAAACAAATTTGAGTCAATCACTAGGATTGATCAAATGGACTTGTCTTTCTCGAGTTAACTATTGGGATAAACCAACAAGATTATTCTTCTATGAGCCTACTAAAATGAACCAACAGAACTATTCTTTTTGAGTCCACTAGAGTGAACTAGCAAGACTATTTTCTTTTGAGTCCATTGGAATGAATCAGTGGGACTATTCTTTTCTGAGTCCACTAGAATAAACTAGTGGGACTATTCTCTTCTGAGTCCACTTTCGAGTCTACTAGCATGAACTAATGGGAATATTCTTTTTCGATTATCATAACTAGAAGAACCAGTTAAATGTTCATTTAATTTTGTGCATGTCTCTGAAATTACTCATTTACATTGCTCTTCTATCAACAAATGAAATTAAAATGAATTCTTACATATAAAACAATTTCAGGTGAGCTGCATTCTATGGTCTTTTCACAGATTTCCCTTCCAAGTCAACTAAGCAATAAGCTCCATTGTCGAGCACTTTGATAACTCAAAATGCACATTCCTAATTAGCGCTGAACTTGCCTTTTGTTGGGTCTCTTTTTACCACCTTGAACTCCCGAGTTCTAACATTCTTATTGAACTTCTTTTTCATCTGTTGTTAATAAGCTAAAACCTTATTACTGTTGATTCTCTAATTTCATCAAGCAAGTCTAAACTTATGCCTATAGCCTTATCATTTTCCCTCTCTCAAGGGCTACCGTTCGAATAGTTGATATGCCGATCTCTAATGAAATGACTGATTTTATCCTATAAGTAAGAGAGAATGGGAATTCACCAGTTCATCTCCTCAGGGTTTTTCTATACGCCCAGAGCACTGTCGATAGCTTCTCAACCCACTTGCCTTTAGCTACTTCCAAGTTCTTTTTAATACCACTGAGAATAACCTTGTTAGATGCTTCATCCTGCCCATTTCTCTAAGGGTAGGCAGATGATGAATAAATGTTCTTAATCTCATATTTTGAACAATGTTCCTTGAACGAAGAACTATCAAACTGTGTTCCATTATTGGAGATAAGTTTTTTGGGAATATCATATCTTATGATAATGTTCTTCTAGACAAACTGAATAGTATCATCATCCTTGATATGGGCTAAGGGCTCAGCTTCCACCCATTTGGTAAAATAGTCTATGCAGATCACCAACCACTCTTTATTCCTAGTGGTGGTAGGTAGAGGTCCCCTATATCAAGAACCCACTATACAAATGACCATGAACTAGTAAGAAGACTAAGTTCCCAAGCAGGCTAATGTGGAATAAGGTAAAGCTTCTAACATTTCTTGCATTTTCGCACATAAGTTTGAGCATCTCTTCCCATTTTTGGCCACCAATATCCCTGAGTAATTGCCCTATGTGCCAAAGATCTACTCCCATTATGTGCCCTACAAAACCCTTCATGTATTTCATAAAGAAAATCTTGAACATTATCAAGACGAATACAGAGAAGATAGGGACTTGTAAAATACCTTCTGTATAGCTTAAAATCAAGAGATAGCTAGAACCATGCTACTTTCATCTTGAGCTTTCTTACCTATACCTTGTTTTGGGGAAGAACTCCATCTTTCGATAGGAGATGATTGGATCCATCTAGGATGGACCTAAGATAATACAACCCACCTCTTTCCAATTTGGACACACTTGGCCTATCCAATAATTCAAGGAAAATAGTATAAGTCAACTTGGTCATCAGGGATACAGCTAAGATTGTCAAAGTATCAGCATATGTATTATGATCCTCTCCTAGCAGCTTAACCCCAATGACATTAAATCCCTCAAACTTTTTTCTTAAAAAATCCAAGTATTTAGCCATCCTCTCATTCCTTACTGCATACTCACCTTTCAATTGATTTGCCACCAACTGAGAATCTATTTTGACCATTATATTCCGAACAAACAGATGCCAAGTAATGTTAAGTCCAACCAAGAGAGTCTCATACTCAGTTTCATTATTGGTTGCTTCAAATCCCAATTTGATGTTATACTCTATTATCACGCCTTCAGGAGTCGTCAGCACCACACCAACTCTAGTTCTCTTTCTGGATGAAGACCAAACTACATCAATCTGCATTGTTGGCATGGTAACTTTTAGTTCTGAATTAATCTGTAAATGCCACACCTCTTGCACTTGCTCGAGAACTGGATGAGTAAACTTAGCCATGAAATCTACCAACACCTGGGCCTTGATTGCAGTTCTTGGCATGAACTTGATGTCAAACACCCCCAGAGACACTAACCAATTTGCCATCGTTCCAGTGATATTTGCCTTCTTCAAAAGTTAACCAATTGGTTGATCAGTAACCATCTGAATGATATGAGCATGAAAATAATGTTCTAGCTTCTTGGATGCTAACTCCCAATGCTTAAGTAAATTTTTTCAGGGGTAAGTATCTAGTCTCTGCCCTTATAAAGTCTTGCTTGCGTAATAGATGGGCTTTTGCCTCCTTTTTTTCTCCTTTTAAAGAACAACACTTATTACTTGATTTGAGACTACCAAATAGAGATGAAAAACGTCCCCTGGTTGGAGAGTTGATTAAATAGGAGCAGTTGTAAGATACTTTTCAATTTTTTCAGTGCACAATCAGTCTCCTTATCCCAAACCATCTTATTTGCCCCATTCGATAACTCAAAGAATGGTCGATACTTATCTGATACTCGGCTGATAAATCTGTTAAGTGCCACCACTATTGCTGTAAGCTTTTAAACTTTTTTCTTTATTCGAGGTGGAACTAATGCTTAAATGACTTTAATCTAGTGGGGATTAGCTTTAATTCTCCTTCTTATAAACAAATGGCCTAAAAATTTCCTAACTAACTCCAAAAGCACACTTGGTTGCATTAAGCTTCAAATCATACTTGTCAATCGTTGAGAAAACATACTACAGGTTATAAATATGGTTCTCAGGCTCCTTGCTTTTAATCCCCATGTCATCAATGTAAACCCCCATTGTTCTACCGAGATCTTCTTTAAACATTTTAGTAATTAACCTTTGATAAATAGCACCAGTATTCTTTAAACCAAATGACATGACCTTGTAGCAATAGATGCCCAATGGGGTGATAAATGAAGTCTTCTTCTCGTTAGGCTTGTGCATTGGTATTTGATGGTATCCTCTATAAGCATCCAAGAAGGACATCCGAGAATTGCTAGCGGTCGAATCAACAACTTAATCTATCTTGGGTAATGGGAAGGGATCTTAGGACATGCCTTGTTCAGATTAGTGAATCAACACGAGCGTGCCACTTCCCATTCTTTTTCTTTAGGACCACTATGTTACCCAACCACTTGGGGTATGATACCTCCCTGATGGCATCAGCTTCTAGAAGTCTACCAACTTCCTCTATTACAGCCTTAGCATATTGTAGAGTAGACCTCCTGGATCTTTATATGACAAGCTTTACTGTTGGATTAACATTTAAAATATATCTCACCATACTTGGGTTAATACCTAGTATTTCTTGTGGTGTCTAAGCAAAAGTGCCCACATTTTTTAACAACATATCAGCCAGCTCAAGCTTCTTCTCAGTTTGCAAAATTGATCCAATTAAAAAGTACCTGTCATTCTCGGCTGGACTAATGTGAACCTTTTCCAGCTGCTCTATAATTTTTTTCTCTGAATCACCTCTTACATCATCAATCATGGGGGTGTCCTCTGGTATTTCAGTAAATTGAACTTGCTTAAGCAAGGGCTTAGATTTAAGAACAACAGTAAAACACCTCCTTGATGTATCTGGATCTTCACGGATCTCTATTATTTCATCTCCATAAGGAAACTTAAAGAACTTGATAATATGTAAAGGGAATTGCCTTCAACATGTCGATCTAAGGCGTTTCAACTATAGCATTATAAGAGGATGGTGCACTTACTATTGTAAATTCCACTTTATATTCCATTGGCCCAACCCGAATAGCAATAATGACCCGCTCAATTAGCCAAATTGGAATTGAATTGAAACCAATTAAAAGACAAGTAACTGGTTCCAAATCCTCATCTATGAGTCCAAGCTTCTTAAATAGACCGAGGAATATGACTTCAGTTGAACTTCCTACATCAACTAGGATCCTCTTCACATCCGACTCAAACATCTTGAGGGCAATCATCTGTGTACCATTATGTAATTGTTGAACTCCCTTACCTTCATCTTCATAGAATGATATTCCCTGAGCATTTTCTTTTCTCGAGTGTTGCTCGGGGAGCCAATGACTTTAAGAACCTCTCCTACCTTTCCAACATTCTGCTTTTCTACTTTGGACAGGCAATGATGCCTTGGGGTGACTTTTTATATGAATAACATGTATGACTAGTCGTCTTTGTACGTCTTTTCTTGGCCTGGCCCTAGGTGGAGCTTGTACTTCTTCCATGTAATATTCTCTCTCTGTTTCTTCCCTTTTTTTCTTTTCTGATCTCCCCGTAAAGCTCGAGGTTGATCATCTTGTTGCCCTTGTTTTGGCCTTATCAATATACTCCTTCAAATGGCGCGTTTTTACCAGATTTTTTAAGAGGTACCGTAAGGATCAACATGCTCTTGTATGGTGCCCTCTATCCTGATGGTATAAACAATAATCTCTATGATTTTTTTACCTGAAAAATCAAGTAACTTCTTTGGCCACCTGAAGTATAGCTTATCCCTAATCTGAGAAAGGATTCTAAAGATTGGCTCCTTGAAAACAGTGTTGACAGCCTCAAAATGGACTTATTGTCATCAATAAATTCACCTCTCCCTTCTTTTCGCTTTCCACCTTTCGACCTAGATGACTTCGACTTCTTTTGGTCGGTAGACTTTGTCTCATTCTCTACCTTGGCATACTTTTTGATTCTGCACATCAAGTTAGACATATTAGCATTGGCCTTTTTGTCAAGAAAAGTTAGAGCTTATCTCTTTCTATAAGCCAAGCTTGACTGAGGTTACCGCTAATTGCTTATTGCAGTCTTCCACCTCATTATATAGTTCTATATATTTTCGGGAGTACTCCCTAAAGCTTTCATTGTTCTTCTTTTTCATTATAAGAAGCACGTCAGTGGTTTTTGGCCAGCTGTTTAGAATTGGCTAAAAATCTCATGGCAAACTCCTCAATGAGTTATTTTCAGCAACTAATGCTTTTTAGGGGTAGCTTGTGCAACCATTAAAGTGTTATATCCCCAAGACTTGACAAACTACACAGCATATAAGCTCATCATCCCAACTCCACAACGTCATGGTCTACGTGTAGTGTCGGTAATGCACCAGAGGGTCTGATTTCCCATCATACACTATAACCCGGGGAGTTATGAACTTCTTTGGAGGCTCCGATTCACATATGTCACTAGTAAATGGCGAAGCAAAAATTCTTCCCACTGCTTTCCTCGCCATGATACGAGTAGATTGATCAGATTTTTCCTGCTCAATGTATTGTGGCCTTTTAGCCACCTTGGACTTGTCAGACTTCTTTGTTTGGTTAGCACCACATTATCACTTGACGAGCTTTTTCCTACATTTTGATGCTTCCTTTGACTAGATTGCTTTCTTCTAGGAGCATCTTCCTTTTGTTAGGACTTGAATTCCTAGCTTTCTGTTACTGCATGGACTCTTGGCATTGAATTTGGGCAAAATGTTTGCCAAAAGGTTTTATACTAGAAGCAGCTCTCGGACCAACATCAACCTCTTGTTTGGCACTCAGATTCCTTTTGCTACATACACCTTTTCCTTGCCCTATTTCATGCTTTCGGTTGGTCATCATACAAAGCATCATAACTTCCATCTGTACTTGAATCAGATTGCTCAGGGTCAGAATGATCATGGCTTATTCGTTTTTATTTTTCCTCACTAAGCTTTTGAAGAATCTCCTCCAGTTTTGTTTATTCTGCATCTGCTTCAGCTTGCAAATCTTATTTTCATTTAGTTGTTTCTGGGTCACTGACTCTGCGTTACCTCCTTACTATCTGCCCTTGAGTCAAAATGATAAGTGCACTCCATTTATGTCGAGAAAATTTTGCATTATCTCCTCTTTGTTTATATCATCGAGGCATTATATCACCATTTGTAGCCATTGTTAAAGAAATCTTCAAGAACATAAGAATGTGTGGACCAAAGAAATGAGTCCCATGGTGGCTGTCAAAATGTGTGACAATAAAAAACATACCACCACGCGTGGTCACTACGTCAACTGAAAGAGCTGAAATTAAGCCTGCAGAACAAGAAAAATTAGCAGAAGTGGCCGGAGAAGGTCATTGACCAAAAACTCTCTAATGATAAAGTTAGCATAGGCTTAAGAGAATTGTAATGGAAAAAGACAAGTGTACAGTTAATAATAGTGAGTATACATAAATTTTGGTACTAAGTATTGTATTTATAGTAAGATAGAATAAATAAATAAATGTAAAAATAACTAAAATATCATGATTTTATATATTGTATATATATATAACAATGTACATAATGGTTTACTTTATTTTAAATACCTTTCATTCAATATTTAATGTTTTATACTCAGCATTAAATGCGTGTGGGAGAAATCTATATTATAATGCTAAAACTATGTATTTCTCTCTCCTCACCTTTTTCACCCTCATCCTACGTGGCATAGTTATTTGCCCTCCATTTCCCTTTTTCTTTTTTTTATAGAATTTTGATTTTATTTTTAAAACAAATTCTTCTCTCTCCACCTGTAATGAATAATAATAAATGTTTCATTAAAAGAGACGTTCTCTCTTTGTATAGCACACTACCCATTTGAAATGAATTATAATAAAAAATTCATTAAAGATAGTTAGAAAAAAATAATAAATATTTGAAACTTAAGAGTCATTTTCTTTTTAAAATTCCAATCTCTCTCTTTCTAATCCTCCCACCATTGTTAGAAAACTTTTGGATTTCTTCTTTAATTTCCTTTTTCTCTCTATACACATCCACCCACCACCTAAAATTTTTGGATTCTTCTCTTTTGTGTAAGCTTTTTCAATTCTCTTTACAGGCATGTTCAATTTTTTTTTATAGATTTACGGATATATTACTGTGTATATATATTATAGCGTGTATATATATGTATTATAGCATGTATATTAGTATCTGGGATCTGCTTTCGTCTTTTATTGTGATAATGGATTGGACTGAAAGACTAATTAATTGGGATAGGATGGCTGTGAAAATAGCTAGTCGGTCGGAGGTTAATCTTATGGGGTTGCATATTGTAAATTTGTCAGAATTACAAATTGACACAAGAAATTGTTTAGGGTCAAACAGCAAACTGTCTCTCTCTTTCAAATTGGTTTACGTTTGGAAAAAATTTGATCTTTGAGCCACATGTAAATGGGAACCAACATAAAGTATGTTGCTGCCATTGTACCCAGAATGAAGTGCAAAAAGAACACAAATGGATTGATGACGGGCTTTGTGACATTCTTTTCCTTTGTACCATGCTAAAATGATTAAAAACAAAAAAATCGTTTATCCAAATAGAGAAAACTTGTGTGTTCCAATGGTTGAAAAAAAATTACATTTAAATTAACATTAAATCTGCGGATGGATAACCATATTTGGAAAATTGGATTACTATTTAGAAAATTAGATGACCATATTTAGTTTTTTTTTTTTTTATATCTAGCTATATTTGACATGTGGATTTATGATTATTAACATTTCTAAATATAAGTGTCTATTTGATTGTTTTAAAGATATTTTTATTTTTTTAATGTTAATAATTGAAAAAACTTGCATTGCCTAGGCATCACACGGGTTACTGCTAGTGAGTATAATGGCCAGAATGCAACTTCAATGAATGCCCAGATGTCACATCTGTGTATCATTTGTAAAGTATTGAACCAACTGCACTAACTATGAGGTAATAAATTCAGTTCATTTATTATTATTTTGTATTTATAGTTATGTTTACACCTACTTAATTTTATGTAATAGTGGTGCTCAGTTGTGGTAATCAATAGATATTGAACTAATGCCAAGCGCATTTTTATACAGCGTACTTGTACTCGGAAATATGCCACGTGTTCTTTGTTATTTTTGTACCTACACATACAATTCTAGTTTTTTTTGCTAGAAAGAAAATTAAAAATGAATAAATAGACTTTTAATCTAGATTCTTGAAATCTAGTTCGAATCACTTGGAGCATGTTAAGAACCATTCTGACAATAACTCTCTAGTATTTATTTTCATTAGCTTTGATCAAACCACTTTTGTAGTACCTCTCTGAAAGAGATTTTTCACCACCCTAGTTCAAGCCACTTTGAGATTGGCTCAAAAGACTTTTGGCAGTAGCCATTTTGGGCTATTTTCTTGGTCCAAGTTTGCTTTTTAAACTTTTTTTTTATTGCTAAATTGGCCATTGGTCCTTTTAGCACTTTGTTTTGTCATAATTTTTGCCATATGATTGATAATATTGCCACATTAGTCAGTTTACCCTCAAAATCACAATTAGCCACCAAACCAATCCAGTGTACACATTCATTCAAAATAATGTATTTGCCTCTAATAATTAATTCATAATACATCGACCTATCATTAGAATTATTCAAAATTGTAAATTATATCTACCTCTTCTTCATATTTAGATAATTACACTTAATATTCACAATATTTAAAAAATACACTTATCTCCCTTATTTTGAAATGTTATCAATATTGACTCCCTTCTGATAAAATCAACTTTTAAAACTTAATAAAAAATGTTAGAACAACTAAAATTTTAAATGTTTTTCTTATTTTATCCCTCGCTCTCTCACATTTTTGTTAGTTTTCTTTACAAAAATCTTTGAAATAAATAAAAGATAAGTAAAAACAAAAAGTCTTCTGAAGATTTTTGTTTAGAAAAAACTGATGAAATATGAGAAAAAAAGGGGTAAAATAAGAAAAATATCTAAGATTTTGATTAATTTAACATTTTATATTAAGTTTTAATGATTGATTTTATTAGAAATCAGTAAATGTTAACGATATTTCAAATTTGTAAGTGTTAAGTGTAATTTTGAGGTCAACACATAGCAAAAAGACATTGCCTTTGTTTATCTTTTGTAAAATTAAGGATAATATAATCATAATTTTGTTAAATATTTTATGAAAATTAAAAATTTTGTTAAATAATTTTAATTTTTGTCATAGTATATATACAGGTTTATTCAATGAACAATTTTTTTTTTTTCTTTTGTAAAGGTTGTTTTCATGGTTTAAGCAAAAATAAGCATATTTTTGTAAATATATACACACACACACACACTATAGACAACTGCCTCTATGCGGTCGTTAAAAAGTCTTTAGGTTTTTTGTTTTTGTTGACTGCCTAGAAGTGGTCGAGGAAGGATTTACACGACATTGTTGAAGCGGTTAAGGAAAAGGCTCAGCCCAATCATATGTTGACCGCTTATGGCAGTCGAGACTTTAGGCAACCACCTTAGGCAGTTGTTTAATCTGTTTGTCTACCCAAGCATCCACGACCGTTATAAAGCGGCCGTTAGGCAGTCAAGAAACGTTTAAACGATCGCTTCAAGGGTTTAGGCGACAGCTTTAGGAGGTTGAGAAATCCCTCGTAGTGGAGTTATGTGTGATTTATCCTATTCAAATTAGAGAAAAATAACTAACTCTCCTTAAAAAAAAAGAAAAGAAAAAAAATTATGAGAGTAGTAATCAATCCTTTAATAAAATAAGTTGTTTTCATTACAGGAAATTATATATTATTTGTGTTTACCATTAGTGTGACATATTGAATTTTTATTCTATGCATTAATTTTATTATTTATTTATTTATTTATTTTTATTTTCTATGCTTGGGAATTTTAATTTCGTATTTTACAAAATTTATATAATTAGTTAATTGAATTATTAAAACATAAATATATATATATTAATTTATTGGATAGATATTAGGTGATATGGCCACATGGCTATTAATAGTTAATGATGGCTTAGGGGATGGTAGGGCTACGTGCCCATTTGATGACCAAAAAAAAAAAAAATTATTGGAAATTTAAGCCTTGGCAAGCAAGCTTGCTCGGCCAAGCTTGTGCATATATATATTTGTGTGTGATTTGGGTGCAAAAGGGAGGAACTGAGAAGGACCACGCGGAGGAAGGAAGAGGAAAAAAAAGTGAGGGAAAAATGAGGAAATCTTGGGAAATTTTGGCAGAAAAATTGAGGTAAGTTATTTTGTTAAACTAAAATCAATTTTTTTTATATAAATATATATTTACCTTTTCTTTTGGGTTAGATAAATTAAATTTGTGGAGGCTATGATGGCTATGTTTAATTTATTAAATTTACATTAGTAATTAATTTTGGGTTATATTTTAACCACTCAATGTCTAATTTGTATATTTTATTGAACTAAAAAATTATTAGGACCCAAGGATAAACAGCAGCCACCACCTCAGTAAATTGACTTTCTCAGAATATCTACTGTTCAGGTGGGTGCATTAAACTTAAAAATAAAAGTTATTAAATATGAATAGCTAAATTTTATTTATTTATTGTCGAACATTCATGTTACTAACTTTTGCTCGCTACTCATAAATTATTGTATGTTATTGGAGAAACGTGGTTATTTCTGAGATAATAAATTGGAGAAATAATAATTTTTTAGTGAAAAGAATAATAATAATACATTGTTGCGTATCAGCATGAGTTGCATGCATTACATTTGCATTATGGTCAGATGGGACCAGATCAGATGGGGCCAGAAATTAATAGTATGCGGCCAGATAGGGTCGAAATAATAATAATAATAATAATAATAATGTAGCCAGATGGGGCTAATGGGACAAGCTAAATTAAAGCCACTATCCACTGTTGAGCGCTCAACTTATGGGCCAGATGGGGTCAAATGTGTATTGCATTATCATTTAAATTATTTATTATGCAAATGTACTATGTTATGGCCAGTTGGGGCCTGATGATGATAAATTGTGTATTAAGATATTTATCAGATAGGGCACAATTAAATTAAAGATAAGATGGTTATGGGATAGTTATTGATATAATTGTTGTGAACTATTTCTTGGTGCATATTTATTATCTTTTATTTTAAGTATAATACCTTCACTGAGTGTGTGACACTCACCCCCCAAATTTACACCTTTCAAGTTAATTTTAGAAGTAGCTGCGAGAGATCTGAGAATGACCTAAGTTGTTTATTTCATGTTTTAAATTTGTGTCCAAAGTTTGTATAAGCAGTTTAAGGCTTGAATGGTGTCAGACTAATACTTGGTTAATTGAGTCTTGTGAGTTGTAAATTTATGTATGTTGGAGCTTTATGAATAATTTCTGTTTGCCACTTTGTTTTAAATTTTACATCTTGAGATAATATTAATATATTATATTTAGGTAGAGAATTTGGTAACGTCTACCCTATTTAAGGGAATAAATGTAGCCTAAAATAGGGGTGTGACAATTAGATTGACAATATTTGCACTCTTCCATTAAATTTTTCCACTTTTCAATAATTTTAATTTACTACATGAAAAAAAAGAAGTAATGTAAAAATGAGAAAAGCTAATGAAAGAATTCAAATATACTCATGCTAGTATTATTTAGGTGAAAATGCAAAGTTCCCACCCCATCATAATCTAATTTGTTAGATATACAGTTAATTAATGGAGTTGTTATTACACGTCGCCATGCAAAAATTAACGAGACTTTTAATCCATAACAATAACTATGTTAACTGAATTTTTAGTATTATTGAGTAATAATAGCTAATAGGTTTAAAAGCAATAAAAATTATATGACTCCACAATTTAATGGAGGAAATAGCATTCAAGCGAATAGAAGGAAGAAACAATATTTATGGTAGTGTTTGATTTGTTAAATAAATAAATAAAATAAAATAAATAATTAGTGTAAAATGACACCTAACAAAATTTGGTTAATTAAAATTGATAAAAGTTATAATTTATTTATTTGGAGATCCAAATTCATTCGTCTCCATTCAATTTAAAAAGAAATAAACTGAGTTTAGTTGAATACTTGTAATTGCAATAACTATGTAAAGTCAAATTTTCATTTATACTGGATAACAATAACTAGCTAATTTCCATTTTTTACTTTAAAGTTTGAAAGACAATCACTTTTAACCTCTCACTATAAAAATATTTCAAAAATACCCACCCTCTTATATCATTTTTTTCCCTTTGTTACAGATTTTATAATTATACTATGAAAACTAGTAAAATACCTCTGAGCAAGTCCCTATTTTTTAATTTTTTTTTAAAATAAAATTATTATAATAATTTTTTTCTATGAATTAATTTTAAATCATTTAAATATTTATAATTTTTTAAACTTTAATTCAAAAGTTATAATTTTTTATATTTTATTTTAAAATTTGTTAGACAATTAATTCAATCAATTTGGTAGTTAAGTTAATAAAAATTAAGTATAAATGAATTATGTAATTTTTTGTTTGTAATAAATTACAAAATTTTAATTCAAAATTATTCATGTCCCATTTATTTTAAGGGTTATTATTTTTATTTTCTTTTATACAATAATAACTAAAATAATATTCATTTTATATTATGTAGGCAATTAGCGACTTGTTTACAATGATAATTTGCAAATATTGCTTGGAAATGGATATAGATGTGATAGTCCGAAGTTCCAAATTAACTCGACCTGCTCTAATTTGTCCGTCACATCATTTTCAAAATTTAAAATTATATTATTTTCAATTAAATAGTGACTCTTAATTTTATATTTATTTTGAATTTTATTAATTACTCTTAATTGCTTATCAAAACAAGAAGACGAAATTTAAAATATAAAAAAATATACACACATTGCTACTACACAAAAAAATTGTAATGAGTAATATATGAAAAGGTAGAAAAGAAAAAAAATTAAATAATAAAAAGCACAGTTTATTTAAGTGTACTTAAAATAATTTTGGAATATAACATATAAGTAATTTTTTAATTTTCTTTTGACAAAAATAGAACAATATATAGAGATATTAAACATCGTGTAATTATGTATTATGCAATAATATATTCATGACTTGATTCTAGCATCTTTACTTTTTTTGGAGGCTAGGAAAGGTTGACTATGGGGATCTTTTATATATATATATATATATATATATATTCATGTACTGTTATTGTACATAATTAAAATGAGAAAATGGTATCAGATTAACTTTACCTAGTCTTCTACAATTTTTTTTTTCAAATAGTAATAAGTCATTGGTTGACTACATCACTTTCTCTCAACACCAATAGAACAATACAACTATAGCTGGTAACTTAAAGGTTTAGTACAATTCACTGGAAGAGGGGAGGAAATCGAAAATGATGTCACCAAGCTTCCATTTTTTAGTTTATTATCCTCTATGTATCATAATCCTTACTTAGATACAAGCAACCAATCCATTTTGTTATGGTTATAGCAACTACCATCGATACCGATGGTGTCTCACCTCTCATGAAACTTATCTTTGATGTCTCATCTCTCTATTTCATTAACTTAATTGATTACCCTCGATTGGCCTTTGTTGAACTATTACTCACCAATTGTAATTACTTCGTTATGGCATCGAGGCGTTAATTAGGATGATTTTGAATGCCAAAATTAAACTCAGTTTTGTTTATGGATACTTTTCCAACCATCCAATGATCCTAATGGTGTTAACCTTTGGGATCACTGTGCTGGCATGGCCTTATTGTGGGCTTCTTTCCAATGTGAAAAAAACCCTCTTTAATTAGTATTATCTACTACCAAACCTCATACAATTATTTGGTTCGAACTCGAGACGCCAAAGTCTCTCCATCACCTACTACTAGAACGATGTCAAGAAAATTTGGGGCAAACTTGATGTCATTCAACTACCACAAGGATGTATGAGTGGCGCTTTCAAAGATCTCAATGCCTTACATTCCACAAAAACAGTTTCAATTCATTATGTAGTTAAACGAGTTATATCAACAAATTCAAAACCAAATCCTCGTCATGGATCCGCTTTCAGTTGTTACGAAGTTTACTCCATACTTCCTAAAGATGGAAACTAGCATCCATTGCACATGTCTTTATTAACCCTTGATGTCTCAGCTATTGCTCAATCTCTTGAGCCAACCCTCCTTCCTTTAGTAGTCGCATTACTAAATTTTTTCACTATCAAGGCCCCTATTGTATGCTAGCAATGTGACAATATGGGACACACCAAATTTTGATGTTACCATATTATTCTCACCTAATTGGAAAAAAAAACACCTGAATCATAGCAAAACTAATGAATTGTGATAACAAAATCCATCATATTATTTCACTGGACAAACTCCCTTGGCACACTTAGTTTTGACTCACCATGGCTTGAATCAGGCCAATATGCATGCTCTTTGGTGAAGTTAGTCATGCTTATGTGGTTTTAGTTCATGCCCCTAGTCCAACACCCTTCGTGGATTAGCTAACAACCTACAACAAACAGCCTTTAACATGCAGCAACCAGACTTGAACTACAATACTAGCTGGTGTCATCAGCCCAAGATTCCTCCACATCAAGCCTCTCCAATCCTACGAGCTTATCCTTGGGCCCACCAACTACTGTCACTTTTTGCTCTGTCTCACCAACCACCACCTTGACCAGAGCCAAACTCTGTCAACTACAAATTTTCACTTAATCGGTTATTAATTTTTTTTCGCAAATCGATTTTTTTCTTCTATTTTAGTTTCTTTCTCTTAAAAAATTTGGATCATAGACAATGGTGCTTCAAATTACATGAATTTATCCTTTTTCTTTTAATTCTTTGTCTCCTAAAACTCATTCTCTTGTTATCTTCCTTCCGAGTCATCACATGTTGGGGTGTACATAGATCGATTCAATTCGGGTTGATACTTAACTCAAAACCGAACCGTTTTTCAATCCCTAAAAATTGGACTTGAAATCAAACTGATTTTAAATTGGAACCAAACCAAACTGAAGCGAAAAAATGAGGTTCGTTTAGTTCAGCTTTCAGTTTAGTCGATTTCAGGTTAGCTCGGGTCATTTTCAGATTGGGTTTGATTTTGCCAAAACACTTCTTGTCTGCCAGGGGTTGTCTAGTGAGTGGATGCACTGGCCCATTTTTTCAGAATTTCACTTTATCTTCGGCTATATGGGTTAGACGCTAGTAGGAGGTTGGCCCCATAAATAAAAAAGAATGAATCATCTCGCTTGTTCGGCTATTGTACACCCTCTCATTTCCCCATCTTGAAAATCCAGCACTACCATTCATATGTCGATGAGAGAGATAGAGAGAGAGAGATACAACTATATGAAATTAGAAACAACAACATCTACTATGACTTGACACTTTGTAAAAGAATGCCCTTTATGAAAGTTAGTGTTGTTACCTATGAAGCTGATCAGTTATGGCATCTACAGAAAGAGTAGAGAAAGGGGTGGCATTTCATCTCATTTAGTCCGATTTAACATATTAAAAATATTAACTTTTCATTTAGTCCGATTTAAAATATTAAAAATATTAACTATGTAACCTTAGTTATTTAGTTTTATATTTTATAATATTATATAATAGATATTATATTTTTTGGGTTGATTCGGGTTAGTTTGGGTTGGGTTGGTTTCAGTTTGGGTTCGAGTTGGTTCGAGTTGAATTTTTGCTAACCTAAAAATCGAATTGAAAATTTCAATTTACTAATTTTCATCCTATAACCAAACCGAAAATGGTATAAACTCAAACCAATCTGAACCAAAATCGTTGGATTGATTCGGTTTTTGGTTTGATCGGTGTTTTTGTGCACCCCTAAGATTCACATGTAATAAGTTATATAGGTAACATTATTCACAACTAGAAATTTTTATTAGTTTTGGCGGTCAACTACTTAGGCATTCGTTAAAGTCCATTAGTAGTTATTTTTTGGGCGTTAGTGTCTGTCTAAGGTTATTGTAGTTTTGTGTGCTTCTCGTTGCCCCTCTTTTCCTAAACTTCAATGATTTTTTTTAACCCATCTATTGATAATAAAGCATTAATTTAGCAACTTGAAATCATTTGAAAAGATTTTCCAAAATAAAAGAAAAATTGTAATTGCTATTTACAATTTCAAAAGTTGTAAGTAGTACTTACGTTTTTATCCAAAATCTTATTTGGCACTTATGCCTTTAGGTGAAATTCATAATTGTAAACTGAAGAGAAAATTTTGAATTGTAGCAACCTATTTGGATGGAAAGAAATGGGAAGGAAATAAGAGAAAATAAATGATTTTAAAACTTAACACTTATTTGTGAGTTTTTTTAGGAAAGAAAAGAGAAGAAATAGGAAGAAAAATGAGTAGTTAGTTTTTAAAATTTTTATCTTTTTAGAAGTGGGAAGAGATGAAGAGAAGATAAAGTTTGTTTAGTGAAAATTTTAAAATGAAAATTTTACCCATTAAATAAAGAATAGAAAAAAAATTACAAAAATATCCTAGTGCAAATTAAACCTTTTTAACTTCATTATTTTAGTATATTTTTATTACTCTTCTCAAACTTTATTCCTTCATTCCTTTCCAACTATTTCATAGCCTAGGTAAGTTTTTTTTTTTTTTTAAATAATATTCTACTCTATTTTTTTTTCTTTTTTATTCAATAACGTTTCAAGGTAAGCTTAATTCATTCCTACATATATAAACTTAATTAGTTTAGAACACCAAATTCCTATATATATATATATATATATATATGTATGTATTCTAGTCATTTCAAAGTACGTGTTTTTTTCCCCAATAATAGCATTATGCATTGAAGTAGTTTGTGTTTGCGTAGATACAACATGAAGGATGATGAGGAAGTAGAAATCAATAGAAAAATTCAATTAGTTTTTTGTGAAATCATATTTTGCATTGATTCTTATGTAATAAACTTGAACTTTATATGTGGTTAGGAATGAGCTCTTACTACAGTTGTAAATTGGAATTAGATTAATTTCTTAATTTATTATTATTATTATTATTGTTTAGCTAACTAAAAAAAAGCTAGTTAAATTTATATTTGGGAAAGAAAAAAAAGGTGACTTTTTTTGATGTAGCTAACTTGTTTTTGTTAATTAAACATTTTTACTCTTGAACTTTACAAGAAAATTAAAATACAAGAAAGTAAATTTGAGCAAGTACTGTTGAAATAGCCATTAGCTTAGCTAATGGCTACCGATGCCAAACGGAGCCTCAGAGAAAAATAGACAATAAAACCCAGAAATGAAAAAGAAAATGTAAAGAGATGAAGAGCATGAAAGGAGCAAGGCTTAGATTCGCTTTTTCTCAGACAAAATGAGAGACCGCCATAACTGCAACAACAATTGCCTTGTGAAAGAGAGAAAGCAAGCATAACCAATCCCTTGTATAAAAATTATATATATATATATATGTAATAAAAGGTAGAGAGTTTTTGTATGAATATATAAATTATATGTAATGAAAGGGAAGGTAGAGGATCTCTGCAATTGATTTGGGACTTTGATGTAATGAAAGGTGGAGGGTCTCTGCATTTGGTTTGAGTTCTGGGCTCCGTTTGGAGCGTTAAATTTTACCAAAATTCATCCATTTTAACTAATTTTTTATATTTATTTCCAATCAAATTTTTTTACATAATATTTTTATTTCACATTTTTTATTCTTACTATATTTTTTAATTAAATTTTTACCAACCGAACACACCGTTGGCCGAAAGACGCAAGTAGCACTCATGTTTTCTGAATGTCAATTAAATACGCTTTTATTTTTATTTTGGTAAATTTTTTTAATTAATTTTAATTCAATAAATTATTTGTTATATTATCAAAAGATGGGTAAAAAATTCAAATTCGTCCTTCTTCCCCCTCTCTCTCTCTATCTCTGTTCCCCCTTCATGCCGCAACCCCTTGGCGTGGTCCTCCTTCACGCCACAATCCCTTGCCGGCCATGCCACAACCCACCGCAACCGCCACGTCGCTGCTATAGCCCCCCGTTTGGTTCCCTCTTTCTCACGCTGTAGCCCCTGCACCTGTACCTGGTCTCTCTCTCTCTCTCTCTCTCTCTCATTCTTTATCGGAGTTGTTCTTCATGCTCTTTGACTGACTGACTTTTCTTCATCTCTCTCGTTCTCATTGATTTTAACTCTCTCACATTCACATTCTCTGACGGAGGTACAATTTTACTTTTTTTATTTTTTTCGTGGCTATACTGGCTCCGTTTAGACCTCTACAAAAAAAAAAAAAAAAAATCTTACAAATCTCTACAAACACGAATTACGAAAGAGCAAATTTTAAATTCTTCACTCACTACACGAATTACGAGACATTTACTTTTATAATTTTATTTTATTTTATACACTTTTATACAACTCCAAGCACACCCACTCTCTAATACCCATGGTTCTAATACGTGTATGTTTTGCCTATCTTTATAAATTGATATAGCCCACTCGTTGGATTAATTGTGTCACCCAATTCAATTTTCTTAAACCCTTTTTCTGCCATAGGATCTGATCCAACATTTTCTTGTTTACATAGATTGATCTCTTATTTTTGTCTTATTATTATTATTATTATTATTATTATTATTATTATTATTATTATTATTATTTATGCAGATTTTAGGTAAGTACATCTATTTTTTTAACGTTATTTTTTCTTTTCCAGTTTCTGGTCGGTGGTTGCAATAGGGTTTGTGAGTTGTTTTATTTGATTGTTTAATAGAGA
Organism: Vitellaria paradoxa; assembly: GCA_019916065.1. NCBI lineage: Eukaryota > Viridiplantae > Streptophyta > Magnoliopsida > Ericales > Sapotaceae > Vitellaria > Vitellaria paradoxa. The sequence goes on from CM034239.1 coordinate 26,789,794, forward strand.
AATACCAACTTGCCTCCTATTATGGTGAATTAGTTAGGGTTCGTTTGATAAGGACTGTTCAACAGCTATTTTGTTTTTAGTTTTTTATTTTTATTTTCATTTTTTTTAAATTTAACGTAAAAACTTATTTGACAAATTTATTTTTAGCTTTCAGTTTTTAATTTTCAAAAAAATGAAAACTATTTTAAAAATTTTCAAAAATTATGAAAATATAGAAAAGATGTTTTTTCAAGTTTTCATTTTCAGTTTTTATTTTTTTACACAATCACTACCAATCACAATCATCAAGCACCACCGTTCGCAGGTTGCTACCAATATCCGGTCACCGTCTCTCATCACTAAATATATTATTATTCAATAAGAAAATTTAGTTAATATATAAAAATATATTAATATATTAAATTAATAATATATTATTTTTATTTATCTCAAAATATATTAAATATAATTTAATTAATAATTAATTTTATCAATAATTAATTTAATATATCAAATTATATATTAAACATATTAACTAAATTATATTAATTATAATTAGATTTAATTAGTTAAATTAATATAAAAATATTTTACTAAATTATTTTTAATAAATAATATAATAAATTATAGTTAATATATTTTCTTTTTATTGAATTAAATTATTTTTAATAAAAAATATAATTAAATAAGTAAATAATTTAAAAATAATCTAATATAAATTATTTTTAATGAATAATAAAATTAAATTATATTTAATATATTTTTATTTTTATTGAATTAAATTATTTTGAAAAAATAATATAATTAAAATAATTAAATTTAATTAATCAAATTAATTAAATCAAATTAATTTAATTAACTAAAATATATTAATATACTAAATTAATAATATATTATATAAATAATATAATTAAAATATATTGGATATATTTTTATATTTATTGAATTAAATTATTTTGAAAAATAATTTAATTATTAAATTTAATTAATCAAATTAATTAAATCAAATTAATTTAATTAACTAAAAATATATTAATATATTGAATGAATAATATATTATTTTTATTTATATAAAATATATCAAATATAATTTAATGAGTAATTAATTTTATCAATATTTAATTTAATATATCAAATTATTTATCAAATATATTAATTAACAAAATTATATTAATTATAATTTCAAAAATCATCACAGATAGGGTTTCAGGCAAGACCATTGCTAATTGCCATCCCATCTAACCCGGTTTGTTTCAACGGCTATATAACGTCACTGGTGGTCGATCAGTTCCAACGGACAACTCCCCCTCCCCCCCCCCCCCCCCCCAACAATTTTGAAGGTTCAAGTACAAAGAGAAGGAGGAAGTCTAAGAAACAGAATCGGTCCAAATAGAAGCGATGCCTCAGGTCATTTCTGATCTCCATTTCTGATCTCCATTTCATCTGCTTTCCACTCTCTACTGCTTCGGATTAATCCACAATTATATACCTATATCATTTCAACGCAATTGAATCTAATTTATAAATTAATTTAGAGCAGTATTGTAAAACTTTATTGCATCTAGTCAATCGATTACAATTCGTGTCTAACTGGCATTGCACGTTTTGCTTATTGTTCATTTGACTATTGAGAAAATGGAGATAAATGAAATTTCTGGGGTTAGGGAAGTAGTTAGAAGAGAAAGAACCTTAAGCGTGGAACTCCGCATTATCGGTTCCTTAGTTTTGTTTCTTCTTTCGAATACTTCTAATTAAAGGTTCGAGGACTGTTTTTATTTAAGTTGAATCTGACGACGCTTGTCCAAATATAAATAGAGTTTCATTTATAACTTTGTAATGTTTGATTTAGTTAACGGATTAGTAATCCAGTGTTCTGATTAAAATCTATGAGGAAATGTGCATGTATTATTGTGGGATCCTACTTTTAAGCTGCTTCTGTTCTACCTACAATTACTGCCTAAATACATTGCTAAGTCTTCAAGTTCTATGCCATTTCTTTGAGTTCACAATGCATAACATAACGTGTTTTGCATATATAACTTGTTACCACCATTTAGACATAATTTGTAGTTTGGTTTTTTTATTCAAGTTTACATGGCTTGCATTGCACATGGCCTGCATTGCACATGGCCATTGGTAAGTTTCTTGATTTTGTTGTATACTTGTTTGTTTGCAAAGTGAATGTTGGAAAAGAATTAATTGAAATAATACTAGCTGAGAACAAGAGGGGGATCCATGAAAATTTGTATTCCAATTGATATATAGTTTTTAAATGTATATTAAAAAATGTTTTGAAGTATCATACAAATAAATATGCCTGAAATGCCAACAACAACTTGGTGAAACCTAATTAACAGTGTCCCTTATGGCCATTTGCTATGAAGCACGAATACGGATACGGATACGGGAGCGGGTACGGGTACGGGATACGGCAATTTTTAAAAAATGAGGATACGGGTACGGTAAAATTACGGCAAAAAAATAAAATAAAATATATATTTTATTTAAAATAATTTTGAAGATAGCATGTATATACTACTAAACATTTTATAAATAACAATTATATAGCTTGAAAAATACTATTTTATCCATAAATTAACATCATTCATACTCAAAACTACCAACATCATTCATACACAAAGCACAAATATAATACAATTTCATAGATCCCAAAATAAAAATAGTTTTTTCATTTCCTAAATTTTAGTTAGATCAAACTTCAATCATATCAATCTATTTTAGTTAATTATTGTTTGGCCCCTACTAAAATTTTATCATATCAATTTTACCCCAAAAAGGTTTAAAATATTATATTTGGACCCCCGCCGTATCCTGGAAGTATCCTTCCCGTATCCTGGAAGTATCCTACGTAAAATTTAAAATAAAAAATTAGGATACGCCACGTGGCGTATCTGATTCGTATCCGGCCGTATCCTAGCCGTATCCGTATCCCCGAAGTATCTGATACAAGTGCGGCGCCTAATTTGAAGTATCCGTGCTTCATAGGCCATTTGTTACTTGCTATATTAGCATTTTAAACTCACCTGCAGTTGATATTGTTGAATAATTGCCTTTTGGATAATTTATCTTGCTCGAATTGGAATTTCTTATATTATGATTCTAGTGTTCGTCAACTCTAGGTGCTAGAAGTTTGCGAAGATGGTAGTACTAATTTTCCATTTTAAACTCACTTGCAATAGAACCATTTTCGATCAAGGCATCAAGCTTTCTTGAAAACAATAAGTTTTCATTACTCGGTAGATTGATATCTTTTTTTATCATTAGGAACGTATGTCTCCTCCTCTCTTGATATGTATGTTTATTAATAAAAATCATATATCTCCTTCCTTCACTTTTGGCTATGGTTTCTCTCAACTTTGGTCATTTATTTGGTAAGTCCAATTGCTTAGAGTGGGGTGTCTTGTTCACTTGGCAATGCAATTATAAATTAATAATTCAACTTCAAGTTGATTTCGTTGAAAGGAAATACTCTTTAGATTGTGATAATTCTACATTTCTCTTTTATATAAGAATACAATAACAAAGTAGTTTAGGGGGATAAGGTATTTTTCTGTTGGGTCAGTCTATTAAATGTTTGCCACGGTAGAACAATGCTCAATAACGTCATAAGCTGACACAACATTTGTTGATGTAATCCATGACTCATTGACTTTTCTTAATAATATTGAACATGAAATATAGGCCATGTGCAAATGACATGAAAAAAATGCTCATATAGATCTGAAATTCCATGTCGCATAGTTTGGTCTAATTAAAGATTCAATTATAGCAATATTTAGTTTTTGAATTCCAAGCAGTCTTTACAAAGGACTCAATAAGGTTTGGAAGTGAAAGTTACCAGAAGCAAAGGCGAGTGGAAATTCTATAAAGATTCAAGAAGATAAGTATGATTGCTCGAGCTCTCTTCCTTCTATTTTCTTCACCTTGAATATTTTAATTCAGTAAATTTTTCTTTAGTCACAGGTAAAATAGCCTTGCTTGTAATGTTTACAGTAAAGGGTAGTACTTTATGATTCTTTACAATTGGCTCACAAGTGTATTTTAAATTCATTCTATGGATATGTGATGTGCAAGTGAGTCATGTTATTATCTAGTTTCATGATTTTGCTTATGATTTTCGCTCCCTATTATGCTTTGTTATCTGAAAATATATCGTTCACATGGTTTCAGTTCAGGGGTGCAAGATGGTACTCTATGGAAATGACAGGTGTAGTTACATATATTGGTGCATAGATAATTTAAAATGCTCATTTACTAGTTGAGAAAATTGGACAATCACTTGAATTAGACACAAATGTTACCTGCTGTGCTTTACCTAAATCATTTCCAGAGAACTATATGTTCAAAACAAAGTGTATTTTTTCTTTTACCAATTTACATTATTGTTTAATCCATTGTATATCATAAGTTCTAATGTTTATATTATTCTTCTATCTTTTTGTTGTAAATTTCTTGTTGTTTATCAATAATGCTATACAATGTTTTCGTGGCATCATGTTCGGTATCACTTTGATTTCGAAGAAATTAACCATTGGTCTGCTTTTGCATGGTATATAAGTCAGGACACTGAGTTTTTTTTTTTTTTTGGCGAACCATATATTTCAGAAACTCAAAAAAGAAGTTGACAGTTTCTTATTCTTGTGTTATGCTTAATGTTGATGTTGGAAGAACAATACAAATGTGGTGTGGACACCCGTAGACGATATGGACGTGTGTATGGACGTCGGGCCAAGGAGGCCCAGCCATTATTAGTATGGACTGATTATTAATATTTATTTTACTTAATTAGGTTTTATTTTATTTATTATCTTGGACCCATTTGTTTTGGGCTATTTTAATATTAGGTTTATTTTATTTAAGGCCTTTGTGTTAGGCCTATGATATTTTCTATTTAAACCCTAATTAGGGTTAGTTGAACATTGATCGATTGATTAAATAATTCTGATTACTTTCTCTCCTACTCTTCCCTCCGCTCATTCTCTTCTTCTTCTTCTTCTTCTTCTTCTTCTTCTTCGACCCTTTCTTTTTTCTACTCAATCCTACATCAAAATGAACAACATTAGGTCAGGTAAAAATTAATTTCCTTTTTTGAATTTCTTGTTCTCCTTTGTATGTATTATCTAGTGCTTGCTTTACTTAATTTATATTTTTTGACAGTAAAGATTTTTTTGATGCATTTTGCTTGCAAATATTATTTCTTGCAGACTCTTAGAGGTCCTATTAATAAAACATATACAAACACAACGAATGCTCAATTGAATTTGAAGTGGTTGGACCCTACAAGGTACATAGGATGACCTTACAAGCTAATGTCAAACAATAACTTATTGGATTTTGATTTTAATCTAATAACATACATTGTTTATTGTTTTTTTTTTTTTTTCTCTTTTTTCTTTTTTCTCATATTCAAATTGATTATTGGGTGCCCTTTCTGGCATGTAAGTAATGATGCTTCCAGCTTCTAAGAAAGAAAGATGGCATGTAAGTAATGATTCTTCCAGCTTCTAAGAAAGAAAGAATTTTAATTAAGATGTGATAATGACGATGGAACCCTTTTATATGAGGATTCTAATCCCATTCCTGTGTGCTCTACTACCAATCCTTTTGATGTTTTAAATGGTGATGAAATTAATTCTGGTGGAAACATGGAATTGAAAGAGAGTAGGATGTTGATGATGTTGGGAAAAGGTCACCCAGCTCCTTTGAGTTTTCGGATGATGCTGTTCTTCAAATTGAAAATGGATCGTCCAAGGTTGTGCCTATTATTCCTAACAATTCTGCTCATATACAGCAGCAAACTCCAGAGAATACTGATTTTGGGAGGTGTAATAATTCTAGTTCAAATGATTTGTCTTTGCAAGGTAATGCAGCAAATTTATCTCCTTTATCTGATTGTCTTTCAGTCCCAGTCTACCTTAACCCTTTGGTTGAGAAAATTACTTTGATTGATGAACTTGAAAAGAAAAAGTTGATGAACTTGAAAAGAAAAAGAGTGTGGGAAAAACGAGGGGTTGAGTAGTACAATGGGGAGAGCTTCTTCCTAATTTTCCTTCTGATAAGATTAGCTGCTTGGAATGTTGTAGCATGGTCGTTTTGTTGGAGTGCTTCTTCCTAATTTTCCAAAATTTCCTTATGTTATGTTGTAGCATGGTCGTTTGGTTGTATGATTTGCTGCAGGATTAGTCCTGTTTGTTCTTTAATTTGTTGTTGGCTGCTCATTGCTGGAGATAGGTCTTGAATGGGGTTTGTCTACAGATGTTGACAGTGGTATCTTGGTGTTTTTGAGCAGGTGATTGATGAAGACTAATGATGGTTGGTGGCTAGTGGAATATGCTCCTGGAGTGTTCTGTTTCCGATTGATTGGTGTGGCAGTCTGGGGTGTGTTTGGTGCTTTGAGCCTATGGTGTGCAGAATGTATTGATTTGCACTTAATGTGGTCTTGCTGTTGTTTTGGTTTATTATCTTCTTGCAGGATCTGGACTGAATATAGGTTGGTGGCAATCGGTATTATGTTGTAGCTTCTGGGATTTGTTGAAATATCTGCAAATTCATGCTAGTGTCTAAGTTAGGTTGGAATATTTTGTTGAAGTTCTTTGGTGGAATTTGTTTTGGTGGACAAAATGCACCATATTGGTGTGCTTGGGTGTGATGTCATGACTGAGATTTTTATTTGCTTGCCCTCTCTAGTGCTCTTTAAATGCTGCTGCATGGTTGATGGTCTGATGTGTGGATGCAGGTTTTTGTTGGTTCCCTCTATTGGTTTAATGCATGTTTAATGTTTCTCTTTTTCCCTGTATACTGGATTGGTTTCTGAGGTTTGAATGCAGCTCTTGGTATTTCAGATTTCTTTGTTTCAATTACCTGAGATGCATGATGTGGTATGGCTGGTCCAGCTTTGAAACTCTAGTGTAGGATACTGATGTATGTTGGTAGTTTGGAGATGGGATGCTTCTTGCAGTTTCATGATGTCAATTCTGTACTTGTTTGTTGCTAATTGTGCTTGCTATGTCTGATTGGGCCCTACACTTGGGGCATTTGCTTGTCACTTTGCTTCTGGTGTGGTTCACGATGCTCAGTGATGCCAAAGTTGCTGATTTGCCCATTTATTTGACATGACGATCCTTCAATCGATGGGTGCTTATTGCTGGTTCGATGTTGTCAATATTTGCTAATCTGGTTTCTATGCTATTTAGTATTGATCTGGAATTGCTTTGTGACACCATCTTGATGACTTTGCTGATTCGATGCCTGTGTTTCCTGGTGTTTGGTATTAATATTTCCTGTGGTTCGATTCAACTTTGGGATTTCCTTAATGCTGTGTTTCCTACTTATCTGGATGTGGCTGGGGGCTGATTTGTTGATAGTCTTGATTTATGTGGCTGCTGGTACGGTGACGATTTAATTGGAGGTTGTCATTTGGAGTTGGGATACTTCTTGCAGGGTGTTTGATGATTTGGTGAAGATTGATGAAGCTGCTGACTATGGTGTGATGAATTTGTATGATCTGCTTCATTTTCTGCTGTGATGAGCAGTATTGCATAATGCTTTGGGTACCATGCTTGTGTGGAATATTGCTATGGGTATTAGATGAGCAATCTGCTTCCTTTATCCCTTCACTGGTGTTCTTTAATTGTATTGCAAATTACTCATTCCTGAGTTTGTATTCTGGGGTGTTGTGGTATTTGTTGCTCTTAACATTCCATTTACAAGGTTATGATTCTTGGCATGGTATTTTAGTCGCTGGTCTGATTATGTTGATGTGTGGTGGACTATTTTACGAGTGTAGTATTGGTTGCACGTGGTACATGGTTTGGTACTATACAGCTATTGGTTGGACGTGTATTTGCTGATCCGGGTTTCTTAACGCATGAATTTGCTGCACCTTCTACTGCAAATGGAAAGTCTGCTGAAGGAATTAATTTGATGTTGCTATTGTTGATCACCTTCGGCTGAAGTTGCTATTGGTTTGATGGTTGGTTCTCTGTGTGCTGGAATGTTGCATTTATTGGATCTATAGTCTGTTGATTTCGGCTGGTTTAATGGTTTTGTTTCTTTTATATCTCCTTGTTGGGTTGGCATCTAAGGCCGTAGATGCTTCTCCAACATTGAAGTGTTGTTTTCTTTTGAGTGAGAATCCTTTGTTGTTTGTTGTGAGGTGCTCATATGTTATGCTTTGTCCGGCATAGCTGTCATGTGATGGCTGGTTTTGGCTGGTTTTGAGCTTTTATGTAAATAGAGGGGTATGCCCCATAGATTTTGTAATTTTTATTGCTTTTAATATATTTATTTTCACCTTTCAAACAAAAAAGGGGGGAAGAATGTTACAATTAACCTTGCCAAAGAGGAAACAAGCAAGAGGCAAGGATAAATTGCTGATGTTAATGTCTGAAAGGAATAAAATTTATGAAAATGCACTCTACAATCATATTTTTTTGAGCTCTATTAATGATACGCTTATTAATTGGGTACACGATTGATGGGATTCTCTGCTGGGAGAGGCCACTGTTATATTTCAAACTGTATTTTGTGTTTAAAGGGTATAGCTTCCTTTGTTATTAAGCATGCACCATATTGCGCTTGTAAATCTTATGCACTAATGCACTATGGACATCCATCCATTGAATGATAGTAGAATTACCTCTTATCGCAGATTTTTGCTTCTGTAATTAGTTTATTTATCGTTTATATTGCAGACAGTGGTTGTAAGTATTGATCCTTGTAGGGTTTACTTGAAGAATCCTGATGAAATATAGTTCATGGCTGTTAAAGTAAGAACACTAGTAAGGAGACCCAAGCATATTCTTTTTTATTTGGTTGATTCAGAACTTCCTGCTTATAGGCTTGCCATTTTGTTGCCAGTGTTCATTGAGACTCCTGTTTACACCCAGTAATTTGTCAATTGCTATTCTCATGCACTTGTTAATTGCTATTCTCTTGCACTAGGAAATTTCTAATTCTAACATCGTAACTATTAGATTGGAATATTCTCTGGCATCCTACAAGTTACCTCGCTGATTGGCTTTTTTTTTGCTAAGTTTTATATTGTCTGATTTTACATATGAATTCAAGTTTGAGAATCTAGTTTGATCAGGAATTATTTAGTGGAATTTAAGAATATTCAATGAAAGAATTGGGATATAAAACCTTGAATTTTCTTTTGAGGTATTGAAGGAGACAAGTTTGTTGAGAGAGAGTATTAGAGAACTTTAAATCTGGGAATGGTTTTGTATATGGTCAAAATTCAAATCTTCAATTTTTATCGTTGTTGTGTCTTATCTCACAAAGAAGAGTTTCTAGTTCTTAGCCAACAAGTCGAAATTAGTAACACAAAAACCTATGCCCGGGAGAGTCATAGAGTGCTGCAATTGGTATGGAAATAATTGTGACTTGCAGAGGTATCTAATTTCTTGCATTGCATGTCATTTTACGTGCATCATAAGATTTGATTTAATATGAATCCTACAGCTCATCCAGACAATAGCAAGTAGTTTGCATATATAATGAAGAGAATTTGTAATGGAAGAACTAATTTTCTTTGTTCTATTTGCTAACTTCAGGCTAAAAATAAGATGAAAACCTTAAAATCAAGCATGAAATAATGTAGGTAGGTTTCTGGAGGATTACAACTACATAAAGCAACATTAACTTCAGCTTATGTGAAATTACAAATGAGAGAGCAAGAGAATTGTGTTCTTATTTATATAGATTGTTATTTGTCTTCTAAGCCATGATATCCTAGTCATTATCATTTCAAGTAGCACAACCCTCCCCCCAACAAGCAACCCACGCACCACCCCCAAAACCTGGTTTCTTTCTTGAAAAGGGGGAAAATAGATAAAAAAAAATGAGTTAAATATTGACACATATTTTATATTTTTGTTTTAGGTCCAAATGGTGAAGAATATGGCTGGTATCAGTGCAAGGTTAGCCTTCCATCGATCATGATATCTGTTTCATTTATTTTAAATAAATCTCAACTCTAGTGCTTATTCCTAAAGTTAGTGACTCCTATAATTTTCTTTAAAATATGACCTAGCCCCCTCTTATATTTTAAGAAGGTTAAAGCAATTACAGGAGAGAAAAAGTAGAGTTGATCAAAGCTGGGCTGAGGTGGGGCTTTTGTAGGGGTATTAGGACTCGCCTCTTTGTCTTGGGCCTCAATAAAATCCCAAGTCCAATGCTAGAATTAATATCAAATCTCAGACTGTGAACGAGCTGGTTAAGGAAATTATTAAATAAAATATATATTATGTTTCCTAAGGAGGCAAAAATGGCTTTTGAGAGTTGGTGGGTTGCTTCCCGTGCCAAAGAAGAGGAAAATTTGGCATCTTTTCCTTGTTTGCTTAAGGTAGATAGTGATAGGAATAGGAGATGTTTTCAAAATACTAAATTTCTATTGTTCAAAGTGAAAAGTGCTTTCTTGTCTATTTTGTTCAGCTGGCTATTCAGAGTGATTGATCTAGATATGTGTAAGTTTTTGGACTTTTTGGAGCATTTTGAGTCTTAGATGGTTCCTTTAATTGGGGCAGTTTCTATTAATTGGATGGCATCTTCTAGATGCTTCCATTAACAAAATTTATTTTATTTATAATATATTATGTTTTGTATATAGAAAATATAATATGAAAAAATCCCCATTTCAACACTAAAAGTAAACCTAATACATAAAAAATAAAATATGTTATGTATTATATATGAAATTGAAGTAATTTATGTTAAAGTTGGATCAGACTTGGACATATTTATTATAAAGCCGGGCGCGGTTTGAAAAGAATTTTAGACCTATATTTTTGGCTAAGTGAGCCCAAAAAGCCGTCTGATCGGGCCTCTTGGTCCATGATTAGCTCTAAGTAATTGGGAAACTGGATGTCCCTACCTATTAAATTGCTAACAGAACTGTCAAATAGTTAACGGTTGCACGTGTGGTTTGAGCATCTTTTATTGGAATATTGGTGAGGTTTGTAAGTTTTGGTAGTTGAACCTACCTGATATCTTGACTTTTGGGTAACTGAAGTGATACCTGTGGAGAGATTAAAGAGTTCACATTAGGATGGCACACATGGGCATGGTGGGTTCTTTGTTTATCTTTTGTAAGTGGGTGGAATCCCCTTGATGCTAATTTTTAATATAACCTTTACTTTAGCTATCAAAAAAATGGAACGTCATGAGGTTGAGATGTATTGTTGATCATAGCTTCTAGTTGTTACTAGGATGAAAGAGTTGCAAGTATGTGGTGTCCAAAATACTTGAAATGATCTATTCCATTTGGTCATTTCATCGAGGAGCTTTCTGCATGTCAGTTCCTTCTGATAAAAGAAATGGTTGCATCTGTGTACAGTTGCAGTCTGTTTTTTTTCTTTGAACTTGGAGAACTACTAATCTTGTGAAAACTTTTAAAAAATCTATTCCTTTTGAATTCGTTTTTGTGTTTGGGATTGTTGTATTGTTTTGCTTAATGAGATCAGAGATCTCCCTTCAACGAGTGCTACTGTTTTTCATTTCTCTTGCAATTCCCTCCAGCCTAAGCAGCCCTATGCATACTTGAAAGAAGTATTTGTTGATCAATTCCTCAAGTAAAAGGTAGACGAGAGGGTCGACCAGTTGGAGCTTAGGAACTTGCAAAAGCCGTTGAAGAGTTGGGAGCTGGGGAAATACTGCTAAACTGCATTGATTGTGATGGTATAACTTCTTTGACCAATAAGATCTGTTGCATGCTATCCTTATCCTTCTGAATATTATTTATTTATTTTCTTTTCTTGTTTCTTCTTTTTTAAATCTTGGTTCAATAAAGTTAACAAGTAAAATGAGTGCTTCTCAAAATTTAAGTTCGTTTTTTCTAAGCCTTGAGTTTTTTATCTACACCTCTTTAAAACTTAGTTGAGAAAGTCGGTTTGAATTCTTGCTATTTGTAGCCGGTTTGAATTCCTTAAAACTTGTGGAAATAGCTTGTATTTTGGTCTCCAAATTTTATCCAATTTTCTCTAACTTTCTATTTGTAGAAGGATTCCTTTGCTATGGCCAATTCACAATAATTTTTCATTGCAATTCTCTCTTCTTCAATGGTGCTTTGGTCATCCTTGTTTCTGTTGAGTCTAACCTAGATGGTTTCCAGCTCCAATTTTGCTGCTTTGAGTCGCTCTGAATGTTTCCAAGTGCAGCTTGTTAAATTTCTTCAGCTTTATCTTTAATTCTTTAAGCTTAGTACATAATCTTGTCACTGGGGAGCCTTGGACAGACTTAGACCAAGAATCAGCAACCAGTGTATCAAAATCTCTATGTTTGATCCAAAGGTTGAAGAACTTGAAAGGCTGTCTCCCTGTTTTAACTTCAGCTTTAATCGTGATCATTGCAGGGCTGTGATCTGAGACTCCTTGTGGCAAGAAGTTGGCTATGGATTCTGGAAATTTGTCAAGCCATGCATCATTTATCATCAATCTATCAAGCTTGCTGAAGATAAGATGCTTCCTGTCTTGTTTATTGCTCCATGTATAGAAACGACCAGTACAGTTTAGATCAGCAATATTAGTCTTCTTAATGTAGTCAATTAAGTCTTGTGATAAGTTCTTGTCAATATATCTGCCTCACTTTTCTCATCCTCGTGTTTTACAGTATTAAAGTCCCCAGCAATAATCCATGGATTAGAGGTATTTATACTAGCATGCTGCACATCAAGTTGGTGCCATAACTGCTTTCTTTGATTTCTATCATTTCTGCCATATAGAAAGGTGACATGGAAATCCATAGAGAGTGCCTTGTGCTTTACTTTGCAAAATATAGTTTGAGAAGTATGAGATATAATAGTAATATCCACAATGGAAGCATCCCAAAGCAAAATGATTCTAGCAACATCTGAACTATCAAAATTCCCAAAAGAGACAAAATACTGTTATATACTATAACATAAACCAAACCAAACCAAACCAAGCCTTTTTCCCACTAGGTGGGGTCGGTTATATACTCTAACATACTTTGTCAAAATTAAATTTCTTGATTTTGGTTTCTAGAACACTCAAAAGAGGTAGAGAACAAGTGTCTATCAGTTTTCTAACTTCCATTGTTTGAAAGGGTTATTAAGCCCTCTAACATTCCAAATTGCGAAAATTTCTTGATTTTGGTTTCTAGAACACTCAAAAGAGGCAGAGAATAAGTGTCTATCAGTTTTCTAACTTCCATTGTTTCAAAGGGTTATTAGGCCCTTTAACATTCCAAATTGCAAAATTCATTTGAGATATTTGTTAGAGAAGACTTGGCTTGTGTAACCTTAGGTGGGAGATTTTTCTTCGTTTCCTCCTCCTTCTTTGATGATAAGTTTAAAGTTTTGTCTTTGCTGCAGTTGATCATCTCTTCATCGCCTTTATTTTGTTCAAAGCAATCTGCAGCTACATCATTGCTGCTACTTGAAAGGTCTTTCTGACTGCATGATTGAGAAGCTTCAATTGCTAATGTAGAGGAGGGATTGTTTTCGGCCTTTAAAATTGCCAATTGCATTAAATCAGAACCCGGTGAGGAACTTTGCAAAGGTGCAGCTTGTATATCTTCTTCCCCTTCCAGCAGCTGTGTAGAACCAGCAGTAAAGCCATTATTTGCTTTGCAATCTACTTGTATGACGTCTACCAGTATATCAGGAGTTGGCAGGGAGCATTGCAAAGGTGTTACGTGAACAGATAGTGCTTGCATCATTGCCTTTTCCTTTAGCAGAGTGCAACATTAATGCTGTGCTGAGCTCTTCTCTTTGTGGGCTTGAATTGCTTTCTTCAATTGTAGAAATAAGCTCCAAATGCTCACCATTATCAGGTTCTGCTAGTGACTCAAATTTATTGCATGTAATCACGGCATTTGGATTGGCTTTTGCATCTTTAGCAGGTGTATGATCAGAAACATACGGCTGAGAAGTTCCATTTACTGTGTAGTCAGCATATTCATCTATTTTGCTGCTAGTATTTGGTGTTTTAGGCCTCCATTCTCTTCTAATGACGTTGGGGCAATTAGACACTTTGTGCCCAAAAATCTTACAAACTTCACAGATGGGGGGCCCATTCATACTCCACTAATTGCTGATAAGTGCAGCCATCATGATCAGCTATTTCAGTTGACTGAGGCAAAGAAGAATTAACTCCAACCTCCACACAGATTCTAGTATAAGCTAATCGCTGCCCAGTTGCTGTCATTCTATCTGTGAAGAGTGGATTGCCAATTAAACTTGCAGTTTTACTTAAGGCTCTTGTAGACCAAAGATGTAGCTTGAGGTGTGGTAGTCTAATCTAGATTGGAACTGAGAGAATGCCTTCTCTTTCATAAGAACAATGAGGAGACCCAAGGCTTTAAGATAAAAGATTTGTCACAGAAATTCCAAGGCCCCATTTCTGGAATTTTTTGTTTAGTTTCATCATCTTGAAATTTGAAGACAAAAACACCTGCCTTTAGAACAAAAAGTTCTACGCTACCAAAGGCCTTCCATCTCCTTTCTACGAATTGTTTCATGAACTTAAATTGAGGCTTAGAACCCAGCACATATCCAACAAGAGCCTTGCTCCATTTGTTGAGTTCATCTGATATATCTTCCCAGGTAAAAGCAACTTTTGGGCTGGACATATTAGTCAAGTTATCTTGAATTTATTCTAGCTTTAGCCCATTGGATTTAATCCTGTTATTAGTAAGTAATTGGCCCCAGGTAGCTTTTGGGCTGTTACTTTGAGTGGTATTAATATATGGCCCATTACTAGCACCTTGGGCTTGTTTATTTAATTGGCCTAGTCCAATTAAGGGGGGAAATTCTTGGTTCAAAATGCTAGAATTGTCTAGAATATATGGTCTCATAAGTGCTAATTGCTCAGGTGGGAATTTTAAACAGGTGGCAGAACTTTGAGAATTGGGCATCACAGACTTACCACGTGGTGTTGGTTGTGTCAAGTTACCATTGGTTGCTGAGTTGTGATTCTTTGAAGAACGAGCATCATAATTACCATAGGGATTCTTCAATGACTGAATCTGCTCATGATTTCCAATGCCTCTTCCTTTGGGCATTACAGACTTACCATGTGGTGCTGGTTGTGTCAAGCTACCATTAGTTGCTAAGTGATTCCTTGAAGAAGGAGCATCATAATTACCATAGGGATTCTTCAATGGCTGAATCTGCTCACGATTTCCAATACCTCTTCCTTCGGATAATACAATAATCTTCTTTTGATTTTCATCTAATTCTTCATCCTTATCTTCTATGATAACTTCATGGCCCACCTGGATACCATTCTTACCCAGCGAGGGGATGCTGCTTGTTGACATACTTGAGCTCAATATAACAGGGTTCACACCATTATCTTCATTAAGATTCTTGCTTAGAACTTGATTATCATATTTAGGCTTTAGGTTCCCTTCAGCTACCATATAACCCGTAGGAAAGGCTTGAGATATGGAGTGGTCTTGAGTGACTTGGGCTCAATTTTGCAAACTATTATCGTTGAGTTTAATGATTTCAACCCTCAAGTCTTCACTGATTCAATAAGCAATGGGCAGCTCGGAGAAGAAGGTAGAGAGTGGAAAGTAACTTAAGAAACATCTTTGCTTTTGAGACTGAAAGCAAGGAGATCAGTGGTTGGAATAACAGTTGATGATTCTTCAACATAATATTCGTCCAAAGCTATACTAACCTTAGAGGGAATGTTTAGCAATTGCTCAGAATGAAAACAAGGAGAAAAATTTGCTGGAATGGCAGATCTATGAGAGAGAACCATGGTTTCTAGAAAGGGAAACTGGAGAGAGAAGCTCTCATATTCATTTCGTCCTTCCAGTTCCTAAAACCATCATTTCTAATCAAGATTCATAAATTTTCAGTCATTTTTTGGAGAACTCTTTGGAAGAAGTTGGGAACTAAGCTTCAATTTAGTTCCTCTCATCATCCACAAATGGATGGACAAAATGAATTTATCAATAGGTCTTTGAGTTTTTCAGAGCCTTGAGTCTTTTGTATACGCCTCTTTAAAACTTAGTTGAGAAAGTCGGTTCAAATTCTTGTTGGATTGTTAATTCTGGAGTTGAGTCTTATATCTGCATCCCTTTCTTTCTTTCTTCTTTTCATTTTGCAGTCATATGGCAAAACCTGCTATTGATTTCCTTTGTCTTTTGTGGTGTGAGTTATGCTAGCGATTTGCTGATGTGAGTTTTCATTTGTTTGTATTCTATTTTTAGATCTTGGCGCTTTTAATTGAGGTGAACTTGCTCTTGAAACCATCCTTTGGATACTGCAACAAAATCATGTGTATGATTTCCCATCATTAAGGGAGTCATCTCATCATTTCCTAGCAGCAGTATCATTGTCACATCATTTAAGTAAAATAAATTATATAATAGTTGTTTGCTAATTAGTATTGTCACACTATTTCAGTAAAATATCAAGGCAAGCCCTTGATCATTTACACAAGCACTAAGAGTGATGAGTCCTTTTTAGTTGCTTTATAGCAAAACAGTTTGCTACATGTGTCTGGTTGATTTGTTCAACTTCATCTTGCTGCAGTGTTATTTACTCTCTAAAGTAATGCAGATGGAACATGCGAGGCTTCGTTGAAGCTTATGAAAAGTTCAATATTCTGTTATGAGCAAGCATGACACAGGTATGGAAGTGTTTGCAAAATGCCTTACTGGGCTTCTCCTCTGTTATTATGTTTAGACTTCATGTTCCTTGCTTAATTGAGTGATTCTAGTTTCATCAAATATCTGCACATAATAGCTTTAGCTCTGATAGAAATTCTAGAAAAAGTACCTTTTGGTTGTTTCAGTCATGTTATAATTACTGATATTTTTGTAGGCTTTACCAAGAAGTCTAACATCTTCCTTTCATACAGTCAATATTTTCAAGACTAAACCCAATATTTTTATTGTTTGAAACTTTATTAAAAAAAAGAAGTTGCAATCAAGGGGAAAAAATAGAAGAAAAATACTAAACAATGTTTAATTATTTGATCTTTTATTTTTTTCCTTTGTACATACATGACAATTTTGAAACAATGGTGGGTTTGGGGGTGGTATCCAATATTACTAGGGCTGCAAACTCCTGAGTTTCCATCTTTGCTAGAAATTTTGTACAATTTTCCCCTTCCCTTGTTTGAGCTATGACATGAACTCCAGCTTTTGCCCATAATCAGCCTGCACATGCCGTATGTTATCAGTTATTTTTTCTGCACTTACAATTTGGGGGGGGGGGAATCCCTTTCTATCCTTTTCCTCCACTGCCAGTTTCTCTTAAGTTTTGTGTATGACATATTGATATACCTCCGAGTAACTGGGATGGATGATGGGTTCAGCATCAAGGAGAAAATTTGTTTTGCAAGTTAAAAAACTTATGTATATAACTTTTTTGTTGTGATGCTTCCATCTCAACATTGGGCTTTCAAGTTTGTAAATTCATGCTCAAATCATGATTGACTTGTTTGCTAGGACTATCATATCTATACTAATTTTTCTACATGTTTAGATTATGAGGATAGAACAAATGCTATCCTTTTTAACTTTGCTCTAAGTGTGCATATTCAACCAGATGCATATGCGCATGGAAATTTTAACTCATTAAAGCCTTGTTTGACCATGTATATATGCAAGTTAGGGTTTATTTTGTTTGTCGAACCATATCTTTTTGTCACCTAATTAGTCTCATTTAACTACTAAGAGTAAAATAACAATGAATATCCAAAGATGAATCTTCCTTAATCTAAGAGTAACTAATATTAAGATAGAAAATAAAAGTTGGTTCCTAATATGAAGCATATATAGCTGAACTAAACAGTGGGTTCCTAATATAAAACATATATCCATGTAACTGACCTATTTTGGAGGTTAAAGGAAATTGAAATTTCTAAGTAACTAGGAATATACTTTTATCTGTAATATGAAGCCCTTGTTAACTTCGGACATGAGAGAGGGCCAATGGAAAGCACTTAATACTAGTTTTGATTTGTCCATGATATTAGAGGATGAATGGATGTGTTTGGTAATTCCACTTGTGCATGCGTATTATTTTTATGGCCTATTTTGGAGGTTGAAGGAAATTGAAATTTCTAAGTAACTAGGAGCATACTTTTTTTTGTAATATGAAGCCCTTGTTAACTTCGGGCATGAGAGAGGGCCAATGGAAAGCACTTAATACTAGTTTTGATTTGTCCATGATATTAGAGGATGAATGGATGTGTTTGGTAATTCCACTTGTGTATGAATATTATTTTTATCCAAGCTAGATGGCCATACCCATTGAGGTTTGGAAGTTCTTAGGAGATGTGACCATGTGTGTTTCATGCATCACATTTGAAAAATAAATGTTGTACGTCAATTGCGAGTTCCTGGCTCTCTCTGTCTCTCTCTCTCTCATGGTGTTGACGGTTTACCATCATGGGATGTCTTTTTGTTTAAAAAAAGAGTTGTTTATTTACTGTGATCTTCAACCTTCCTTCATTAGTTTTATTATTTACTAAGGTTACGTTTTTATTTTCTGTTTTTCTGTTTATGTTTTTAAAATTTTGTAAATTGGCAACAGATTTAACTCTCTGTTTTTTTCTGTTACAAATATTTTGTCAATTTTAATATTTTATCAATTTTTGTTACATCATATTAAAATAAATTATTTTATTCAAATATTTTATTAAACTAAAATTATTTTTAATAAATAATATAATTAAATTAAATTAATTAAATTAATATGTAATATCTATTATGAATTTATTTCTAATAAATAATTAAATTAAATTAGTTAATTTAATTAACAAGAAATATATATTATTAAATTATTTTTAATAAATAATAAAATAAAATATATTAATTTAATTTAATAAATAATTTAATTAAAATGAATATATTTTATTAAATTATTGTTAATATATATTATAATTAAATTATTTAATTTAATTTAACAATTAATTTAAAATAATTAATTTAAATAATATTAAATATATTTTATTAAATTATTTTTAATAAATATCATAATTAAATAAATTAATTATTAAATTAAATTAATTAATTTATTTAATATGAATTATATTTTATTAAATTATTTTTAATAAATATCGTAATTAAATTATTTAAATTATTATGACATATATTTTATTCAATTATTTTTAGTAAATAATATAATTAAATTATAATTAATATATTTTATATATTTAGTGGATTAAATGATATAATATTTATATTTTATTGAATTATTTTTAATAAATAATATAATTAAATTAAATTAATATAAAATATATTTATTAAATTTCATTAATTTTTAAAAAACTAATAAAATTAAATATTTTTTGAAAATATAAAATTAGTAATTGTAAACAAAATTGTATCCCAAACGTAGTTTCAGTTTTCATTTCAGAAAAAAAAAAAACGACAATAGAAAACATAAACATGTAAAAGTAAAACAAAAAGCGACAGTGTTACCAAATGGCCCCTAACTGATGCAATGTCATTATACTCCTGGATTTTTTTCATTGTTTTTGTCTTTTACCCTTTTTTTTTTCTTTATATTACATATATGTGAAAGTTTTGAATTTGACAAGCCTTTAAACGTTTAAAGGAGTAGAGGTGCAATCACACTGATACCTCTTTAAAGTATCTTTTACTTTGCCATCAACTGCAGTTGAGTCCTATGATGGACATCAGAAGTGATGTCCAAGTTCGTGTGAGGAGGGAGCTTCTAGCCATTTTGGATAATGAAAGAATTGTGGATACCATTGAACAAAAGGAATGTGGGAATGCATCAATAACAATTAACTCTGTCATAGAGATTTCTCTGTATCCTCTTACCTTTTTCTCTTTCACTAAATTTTCATATCTTATATTACCTTTTTTCTTGAAAATAAACTTTTAATACATGTAAGACTTTACAACAAATCTAGAAACAAGCTTCTGAAAGTTGATGCAACAACTCATGAGGCATTACAAATATTTCAAATAGACAAACATCCAAGCATATTGGCATTGGAAGAGAGCAAAAGAAGGGTAGGTAAATGCTGATATTCTTGATTTTTTTTTTTGAGATGACATTTTTTATTGAGTATAATTATTTATTGATATTCTTGAATCGTAGGTTCTCTGTAGTTGGGATGATGAATAAGGTATGCAGAGGCCATTTGCTTTTCAACTTCACAGTATCTTGCAAATTTGGACTAAATTCGGTGCCTTTATTCTAGCGTGTAACACTAATGGGTAGATGTCTCCTGAGATAAATTCAAATAAATAACTTAATTATTCTGCTACTTCTAACCATCTAAACTCGTGGACCTAGATGATGGTTTGCATTGCACTAGGAGCTAGTTTCTAAGACCCATACTAGACCTTGACGATCTTAATAATCGTTTTAATATTATGTCCTCGCATCCCCAAAATGCCTTGAGATTAATTTTTCCAAGACTACATTGTTAGATTGAAAAGCCTGAACAAGGCATTAGGTAACCTGATGGTATTATGATATGAGATTGGTTTGAAGATAATCAGACGACATCAAACCCTAGGTCGCTAAACATGTGGGATTTACAAATACACATTTCTTCTTGTTTCAGAGGAGGTGATTACATGACTAAGCAAGAACTAAGAAATGTCCTCCTATTGAATTCTGTAAAATCTACCCTGGCAATTTTTTTTTTCATTAACGTAATGTAGATATCATTCTTCCATTTTTCTGAAGAACTGCTGGCTTCTTTACAGGAAACTTTGTTCTGAAGAACTGTTGGCTTCTTTATAGGAAACTTTAAAGTTCGTGAAGGATATTCCCCACATACTGAAGGTGCACTAACATCTTCTCTTTTGTTCTTTCTTCTATCTATCTTGCATTTTCATTATTTCCAAAATCAAGAATTCGAACTTTATTCTTCGATTAGTAACTGTAGGTTCAGTGGTTGGAAATAGCACAATATTTTCAACTTTCAATAGATTTACAATCTCTTTATCTAATGCCTTTTATCATTCTCACTTAAAAGCGAAAAACTTTAAATCTTTTTATTGACTTAAAATAATCTGTCTATCTTTGTCTCTCTTCTTCACTTTGCTGAAATGAGGCATTTTTGAAATGTTGGTTTTGCATGAAATTTAAGTGTTAGCACATTTTTACTGTTATGTTGAATGTATAATATTATGTTGTTTGAAATGGTTACACACTCGTTTCTATTATGTTTCTTTTAATAATTTGTATTAATTAAAATTCTATTTGCACATGTTCTCTCTCCCCCCTCCCAATGAAGAAATTCAACTCTCCAAATTTTGCATGTACAACTGGTGATGGCTAGATTTTTTGAAGGTAAATTTGCTTTTATGATATTCATTCCTAGTTGTCTGAAGATTGTGACCTATTCATCAAGTAAGGTGGTGGCAAAGCTACATCCTTAGAAAAGGGTGGCAACTCTACTCATAAATCTGGGTTGTTGCTCACAAAACACTTTCCTTATGTGTTTTTTCATGTTGAGAAGTGAATTTTTTTTTGTCTTTTTTTTTTTCCTTTTACTTCTTCGTCTTGCTAGGGGTGGAAGAGGAGGGGGACTGAGTTTACATAGGCTTCCATGACTTCAAAGCATCATCATCATTATTATTGTTATTAGTGACTTTTTGAAGGTTTAATATATTAGATAAAAGAAGTTCAATCTAGAATTCCATTTGAAAGGATGAAGGATCCATCTCTAGACCTTATGGAATATAAAAATGGAACATCTGTTGACAAAATATATGCTCCTAGAAATCTAAACTCATCATAAAACAATCCCATCTGAGTATTGGTAAATTTGTTCTGGTATTTTCGCTATTGTATGCAGGGAATCACTTGCTCATGATTGGTTTTTAGGTATGCGCTTGAAGCTTGCTTACCCTAAATTGTTAGATAAGTGAATGGATCATGCCTTTCTGTTTGCAATTGATTTTAGAACCATGCATTTCCTTTCTATTTAATTCCTTTGATCCCCTACACTCAAATGAGCTCAATAAACATTAATTATATATTCTTAGAATAAAGTTACACATGCATCTGTGTTTGGCAGATTCTTGTTTCCAACTCCTTATGATTTCCAAATGTTTTAGTTTTGTTTAGAAGGTCATTTTTATATTTATGAGGAATGGAAGGCCTTTGAACTATGTCTATGGTTCAGGTCCTACTCAATGAACAAGATTATCAGATTGCTTGGCTATTACACTTTCTCTTTCTTTCATTCTTTTTTTTTTCCCTTACAATTACATGATTATTTTCATTTTTTTTTCAACTGAGAAAGCCATGACCAGGAGAAAAACAACTTGATGAATACGAATAGGGATTTGTAGTTTTCAAATATGCTTTCTATCATTACCTATTTAAACTATTGAATTTGACCCTTAGTAGTGTAGATTTTGGAAGCTTAAATTTAGTTTTAAGTGCTTGTAAAGTTGGCTCAATATTTTGGAAGTCTTCTAAAGCAATTGAAATATTTGAATTTGGATATAATTTAGAAGGTATAAAATCGTTAGTCCTAATTCTCTCTAAATCTGTGTGACATATCTCACAATCTCTAGATAACTGCTATTCCTCATACATGCTTTTTTTTTTTTTTGGGTAATTAAGAATATTTTGGGTTAATGGGAATTTTTGTTCAATATCTTAGGGCATTCCCCGGTATAGCAAAATCATTACAAAAGAAAGAACTTAACTACATTTGTACCCCCTAACTTCTAATTAAACTAGGATTTACATTAGCCCTATTGACAGGAAATTGAGAGAACTTAATTCTAACTTCATAATCTATCCTTTGTACAATGGAGGCAATAGATGAGGAGAGACCCTTGAATATTCTTGCATTTCTTTCCACCCAAATATGATACACCAAGCCGGCCCATGCAATTTTACAAAGAGAGTTGCCAAGATGCTTTCCACTAAACTTACCCGTGGCCCATAAAATTTCATTCTTCCAAGGTTGAGTTGGTTTTGTGATAGAGCACTTTAGCAAGATTATTGCCCTCAATTCGGATGCAAAGGAACATTGAAAGAACAAGTGGTCCATAGTCTCAAGGGCAGTACATAGCACACAAGAATGGTCAACACTCAAGCCCCATCCAATCATTTTATCCTTAGTATTCAACCTTCCTTTGCTAGCGAGCCAAAGTATGAAGCTATGCCTAGGAATGTGATGAGGAAACCATAACAATTGATGCCAAGTTACCTTGCTATTCCTTTCCCGAATTGAATTCCAGGTTGCGGTAGCTTCATAAATCCCTTTCTTGGATGCCGTCCAAATGAACTTGTCCATGGAGTCGGGATTCGGCAGGTAGTTAGGTGGCTGCACAAGTATTCCTTATACATGCTTAAATTCATAACAGGCCGGT
Source organism: Vitellaria paradoxa (assembly GCA_019916065.1). NCBI lineage: Eukaryota > Viridiplantae > Streptophyta > Magnoliopsida > Ericales > Sapotaceae > Vitellaria > Vitellaria paradoxa. The sequence goes on from CM034239.1 coordinate 26,813,101, forward strand.
TTAAGCATTTCAACGGGTTGGCTTATGTATATGAATTGGTAAGTTTATCTATAGACCTTTAACATTTAATTATCTAATTTATATGTCTGTTGCTACTTGCAAATGAAAGTAAGAAGAAAACTTCCTCAAAGTTTTGAGGTCAGGAAGACTTATGATTTGTCCTTCAAAACCAAATGACTTGAGATGCCTAATAATTAGGGTTTTGCTTAACTAGCGATGCCTTTGTGCTGCTTCATAGTTTTTTAAGTTCAATGACAGTAACACTCTTAGTTGAGACCAACATTTTGATCTTTTAATCTGTAATTATTCGTGAGAAGATTATTTAAAGTTGGATACTTGTTTAAAGAAGGGGAAATTATGAAAAAGAGAAAAATAGAAAAGGTGAGTGCTTATTATGTTAGAGAAACTTGTAGATTGAGAAGCTTTTTCTTTCTTTCTTTCTCCCCCCCCTTTTCTTTCATAAATGATGCTTGGCATATGCACATTATGCACCTTACTAATATGCTCATCAGTCTATAAAACTGTCCTTATAGTCAGCATTCAATGTATAGAAACTTTATGCCATATGAAAACTACCACGCATTAGTGAGAGATTTATAATTTTAACACTCTCTTGGTATTACTTTCACTGCAACTATTGTAACTGTTAAATTAGCTTGATACATTGTTGTGTCCATTTTTTAACGGTTTAAACTTTTAAGTGAAATAGTAGTTGATGTTTAACATAGTATCAGAGTAAGCAAATATCTTCAAACCTCATCCCCACTCAAAGTTAATAGTTGGATGTATTTGCGCCATTTAAAAAAAGTCAGTATGCTCTTACATGGGGGGGGCGTGCTAAGAGAAAATAAGTTAATATATACAATAAAGTTCTCCCTCTTCCTAACAACTTAACCATTTATGTGAAATGATGACTAACAATCTAATAGTAACCAATGTCTATAATGTTGACTTGGTAGAAATATTTTCTTACCTTTCTTTAGTTTTGAAGTAAACTAATGGAGCCATACTATAAACAGAAAGGAGATGATTATTTGGTACAGATAAACAATATCTAAAGCCCTATACTTGTTATCTACATCTTTGTCACTTAATTTAGCCTTTTTTTTTTTTGGTAATTATACTTGTTATCTACATCTTTGACACTTGATTTAGCCTTCCCCCCTTCTTCCTTATGTTTTGTTGGGTTGTCAACCCAACATTCGTACTCCACACCCCTTGACCTAGGGAGCAATCACTTAGTTGAAGCAATGCAAGGATTAAAGTTGACATTCCAAGTGCAATTAGAAAGGGCTTATAATGCCAAGTACTGCATTTCTTTATTATTGATATTCATTAGTCTTTTTCTCTTTGTTATTAGTTTGTTCTTTATTCTTTGTTCTCTCTCTCACTCTCTCTCTCTATTCTTACTTTTACTATGTTTTGAGTATTGTTCTTATGTTATTTGATTTTTTTAGGTAATTGGTTTTATTGATGTAAACAACAGTAAAGAAAAGGGTCATGGAACAATGGTGAAGGAAGGTTTCTGTGATGAGATAGTACTTCCATCCTATTCATAATCATCTTTAACGATCGAAGCCCTTTTGAAATTTTCTATAGGAATTTTTATTTGGGTAGCCTTTATTTTTTTCTTCTATTGCAATAATGAAATAGAAAAGTTTTACTTGTTCATCCTGGTACCCCTGCCACCCATCCTATCCATTACTTTCTTTTTAAAAATCTTCATATAATGAGGTTTGTGGTAAAATGATAGAATTTGTTGTTCTCATAGAGAATTCCTGATAGAAGGTCCTTAGTATTCTTGATGTTGGTTTTCTTCTTTTGATTGTATTTGGATGAGTTGAGGCAAATATACGAGCAATTGCCAGAATTTCTAGAAGAGGTGCTTGTTTTTTATTTCATTTTCATGCCAAATTCAGACATGAATTTACAATGAGTCCATATATTGTTATATTTTGGTAATGTAAATGTGTTGCAGGTGTCGTCAATGGAGCTTGCAAGACTTCCTATTATGTCTAGAGACAAGTTTCATCCTTGTATTGTTTATATACATCAAATAGGTCAGTCTCCATTTATTTAATGTATGACTCCAGCTTCATATGGATTGAGTAATTAAGAATTGGTTCGCTCCTTCCTAGTAAGCTTCGATTGAAGTTTCTTGAATTATTCCATCACCATATATTTGTGTTATTTCTTGTCCTGCTGCAATACTAATCAGAAAACCAATCTAGGCAAAAGAAATGTAAATAAACAATTAAACAGATAGGATAATATCATTGTATCTTGGTGCCTCCATAGTTCTTTGCTGTCCGCTGGTTGCTTCTTCTTCTCCTACTTGTGTTCTTTCGTTTCTTTGTTGCTTCTTGACCTTTGAAGGGTTAAGCAAATTCATAGCACTTTAATTCTATCTTCTTCAAGCTTGCTTTTGAGTTTGATAAGCTCAGCTCTTAATTCATCAAGACTCATATGGGTCTTCCTGGTCAGTGATGAAGGAACCAAAAATGATTTCATTTGCCTCAAAGGCAATCTATTTAGGTGAAGCAGGAAAATGATATATGTGTGTGTGTATGTGTGTTGTAATTTCCTAGTATATTTGCTATATTTCATCATTCCAAGAGTTACTTACAAAGTTAGATACTTGCAACATGTTTGCCTGTTGTGCAAATGTCTGAGACTTTGAAATGTTCTTTGTATTGCAAACTTGTGTAAGTTACATATCCTATGGATAAGTGAAAATCCCAGTCAGATAATATTGTGCTAGTTTCTTGTGTTTATGTCTATCGTAAATCAATTTGTCTAGGATTCTATGTTACCACTCTCCATATTTACACAAAGTATAAAATGTTAACTTTGAGTCTGATGTATCTGAAGCAATTTAACTCAGCTTGTTAATTCACCAATCTTTCTGCATAAAGTGTTTTCCAATATATCTTGTGAAATTTAATCTTTTAGCACTATGTGAAGTGCTCTGTTATCTAAGAACAAAAAAGCATTTCAGTGGTCAATTAGTAAAAGATCTTAAAAGACAAATATTAACAGGTATATGATAATTCAAGTTTCATGTTTTTTCTTTCATGCAGGAAGCGAGCTTCTATTACATTTCAATAGATTCGTAATTATGTCACCAATTTAAAATGCTAAAATGTGAAGGCGGTTAATTTAATTGCAAGAGAATTTTTATTCAAGAACGATATGTAGCATATAATACATGGGAAATTCCAAGTTGTAAAATTTGGTCCAACTATTCCGTGTTATTTACATATTCAACTATAGTAGTATTTAATTTCTGAATTCCAAGAAGTTTTTAGTTGAATTGCTTCCATCTTGGTGAGCATTATACAATTGTTTACTCAATTGTTGGAGTGGTGCAATCATAATATTCTAACTTCTTCGAAAGATGTAGAGAGTTCATTTATCTTATTCAAATAGGGCAGCTAGCATGTAAATAAAACATTGTGGTATATCTAATTTTGTGGATATTTCATTGAAAATTACAAGATTGTTTATTTATAATTCTTAATATATCCTTATTTTTATGTTTTATTTTATTTTTTGTAATTTATATTGTTATTTAAAAACTTGGTGACTTAGGGTTGGTTGGACTATGTGATGCTTTTAAGTGTTGAATAGTTGTCTGGACACATAATGAGATCTAGAAGAGTAATTTTGTTAAAACTTCAAATGCTTTTTTTATTGCTTTAATTCTGAAATAATAATAATAAATAAATAAATAACAAATTAACAAAAAAAAGTGGGGTAAAGGACATTTAGGGCTTCAACCCAATTTGTTAGATTAGAGGTTTGTATAAATTGATTGTTAGTAGTGTTAGCATTGAGATTTGTAAGAGTGCCAAGTGAAATTATTTCAGATGCATAAATTGCCATTGTAGAGGGGTGTTAATTATTTAATGCGTTTTTAGTGACAAATGAGGTGCTGATTCAATATTGAAAAGTTATGAACATGGGGTGATTTGTAAAATTTAATATTGAAAAATATTATGATTATATCAATTAGGTTGCTTAAATTTATCTTTGGGAGAGGATGGGGTCTGTATCAAAAGGTAGAAAATAAATTGTTTTGGCGTATTTCCATAGTGAACTTCTCAGTTTTAGTTAATAGCTTTTTATTTAGGTTTTTCAATGCTTCTAGTAAATTGAGATGAGTAGATCCTCTCTGAGCAATTCTGTTTATGGAAATGTTTAGTAGGTTAGTTAAGAGGATAGTTCAGAGCTAACTTATTAATCTCATACCGTATCAGCGGGTACCTACTGTACCATGCAAAAGCTAGTAATTTAGTGTTTACGTTATATACTAGTATTTGTGTTGATCAATATTGGTCAATATCAATCCCTGTCGCATTACTTGCCAATCTCTAACATTAGCTCTAATTTTTAAACTTTTGGTGCCACCACTCAATATCTTTTTTTCTCAAGAATGGTTGAAGTTCCATATCTGTTCACTTTGTGCATGGATGCAATTAAGAAAGAAATTCTTTGCGGTAATATGCTAATGCTATATGACTATTCCTCTCTCTCCCTCTCTCTATCTCTTTATACAACATAACACTACTGGTTGGTGCTATATGCAAGGGAGTTTATATTATTATTTTTAATTTTATTTATTTTTTATTTAAATTTGCTTGGGGAGGTATATAATTGCTCTAGCAATTAGAGAAGGCACAAATGGTTTGAAATAACATGGTGTATTCAATCAAAAATGTACATTCAATGAGTTAAATAATAAGACAAGCGATTAAAAATAGAAAAGAACTATTCTTAGTATGCAATTAATATTTTTACAGATATTCAAACTCTAAGATAGTGTGGAAAACATCATATGAGCCACATTAGACTGGTCTTGCCTAGCAAAATTGCGCAGTAAATTGTTTTTTGAAGGAGGAGTAGAAGAGTATAAACTGACAAATGATTGGCAATAGGTGTACTGGGAAGCACATTTACAAAAGTATGTCAGTTTGATTTAATTGGAATATTAGAAAATGTTATTACTTTTCACAATATTAGCTCATTACTCACCACTTCTATTATTTTGATATGAGAAACAGTTGCCTAGACGAAGCAGTAGAGATGGCTTTGATCCCATCTTTTGATGGTTGTATTGGTGAACTAAGAATTCCAGGTAACACTGATCGATTTAATATAATGTTTGTTCCCAAAAATTTGGTTTGTCTTTTTGATGGATGTTCATTGGCCTTGGTTAATTGTTTTAATCTGTCATTACGCTCAAGCGCATGTGCACACATAAATACATATATATATGCATGCAAACACATCTCTGTGTATATTTTTTTGCATACACTTCTGAAAATACTTGAGTAGGAAATTATTTTAGCCAAAGAGAAACTTTTTGAGGAGCTTTCCCTTGCCACTTTCTTTTCTCTTTCTAAGGATATATAAGTAACTTTTTACAGAAGAAAGCTATTTTTTTTCTTATATGGAAAATACAGTTTATATAAATACTTAATTTCAACTATTTTTTCATCGCCATACTAAAACCAATTGCTTATGAGGGGCAAGTGAGTTTTACAAGGTGCGACTACTCAAAGTTGTCTTATCATTGCAAGAGTTTGTTTATATGTTAGGCATTAACATATCATTCCAGTTTGTAAATTTTGGGTGTCAACCTATTGAAATCAATTTAATTTATAACTAATCTTGTTAACTTAGTTGAATGGCATCTTATATATTGCCATTTACCTTTAGACTTTTTTTTTTTTGTTTTACAGATGGTTGAGGCACTAAATCTGGAATTACAGCCGAGAGGAAACTAATTCGAAATATACGGTTAATGAAAAATCGCGTTTTCAAGTCGCGGTTCTGAAGTTCCTTTGAAGAAGAATCGCGATATCAGATCGCGGGTTTGTCTCGAATCCGTATACATGAAACGCGGTTTCAAACCGCGATTCTTGGAACAACGACGCTATGAACTAGCGGTTCTTGGGCAACATCCAACCTGATTCACCAGCGGTGACCATGAAGCGCGATTTGAAGTCGCGGTTCTTGAAACCACGCTACTTTGGTCGCATAACTCATGATTACCCCTTAACCCTCACTCACTGTCTCAGTTGGTCTTGTTCTCTCTCTCACTCTCAACCCTCACTGTCTTAGCTCCTGACGCCTGGCGATCTCTAGCACCAGCGCACACCGCACGCTGCACGCCTGAGAGGTGGGTGAATTTGTTAACTCTCTCGCTCAGCTCTCTCACTCAGCTCTGGTACCCTCATTGGCTTGCTCTCAGCTCATCTCTCTCATCCTTCACTGTAAGTTTTTTGTTTAACTTCTGATTTGTGATTCTCAGCTTAGGACTTTACATCTCACGTATTTGTTCATTAGACCCTGAGCAATTTTTCTGACTTCCAACATTTTATTTATCTTTGCCTACCCTTTCCCCCTTGTTTGCGATTTTGATGTTTAAAAAAAAAAAAAAAAAAAAAAAAACTGATAATACGGTGTAATGGAACACATCTACATTTGATTTGTTGTCATATATATATAAATATGCTTGCGTTTCGTTGAGGAATTTAAGCCTATCAGTGTCTATTATTGTATGGTAGTTATTTGTTTATTTTTTTTTCTTTTTTTGGGCATTGAAGTAGTAGTGTTTAATTTTTGGTATGAGGGTTCTCCTTTTCATTAGCTAATGATATGTGAAATGGGAAATCTCTGTGGGACACACAAATCTTGTATTGGTTTTTTGGGCATTAAATAAACTTGCATGTATTGTTCATCACCAAATCTTGTATTGGCAGAGCCTTGGGCCGTCCCTAGACGTCATGGGAGCCTATTAGCTCTCTCATTCCTTGTGCAATAGGGTGTGAATTCTGAATGTGCTGTTATATTCCTTTTGTTTGATGGTTGTTTGTTGACACAAAAAAAAAATGCAATTTTGCATCAGAATGCGACAAGTGTTATGTTAGTTTTTGGTTGGGATTTGAAAAAAAATTATAAAAGTTGAATGAAGTTAGTAAAAATTAAAGAAAGTTGGTAAAAGTTGGAAATATGTTTAGTAGAGAAGGTTCTTTTTTGGGCGCCCCGGGGGGGTTAAAAATTGCTAAGCCAAACACCCTCTTGAGCTCTTACTTGAGTGCTCCCTCTAGACCATAAGCTGCAGACTGTTTGGTATATGTTAAAATTTCTTTTCAGGTATATACATTCCAAAAAAAATTGCCAATAGTTCCAAATTGCTTCTATTTCAAATCTTGTTCCCAAGTATGTGGTGTATTAGTAGGAGTGAAAAGAGTAGAAAAGTGGAAAATTTTAATTTCAACCTTTTGCCTAACCTTTAGCAAGTGAAAGTAGAGAGATTGTTACAACAAAGGTTCCTACCTTGCAAAGTACTTTCAGTACACTTTTGGAGGATTGTATTTTTTTTTTTTTGGGTGACCTGAAGTTCACATCGGTTTATCGTAGCTTTCAACAAATTGCGTAGCCGATGGGTCTTTTGGAGGATTATCTAATCTAGTAAAATTATAATATTTTATACTTAAAAATAAAATAATAAATAAAAAATACATAAATTAGTTGTTAATCAGAGTAATAAAAAATGAAAATAAAATGTAGATTTGTAATATAGTAAAATTAAACATTTCTAACATGGATTTTGACTTTTCAATAATATGTAAGGTGAGATTAATAAAAATATTTTTGTAACCTTAAATTTATTTGGGATAAGTCAAAAAATTTTGTTTTTGTTTATTTTTAAACTCTATAAACTTGTTAGTTTTGGTCTCAAACCCTGTCAAGTTTTAATTTTTTTTTTTGTCCCACTCTAGTCCTATTAAACTAGGATATGATCTAAGTTCTTTTTTTGGCTTCATCTGTCTTATTGTAAATCTTAATCATAACCATTAGTTACCATTTATATCATAAATATCGGAGTTGCCCTCCCACAATCTCACTATGAAAAGAGAATAAAATTAATTTATTCTATTATTTTATTTGTTTCAATGGATAGTGGAGGAATAGTATAAGAGATTAAGGGTTTCTGAAGTTGAAATGCAACTTTAGGAGTTGAAATTACATTTTAAACTTTTGAATTTTATGAAAATTCATCTAATGGATGAAAATATTTTAATCTTCACCACTGTGAAATCTCACATAAATTTAAGGAAGTCTATGGAAGTTTAGAAAACCCAAAATTAACATTTAGCGAGGGTGTGAACCTAAGAGCTGGGGTAAACAAGATTGCTCTGCTAAGCATTGCTGTTGGTCTTCCGGTTTGTTCTGCTCTCTCTCTCTCTCTCTCACACACACACACAGAGGTGCGCATGTGTGTATGCGCAAGCATTCTATACATGCATGCCAGAAATAATAGAAGACCAAACCAATAAATCTTCCATTTTACAAACATATTTACCAGTAATCCAAAGTTGATTCTTATGTGCTTCTTTGCTGCCTTTATTATGAGATCAGAATATTGGGCCACATTTCGAAACGTGGAATGCTGGTGTCCTTGGCCCAGTTTCGCTGAATGGTCTCAATGAGGGATGGAGGGACTTGTCATGGCAAAAGTGGTCTTACAAGGTTTGTCTTGAGACATTCTACAGCCTACTATCATTGCTCTGCATCCTAGATGATTATATGACCTTGTGTATCTAATCAGATTGGTTTAAAAGGAGAAGCACTGGGGCTTCATTCGCTTAGTGGAAGCTCCTCTGTTGTAGAATTACCACGTGGAGTGTAATGTTAGGCTGAAATTATGAAGACTACAGTCCTAAATGGTTTTGAAAGCAAGAGTTCCTTAGTTTTTGTAGGACTTGATTCTGATGGTTTTGCCCATAGCTTCTTTTTCTAGAACATTAACAGACGATATGTTTTAAACTTTGATGATGGTGGAAATAGGAAGATAATAGCATTCTCTTTTCCATTTACTGCACTGGATTTACTAAAATGTTTGTTGTGCTAAAATGATTCCATGAACAGTTTGCACAGGGAGAGGATTGGACCTTGCTCTGTGATATGCTTGCTTCTAGGCTCGTGGCTGTTGGCAATACCCTAGCTGCAACTCTTTGTTATATATGTGCTGGAAATATTGACAAGACCGTAGAAATTTGATCTCGGAGCCTCGCAAGTGAGCGGGAGGGGAAATCCTATGTTGACCTTCTTCAAGTGAGCACTCTACGTTTGAATGTTTGTTGAAAAAAAAAAGTTACTGGCTTGAGAGCTGACTATATATTTATCTGTTCATGTTATTAGGATTTAATGGAAAAAACCATTGTCCTTGCTTTGGCAACTGGGCAGAAGCAATTTAGTACTTCTTTGTTGAAGCTTGTTGAAAAATATGCTAAAATTTTAGCAAGTCAAGGGCTTTTAACTACAGCAATGGAGTACTTGAAACTAATGGGAACTAATGAATTGTCTCCTGAGCTTGTGATCTTACAAGATCGAATTGCACGGTCAACAGAAATTGGTATGCGTTGTTGGCTTTGGATGTAGTATGCTCAGCTATTTTTTTTTTTCTTTTTTCTGACTGTTATGCTGTTGATTAAGATATATTTGTTGTTTTTGTCCCATCTTTATGACATTCTTTACATAAGACTTCCAGTATATAATTTGGCAACATGGCGTTAGTAATATTGTTTCTATTAATTGTAGTAGGCTGGGCTAGTTCATGGCTTTTTCTGATTTCTGTTTTAATATAATAGAGAATAGTGGCAAGCACATTGCTTTTTGGCATATATTGAATATATTAATTTGTGATCCCTAAACATGGTACTTCAAAACATTCAAGATAGTAATAGAAGGCGCCGATTTTCTAAACTGGTAAAAGTTTTTTAATGTTTAAAAAATTTTATAAAATTTAAAATTTTAAAATAAAAACACAACAAAATCGAAGATGATTAAAAATTAATAAAAATTTAAAAAAACTTATAATTTTTTTCATAAAATTTAAGCTCCCAAAGACTTACAAAATTGCCATTATAATTTTGTAGAAAAGAAGATGCGCATTTATGGGGATAAAGCAAAAGAAAAACCAGAAATGGGACTTTTTTTTTGTTTTACGGATGATTTAGGAACAAAATTTGCAGTTACGGCGGAGGAGAAACAAATTCGGAAAATACGGTTAATGAGAAACCGCGCTTTCAAACAGCGGTTACGGAGCCTCGGCTGCACAAGAAAATTCTTGCAAAATTTTACTTTTTCAAATAGACTTTCCAAATAGAGTATAATAGATATGAGATAAATAACATATATATCTTAAAAAATCTTTAAATATGAATTGGGTTAATTACACGGAGATCTCCTTAACTAAATGTAATTTTCACTTTGATAAAAAAACCCTACCCTTTAAACTTTGAAGAAGTGATTTTTTAAAAACCTATATAAAATTGATATTTTTAACCCAAAATATCGCTATGTGAGAACAAATATAATAATCTAAAGAAAATAATAATAATAATAATAATAATAATAATAATAATATTTCTTTTTTCAGTGCATTGAACATACAATATTATGGGGATGAGAGAAGGACTTCTTGAGAAATCGAACCCAAGTCATGAGTGAGTAGAGCAAGATTTCTTACCACTTGAGTTATGAGCCATGCTCGATATTACATTATCTTACATTTCAAAGAGAGAATAATGAAATGATAACCATAGTTGGCGCAAATTTTTTTTTCCTATTCAGTCCAACAACAACCACTCCCCCCCCCAAAAAAAAATTTCAAACACGATATGTAGTAGTAACAATACCTACCAAACTCAATCTCTTTAGGATGTATTATAGGAAGAGACTTCTTTTAAGGACATCATCCATTAAAAACCAACCTAGGAAAGAAATTATTGAGTTGTTCATAGTCTGCGGTAAATTATTAAGTTGTTCATAATTTTTATTTTTTATTAAGTTGTATTTTTATTTTTTTAAAGATAATTCTAGTTGCAAATGTTCAAATAAATAAAGAATACAAATGGGTAAATGAAATTGGTAAATTCTATTTATTTATTTGCTTGTTTTTTTAATTTTTTTTTTTTATAAATTTGTTTGGTAGCAAACAACAATTCTTTACTTAGGTTTATTCAAGATGGAATGGGGCTTTCTTAGTTTTCCTATGGACTCCAAAGCTTAAACCAAAAAAAGTTTGAACCAAATTTTAATGTTCCAAAAAAAAAAAAGTAATTTCTATAAGACTCAATTAATTTACTTTTTCTTTTTAATTATATTATTAAATTTTTATTATTGTTATCATATGTAATTATTTTAATTACCTAACTGCTTCTGCATCGGAAATGCAAGACCTCTCTTCCACATTTCTTGCTTGTCAGTCACAGGTAAAAGATGTCTATAAAATATATATATATATATATATATGTAGTCTTATTTTGCATGGCCAATGGGTTATTCGATTCTCACTTTTGTTATTTAATATTATCCGAATTATTCGAATTATTTTAATTTAAATTAAAAGATTGGAACAAAATTCGATTATAATTAGAAGTGAATAAACTAGAATCATATATATCTATATATATATATCTAATATTTAATGTTTTTTTTATATTTTTTATTAGTCAAATCATATTTATATGTCTAAATATTTAATATCTAATTTTTTATTTTTTAAATTTATTATTATGTATATAAATATCTAATTCGGTTTAGCTTCCGGAAATACAATAATTAAAATCGAACTAATTAATTAAACCCCTAGGCCAAGCCTCTGAAGCGCGCTTTCATGTCGCGAGTCTTCTAGAACCACACTTTCATGCCGTGGGTCTTTAGCAAACCGCGGTCTCAAATCGCGGTTTCGCGAACAGTGTGCCACGGGTCTTCAGGAGTCTTTAGCAAAAAAGGCTGGCCGAAAGCATCGCGGTCTCAAACCATGGGTCTTCTTCAATGATGCCACGGCTCTTCAAGACTTCAACAAAAAAGGCTGGCCTAGCATCGCGGTCTCAGACCGTGGGTCTTCAGCAGCAAAGCTTCTCCAGCCATAGCATCGCGGTCTCAGACCGCAGTTTTTGAGTGTTTCAGAATCCCATGACCGCGGTACTATAGCGCAGTTTCTCATTAACCGTAATCTTCGAAATACTTTCTCCCCAGCAGCAATTGCAGAAATACTTCTTCAACCATCTGTAAAACCAAAAAAGATCTCTTTACCTTTAATATCCTCCAACTTTTGTTGACCTGGAAATGTTTTCAAATCTGATTCTTTTTTGAATTGATACATTAATGTTTGTTGAAGGTGAAATGGGCAAAATGATCGTTTTTAGCCAATAGTTTTTCATTTTTTTTTCACCAGTTAGTTGTGATATGTTGTAATTTCTTGGTATATCTGTTATATTTCATCATTTTAGGAGTTACTTGAAAAGTTAAACTTGCAGCATGATTGCCTGTTGTGCGGCAAATGTCTAAGACTTTAGAATGTTCTTTGTGCTGCAGTAACTTGGATAAGTTACATATCATGTGGATAAGTGAAAATCCTAGTTAGATAATATTTTTTTAGTTACCAACTTATTCACTGCAAGGTTTATTCAAATTTTGTGAATATCATTTATGATTGTCTATGCATGAAGGGTCCTCAAACACATGCAATAGAACCATTTTCAATCCAGGCGTCAAGCTTTCTTGAAAATTTTTGAGGAGTTTGGTCCAGTTGTTCCATGTCATTTGAAGATTCAATTATAACAGTATTTAATTTTTGAATTTCAAGCAGTCTTTACAAAGAACTCAATAAGGTTTTGAAGGGAAAGTTACTGGAAGTAAAGGCTAGTGGAAATTCTATAAAGATTCAAGAAGCACAAGTATGATCATTGCAGCTCTCTTGGTCCTATTTTCTTTGTTATTTGAAAATATATCCTTCACATGGTTTTATTCTAGGGTTGCAAGATGGTACTATATGGAAATGACAGGTGTAGCTACATATATTGGTGCAAAGATCATTCCGAATGCTCGTTTACTAGTTGAGAAATTGGACGACCACTTGAATTAGACACAAACGTTACCTGGTGTGCTTGTTATCTGAGGTTCATTCATGTGCATTAAGATGCTCTGGGTGCATGATTAGGGAACTCTGCTTTCATGCACCACTTTAGGAACTCTAGCCGGCGGTTTCCCCCTTCTCCAGAGGGTAGTATAAGGAAATCCTTTCACATAGAACATGTAACTATTGACATTACAGAGGATTTTAAGTTTAACGGAGGCATCAGAATCGTGGAAAGAGGGCGAGGTTATGTTTGCGTTATGGTTTTATATGAAAAAGAACTAAGTTGGCTTCAGAATATCTGTTGGAAATTTCAAGGGAAGAGAGAAAGAGAGTAGCAGCTGGGCAACATCAGAGGAGGGGCTAGAGCAGTGATATGCTCACTGATTTCAGACGATCTTGGTAGAATGCTTGAACTCCGCCTCTTTGACCCTTTGGGAGGAGACTGGTTATGATTCCAGAGTTGGCAGATGGGAAAGGGTGGGATTTCTTTGCCAAGCTCATAGAACCTTTCCTCCCTAAGAGAAGTCCTTAGGGTACAAATAGAGCTTCTACTCAACCTAGTTCTTACATGGTTCAGACTGCTGGAAGTAATATGCAGCAATCAAAGGATTCAAGATCTTATCTTTAAGTTGCTGCTCTTCTTGATTGGAATGCTTATAAAATTCAAAGCTATTTCAATAAACATCATGTTTTAGTCAATTTTGAAGATGCTGTCATGAGTTCATCTATAACTGGTATTGGGAACTTATCTTTAATAGTAACCTTATTATGTGCCTTATAATCGACGCACATTCTCCAAGTGCCGTCTTTTTCTTTATTAAGAGCATAGGTGAGGAGTAGGGACTGACACTAGGTCTTATTATACCAGCATTTAGCATTTCTTGAATTTGTTTTTCAATCTTAGCTTTTTGGAAATGAGGGTAAAAGGCAATGTAAAAAAAAAAAGGCTTAGCTGCTGGTTTAAGAGGGATACAATGATCATGAGACCTGGTCGGGGGCAAGCACTTAGGCTCCTGAAATACTTCTTTAAATTCTAAGAGTAGAGCCTCCAATTCTGGTGGAATTCCTTCCTTCTCCTTGCTGTCAGCAGCTTGTAATGAATTGATCTGGGCTATTACTCCTTGAGGCATTTTTTGCAAGTACTTGTTCATTTTTTCAGAACTCACACCACTTTTAATTCTTCTTTCTTCCCTCCTCTTAACACATCTTCTGCCACTGAGAGAAAATTCTATGCTAAGATTTTTGAAGTCCCCTTTAACTGGTTCCAATGTTGCTAACCATTAAATACCCAACACCATATTGCAGCCCTTCAATTGTAGGACCCTCACATCAACTTGGAAAGTAGTCCCTTGCATTTCCCATTGGAAATTTTTACATATGGCTGTGCTTATCATTCTGGTTCCATCAGCTATTGCCATTGGTAAGGGTTCTGTTTCTTCCATTTTAATGCTGGTCTTCTTTGCCACATCAAGACTCAAGAAATTGTGTGTGCTTCCAGAATCTATCAAGATTATGATGAGCCTTTTTTTTACATTGCCTTTTACCTTCATTGTTTTATAGGAAATTTAGCCAGTGATGTCATTTAAGGAGATCTGCAACTCTTCTTTATGTAATTGCTCTCCCTTCTCCTCCTCTTCGACTTCAAAATCTTGTGTTTGTTCCTCCCTTTCTCCTTCCATAGCATATAACTTTTTTTAGCTGCATACATGGCCTCTGGTATATTTCTCATTGCACTTAAAACATAGTCCTTTGGCTCTCTTTTCTTCTAGCTCTTTGGATATTTCTTTTTTGCTTTGGCCTCCATTACCCATCTGAATTTTATCCCCAACAGCCATATCTATCTTAGGCCCCTACCTTGATTTCTTAGTGATGGCTTCAATGCTTGATTTTTGTGACTTTGCTAGCCCTATAGCTGAAGTGATTGAGGTTGGTTTGAACATTAATACCCCAGGTTTGATTTCATCCTTGAGCCCACTAATAAAACAGCTAACAAAGAATGATTCTGGTAGATTTTGAGTTTGATTTGCCAATACCTCAAATTTTTCTTGGTATGCTTTCACAGTAGTGACCTGCTTCAGCTTAGTTAACTCTCCCATTGCATCTTCATAAGAGTTTGGGCCAAACCTTGACAACAGACCTTGTTTAAACTCCTCCCATGTGCTGTGGTGATGACATTTCTCGAACCACTGGAACCATTGCAAGGATGAATCTTCTAAATGCAGAGCTGCCAGTTTAATCTTGTCCCCATTGTTCACTGCATTGTACTCAAAAAACCTTTCACATTTGTACAGCCACCCACTGGGATTTTCCCCATAAAATCAAGGAAATTCTATTCTTGCGACTCTTTGATGGAAGGGTAAAGGAGAATGAGGTGGATCTCTGACCTTACAAGCTGCTCGCCCATCCTCTGGAATCCTAATGGAACATGCCCTGATGACTCAGCTTGCTGCTGCCTTGACCCCCTACTTCTTTCTTGTGGTGACTTTCCATACAAATGGCTTGCCATTTGATCATGCTTCATACTTATTGCTACTATCATCTCCTTAATATCACCTAATTCTTTGAGAGAATTCTTGATTGCTCCAATCTCTTTGGCATTTCTTTCATTTCCCTCTTTCAGCAGACGAATGGCTTCTTCTATCTTCCTGGCTTCCTTAGCTGTTTAGTTCCATTGGCCATGGCAGTTTGCACCAACAGCAGGCCAAGAATCTTGGCTGCCCTGATACCACTGTAATGACTAGGAAGAAGACACAGAAAAAAAGAAAACTGAACAAAAAACTAATGCTGAATGTTATTCCCTTTTCAGTAGCCTCTTGAGCTATTTTTAGACTGGTTTAACCATTGCTAACTAACTTTCCCTCTAATCTACTTTCCCTCCAATCCTTTAACTAACAAACTTTCCCTCCAAGCCTTTAACTACTTTAACTAACTGCCTGTCATTCGGTTACAACCACCCTTAGGCTTCTTTATTTAGTAGGTAGTTATTAACTACTAACTAACTATCTTTAGTTATAACAAACGTAGGATAGATTTATGTCTACTTGTAATTGCATAGTACTAACTGGGGTTCAAGCAACGAAAGTTTGAAATTTTGTATGGTACTAGACAGGGTCTTCTTTTCTTCAAAGGTTTGAGTTGTCAAATTTTGCAGCCTTGGTAATGTAGTTGTGATTTTGTGGTAGGGGCAAACAACTATATACAAATTTTATTTATGAGCCTATGTTTTGGTGAAAAATTTTCAATTTATCTTTGTTGTGATTAAGTTGTTGTGGCATTTTGGTATTTTATAATTTACAAATTAGCCTCAATCCTATACATTGCTCTTGCAACGGAAGCAGAGAGTTGCCATATTTCCAATAATCATCCTAATACATTTCAATATTCATCCTGATATGAAATTGGAACTCTACTTTTCTAGGGATATTCTAGAAAATAGTTATATTAAAATTTGATTGATAGGAATTAAAATTATTCTTTTAATGGTGTTCTCCCAAGTAGACACGATGGATGTGAAAATGTGCTACCTCTCTAGTGAACCATATATGGTGAGGGATGCTTGAATCTAAATTCTTCATGCCTGTTTAATAAAGTTTATATTGTATACTATGAAGTATAGGCATAAGACATGAGTATGACATTACATGAATACGCTAATATGTTGACACTATATTTTTTAACTAATTAGGACACTATGTCCGGGACATGTCAACAAATAAATAAATATTCTTGTTGCAATAAGTATAAATATCAAAATAATAAAACATTACTTTAGAATGGAAAAAATGATCCATCTACCCAACCCCATTTAGTTAAAAAAAAAAAAAAAAAGGTTGAGTTGAGTTGAGTACATTCTATATAGTGGAAAATTCATGTGCGCACACCTAAAATCTTTCTTAGAAAACTTTATATATAAGTTGCAAACTCAAAAAAATGTTGAATGAAAGTTGCAATGACCAAATCATGTGTAAATTGCAATGACCAAAAAGGGATAGGAAAGGGATTCAAAATTACTTTTCTTGTTCGATTTGTTGTGAAAAATGGAAGAGGAAAGCATGGAATTTGAAAAATTAAAAATGATTAAATTAGAAAAGTAGTTTATTGATGACTGCCCTTTATTTTTTATCTTTTCTAATCCAATTTCGTTCCTCTTTTCCCATCTATTTTGTTTTCCTTTATAAAATCCTCAATCCAAAGACACTTTTGGTCTCGTAATTGTCTTTAACCAATTTTCACTTGAGTCAAGTATAGGATGATGATGGGCTCTACACTTTTAGCGGCCCAAGGTGTATTAATTTCGTCACCTTGAATGGTTAGCATTAATTTTTCTTAATTATTTTGTTATTATTATAGCTGATGAGTGAAGAAGACCGTGGAAAACTAAGATTAGAATCAAACTACGAAAACTATGGTTTAGTGCAGTCAGGGGTTCTCTATGGAAATTGCGGTTTAGTGCAGTTAAGAGTTCTCCATCCTAGCCTGTTGTAGCTGTGTTTGCCACATAAGAGAATCTGGTAAGTCTCAAAACTTTCTAGATAGCATAGTGACTTTGTTATGGGCAAGCATATGTGACGCTGTTAGGATAGGTTATTTAAAACTCAAATCCCACTATTATGGATAGAGTAAAATCACTCGATCTCTGATTTCAAGGGATTGCCTTTTGAATAAAATGATTTGAAGGAATTCGAATAAATGGGGACTTAATTTTAAGGAGAGGATGCAAGCATCACTAATACAAGACGTTATCAACCCTTGATCATTATTTCAAGCCTTGTTGAGTGTAACTAGGGGACTTCGAAAAGGTTGGTCCATTTTGGTAGGTGGTTTTCAAGAAGTAAAGATCGGTTGATTGTTTATTGTAGCCTAGTTTTATTAAGTTACTATTTGTCACAAAAGATTAAACTTGTAAGAAAATCAACTTTGCAATGTATATCAAGCAATCTTTAATACTCCCCTCGTGGTGACCACGAGTTAGAGGTGGATGGAAGAGAGAGACAAACTAAAAAATAGTATACTGACACAAATAGAACGGAATGCACTCAAACCAATGTTGAACAAACATTGATAACGAGACTTGAACCCAAAACCTAGAACTAGATCTTTGATATCCTTATAAGGTAGCAATTATCTTAATAGTTTAAGTGGTTAGGAAATGGACGCAACAATATATATTAAATTATCTTAGTAGTTAATTGAGGGGTGAAGCAAGCTAGTCCATAGTCTTAGATTAAGGGTCCGATCAACGCAACTTTTGGTTTGTCATGCAACTAAATAATGTTAACTTGCTAATTGTGTTAATCTTCCTAAAAGAACCTCGAGGTTTTATCTGGTGACTTCTCTAGAATTTTCTTGTAAACTCCTGCGTGCCTCGTGCATTTTTTTATTTTTGGTAAGTACTCCTTTACGTTTATGTTGTGCATACAATTTGTGATATTCTGTGCATGACTGGTCCTCAGACACATGTAATAAAACAATTTCGATCAAAGTATCAAGTTTTCTTGAAAACATTAAGTTTTCATTGCTCGTTGGATTGGTATCTTTTTTATCATTAGGAAGGTATATCTCCTTCTATCTTAATATGAATGTTTATTTATAAAAATCATTTATCTCCTCTCACTTTTGGCTTCAGTTTCTCTCAACTTTGGTCGTTTATTTGGTAAGTCTAATTGTTTGAAGTGGGGTGTCATGTTCGCATGCTAGTGCAATAATAAATTAATAGTTCAACTTCAAGTTGATTGATTTGAGAGGAAATACTCTTCAAAGTGTGCTAATTCTTCATTTCTCTTTTATATGAGGATACAAGAACAAAATAGCTTAAGGGAATAAGGTATTTTTCTATGTGGTTTGTCTATTAAATGTTTGCCATGATAGAACGAAACTTCATAATATCACAAGCTGACATTACCTTTGCTGATGTAATCCATGACTGATTGACTCTTCTTAATTATACTGAACAAGAAAGATAGGCCACGTGCAAATGACATGAAAAAAATGCTCTTATAGATCTGAAATTCTAGGTTGCAAGGTTTGCTCCAGTTATTTCATCTCATTTAAAGATTCAATTAGAGCAACATTAGTTTTTGAATTCCAAGTAGTCTTCAATTGAATTGCTTTTGACTTGGTGAGCATGATATGATTGTTTACTCAATAGTTAGAGAGATGCAATCATAATATTCTAACTTCGTTAGAAGATGTAGTGGGTTCATTTACCTTTGTTCAAATAGGGTAGCAATGCTAGCACATAAATAAAACATCATGTGGTGTGTCTAATGTTGTAGATATCGCATTGCAAATTACAAGATACTTATAATTCTTAACATGCCTTTATTTTTACGTTTTATTTTATTTTTAGTAATCGACATTGTTGTTTGAAGACTTGGTGACTTAGGATTGGTTGGGCTATGTGATTCTTTTAGGGGTTGAATGGTTGTCAATATGCATAGCGAGATCCAGAAGAGTAAACCAAACCAAACCAAGCCCTTTCTCACTAGGTGGGGTCGGCTATATGGATTTGTCAACGCCAAGTAGATCTGTTTAGGGCCATATCCTCCGATAGATCTAGGTAGGCCAGGTCATGTTTAATATTTTCTTTCCAACTTCTCTTGGGTCTTCCTCTACCTCTCCTATTCTTGGCAATCTCTATACTTTCACACCTTCTAACAGGTGTCTCCGCTGGGTGCCTTCTAACATAGCCAAACCATCTTAATCGGTTTTCTCTCATTTTATCTTTAATCGGTGCTATTCCTACTTTGCCTCTAATCTCCTCGTTCCTAATCCTATCTTTCCTTGTAATCCCGCACATCCACCTTAGCATTCTCATCTCCAGCGAGATCCAGAAGAGTAATTTTGTAAAAAGTTTGGATGCTTTTTTTTTATTGATTTAATTCCAAAAAATAATAACAATAAATAAATTAATTAATTAAAAAAAGTGGGGTAAAGGATATTTAAGACTTCAAACCAATTAGTTAGATTAGAGATTTGTATAAATTGATTATTAATAGTGTTAGCATTTGCGATTCGATAGTGTGTTGGGTGAAATTGTTTCAGATGCACAAATTGCCTTGTGGAGGGGTGTTAATTATTGAATGCATTTTCAGTGACAAATGAGGTGGTGATTCAAGATTGAAAGGTTATGAACTTGGGGTGATTTGTAAATTGGATATAGAAAAATATTATGATTATATCGATTAGGGTTGCTTAATTTATTGTTTAGAGAGGATGGGGTTTGTGTTAGAAGATAGATGATGGATTTTTTGGTGTATTTCACAATGTAATTATCAGTTCTATCTAATGGCTTTTCACTTAGCTTTTTCAACTCTTCTAAGAAATTGAGATGAGAGGTTTCTCTCTCATCACTTCTATTTATTTTATTCATGGAAGGAATGTTTAGTAGATTAGTTAAGAGGCTAGTTTAGGGCTTCGTTATTAATCTAATACCGGTATCAGTGATACGTATTATACTAGGCAAAAAAGTTAATTTAGTGTTTGTATTCTATACCAGTATTTGTATCAACTAATATTGGTTAATATCGGTCCATATCGTAATACTAGCCAATGTCCAATAGTAGCAGTAATTTTTAAATTTTTGGTGTGGTCACTTAGTCTTTTTGCTTCTCAAGAATGGCTGAAGGTCCATCTTTGTTGGCTTTGTGCATGGATGCAATTAAGAAAGGAATTCTTTGCGGTAATATGCCTATGCTGTATGACTATTCCTCTCTCTCTCTCTCTCTCTCTCTCTCTTTACGCAACACAACACTAGTGGATGGTGCCATATGCAAAGGTTATATTATTGTTTTTCATTTTATTTATTTTTTATCTAAATCTGGTTGCAGGAGATGACCTTCCCTTGGATTTGTTTGATAACTTGCTGACCCACTTAGCTCCATTAGGCCTACAAAAATTGCAAGAGCAAATATGAGTTCAATAGTTGCACTCCTATTTGTTTATGTATATGCACCCCCTCTTAATTGCTATACATGTAAAAAGAAAGGAGGTTATCACTTTTTACAAAGATATAGGCCGCGTTTGTTTGCCGGACGCAAACATGGGATTGGACAATGTTGTTCGTGGGTCCCACAAAAGTGGGTTTGATTTGCAATTTTGTTGTGGGATATAATGTCCGTTTTGGATGTGCAATCCGCTAAATTGGGGGATTGAAAATCTAAGAGGGGGTGTGGTATTATTTATACCTTACCTTCGGATTTGTTTCCTGCCAAAATTTAAAGGTCCAAAATTATTTCTTGTCACATCTCATGTCAAATCACATTTTTTATCGCACTTTATATTCGACCAATCAAACACCAAAAAAATTATCCCACATAAATAATTAATCTCATGTTATATCCAATCTCATATATTATCTCATGATATTACTTATACCCCATCATCTGATCCTTTAAAATAAACATAGCCATAATGTCCATTCGGGCATCTTGTGTTCAAAACTCTACAAAGTTTCTCCTCTAAGGCCACTCATATAGGCTTTGCTTGTAATTGTCAGGATCATGGATCTTGTGGGGTTGGGATTACTGTTTAGGTGGGGCCCAATGTGGTCTTGCTTCGGAAGGCTCCTTGTTTAAAAAAAAAAAAAGACAACAACAAAGCAAAAAAAAAAAAAAAAAAAAAAAAAAAATCCATCCATCTGAAAACTGCTATCTAATTTTTCACTGTGTGCTTTTTTGAAATTTTGTGAGGAGCTTTAAATTTGTTAGAACATATGTAATTTGGTTTGTTTAGGCGTTATGACTTTGCATTGCTGAGGGTTAGTTACTAAAGTTTTATAGTTTATGATTTATTTCTTTTAGAACCACAAAATTCATATAGTTTTTGTAAAGAGTTGGCTTTGTTGAATTACTAATTTACTTGTTCAGTAAATTTGCTATATGCCAAATTGGAAGGGGTCTACTACTGAACTAGATTCCTATTTTATGAATTTATCACGTAGATTATAATTTAGAATTAGAATCTTGGGGTTGCTTAGTACTGCTAGGGCATTTGAGGTTGCTTGAAAGAGGAATATGTTTATGTAACTCTGGTTTGAATTTGAGAAATCTAGAATTCATCTGAAATTTAAATATTTATCTTTGGCTATCTTCTGACTCTTGCTACCTGACCTGAAATTATTTAGTCATTAGCACAACCTCAGGGGCCTCATTGGTTTTTAGTTATGATCTGAATGTATATTCCAAATTTCTGCTCACTCACTTTATCGTGGATTATGTACTTGATCACTTCACTTCATGAACTAAGCAATATGGTGAACAATGTTTAAAGAGAAAGATAGTTTTGGGTGAAATATTGTATTTGCTTATCTACAAGTTTTACAGGGCATTGGGTCAGCATTTTAAATTTTTTACTACATGTTCATATCTTGTTCTTGGTCTCCATTACTTCCTTACCTGACCTGAAATTATTTAGTCATTAGCACAACCTCAGGGGCCTCATTGGTTTTTAGTTATGATCTGAATGTATATTCCAAATTTCTGCTCACTCACTTTATCGTGGATTATGTACTTGATCACTTCACTTCATGAACTAAGCAATATGGTGAACAATTTTTAAAGAGAAAGATAGTTTTGGGTGAAATATTGTATTTGCTTATCTACAAGTTTTACAGGGCATTGGGTCAGCATTTTAAATTTTTTACTACATGTTCATATCTTGTTCTTGGTCTCCATTACTTCCTTACTGACCATGTGCTTGGAGTATTGGCTCAAGTTTTCCATTTATTTTCTTCACTTGTTCAATCTATTCACTTACGTGCTATCATTTTGTTTTACATGATCAGATGATCTATACATAAACTATGAATGAGGCATCATTCTATTGTTTAAAAAAATGGAAGGAGTCATTGTTAGTGTTTTCTCATCTTGGGGTCAAGGAGTTATGGTTTGTGTCAGTCTCTTTCATTCATTTTCATTTTAAATCTTTTCTAATTGTTTTCTTTTTATTTTTTCTATTTCTCTATTCTCAACTTTGGAAATATTGACTAGTTTGATTGTTCAAGCAAATTGCTTATAAGTGATGGTTTTCTCACTTTTGGAGGCATATTTGAAATTCGCATGAGATAGTGATGGTTTTCTCACTTAGCATGCAATTAATGTTTTTGCAAATATTCGAACTTTGAGATAGCATTGTTGAGTCACGTTGGCCCGGCTGGCAATGCAATAAATTGCTTTTTAAAACGAGGCGTAGAAGAGTATAAACTGATAAATGACTGGCATTAGGTGTACTAGGAAGCACATTTATAGAAGTATGCTAATTTGTTTTGATTGAAATGTTAGAAAATGTTATTACTATTCACTATATTATCTCATTGCACTTTTATTATATTGACCTGTGAAAGAGTTGCCTCGACAACGCAGTAGAGAAGGCTTTGCTCCCATCTTTTTATGGTTTTATTGGTGAACTGAGAATTCCAGATAACATAGTGATTGCTATAGTATAATATTTGCTCTCAAGTCATTGGCCTTGGTCAACTGTTTTAATTTGCCATGCTCAAGTGCGCGCTATGTGAACTTTTGAAAAATATATGAGCGGGAAATTATTTTTAGCCAAGGAGAAACTTTTAGAGGAGTTTTGTCTCACCACTTTCTTTTCTCTTTCTAAGGGTACTTAAAATAACTTTTCATAGAAGGAAGCTGGATTTTTTTTTCTTATTTGGAAAACATAGTTTATATAAATAGTTAATTTCAGAAAATTTTTCATCCGTGTATGTGCCATACTAAAGCCAAATGGTTATGAGGGGCATGTGAGTTTTACTAGATGCGATTACTCAAAGTTATCTAATCATTGCCAAGAGTTTGTTTTATATGCCAAGTAATAACATGTCATTCTAGTTTTGTAAATTTTGGGTTTCAACCTATTGAAATCTATGTAATTTATAGCTAGTCTTGTTAACTTAGTTGAATGGCATTTGTATATTGCCATTTTCCTTTGATATCCTCCAACTTTTGTTGACCTAGAAATGTGTTTAAATTTCATTTTTTTTTTTTGAATTCATGCATTAATGTTTGTTGAAGGTGAAATGGGGGAAATGATGTTTTTTAGCTCAGTCAATCTCAATCAACCTTCACACTGTTTTAGCACTTGACCAAAATGTTCATCTTGATATACTAGTAAGTTGTTATAAATAATTGGCATCATATGTATTCATATGCAAAGATAGTTTTCTTTTATATATCATGTGCTTGCAAGACCAGTCTATTATTTTCTTGGTATTATTTGTAGGAAGATTCACAAGTAGATGTTGCAGTTTCCCTGTTCCAATCTAGTGTGTTATATTTTATTTTAGTCATATCTCTATTTTTATTTTTCTTTGTCCTTCCTCGTATGGTTGTTTTCCCCTTTCCTTTTGTTTCTCTTCCTTTTTATTATAGTCGGAAAGTTTATGTCTAACCGTAATCTCATAGATTATAATAATATGTTGGTAGATTTATCACATTCTTTTTACTTCTTTTGCTTGAATTTGCTAGTATCGTTATTCATTTGTACTTTACCTTTCTCAATCTCTATATTTTTTTAGAGGTTTTTTGAGATGTTTCAATATGTGTATGAATAACTTCATGAATTTTGACATGGTCTTGACTGCCTTTTAGTCTATCCGTGGGTCCTGATTCGGTTGTCCTTTTATTCCTTGCTTGTCTAGAATGCTAAACCTTATTGAATATAATTCTGATCATTATACTCTAAGACACCTTCAATGCTTGTAACTACTACCATCATCTTGAATGCTTGATATGCACAGATTACCATTGAATTTGGAGCAATGTTTTTGCATAAGTTTTCAGGAGTTGTCTTCTGAAGTATGTTTTAGTATGCAACTAAAATGTTTTATCTGTTTCTTTTTTGTCCTAGAGAAGCTACACTTCAAATGATGACTAGATATGCGCCTTGGTAGTTTTATTTGGTTTTGCTCGTACTAGTTTAGTATTGTCCCTCAAAGCAATCGTGGAGAAAAATCTGTTAAAATATGTGTGCGTGAGAGAATTTGCTCCAGAAGCAGAAATCCATTATCAGAGTCTGTCCTTCACTTTACCTAATGTAATTTGCAGGTAAATAGGCAACGATTCGCTCTAGTATTTTTAGCTAAGCAAACATAATATTGACAGCAACATGAAAGGGATTTGGAAACGACATGTAGGAGATGGGCATATTATGGGTATACTTGTTGAAATGAAATCTTATCTGCCAGAAATCCCATTGAATTGTTTTCAAAGCCATGCCTACTTAGTATATCTTAATATATCTTTATTTTTATGTTTTATTTTATTTTTTGTAATTTATATTATTGTTTAAAAACTTGGTGACTTAGGGTTGGTTGGACTGTGTGATGCTTTTAGGGGTTGAATAATTGTTGGGACACATGATGAGATCTAGAAGAATAATTTCGCAAAAACTTTGAATGCTTTTTTTATTGCTTTAGTTCCATAATACTAATAATAAATAAATAAACAAAATAAAAAGTGGGGTAAAGGGTAATTGGGGCTTCAAACCAATTAGTTAGATTAAAGGTTTGTATAAATTGATTGTTAGCAGTGTTAGCATTGAGATTGGGAAGAGTGCTAGGTGAAATTATCTCAGATACATAAATTGCCATTGTGGAGGGGTGTTAATTATTAAATGCGTTTTTGGTGACAAATGAGGTCTTGATTCAAGATTGAAAAGTTATGAACTTGGGGTGATTCGTAAAATTTCATATTGAAGAATATTATGATTATATCAATTAGGTTGCTTAATTTATCTTTGGGAGAGGATGGGATTTGTATCGAAAGGTAGACGATGGATTGTTGGCGTATTTCCGCTGTAAATTCTTAGTTCTAGTTCATAGCTTTTCACTTCGGTTTTTCAATGCTTCTAGGAAATTGAGACTAGAGGATTCTCTCTACGCGATTCTATTTATTTTATCTATGGAAATGTTTAGTAGATAAGTTAAGAGGGTAGTTCAGAGCTAAGTTATTAATCTCATACCGTATTAGCGGGTACATATTGTACAACGCAAAAGATGGTAATTTAGTGCTTGCATTATATACCAGTATTTGTGTTGATCAATATTGGTCAATATCAATCTCTACTGTAATACTGGCCAATCTCTAACATTAACACTAATTTTTAAACTTTTTGGTGTAGTCACTCAATTTCTTTATTTCTCAAGAATGGTTGAAGTTCTATATCTGTTTGCTTTGTGCATGGATGCAATTAAGAAAGAAATTTTTTGTGGTTTTATGCTAATGCTATATGACTGTTCATCTCTCTCTCCCCCTCTCTTTCTTTTTCTCTTCATCTCTCTCTCTCTCCCCCTCTCTCTGTCTTTATGCTGCACAACACTAATGGATGGTGTCGTATGTAAGGGAGTTTATATTATTATTTTCATTTTATTTATTTTATATTTAAATCTGGTTCTAGGAGGTGACCTTCCTTTGGATTTGATTGATAACTTATTCACCCACTTATCTCCATTAGGCTACAAAAATTACAAAAGTAAATGTGAGTTAAATAGCTGCGCTTATATTTGTTTTTGTATATGCATCCCCTCTTAATTACCGTACATACAAAAAGAATGGAGGTTTTCACTTTTTATGAAGATATGAAGTCCATACAGAGATCTTGTTTATTCAAAACTCTGCAAAGTTTCTTCCTTAAGGCCACCCACAGAGGCTTTGGTTGCACTTGCCTGGATCATGGATCTTGTGGGGTTAGGATTTACTCTCTATCCAAAATTACAGGTGTTCTCACTTTGTATTACCTGTATGTGTCACGAAGTCCATTGAGCGAGCTCTCAGAGCATTCTTATGGAAGGTAACTTCTCTATAGTTAAGAGATGCTAAGGTTGCATGGGATATTGTCACTAGGCCTAAAAGCAAGGGGGATCTGGGTATTAAGACGTTAAGAGATTGGAACTAAGCTTCTATGGCTAAACTTGTGTGGAAGATTTGCATGTCTTCTACATCTTCCTTGTGGGTAGCTTGGGTTAAGGTTAATTTGTTACATAAAAATTTTTTCTGGGTTACAAAAGTACCGTGGAACTATACTTGGACTTGAAGGAAGCTACTCAAGATTCAGGATCGTGTCAAACCTTTTATTTCCTTTGTCATTGGTAATGGTTTGGACACATCCTTATGGTTTGATGCTTGGTTAACTGGAGGCCCTATTTTTCATTCTCCTAATGACAGGGTAATCTAACTTTGGGTTGCCTAAGGATGCATCTATCAGCTCTATCATCTATAATAACCAATGGGGATAGCATCTCGCTAATTCTTATGAACGTATGGAGCTTAAGGAAGAGACGGTTAGATTGACACCCCCCCAAAAAAAAACTGTAATTTGAGTGATAAGGTGAAACGGAATGGGAGATGTAGATTTTTTTCTCAGTAAAGGAAGCTTGGGATCTCATATGAGAACATCATCCACCATTGCATTGGGCTAGAAATATATGGTTTAAACATCATATTCCCAGGCATGCTTTTATCTTATGGCTTGCTTTCAGGAAGAGGATGCCTACACAATATAGACTGCTTCATTATGGTCTTATCCAGTGTGTTAGTTGTCTTTTGTCGTGGCTTATTGGAAAATCATGATCATTTGTTCTTTGGCTGCAGCTTTACATCGAGAATTTGGCATTGTATTATGATGAAATGTGGTGTTCAGGATAATTCTTCTTCATGGGGCTGGTTTCTTTGGCTACTAACTCCTGCTTATTCATTTACCACATGTTGTTGTAATGGATGGGGCTCGTTGCATAGGTTATTTGTGGGGCTTTTGATTATTTGACTGGTTTTATTTGCTGATCATTAGTTAGGTGTTGAGTTCCCAAAAAAAAAAAAAAAAGGTTGAGTGTTGGATGGGAACTTGTTTGGCTAATGGTAGTTGCGCTGCATTTCACCTTGCTTCTGTGTTGCTATGGTTAAAACTTGGAGTTTATATATATATATATATATATATATTACTCGTTGATGCCGCAGTTATTGCTAACTGTGCTAATTATTCTCTGTTGTATTTGCTGCTATTTGTCTTTATGGCATTGTGGTGCCTATTGGTGGACTGGTTGCTCTTAGCATTCTGATTGCTTCCTGATGACTTGTTGCCCTGCTTTCTTGTGCAGCCTATGGCTTTTAGGATGTTTGGTCTGGTGGAGCTTTGATGTTGCGCCTCTCCTTGAATCTACTATGTCTTGGTCCCCATTTCCCAACTTCCTTCCTTACCCTTTCTTTTTATTTCATTTTTTTTCCTCCCTATCTCCTTTTACAGGTTTTTGGTATGTTCTATCCCTTTCGAGCTTCATGGAATATGCTTCAGCCAGCTGTTGCATGGTTGGCTGGGTGTATTTGACTGGTTGCGTTCTGATGTTCATTGCTGAGCTACTATTTGGCTTGTTGATTCTCTCAAGAGGCTTCCTATGACGCAATTGCTATCTAGTGCTGGGTTAGAGAGAGGTTGATGGTTGATGATCTGTTGCTGTGTGGTGGTTTTGTTGCTAGATAACCTTGCTTCTCATCTCTCTACTGTTATTTGCTTTATGGAATTAGTTCGAGGACTGCTTTGTAGCAGATTTGGTGCTTTATGGAATTAGTTCCTGATCTTCTCTGTGTTCTTTTGATCTTGTTGCTGCTATATTTCTCATTGCAGCTTCCTTGCTGCAACTGATGAAGTTGGAATGGTTTGGTTTAATTGCTGAGTTTTGGAGCTTGTTTTGGCAGCTGTGTTTTTAGAATTATGGCTATGTTTAGACCTGCTCTTCAATTGTCGCTGTTGCTTGCTGGTTTGCTTCGGTTGCTTGACCTGATAGGCTGGATACCGATTGGATTGAGGATATGTGAATTGTTGTGCTGCTAGTTTATTTGGTGGTGTCTTCTTAGGTGTTGGTCATGCAATGAGCCTCTTCACATGTTGTGGCAAAATTTTGTGTTGAGCATTGATTTTCTCTATGTTGCAGATTTATTTTGGTGTTGATTAGGAATTCCCAAAAGTCGAAGCACATCCAAAAGAAATTCCCAACAAACAGAATCATATGCCTTCATCAACCTTAATTGCAAATCTTGGGCTTGATAAGTTAGAATGGTAACCTGTCACAAGCTCCGAGCCATAAGAATGTTGTCTCCAATACTCCCCCCCCATTCAGTAAAGTAGCCTGAGCTTCATTAATAATACATGGAAGTACTGCCTTCAATTGACCTACAAGAAGCTTAGTGATGCATTTATAAATTGTATTACGACATGAAATTGGCTTGAAATCCTTCAACTTGCAAGCATTTGGGGTTTTAGAAATCAACGCAATGACGTATCATTGGCTCCTTGAAAAGAATAAAAAAGCCAAAAAGTTCTTTAACTACAAGCACCACACCTGAACCCACAATACTCCAAATCTTCTGGAAGAAATAAGCATTAAAGCCATCTGGACCGGGTGCCTTATTTGGATGCACACTGAACTTAGCCCTCCAAATGTCCTCATCCGAGAAGTCTTTGTCAGGAACTTAGAATTTGAG
This sequence comes from Vitellaria paradoxa, assembly GCA_019916065.1. Taxonomy (NCBI): domain Eukaryota; kingdom Viridiplantae; phylum Streptophyta; class Magnoliopsida; order Ericales; family Sapotaceae; genus Vitellaria; species Vitellaria paradoxa. The sequence continues at coordinate 26,842,519 of CM034239.1, forward strand.
ATGAGAAATTTAGGGTTTGTGGGAGAATTTGGGATGAGAATGAAAGAGACAGAGAAAGTAAGGGGGAGAGAGAGATAGAGAGAGATGAGAAAGAGAGAAAATTCTGGAGGAGAACAGAATTATTTCTTAGCATTTTCCAATGTCCTGTTACAAGTCTTGTGTAGGCTATTTATGATTACAGCTGCTGTTTAGTTGTTAAGTGGTTATAACAAAATTTCCCTCCATTTATAACAATCTCCTAACAACTTGTAACAACCTCCTAACCAACTGTAATTGCTCCTAACTAATTGTAACTTATATTGCTAACAATACCCTCCCCTTTTTGAAACTTTGTCCTCAAGGTTGAAAGTTAGGAAATTGCTGTTGTATATCAGACCAATCTTCCCAAGGTGCTTCAGTAGGTGTAAGAGAAACCCATTGAATCAAATATTGCTGAATGGAGTTGCCATTTCTTTGAATCACCCTTTCGGCCAAGACTGCCAGTGGTTCCAGCTTGAATACACCTGGAGTGTCCATAAGAGGAAATGAATTGGTGACAATAGGATCTAACCCAATTTTCTTCTTTAGTAGTGATACGTGAAACACAGAATGAAGTTGACTGCCAGCAGGTAGTTGCAATTTATAGGCCACTGATCCTATTTTAGATTCGATAGGGTAGGGTCCAAAATACCTTGGAGCCAATTTGGGTGAATTCCTATAAGTGACGGAGGATTGTCGATAAGGTTGTAGCTTAAGATAGACCAAATCCCCACCTAAAATTCCCTTTTTGTTCTTTTCTTATCTGCCATTTGCTTCATTCTATTCTGAGTAACAGTTAAATTCTGATTCAATGTTTGCAGCATTTGTTGTCTTTCCTGAATGAACTCCTATACTGCGCCCACTTTAGGTTCTTGATCCATAGCAGCTGGTATAAGAGTAGGTTTGAATCCAAACAATGCCTCAAAAGGCAACATTCCCAAGGCTGTATGAAAATTAGAATTATACCACCATTGAGCCATTGGTAAAAAGGTAGCCCAGCTCTTTGGTTTAAGGAAAGTCATGCACCTTAAGTACCCTTCCAAACACCGATTCAATCTCTCAGATTTCCCATCAGTCTGTGGGTGATAGGTTGTAGACATATCTAAAGCAGTCCCAAAAAGCTTAAACAATTCTTGCCAGAAAAGACAGTAAAAAGCTTATCTCTGTCAGAAACAATACTTTGAGGGATGCCATGAATTTTTACCACCACATTAAAAAATTCCCTGGCCACTGTCATTGCTAAAAAAGGGTGTGAGAATGCCATAAAATGTCCAAATTTTGTTAATCTGTCTACTACCACCAGAATAGCTGTTTTCCCTTGTGACTTGGGCAATCCTTCTATAAAATTCATACATAAATGAGTCCAAGGTTGATTAGGGACGGGCAAGTGTTGCAAATACCCTGGATAAGGTAGATGTTCTGCCTTGCATTGTTGGCAAATGTCACATTCTGTCACACATTGAATCACTACTTTCTTAAGTCCTTGCCAATAGAAAAGCTACCTCAATCGTTGATAGGTAGCTCTAATTCCTGAGTGTCCTTCGATTGCTAAGTTGTGCACCGATTGCACTAATTTCTACCTTAAATTCGAACTAGTCCCAACATAGATTTTGTTATGAAATTTCAGAACTGCATTCGCAAATACATAGCCTATCTATGAATTAGGATCAACTAGCAATGCTGTCATACATTTTTTAGCAAATTTATCCCTTTTGTAGCTGGTCACTATTTCGTTAAGCCAAGTAGGTACCACTGCAGATATAGCAATCAATTCTCCTTCAAAAAGTCTGGATAATGCATCAGCAGCCTTTTTTTCCTTCCCTTTTCTATATACAATTTCATAAGTCAGCCCCAAAAGCTTGGTCATACCCTTCTTTTGAAGTTGAGTGTGCAGCCTTTGTTGTAATAGATATTTCAAGCTTTCATGATCAGTCTGAATTATGAATTTCCCTCCTTCCAAGTAGTGTGTCCATTTCTCCACAGCCATTAATAAAGCCAACAACTCCTTCTCATACACAGAAAGACCCAAATTCCTTGGACTCAAGGCTTTACTTAGAAATGCTAGTGGTCTGCCTCCTTGCATTAACACAGCCCCTATTCCATTCCCCGATGCATTAGTCTCCACCACAAAAGTCTTAGTGAAATCAGGCAATGCTAACACTGGTGCCTCAGTCATCACTTTTTTTAACTGCTCAAAAAGCTGCCTGTGCTTTAGAATCCCAAGAGAAATTATCTTTTTTAAGTAACTCGGTCAATGGTTGGCTAATCTGCCCATATCCCCTTATAAATCTTCTATAATAACCAGTGAGACCCAAGAAGCCCCTTAATGCTTTCACCGAATTAGGCACAGGCTAATTCACCATAGCTTCCACCTTCTTAGAATCAGTTTGCACTCCATTGCCATGAATGATATGACCCAAATACTCAATCTGCTTTTGTGCGAAGGAGCATTTTGATTTCTTAACAAAAAGCTGATTATCTTTGAGGACTTGTAGGGCTATTGTAAGGTGTTCTAAATGGGTTTTGAAAGTGGGGCTATACACTAGAATGTCATCAAAGAATACTAGGATGAATTTGCTCAAATAAGGCTTGAATATATTGTTCATCAAGGCTTGAAAAGTTGCTGGTGCATTGGTAAGACCAAAATGCATAACTCTAAATTCATATAGACCTTGATGTGTTTTAAAGGTTGTTTTGTGTGTGTCTTCTGGTCTCATTCTAACTTGATGATAACCAGATCTTAGGTCCAATTTGGTGAAGAATTGTGCCCCATGTAACTCATCTAATAGGTCTTCAATTATAGGTATGGGAAATTTGTCTTTAATGGTGATGGAATTGAGTTGCCTGAAGTCAATACAAAATCTCCAAGTTCCATCTTTTTTTTTAACTAACAAAACTGGAGAGGCAAATGGGCTATTACTGTGTTGAATAACAGATTGTTCTAACATTTCAGCCACCATTTTCTCAATTTCTTTCTTTTGGGATGGGGAGTATCTATAAGGCTTAATGTTGAATGGTTCTGAGTTTGGTTTAAGAGGTACATGGTAAAAAATTCTAGGTGGAGGTAAAGTTTTTGGTTCAGAAAATAAGTCCTCATAGTCTAAAAACAACTTTTGTAAAGAAATCAGTTCAATTTGACTAACCTCTGGTGTCTTTGTGATTGCCTTATCCTCCTCCATGGTTGTTATTGAAGACAGTTGAGCTGTCATGTTATGGATCCCTCTTTTAATCCATGATTGAAGCTTTCTTCCTGAAATCATTTTCAATGCAGCTTCCTCCACACTCCCTCTTAATTGCACTCTTTTTCATTCCTCGTCGAAAGATACTTCCATTTTATTCAAATCAAAGACCATTGGGCTATAGTCTTTAATCCAATCAGTGCCCAACACCATGTCACATCCCCCCAATTTCAGCAACCTCATTTCAGCCACAAACTTATGGCCCTGCAACTTCCAATAAAACCCTTCAGTTTTGGCTGAACTAAACATTTCTGCCCATTTGCTATAGTGACAGCTAATGGAGTTGCTTCCCTTGTTTTACACTTTAATTCTTTTGCCACTTCTTCATCCAGGAAGCTATGAGTACTGACACTGTCTATTAGGATCACTAGGGATCTATTTCCCATAGAACCTCTGAACTTCATAGTGTTGTGAGGAAATTGTCCATTCATTGCATGAATGGATAATTCAGCATTCTCTTGCTCTTCTTCTTCTTCACCCTCCTGATCTTACTCCCCATCCTCTATTTCTTCAATTTTTTCCTTTACTTCCATATTCATAAGCTGCTTTCTGCAAATGTATCCCACAAAATACTTGTCTCCACATTTAAAGCACTGCCCAGGCTGTCATTTTACTTCCCCCATGTTACTACTTCCTTTTAGGCTAGCAACAGAGTTTCTTGTAGAATTCTGCATGTTTCTGTTATTAGAAGAGTTGACATAATTCTTGAAAATTTCCATTTCCTATTGCCCTGCCTCCATTTCCAGCGTTCCAAGTTAGAGAATTTTTACACCCATTTTTAGAATTCCAGCTTTTCATGCTTCCAGAAACCCCCATTCCTCCTTTTGCCCACGATCTCTATTTCTTATACATGGCCTCTAAGGCTAATTCCTGTAATCTTGCTTGTTCAATAGCCTGACTAAGTGTTTTTGGCCGTAACACCTTCACTAATGGTCTGAGTTCCTCATTCAATCCACTGAGAAAGCTGGAAATGAAATAAGATTCAGTCAGGTTAGGATTCTCACTCACCATTAATGCCTTAAGCTCTTCAAACTTGATTGATATTCTTCTACAGCCCCATTTTGATTCAATTTATTGAACTCCTCCACCACATCTTTCATACCCTTTTCTCCCAAACCTTTCACATAGTGCTTCCACAAATTCCTTCCAAATTAACTCATTTCTATTAATTGTCCACCCTTGATACCATACATCCACCTTATCTTCCAAGAAAATTGAAGCAATTTCTACTTTCTGATGTTCAGGAGTTTGGCAGATTAAGAAGTACTTTTGGCACCTCCTTATCCATCCTCTAGGATTAGTGCCATCAAAATAATGCATCTCTCATTTAGGAGTTATAGCTTGTGGCCCTTCGTTCTGAATTCCCACCATCCTAGACTGCACTTCTCTATCTTTTCTATACCCACAATGACTAGCCTCTGCACTTTCCACTTCAATGTAGGGGTTAGGCAGTAATCCTTTACCCCTTAGAGTAGCAGCCATTTGATTCTCCATGACTTCTTTTTCTTTTCTCGTAATCTCTTTTTCTTTCCCTGTTTTCTCCTTCCACATCTCATCCAACCTTTGTTGATTTTCAAGAATTTTGTCTAACACCTCAAGTTTTGTTAAGTGAGCATCAATCTTACCTAACTGAGTTTCCACATGCACCATTCTTTGATCCATAGCTCCCAATTTCTGATCCTGAGACTCAATCCGGGACTGTAGTGTATTCATTTGCTATTCCAGTAGTTTCAATCTAGTTTCTTCTGCCATTTCTTGATTGTATGTGCCTCAGAATTCCCAAAGGATTTAGGAAATCCAGAAATCTTATGAATTCTCTCGAGTGCTGGAAGGTGTTTGGTTGTCGAGAAAATTTGAGAAAGTGTGAGAAAAGCCCTAGGAATGACTGCTCTAATACCAAATCTATCAGGAACTTAGAATTTGAGATGAGAAATTTAGGGTTTGTAGGAGAATTTGGGATGAGAATGAGAGAGACAGAGAGAGTAAGGGGGAGAGAGAGATAGAGAGAGATGAGAGAGAGAAAATTCTGGAGGAGAACAGAATTATTTCTTAGCATTTTCCAATGTCCTGGTTTCAAGTCTTATGTAGGCTATTTACGATTACAGCTGCTGCTGTAGTTGTTAAGTGGTTATAACAAATTCTCCCTCCATTTATAACAACCTCCTAACAACTTGTAACAACCTCCTAACCAACTGTAACTGCTCCTAACTACTTGTAACTCATATTCCTAACAGTCTCCTCCCAACCACTCAACTTGTGCAGAAGTAAATAAAGAAGACACATACTCCCCAAAATCATGATCATCACAAGGAATAGAGAAATTTGAACCAAGCAAATCCTGATAGAACTAAACAAGTTTTGCTGAAATCAAATCATTATCTTTGAGCACCAACCCGTCCTCCCTTTGAATACTCAAAGTTTTATTAGTGTTCAATCTATTTTTTAATAAAATGAAAGAAGAACGCTGGATTCCTACCCCCCTCCTTCAATCATTGAATCCCACTCTTCCGTATAACCGAGATTTCCACATCCCTACTAGTTTGCATTAGATGTGGCAAACAATCCCTTTCCTTTGCCACCTATTCAACATTCCCTCCAAAAATAGCAATATTTGTTTGAATACTAGCCAATTCAAAATGTAATTCAACCACCTCTTCATTACTCTTCTTATTCTTTTCCTTGGATAAAGCTTTAAGAGCCTCTTTCACCATTTTCAATTTCTTATACACCCGATAAATAGTATTTCCCCCAATCGGCTTAGCCCAAACATGTCCCACAAGTGGCAAAAACTCATCATACTCAGCCCAATGATTAAAAAGTTTAAAATTAAAAAGTTTAAATGGTCTACGTACCTGAGGTAAATGTATGCCCACATCAACCACCATGGGAGAATGATCTGAGACACCAAATGGAAGAAGGCATTCCACAACAGAGGCTTAAAAAGTTGATAATCGAGAAGCATTAAAAAGAGCGCGATCCAACTTCCTCATTGTATGACCTTGTGCCCAAGCATTATGCCATGTAAAGAGAAGCCCACCAAACCTCAAATCCTCAAGCCCCACATCACACACTATCACCATGAAAGCTATATTGCTTACTATGGAGTTTTATTTTGAATTTTGTTGTTGCTGCTTATTCATCATCTCTATTAGATATTTGAAATTTCGTTGGTTGCTCTGGATTGCTGTATCAGTTTGGTGTTACATTTTGCCTTTGGTGTGGTTCATGTTGCTAATTTGTTGCTTCATGTGCTTTCTGTCCCTGTGGTCTATTTCAATTTGGGATATTTTCCTTGCTGTTTCCTGTTGGGCGGTGCTAGTGCTGGGTTGTGCAGGGGTTGATTTGCTGTTAAGCTTTGTTGTAGTTCTGCTAGGCACCCTTGTTTGGATTGTTACCATATTTTGGGTGACAGAGCTTTTTATTTGATACTCTGTGTTTCTTTTTCTTAGGACTTGAATTTCTCTTTGCTAATTTGCATGTTGCTTTGTAGGCCAAGCTGAGTTCTCCTAGTTGTGCTTGCTGGTCTACTAGATAATGAATCAAAGGCTTGCTTGGAGTCATGCTTGCTGGTTGGAACTTCTTGGCAATGTGGTTGGTTGTTTGGTTGATGTATTATGATCACCTACTTGCCGATTTGTTTGCTGGTATTGGTGTTTGCATGGATATGGGATTATTCTCATTGATTTGGTTTACTTCATGTATTGGAGAAGTGGAGTTATGAGGTGGAAGGTGATTGTGGGTTTGCCTGTTGTCCTTATATTGCTTTTTTCTATTGAAGTCTATTGGTTTTCAAGTTTAGATGGTTTCCTGTTTGGTTTAATATTCCTATGGCTGTTTAATTTGATGACTTTAAGGGTATAGGGGTTGTTTCCATTGGGTTTCCACCTTATTTTTGGAAGCTGAAATTTGTTACCTTTGGTCTGAAAAGCTGATTTCATTATTGGGTTGTGGTTTGAATGATGAATTTGAGTTGCTGTGATTTGGCTTTTCTGGGATATACTGTTGATCTATTCTATTCCTTTGAAGCTGATTTAAGATTGAGTAGTATTGGATCTTTATGTATTAGCTTTGGATTTGGAGTTCAAGCAGTTTATTGGTTTTACTCTGGTGTGTTGACTGCTGCAGGTTCTACTGATGCTATATCTGCCTGCAGTCGAATCTAGTGTTGGCTGACTATTGCTATTAGACTGACTGAGTACGTAGCTTTTTGCCTCTGACTGAGCTTGTGGCGTGAATTGAAGGGTTGTGGGTTGTGCACTGTTGTACCAAATTGGTTTGCTCTATAACTTCCTTCAGCTTAGTTTTTTGTTTATTGGTGCTCTGGTTTCTGCATTTGCTGGTGCAAACTTGTGGCAGGTTGACGTAAGTTCGGTGCCTATAGCTTGCCCTTGCAACTGTGGAGTTAGGTGTTTTATCATCTACCTTGGAGTGAATAGGTTCTGCATTAATGGAAGGTAATAACATATCATTCTATTTTTTGTAAATTTTGGGTGTCAACCTATTAAAATCAATTTAATTTATAACTAGTCTTGTTAACTTAGTTGAATGGCATGTTGTATATTGCCATTTATCTTTAATATCGTCCAACTTTTGTTGACCTGTAAACGTTTTCAAATCTCACTTTTTTTGAATTGATGCATTAATGTTTGTTGAAGTTGGAATGGTTAAAATGATGGTTTTTAGCTAATAGTTTTTCTTTTTCTTCTTTTTTTTTTTTTTGGTTTTTTCATAGTTGTGGTATGTTGTAATTTCCTGGTATATTTGTTTTATTTCATCATTTCATTTCAAGAGTTACTTGAAAAGTTAGATTATTGCAACATATTTGCTTGTTGTGCAAATCTCTGAGGCTTTAAAACGTTCTTTGCGTTGCAGAAATTTGTGTAAGTTACATATCCTATGGATAAGTGAAAATCCCAGTTAGATAATATTGTGCTAGTTACCAACTTATTCTAGTTACCAACTTACTCATTGCAAGCTTTTTTCAAATTTTGTGAATACAATTTGTGACTCTAATGCATGAGGGGTCCTCAAACACATGCAATAGATACATTTTTTATGAAGGCAGTAAGATTTCTTGAAAACAATAAGTTTTCATTACTTGTTGGATTGACATTTTTTTGTATCATCAGGAAGGTACGTCTCCTTCTCTCTTAATATATACGTTTATTAATAAAAATCATATATCTCCTTCTCTCACTTTTGGCTCTGGTTTCTCTAACTTTGGTCATTTATTTGGTAATTCTCCATTTCTATTTTATATGAGAATACAATAACAAAATAGTTTCGGGGGATAATGTATTTGTTCAATGTGGTTAGTCTATTAAATGTTTGCCACGATGGAACAAAGCTTCATAATGTCATAAGATGACATAAGATTTGTTGATGTAATCCATGATTGATTGACTTTTCGTAATTATATTGAACATGAAAGATAGGCCACGTGCAAATGACATGAAAAAATGCTCTTATAAATCTGAAATTCTAAGTCTCAAAGTTTGGTCCAACTATTTCGTGTCATTTAAGGATTCAATTATAGTAGTATTAAATTTTTGAATTCCAAGCACTCTTTACAAAGGACTCAATAAGGTTTGGAAGGGAATGTTACCAGAAGCAAAGGCTCGTGGAAATTTTATAAAGATTCAAGAAGCACAACTATGATCGCTCTTGCTCTCTTGCTTCTATTTTCTTCACTTGAGACATTTTAATTCAGTAAATTTGTGATGGTTTCTAAACCCTTCTTTAGTCACAAGTAAAATAGCCTTGCCTGTAATGTTTACAGGATATGGTAGTACTTTATGATTCATTACAATTGACTCACAAGCGTATTTTGAATTCGTTCTATGGATATGTGATGTGCGAGTCATAATATTATCTAGTTTCATGATTTTATGAATGTTTTTTGGTTCCCTATTATGCTTTGTTAATTGAAAATATATCTTTCACATTGTTTCATTCTAGGGGTGCAAGATGGTACTCTATGGAAATGGCAGGTGTAGTTGCATATATTGGTGTAAAGATCATTTAAAATGCTCCTTTGCTCGTTGAGAAAATTGGATGACCACTTGAATTAGACACAAATGTTACTTGGTGTGCTTTACTTGGATCATTTCTAGAGAACTATACGTTCAAAAGAAAGTGTACCTTTTCTTTTACTAGTTCACATTATTGTTTAATCCATTGTATATCATAAGTTATAATGTTTATGTTATTTTTCTATCTTTTTGTTGTAATTTTTTTGTTTTTTATAATGCTATATGATATTTCCAAGGCATTATCTTAGGTATTACTTTGATTTCAAAGAAATTAACCATTAGTGTGCTTTGCATGGTATATAAGTCAGGACACTAAGTTCTTTTTTTTTTTTTTTTTTTTTTTTTTTTTTTTTGTGGACCATATATTTTAGAGACTAAAAAAAGAAGCTAACAATTTCATATCCTTGTGTTATGCTTAATGTTGATGTTGCAAGCAGCAATACAAATGACTAGTACCAGCTCAGGTGAAGATTAACCTCCTTTTTTGAATTTCTTGTTCATTATCTAGTGTTTGCTTTACTTAAGTTCCATTTTTTGACAGTAATGATTTTTTGATGCGTTTTGCTTCCAACTATTATTTCCTGCAGACACTCAGAGGCCCTATTAATAAAACACATACGACACACAATGAATGCTCAATGAAATTTGAAGTGGAAGGACCATACAAGGTAAATAGGATGACCTTACAAGCTAACGCTGAACAATAAGTTATTGGATTTTGATTTTAATCTAATAGAATACATTATTCATTGTTTTTTTTTTCCCTTTTTTCTCGTATTCAAATTGATTATTGGGCGCCATTTCTGGCATGTAAGCGATGATTCTTCCAGCTTCTACGGAAGAAGGAATTTTAATTAGGAAGCATTATATTGTTTTTAATGATGATGGAACCCTTGCAAAGCTTAAAGGTTTTGAGACCAAGTTTAGAGGTGAACTGACGCTCATCAAAGTTTTCCAGGTGTGTCTATGAAATTCTTTGTTCACGATTTTCAAATACTTTGTTATCCATTTTGCGAAATGTTTTAATTATGGTGTATGAATCAATTCAGGCACTGATTTTTTTTTTGAAAGCACGATTTTTTTTTTTTTTTTTGGTAAGTAAGTATAAATTTGGATTAATGGGAGAATGTTTACATCATCTAGAGGGCATACCATCGGTATACAAGACAATCAAAAATATTCTTGCACTAGGCATATTCCAATATTACAAACTTGAGCAATCAACAAAAGTCAAAGAAGAAAAGTGCTTAATTAGCTCCTTCCAGAGTGCCTCTCTTTCTTTGTTTTATGAGCTAAAGCATGCATGAGTTTGGATCTTTTCTTTTTTTGGCTTGAAAGCACGATTCTTGCCTTTTCTTTTCGATTAATCATAAGACGAACCTGTCAATCTAAGTTGATTAAGATGATCATTCTTGCTCCCCCTTCATTTATTTGTCATAGTTGATTAATTTTGACATCTCTTATGATGAAGGGAATATTATCCCTTGGTAATGCGGGATAAATTTATTTCTAGCTCTAATTGCATAGTACTAAATGGGTTCAAGCAACAGAAGTTTGGAATTTTGTATGGTACTAGATAGGGTCTTTCTTTCTTCAAAGGATTGAGTTGTTAAATTTTGAAACTTTAGTAATGTAGTTGTGATTTTGTGGTAAGGGCAAACAATTATATACAAAATTTATTTATAAGTCTGTGTTTTGGTGTAAAATTTTCACTTTATCTTCGTTATGATTAAGCTATTTTGGCCTTCTGGTATTTTATAATTTACAAACTAACTTTAGTCCTGTACATTGCTCATGCAACAGAAGTAGAGTGTTGTCATATAAGTTCTCCAATAATCATCCTAATACGTTTCAATATTCATCCTGATATAAAATTAGAACTCTACTCTTTCAGGGGTATTCTAGAAAATAGTTATATTAAAATTTGATTGATAGGAATTAAAATTATTGTTTTGATGGTGTTCTCCAAACTAGGCACAATGGATTTGAAAATGTGCTACCTTTCTAGTGAACCCTATCTGGTGGGGGATGCTTGAATCTAAATTCTTCATGCCTGTTTAACAAAGTTTATATTGTGTACTATGGAGTGTAAACACATGACACGAGTTTGACATGATATGAATATACTAACATGCTGACACTATATTTTTTTAACAAATTAGGACATAATATAGCCAGGATATGACAACAAATAAATAAATATTCTTATTACAATATGTATAAGTATCAAAATAATAAGACATTACTTTAGAATGGAAAAAATGATCCATCTACCTAACCCCATTTAGTTAAAAAAAAAAAAGGTTGAGTTGAGTACTTTCTACGTAGTGGAAAATTTGTGTGAGCACACCTAAACTCTATTTTAGAAAACTTTATGTATAAGTTGCAAACTCAATAATATGTTGAATAAAAATTGCAATGACCAAATCATGTGTAAATTGTAATGACGAAAAAGGGGACAGGAAAGGGATTGAAAGTTACTTCTCTTGTTTGATTTGTTGTGAAAAATGAAAGAGGAAAGCATGGAATTTGAAAAATAAAAAAATGATTAAATTAGAAAACTAGTTTGTTAATGAATGCCCTTTATTTTTTTATATTTTCTAATCCAATTTCGCTCCTCTTTTCCCATCTATTTTCTTTTCCTTTATAGAATCCTCAATATAAAGACACTCTTGGTCTTGTAGTTGTCTTTAACCAATTTTTACCTGAGTCAAGTATAGGTTGATGATAGGATCTACACTTTTAGTAGCTCGAGGGGTATTAATTTCGTCAGCTCGAATGGTTACAATCAATTTTTCTTGATTATTCTATTATTATTAGAGTTGATGAGCAAAGAAAATCGTAGAAAACCAAGATTAGAATCAAACTAAGGAAACCACAGCCTAATGCAGCCAGGGGTTCTCCATCGTAGCCTTCCATAGCTGTGTTTGCCATAGAAGAGAACCTAGTAAGTCTCAAAACTTTCTAGATAAAATAGCGACTTTGCTATCGGCAAGCACATGTGCCACTGTTAGGATTGGTTATTTAAAATTCAATCCTGCTATTACGGATAGAGTAGCTCAATTCACTCCATCTCTAGTTTCAAGGGAATGCCTTTTAAGTAAAATGATTTGAGGGAATTCGAATAAACGAGTACTTAATTTGAAGAAGAGGATGCAAGCATCACTAATACATGACCTTATTTACCCTCGATCATTGTTTCAAGCCTTGTTGAGTACAACTGGGGGACTCCAAAAAGGTTGGTCCATTTCGGTAGGTGGTTTTCAAGAAGTAAAGATCAGTTGGTTGTTTATTATAGGTTAGTTTTATTAGGTTACCATTTGTCACAAAAGATAAACTAATAAGAAAATCAACTTTGCAATGTATATCAAGCAACCGTTAGTACTCCCCTCATGGCGACCACAAGTTAAAGGTGGACTAGAGAGAGAACCAAATTGAAAAATAGTATACTGACACAAATAAACCAGAATGCACTCAAACCAATGTTGAACAAACATTGATAACGAGGCTTGAAATCAAAACCTAGAACTAGATCTTTGATATCATTATAAGGTGGCAATTATCCTAATAGTTTAAGTGGTTAGGAAATAGACACAACAATATATATCAAACTATCTTAATTAGTTAATTGGGTCAAGCAAGCTAGTCCGTAGTCTTAGATTGAAGGGTTAGATCAATACAACTTTTGATTTGTCATGCAACTGAATAATGTTGATTTGCTAATTGTGTTAATCTTCCTAAAAGAACCCCTAGGTTTTATCTCATGACTTCTCTAGAATTTTCTTGCAAACTCTTGTGTGCCTCGTACATTTATTTATTTTTGGTACGTACTTCTTAACATTTATGCTATGCATACAATTTGTGATGTTCTGTGCGTGAAGGGTCCTCAGACACATACAATCAAACAATTTCGATCGAGGTATCAAGCTTTCTTGAAAACATTAAGTTTTCATTGCTCATTGGACTGGTATCTTTTTTATCATCAGGAAGGTATTTCTCCTTTTATCTTAATATGTATGTTTATTTATAAAAATCATATATCTCCTTCTCTCACTTTTGGCTTCAGTTTCTCTCAACTTTGGTCGTTTATTTGGTAAATCCAATTGCTTAGAGTAGGGTATCATGTTCACATGCTAGTGCAATAATAAATTAATAATTTAACTTTAAGTTGGTTTATTTGAGAGGAAATACTCTTCAAATTGTGCCAATTCTGCATTTTTGTTTTAGACGAGAATACAAGAACAAAATAGCTTAAAGGGATAGGGTATTTTTCTCTGTGGTTTGTCTATTAAGTGTTTGCCATAACAGAAAGAAACTTTATAATGTCACAAGCTGACACTACATTTGTTGATGTAATCCATGAGTGATTGACTTAATTATATTGAACATGAAAGATAGACTATGTGCAAATGACATGAAAAAATGCTCTTATAGTTTCAAAATTCCAAGTCGCAAAGTTTAGTCCAACTATTCCGTCTCATTTAAAGATTTAATTGTAGCAGCATTAGTTTCTAAATTCCAAGTGGTCTTTAATTGAATTGCTTCCAACTTGGTGAGTATGATATGATTATTTACTCAGTAGTTGGAGAGATTCAATCATAATATTCTAACTTTTTCAGAAGATGTAGAGGGTTCATTTATCATTGTTCAAATAGGGCAACAATGCTAGTACATAAAGAAAACATCATGTGGTGTATCTAATGTTGTGGATATTGCATCGCAAATGACAAGATATTTATGATTCTTTAACATATCTTTATCTTTTTGTTTTATTTTATTTTTAGTAATTTATATGGCACTAAAAATATCTAATTGGCGTCGACAAATCCATATAGCCGACCCCACCTAGTGGGAAAAGACTTGGTTTGGTTTGATTTGGTTTGGATATTGTTGTTTGAAGACTTGGCGACTTAAATTTGATTGGGCTATGTGATGCTGTTAGGGGTTGAATAGTTGTCAAGACACATAGTGAGATCTAGAAGAGTAATTTCATAAAAAGTTTGAATGCTTTTTTTATTGCTTTAATTCCAAAAATAATAATAAATAAATAAATAAATAAAGTAAAAAGAAAGTGTGGTAAAGGATATTTGGGTCTTCAAACTAATTAGTTAGATTGGAGGTTTGTATAAATTGATTATTACCAGTGTTAGCATTGAGATTCAAGAGAGTGCTAGGTGAAATTATTTAAGATACACAAATTGCCTTTGTGGAGGGACGTTAATTATTGAATGCGTTTTCAGTGACAAATGAGGTGGTGATTCAAGATTGAGAAGTTATGAACTTAGGGTAATTTGTAAATTGGATATAGAAAAATATTATGATCATATCAATTAGGGTTGCTTAATTTATCTTTTGGAGAGGATAGGGTTTGTATCGAAAGGTAGACGATGGATTTTTTGGCGTATTTTCACAGTGAAATTGTTAGTTCTATTTAATGACTTTTCACTTAGATTTTTCAACTCTTCTAGGAAATTGAGACGAGAGGTTCCTCTTACATCACTTTTATTTACTTTATTCATGGAAGGAAATGTTTAGTATATTAGTTAAGAGGGTAGTTCAGGGCTTCATTATTAATCTAATACCATATCAATGAGTACATATTGTTCTAGGCAAAAAACGGTAATTTAGTGTTTGCATTCTATACTAGTATTTGTATTGACCAGTATTGGTTAGTATCGATCCCTACCGTAATACTAGGCAATCTCTAACGGTAGCAGTAATTTTTAAATCTTTGGTGCAGCCACTCAGTCCCTTCGCTTCTCAAGAATGGCTGAAGTTCTATCTTTGTTCGCTTTGTGCATGGATATAATTAAAAAAGAAATTCTTTGCAGTGATATGCTAAAGCTATATGACTATTCCTTTCTCTCTTTCTCTCTCTCACCCTATGCAACACAAAGCTAGTGGATGGTGCCATATGCAAGGGTTACATTATTATTTTTCATTTCATTTATTTTTTATTTAAATCTAGTCGTAGGAGATGACCTTCCCTTGGATTTGTTTGATAAATTGCTGACCGACTTAGCTCCATTGGGTCTGCAAAAATTGCAAGAGCAAATGTGAGTTCAATAGTTGCACTTCTATTTGTTTATGTATGTACACTTCCTCTTAATTTCTGTTCATGTAAAAAGAAAGGAGGTTATCGCTTTTTACGATGAGATACAGTCCATTTAGAGATCGTGTTTGAAATTCTGCAAAATTTCTCCCTTAAGGCTGCACATATAGGCTTTGGTTGTACTTGTTTGGATCATGGATCTTGTGGGCTGGTGTTATTGTCTAGGTAGGGGTTCAATATAGTCCTGCTTCGAGAGGTTCATTGTCAAAAAAAAAAAGCGACAGCAATGCAAAAAGAGTCCATTCATTTGAAAACCACTATCTGATTTTTTGCTGTGTAATTTTTTTGAAATTTTGTCAGGAGCTTTAAATTTGTTAGAATATATGTAATTTGGTTTGTTTAGGCGTTATGACTTTGCATTGCTGAGGGTTAGTTACTAATGTTTTAGGGTTCATGATTTATTTCTTTTTGAGCAACAAAATTCATATAGCTTTTGTAAAAAGCTAGCTTTGTTGAACTAGTTATTTATGCATTTGTTAAATTTGCTGTATGCCAAATTGGAAGGGGTCTAGGACTAAACTAGATTCCTACATATGAACTTATCATGTAGATTATGATTTAGAATTAGAATCTTGGGGTTGCTTAGTACTGCTAGGGCATTTGAGGTTGCTTGAAAGAGGAATATGTTTATGTAGCTCTAGTTTGAGTTTGAGAAAACATAGAATTGGTATGAAATTTCAATGTTTATCTCTAGCTTTCTTCTGACTCTTGTTGCCTGACTTGAAATCATTCAGTCATCGGCACAACCTAAGGGGTCTGATTGGTTTTTAGTTATGATCTAAATGTATATTCCAAATTTTTGCTCGCTCACTTTATTGTGGATTATGTACTTGATCACTTCCACTTCATGAACTAAGCAATATGGTGAAAAATGTTTAAAGAGAAAAATAGTTTTGGGTGAATTATTGTATTTGCTTATATACAAGTTTTACAAGGTACTTCATTAGCATTTGAAATATTTTGCTACTTGTTCATATCTTGTTCTTGGTCTCCATTACTTCCTTACTGATCATGTGCTGGGAATATTGGCTGAAGTGTTCGATTTATTTTCTTCACTTGTTTAAACTATTAACTTACGTGCTATCATTTTCCTTACATGATTCTATGTATGGGGCATCATTCTATTATTTAAAAAAAAAATGAAAGGAGTCATTTTTAGTGTGTTCTCATCTTAGGGTCAAGGAGTTATGGTTTGTGCCAATTTCTTTCGTTCATTTTCATTTTAAATATTTTCTAATTGTTTTCTTTTCTTTTTCTTTTTTTCTATTTCTCTATTCCCAACTTTAGAAATATTGACTAGTTTGATTGTTCAAGCAAATTGCTTAGAAGTGATAGTTTTCTCACTTTTGGGGGCATATTTGAAATTCACACGAGAAATTAAATCTACATATCGTGTATTGCAAAATCTTCTAATAGGTATTTTTCTACTCTGAAACTTATGCTGATTCAAAATCTTTGTATTTGAGTGAATTCTTTTTCACTTTCTCTGTCTTCCTGGTTATGTTTGGTCATTCTTATGGATAACTTCAAAACAGCTAGTGAAATGAAACTATGTAAAGTTGTTTTAATAATTCAACTTGAGTCCTCTTTTTGCAGGCCATTTAAGAACGAGGATGTTGGTGAATGTAGATATGATTGATCTAGATTTCATAGAAAACAAAAAAGGTTAACATGGTATACTCAATCAAAAAGCATACATGCAATGAATCAAATTATAAGGATACTTAAGTAACTTTTTACAAAAGAAAGTTGGATTTTTTCTTATATGGAAAACATAGTTAGCATAAATAGTTAATTTCAACTATTTTTTCATTTGTGTAGATGCCATACTAAAACCCATTGTTTTACTAGATGTTACTGTTCAAAGTTTTCTTATCATTGCAAAGAGTTTGTTTATATAGAAGATAATAACATATCATTCTAGTTTTGTAAATTTTGGGTGGCAACCTATTGAAATCTATTTAATTTATAACTAGTCTTGTTAACTAAGTTGAATGGCATGTTGTATATCGCCATTTACCTTTAATATTCTCAAACTTTTTTTGAGCCGAAAATGTATTCAAATCTCATTCTTTTTGAATTGATGCATTAATGTTTGTTGAAGGTGAAATGGGTAAATGATGGTTTTTAGCCAATAGTTTTTCATTTTATTTTTCACAGTAAGTTGTGATATATTGTAATTTTCAGTATATCTATTATATTTTATCATTTCAAGAGTTACTTAAAAAGTTAGATTCTTGCAACATGTTTGCTTGTTGTGCAAATGTCTGAGACTTTGAAATGTTCTTTGTGTTGCAGAAACTTGTGCAAGCTACATATCATATGGATAAATGAAAATACTAGTAAGATAATATCGTATTAGTTAGTTTCTTTTGCATAGAGAACCCTTTCCAATCTATCCTGTGAAACTCAATCTTTTAGCATCTATGTGAAGTGCTCTCTTATCAAAGGACAGAAAAGCATTTTGGTGGTCAGTCAATTAAAGATCTTAAGGACAAATTATTAATAGGTACATGAAAATTCAAGTTTTATGTTTTTTCTTTCATACAAGAAGCAAGCTTTTATTACATTTCAATAAATTCGTAATTATGTCACCAATTTAAAATGCCAAAACATATGAAGGCGATCAGCTTAATTGCAAGAGAATTGTTATTAAAGAATGATATGTGGTATATTATACATGGGAAATTCCAAGTTGCAAAGTTTTGTCCAACTATTTTGTCTCATTTAAAGATTCCAACTATTTTGTCTCATTTAAAGATTCAATTGTAGTAGTATTTAATTTCTGAATTCCAAGCAGTTTTTAATTGAATTGCTTCCTTCTTTGTGAGCATGATATGATTGTTTACTCAATAGTTGAAGTGGTGCAATCATAGTATTCTAACTTCTTCGAAAGATGTAGGGGCATCTTTGTTCAAATAGGACAGCCATACTAGCACGTAAATAAAACATCATGTCACATATCTAATGTTGTGAATATTGCATCATGTTGAAGAATTTCAAAGTTTGGAATTCTTTTATTCATTGATACACAAATGCAATCGGCCAACCTATATTTATAGGCTGCATAAACAAAATAAATGGAAATAATTATAGCTAGCATGCCCTAAATAAGGAAATAATAATCACCTTAAATAAGGAAAAAAATAAAACTGATATCTAATTCATAAATCCCTATAAGGTTGGGATTTAAATTTCTTCTATATTTCTACACTCCCACCTCAAGTTAGATGTGAATATTAATTAAGGCTAGCTTCGTGCTTAGATCTTTAAATATTTTCCTTGGAAGTGCTTTTGTAAGGATGTCTGGGATCTGTTGACTGGTAGGAACATATAGTAACTGCATAATGCTATTGTCAATCTTCTTCTTGATAAAGTGCTAATCAATTTCCATATGTTTTGTCCTATCATGGTGCATTGGGTTCTTAGCAATACAAATGACAGATTGATTATCATAGCGGGCTTTCATAGTTTCTATAGAAGTAATTCCAATCTCTTTTAATAGTCTTTCCAACCACGTTCCTTCACATATACCTAGGGTTATTGCTCTAAATTCTACCTCTGCACTGCTCCTTGATGCAATAGATTGTTTCTTGCTTGACCAAGTCACCAGATTACCCCATATATAAATGTAATATCTTGAAGTGGATTTCCTGTTAGCGAGAGAACCAGCCCAATCTACATCTACAAACACTTCAAGATTGTGCATAGAGCATTTTTGAAGTACAGGCCCTTTCCAACTATCATTTTTAGGTACCTTAGAATTTTGAGCACTGCGTCCAGGTGTTTCTCCGTTTGATCATGCATAAGCTAGCTGACCACACTAATTGCAAATCCAATGTCTGGTTTGGTGTGTCATAGATAAATGAGTTTTTCCACAAGTCTTTGGTATCTCTCCCTATCTACTGGACTACTGTCTTTCTTAGCCCTAAGCTTAGTATTGGAATCTAGTGGAGTATCAGCAGGTTTACATCCTAACATGCGTATCTCCCTCAGTAAATCAAGAACGTATTTGTGTTGTGCTGCAGACATTCCTTGCCTTAACCGAGCTACTTCCATTCCCAAAAAGTACGTTGTTGACCCAAGTCTTTGGTCTCAAAGTCCTTTGCCAAGGACTTCTTACGATTATCTAACTCTTCCATGTAGTCCCCGTTAGGATGATGTCATCAACATAAAAATAAGAACTACAACTTTACCATTGGATGAGAGCTTGATGATTAAAGTGTGATTAGATTGACACTGTGTATAACCCAGTTGTCTCAATGTCTTGTTGAACCTATCAAACTAAGTGCGTGGAGATTGTTTTAGACCATGCCAAGATCTTTTCAGTTTACGCACTTTCCCTTTGTTATCTAAAGATTCAAAGCCTGGAGGGATGTCAATGTATACTTCTTCAGTGAGATCTCCGTTTAGAAAAGCATTCGTAACATCTAGTTGGAATAATGGCCAATCAAGGTTAGCTACCAAACTTAAGAGTACCCTTATAGTATTTAACTTTACAATTGGTGCAAATGTTTCCTAGTAATCAATGCCATATGATTGGGTAAAGTCTTTTGCTATCAACCGGGCTTTAAATTTGTCAATACTTTCATTAGCTTGGTATTTTAACTGTAAATATCCACTTACACCCTACAAGTTGTTTACCACGTGGTCACTCTAACGGAACCCATGTGCCATTCTTCTGAAGTGCCTGCATTTCATCCCACACTACTTTTTCCCATTCTAGTTTGGTCAAAGCTTCCTAAATGGACGAAGGAACTTGCATGGTGGTCATGTTTGCCACAAAAGACTTATATTGAGATGACAAATTTTTGTTAAGACACATAGTTCCCAATTGGGTGCTTGGTACAAGTTCTAACTCCTTTTCTCAAGGCAATAGGGCAATCTAGATTATAGGTAACAGGGGCAATAAGAGAGTTTCAGAAGAATTGTTACTTGAGTTAGAAGCTGAATGACCATTATTCGGATCAGGTGGCTAATTTTGCATAGGAGTGTCCTTGTATTCTATCTCTTCTATGGTGGTTTTGGGTCATTTGGAGTAAACTTGGAGTGGGAAGGTTTTTTTTGTGGTTGACTCAAGAATGGTAATGAAGTGTGACGGTTCGGGTTTAGTTGACGAGATATCAAGTATAGCAAGGGTCTCAAGAACAGGGATATCAAGTACAGTGGGAGTTTCAATAACAGGATCACACTAGTTGAAATATTCCTCACATTGCTCCCCTTGAATATGAGACGTGGTGTGGTAGAAGTGGTGTTCAAAGAAAGTGACATTCATGGAACTATAAAACTTTTTGGTAGAGGGTGAGTAGCACTTGTAGCCACGTTAAGTAGGAGAATAGCCTAAGAATATGCATTTAAATGATCGAGAAGCTAATTTCCCGCGATTAGTTTGGTGGTTATGAACAAAAGCAGAGCATCCAAACAGCTTAAGAGGAATGTCTAACACAAGTTATGTGGTAGGATAGGAATGAAAAAGAACTTGACAAGGAGTTTGAAAGTTGAGAACACGGGAAGGCATGCAGTTGATAAGGAAGGTGGCAGTCAAAAGTGCTTCTCCCCAGAATTGTGAAGGAACATGAGATTGAAACATGATGGAACAAGAAACTTCAAGTAGATGCTGATTATTTCGTTCAGCAG
Organism: Vitellaria paradoxa; assembly: GCA_019916065.1. Lineage (NCBI taxonomy): Eukaryota > Viridiplantae > Streptophyta > Magnoliopsida > Ericales > Sapotaceae > Vitellaria > Vitellaria paradoxa. The sequence goes on from CM034239.1 coordinate 26,863,557, forward strand.
CACCATTCTGTTGAGGAGTATCTACACAAGAACTTTGGTGGAGAATGCTGTGGGAGCTCAAGTACTCTCCAAGGATTTGATTGAAGTAATCCTTGGCATTGTTTGTTCGAAGAATTTGGATTTGGGTTTGAAATTGAGTTTGGATCATACAATGAAATTTTTGGAAAATTGGGCTCACCTCAAAATTTTCTTTCATTAAATACACCCACGTGAGTCGAGTGTGATCATCAACAAGCGAGACAAACTACTACGATCCCATAATATTTTTGATACGAGAAGGTCCCCAAATGTCACTGTTAGGATATCAAAGTAAAGGATTGAGGAGTTTATTGTCTCTCCTCTCCAAGCATTCTTATTTATAATTGAAGGTTACAATCATAAAAGGAAATAAGTTTGAGGGAAAGGAAATACAGCCAATTATAGCTGTCAACACAAGAAAGAAAAACTAAATAATACTAATATTTGCTAATAATACTAATATCTTCTAATACGCCCCCTCAAGCTGGAGCATATATGTCAAAAATGTCCAGCTTGGAAGATAGAGTTTGAAAGACAGGACGAGGTAGCGGCTTAGTAAGAAGATCAGCCAGTTGTGACGATGATCGAACAAAAGGGGTACTCAGTTGTCGGCGCAGTAATAAATCACGAATGAAGTGACAATCAACTTCGATATACTTAGTGCGTTCATGAAACACGAGATTGTTGGCAATGAAGATGGCAGCCTGATTATCACAATGCATAGGCATAGGCAAAGGAACATCAATCCCAAAGTCACACAGAAGAAAGTTGACCCAAAGCATCTGAGATGCAGTATGGGCCATAGCACGATACTCAGCTTCTGCACTCGAACGAGCAATAATATGCTGCTTCTTACTATGCCAAGTAACTAAATTAACCCCAACAAAGGTGTAATAACCAGATGTCGAACGACGATCAGTACGACTCCCAGCTCAATCAACATCACTATAGCTAGTGACAGTGAGTGAGGAAGATGGGCGATAAAGAAGGCCACGACTAGGGGACTGTTTCAAGCAGTGCAAGATGCGGCAAACAGCTTCAAAGTGAGGAGTACGAGGAGCATGCATAAATTGGCTAACAACCCCCATAGCATAAGTGATATCAAGACGAGTGACGGTAAGGTAAATAAGCTTGCCACCAAACGACGATAACGACTGACGTCAGAACAAGGTTCACCAGAAGTAGTATCCAATTTAGTAGAAGGATCCATAGGAGATTCTACAGGATGAGCATCCAATATACCAGTCTCAGAGAGTAAATACAGAACATACTTGCGTTGACAAATAGAGATTCCCTGAGTAGAACGGGCAATTTCAAGACCCAAAAATACCGAAGTCCTCCGAGATCCTTCGTATGAAACTGAGTAGCTAGACGTTGTTTTAAAGCCACAATACCAGAAGCATCATCACCAGAGAATAATATCTTCAACATACACAATCACAATGACAGTACCAGAAGAAGTATGACGACTAAAGACAGAATGATCAGTAGAAGAACGGGAGAAGCCAACTTGAATAAGAACAGAGCTAAAACGATCAAACCATGCTCTAGGAAATTGTTTCAACCCATAAAGAGCACGTCGCAATCGACAGACCAAATGCTCATTGCCTGGAGTAGAATAACCAGGTGGTTGATCGATATAGACCTCTTCTTGTAGCTGACCATGAAGAAAGGCATTTTTAATGTCAAGTTGATGCAACGGCCAACGACGACTAACTACCACTGCAAGGAGGATGCGAACAGAATTCAGGTGAGCCACAGGAGAAAATGTCTCAGTATAGTCCACACCATAAGTTTGAGTGTACCATTTGGCCACTAATCGAGCCTTAAGACTTCAACGGACCCATCGGGAAGATATTTAACCGTGTAAACCCAGCGACAACCAACAGTCTGTTTACTAGGAGGAAGAGAAGTGAGTTCCCACGTCTGATTTGGATGGAGAGCATTCATCTCTTCATCCATAGCATGTTTCCATCTCGGAATGGACTGCATATAAGATGATGGAACAGACACAGACGACGAGGCACAAACAAACAAGAAAAGCGACGATGAAATACGATGATATGACACATGATTAGCAAGAGGATGTTGAGTACAAGTTCATGTACCTTTCCGTAATGCAATGGGCAGATCAGAGGAGGGAGCAGGATCCTCAGACGAAGAAGCAGACTCAGTCGGAGAAGGAAAGATCACCCTCCTATCATGATCGCGTTGATACACCTTTGGTAACAGAGGAATAGAGGGAATAACAGGAGCTACAGGAGAAGTCTCCCGTGGAGCTGGGGTAGGTGTAGTGGTGGAATCAAGGGATGATGGTGGAGGCAAAGGGACATATATTGAAAAGATGGGAGCAGGAAGAGTAGGAGACGATGCCCCCTCACGAGATATAAGGTCAGAGGACAAAGTATCACCATCAGAAGAGAAGAAAGCTATGGATTCAAAGAAGGTGACATCAGCACTAACAAAATAACGGCGAGAATCAAGATGATAGCATCAATATCCTTTTTATGTGCGAGAGTACCCCCAAAAGAGGCACTTACGAGAATGAGGGGATAGTCTATCAAGTCCAGGATCAAGGATATGAACAAAGACAATACAACCAAAAACATGAGGAGGAAGAGAAAAGGGTGACCGATCAGGATAGAGAACTGAAAAGGGAGATTGGTTAGACAAGACAGGTGTAGGTACTTTGTTAATAAGATAACATGCTTGAAAAATAGAGAGGGTGTATGGATACTTTTTGTAAACTTATTTTTCACTCTTCTCCATAAATTTTAGAGGGGAGAAACGACTCAAATAAGCTGATATGAGTGCCTGTAATTTGCTGACAAAAGCAAACTAAAATAGCCAAAAACTATGTAAATGGGATGATCACTAATTCTAACACAATGGGATATTAATATTACCTGCAATTGATGACCAATGTTAACCACAAACGCAGTTGGAAGAGCCTCAATACCAATCCACTGCCCATCCTTGATAACTTGAAGCCCAGGCACATGTTGAAGAAGGATGGTAATGATGCTCGGATCACAGTGTTTGAGAATTCCCAAGGTTAAACTCAGGTCCGGGCATGGCGGGTAAAAATTAGCCGACAGCAGCTGAAGCTCAGCCCGCTCATTGAAGAAACCCGGTTCAAGTCCCAATCCTTCGGAAATTAGCTCCAAAATCTTCAGACTCAGCTTCTTCACTTCAACCAAATATGTCGCCACAACCTCCCTATGCATAAGATCAATGGAGATGGTCATAGCACATGAATTACGATTCTAAAAATATATATATATATATATAAGGTATCCATATTTAATTTTTTTTTAATTATAAAATATAAGATATCGATAATAATTTTGATTTCCATGCAGCATCGAACGTGCCATCTATCGTAGAACTCTATTTTTTCTTTCCACAACTCTATTCTGTTGGGGAGCCTTTGGTGCTGAAAACTCGTGCTTAATTCTATTTTCATCACAAAAATCAACATACTTCTAATTCCCAAACTCTCTTCCATGGTTAGTTCTGATTCTTGTGATGCATCTAATTGTACGCTACTTTTCTTGCTGTATTCTGAAACATAATGACTTAAAAGCTTCAAAGGTATCAAATTTTTCACATAAAAAATTAACCCATGCAAACCTAGTGAAGTCATCTAAAGCAACAAAAATATACTGCCTACCACCAAGACTCTGTGCATGTGGCTCCCATTAAATCCATGTGAACAAGTTCAAGAGGTTTTGAAGTTCTAATAGACTTTGTCTTTTTATGGACATTTCTAACTTGCTTTCCTAATTGACATGGACCACACACACTTTTTTTATGCTTTTCAAGTTTGGGTATACCCTGATGAGTTCAAACTTCGATAATTTGTGCAAGTCTTTATAGTTCATGTGTCCAAGTCTTTGATGCCACAATTTTGTCCCATCTAGGGTTGCAGAATTATAAATAAAACCTTCAAAATTTGCTCCCTATAGCAATTGTTAGAAATTTGAACATGTTGTGAGATTGGTTGCCCCTTTTTATTAAAGATATTACATTCATTTTTAGAAAATTGGACACCGTGGTCGGCATCACACAATTGATTGATATTGATAAAGTTTGCCTTAAGTCCCTAAAACATTTTTTTAACATTTGAAAACAGAGAAGTTAATCTCACCTTGACATTCTACTTGTGATGTGCTGCCATCACCAAATGTCACCATACCACCCTAATGGGTTTCAAGTTTTGAAAACAAAGACTTAATTCCACTCACGTGGCTTGAAGATCCACTGTCAAGATACCACATGTTAGAATTCAAAGCTTTAAGGGCTGTTTGTGAGACAAAACAATTTAAATCTGATTTTTTAATCCATATAGCCCTGGTTTTTTGAAAAGAAGACTTGATAGGGATTTTCTGTTGTCTTTGGTTTTTGTTTGAATTCTTGTTCTTTGAAAATTTTATATTTTTGTATTTTTGAATGTTTAAATTTTTTTGTTTTTAAAAATGATGTGAGTTTTCAAAAGTATTTTTGGAAGGATTAGTAAAGACTTGAAACCTATTTGTCACCGGAACTCTAGGATTAGGATTTTTTGAAAAAATTTTCACGTAATTTAAAGGGAGTCCATAGAGTTTGTGACAATTGGGGCGGATATGACCTTTCATTCCACAATGGTGACATACGATATAAAGGGTTGGGATTTAGTAAAACGTTTACCTTTCACCATGGGAGGAGGATATTGATAATGGTTGAACTTTTGATAACTCTTATTTGATGGTGCAGTAGATTTTGAAGGTGATTTTGGACCAGTAGCAAGTTTAGGAACACTTTTTGTAGCAGATTGTCGGCAAGACTTTGGAGCTTTTGGAGAGGTTGATGATGATGCAATTGTACACTTCTCACCAGAATAGTGTAGTCCTGATTTGTCTCCATGTGACCTTTGTTTGCTCCAAATTTATTCAATCTTGTTGGAACTGGAATTCATCTTCTCAATTATCTTCTCATCATTCTTTATTTTTTCTTTCAATTCATTGATATTTGCATACAAATTTTCAATGATCTTCTCCAGTTCTTCAATTTTCTTGTTCTTTTCCCCTATTTTTTCTTTGAATTTTTCTGCATTTTGAGATTAAGAAATTTTATCAGATTCAAAAGACAATTTATCTGCGAGTTTTCATTTTCGCTTTTCAAGGCATCTTTTTCACTTCTAAGTTCATAGTTTCTAGAATGTTGTGTCTGTCTTTGTTTCTTCAGATCATAGTGTTCGGCAAAGAGTGCATTATATGCTGCTTGAAGATCGTTGTTGAATTCGTCCTCAAAATTATCATTCTCATAGTTTGATATCTCAGTATTGCTTTATGATCCAGAAGGTGTTCCCACAGAAGAAGTGTGAGAAGCCATGAAAGCAATAAAATTACCTTTGTTATCAGAAGAGGCTGATATAGAGGATTTGTCTGAGTCAGAATCATCATCAAGTGTGGCATTCATCACTTTGACTTGTTTTTGCTTCATTTTCTTGTTAGCACAGTCTTGAGCAAAGTGACCGTAGCCATGGCATTCAAAGCATTGTATCTTATTCTTTATTTCTTCTTCTTTGTCAAACTTCTTGATTTTCATACCTTTGTCTTTGAACTTTGACTCCTTATTGTTTTTGTTGAACATAGATTTTTTCTCTTTCTTCACATATCTCATGAATTTCTTTGCTATAAAAGCCAATTCTTTATTAGATACTTCCTCCTCATCTTCCTCCTTTACAGTCTTGAGAGCAACACCCTTTGTGGACTTTCGGGGTTTAAGCATGTTCACCTCGTAGATTTGAAATGATCCCACAAGATCTTCTATTTTCATGGAATTCACGTCCCTGACTTCTTCAATAGTTGTAAGTTTGGAATTAGAGGTGCTGCGAAGAGAACGTAAAATTTTATGTACCACTTTGTATTCAGGGATGGGTACTCCAAGATTGTGGTAGGAATTGACAACATGGCTCAGTCGACCATAGAAATCATCAAACCTCTCGTCTTCATTCATTCTAAGACCTTCAAATTTAGATGTGAGCTTTTAAAGCTTGCATGTCTTGACTTGTACGTTCCCTTCATATGTGTTTTCCAGAATTAACCAGACTTTTCGTGCACTTGTATAGCTTGAAATTCGGCAAGACTCATTGGGACAAACTGCCGTAAATATAGCACTCAAGCCCTTAAAATTCCATCCTTAGCTTTCTTGTTCAGCTTTTGTCTATGTCAAAATAGGCCTTGTCTCAATACGTCCGCCAACTTTGCATGTTGGTTCTTCCCATCCTTGAACCATAGAAGTCTAGACTTTATAATTCATAGACAAAAGATGAGCTTATATCCGTGCCTTCCAGTAAGAGTAATTTGTGCCGTAAAACCATAGGGGTCTGGTGCTTGAACCTCCTTCACGTGGTGGATCCATTGTTTGGATTTGATCTCACTCAATAACATAGAGTTACCTACTTTAATACCAATTAAAAATTTTGAACCAAGTAACCACACAAAGCAAAAATAATAATACCAAAAAATAACGAGAAAACCCTCTCGCAGGAAGAAAAACCTCAGTTGAAAATCCCATTATCAACTGGTTACAAGATCCTATTTGATTTCACTACAACTCACTCGCACAAATTCTTTCGCAAATCTTGCTCGACTCACTTGACAAATCCTACAAGTGGGTTTTCTGTCTCACACAGAAAGTTAAAAAGAATCAATAAAAATCTAGAGAAAGACACTTAAGCTCACACAAATAAACTCTCTTTAGGTCTCTATAATATGTCCTTGTTTTATGCTTCATTAGGTCTAGGTACGTATTTATAGAGTTATAAAAAGTTGCCCTAAACTGGAAAATAGGAAACAATTACGTTCAGAAATTACATAGCTCGATCCCTCAGCACCCTGTGCCGTGCCTACGCCAATCGATCGAACCCTTGTGCATCCATCCATAAGCCTGCGGATCATACTGGAATCTAGTAATAAAAAGAGTGAACTCGCGCTCTCCCAGCAGGCCTTGGGTGTAGTTGCGCGCTTTCCGCGCCTAGCCTGCGAGGTGTATTATTTTTCTTGTGCCTTTGTTAACAACTCTTAATCCAAGTATGATTGTGTTCGCTCAGCTTTTTGACTTGAATTTGAATTGTGTAGTCTTTTGGAAACCTGATTCGTCTTTGTCTTTAATTTGGAATTTTCCAAATCATCTTTTCATATTGTTTTTCGAAACATATCAGCTTTCCATATTTAACTTAAGATTTTGAATGGATTTTCCACATTTAAAACTTTACGTAGTTTAAGGCCTGATTTGAACAGTTTTTTATCTTTCAGTATAGAGCTTTGAGTATTTCTTTTGTAATATTTTTTTCTAATAATTATTTTTGCTTACTAGTTAACAAAAGTGCCAAAAAGTAATCAAGGGGAATACTAATTTCTGGTAACTTTAGTAAATATAAGAAAGTGGAGGATAAGAAATGAATATATCCAAAAGAAAGTTTTAGTGGCAATGATAGATGAAAACTTGTGGGAAAGTTGTTTAAGATGGTTTATAGATATTTCAGTAAGGAAGAGTGATTGAATTAAACCTAAGATTACATGGACTGGTATTACAAATAAAGACCTAATTTCAGAACACCCCATACCTGTCATATCTGCTACAGGCTCGGGCGCCCAACTGAGCTCCATGCTGTGAGCCCAAGCCATGGGCGCCCAAGAAATGGTACCTTGTGCGCCCAAGATACACCCTTCCTGCACTTGTGTTAAAATGCCGACTCTTGAATGTTTGGTTTACCTCTTTCAAAGTTCTCAACTCTAAAGTACTACTAATGATGAATACTACTTAATCAACATACTATTACCTCAAAATGTATAGATAACCATCTATTTACATTAACACAAAAGTTTGGAGCATTACAGTGTAAGAGAGGTAGGGATAGTTATTGACATGATTGTCTTGAGTATAAGGCTATCAACTGAATAAATTAAATGGATGCTTGTGGGTGTCTCTATATAATTGGGATTGGGTTTATTGAACTGTGTTGAGGGCATTGATTTACCTAATTAATTGAGTAACCTATTTGGCTTTAGGTTAGGATCACAAAAAGTGTTAGGGCATGTGTGGGTTCTTTGTAGCTTGTCTGTTTCAACAAGTTATTTGGATTGTTTGCCTAGTATCTGTTAAGGAATTACATGTTGATTAACAATTTTTAAGGATTATATATTGATTTTGGTCTTTGAAAACTACTGAAATAGATTGATATACATTGTTGGGCCCATGTCTTGACATCTTAAACTTTTGGAACAATTGATGACTTAATATAGTATCAGAGTTCTAGTTCCAGGAGATTTTGAGTTTGAATCTCATTATTCCCCATTTATTGTTGTGCACTTTGTTTGCTTGTGTTGGTGTACCTTGTTTGATTTGGGTTGTTTGTCTCTGCTTCACGTGCAAATTGAGGGTTACACGTGAGGGGAAGTGTTGAAATATCTTGATATACAATGTTAGGCCCATCTCCTAATAGCTTAAACTTTTGGGACAATTGGTGACTTAACAAAAATTGATCTTTTGGACTGGTTTTTCGGCATTGAGACTGCATAGAACATGTAAAACTCTCTACCTTGCTTGTCAAAAAAATAGAACTCTCTGCCTTGTAAAGCAGTCAAGTTAGTTTGAAATATGTGCCTCTGCCACATTCCATTTGCAGCATCAAGGCATTCGTATGTCTCTTCGAAACTTTATTACCCATGTGAGAAATGCATTTTGGAACATTGTTACATGGAGGAAAGTAAAAGACCCACCTTGACTTCTGTTAATGAAGCCTCCCAAACTTAAATCTATGTACCCTTATAGCAATCCAAATGTGACCATATGATGTGAGAAAGTTGTCTTGAGTTGCAGATTCAGTCGTCTTTATCACCTTTTTGCTCTGAATTGACTTTTCGAATTTTTGTAAAATTTTATTAGCACATTGAATTACTTTGTGGAAGATTTGTTTAACTTTTTGAAAGATCAAGTCCATAGCATTCATTCACTCTGATTTTTAGATATAGCTTTATTTGAATCTAGAAAATACAAGAAATGAGAATAAATTTATGGATATAGTTTCTTAACTGCTTTTAACCTATTAATTGTTTTTGTTTTACTGATACTAAACAATTGGTTCCATGGAAAAGTCTAGGCAAGGAACCTATGATTGTGCTTATTGATCGTGTTTTTGTTCTTGCCCACTCTTCTCCTAATGAAAGATCTCTTAAGGTAAGAAGTAAATATTTTAGTTTAGTTGAAAGGTTGGTGAGAGGAATTCAGAGACTTAATTAGCCTCCTTCTAATAAACGAGTTAGAAATTGGGTAGATAAATGAAAGAGCTTGATGAGCCCTTCTTCTCTTCAACTATATTTATAACCTTAGATTACAATAAAAAAGGAAATTGAAATCAATCCTAAAAAGGAAAATACAATAATCAATCCTAATTATTCAAATCATGCTCGTAATGTATTCTAGAATATTCTGACACTCTCCCTCAAGCTGGAGCATACAAATCAAATATTCCTAGCTTGGAACAAAATTGCTAGAATTGAGAGCGAGGCAAGGGCTTAGTGAGTATGTCACCTAGCTGCGAATCTGAACGTACAAATGGAGTTATGAGATCTTTCTTAACTAAGAGATCACGAATAAAATGACAATCCACCTCTATGTGTTTCGTTCGTTCATGAAATACTGGATTATTGGCAATAAAAATAGCAGTTTGATTACCACAATACATCGACATTGGAGCTGAAATCTTGATGCCAAAATCTTGAAGTAAAGAACGAATCCAAAGCAACTCTGAAGAAGTATGAGCCATGGCGCGATATTCAGCTTTAGCACTTGTGCGAGCAACTACAGTTTGCTTCTTACTGCGCCAAGTCACAAGATTACCACCAATAAAGGTACAATACCCAGAGGTAGATCTCCTATCAGAACGGTTCCCAGCCCAATCTACATCGCTATATCCTACTACATCCAGTGTGGTGGAGGGCTGATAAAGTAGACCTTGACTTGGAGATTTCTTCAAATATCTTAGAATACGATATACAGCATCAAAATGTGATTGCCAAGGGGCATGCATAAACTGACTAACTACCCCAACAGCCTATGTAATAGCTAGTCGTGTCACAGTAAGATAAATCAATTTTCCCACAAGACGACAATATCGACCAACATCAAGAAAGGGATCACCATTCTCAGAATCAAGTCTAGCAAAAGAATCCATAGGAATATCAGTAGGTCGAGAACCCAAGAGTTAAGTTTCAGAAAGCAGATCTAAGACATATTTCCTTTGAGACAAATATATACCCTGGGAGGAACGAGCAACCTCAATCCCTATGAAATAACGTAAAACTCCAAGATCCTTTGTATGAAATTGCCTTCCAAGATGATTCTTCAATTTAGCAATACCTTCCTTATCATCCCCAGAAATAATAATATCATCAACATAAACAATTAAAATAATAGTACCAGAAGATGCATGATGTATAAATACTGAATGATCAGATGTGGATCGATGAAAGCTATAGTCCAAAAGAACCTTACTAAACCGATCAAACCATGCATGTGGAGAGTGCTTAAGGCCATACAAGGCTCGACGGAGACGACACACAAGAGTGTCACTGCCTGAAACAACATATCCAGGTGGCTGGTCCATATACACTATTCCTGAAGCTCTCCATGTAGAAATATATTTTTAATATCTAATTAATATAATGGCCAGGATTTAGTTACTGCCACTGCTAGAAGAATGCGAACTAAATTAAGGTGAGCAACTGGGGAGAAAGTCTCCAAATAATCAACTCCATAAGTCTGTGTATATCCCTTAGCAACCAAACAAGCTTTCAGTCGTTCAATGGATCCATCTGCCAAATACTTAATAGTATATACCCATCTACACCCCATTGTTTTCTTCCTAGGTGGGAGAGAAGTAAGCTCCCATGTATGATTATGATGCAATGCATGCATCTCCTCATCCATCGCTGCCTTCCAGTCCGGTAGTAATAGTGACTGTTTATAAGAGGTAGGAACAGAAATAGAGGATAGGGTACAAACAAATGATTGTAGACGAGGTAGCACACGATGATAAGATACAAAGTTAGCAATGGGATATTATGTACAGGTTCGTTTACCTCGTCATAGGGCAATAGGAGGATCATCACTAGAAGGTGTAGGTTTAGGAGCTACAGTTTTATGCTCTTCAGAGGTCACAGGAATATCGGTGCTAGGTAACTCAAATGGTTCAGAATCCACAGGCGCAGAGTTGACTGGAGCTGATGGAGCAGTAGGATTAGACCGAGAGTGACGTTGGTATACCTGTAAAGAAGGAGACACTTGCAAAAGAGGGAAACTAGGACTAGGATTGGGAGCAAGAAGGACAGGATCAACAAAGGGAATTGACTCCCCCTCTCGAGAGGGAGGAGAAAACTCTCCCTCACGAGGAAAATACGAAGTAGATTAAAAAAATGTAACATCAGCACTCACGAAGACGCGTCTAGAGGGAGGATGATAGCATCGGTAGCCCTTTTGAGTGCGAGAATAGCCAAGAAAAATGCAACATCTAGCTCGAGGAGAAAGTTTGTCCAAACCAGGATCAAGGTTATGAACAAACGCGACACAACCAAAGGTACGAGGAGAAAGAAGAAACAGGGAAGTTGAGGGATAAAGAATAGAAAATGATGATTTGTTGCCCAGAATAATTGAGGGAACCCGATTAATGAGGTAACAAGCAGTCAAAACCGCATCACCCCAATACTGTTTGGGAACATTCATATGGAATCTCAAGGTACGAGCAACATCTAGCAAGTGATGATGCTTATGCTCAGCAACACCATTTTGTTGGGAGGTGTGAGCACAAGTAGTCTGATGAATGATTCCCCTTTCAACACAAAAACGATCCATAGTGGATTTAGTGTATTCTAAGGCATTGTTAGATCGAAGGATTTTGATGTGTTTGCCAAATTGAGTAAGGATTTCATTATAAAATCGTAAGACAATAGCAGGCAGCTCAAAACGATTTTTCATTAAAAAAAGCCAAGTCATACGAGAAAAATCATCCACAAAAATAACAAAGTACCAATATCCATTATAAGTTGAAACTCGTGAAGGACCCCAAATGTCCGTATGGACTACATCAAAAAGTTCAAACTGACGAGTATTATTACGACTAGGAAAAGAACTACGGTGATATTTTCCAAACTGACAAACTTCACACTCTAGACTCGAAATAGACTCTAAACTGGGTACTGCCAACTTGAGTCGAGCCAAAGACGGATGACCTAAGTGACAGTGCCATTGAAAAAGAGAATCAGAAATACGAAAAACAGAATGAGAAATAAAGAAACTGGTAGGATCAATGTAATAGAGTCCGTCCCGTTCACATCTCGAACCAATTGTCCTCTGTGTCTTGAGATCCTGAAATACACAAGAAGGAGAAAAGGTTATGGAGTAGTTTAAGGATTTAGTGAGCTGACTAATAGATAATAAGTTAAAAGAAAACTTAGGAACATAGAGGCTTGAGGGTAGAGATAGAGAAGGGGAAGGCCGAAGTAGGCCTTTACCGGTAACAAACTGGTAAGACCCATTAGCTAAGGTGATACGATGTGTAGTTGTAGTTAAATCAAAAAATAAGGACGAGTTACCTGAGACATGGGCACTTGCTTTAGAGTCAATGAGCCATTGTGGAGCAGAAGTATTAAAACAAGCAGTACTACCTGAATGAGCCAGAGTGGCAGTGGAACTGGAGGAGCAAGAAATGCGAAGCGCCTGCATAATAGCATTTAATTTAGCTGCAGAGAATGGACCCTGTGAACCAGAATGAGAAGTTGATGGTTCACTCTGACTAGCATCACCAATCCCAGAATCAGAGTTTGTTGGCTCTACAGCAACATGATGGGTTTGTTCGGGGCGACCATATTTTACCCAACAGTAGGGTTCTGTGTGATTAGTACCTCTACAATGATCACATTTCTTTGTACCTCGCCCAGACCCTCTACCACCACTGCGAGAACCACCATGAGAATTACGACCACCACGGGAACCACCACGAGATGTGCCACGAGAACTACCTCTTCCACCACCAACAAGAGCAGCAGAATCTGAACCACTAGGAGCAGTAGGTGATGTGCGAGAATGATGGCCCAAAGAGGAACGCTGCAATCGGGAATATGCATTAGCCATAGAAGGAATAGTTTCGCCAGCCAGAAGCTGATCTCGATAACCGCGAAGATCATCATCAAGACCGGCCAAAAGTAACACAGTCATGAGTTTCTCCCATTGCTTTATCATATCGGCCTTAGTTTCGGGAAAGGGGCGAAACTGTAATAATTTGTTGCCAAGACCTTTGAGAGTGCTGTAATACTCAGAGAGAGGTCGTCCATTCTATCGGAAGGAAAAGAGTCATTCATAGGCCTCAAAAATTTCAGAGACATTACTCCATTGAGAGAAGGAGTCGGCTAAAGAATCCCAAATAGCCTTCGAAGTTTCACATAATGATACTATGTGCAAAACAGAGGGCTCTAAGCTATGCCATAACCAATTCATGACAACAACATTTGCAACACGCCATTGTCGATAAGTAACAGACTGAGAGTCTGGAGGCATGTCAGTGAGTAAGTGATCCATCTATCGGCCAATGAGAAAAATTTTTACAGCATGAGACCATGTTAAGTAGTTTGCTCCATTCAATTTCTCACTAGAAATTGATCTAGGCAGACTATCTGGTGGAATAATAGGTACTGTAGAAATAGGAACCAAGGCTGAATCAGGGGAGTCAGACTTATTAAGAGCAGCCATACCCAAAATTAGGTCACAGAATCAAGTCGGGTCAATAGAAACAAGAAAAATAGCAGCAAATAAACTAGATTTTCACAGCTCCAGTGAACATTCCATGAGCATCAACAAATTAGATGTCGGCCCAAAGCAGATCCAAAGCAGCAAGACTCCAAGTCAAGTGGCTCCAGTGAACATCCCACGAATATCAGCAGATCAACATCAACCCAAGTCAATCCGATGACATACAGATGGCCGGCGACAATAGTGACAGGGTTCAAAGGAAACAATGTACCCAGAGCATCCTAGGACCGAGAGTCAACAGATCAACAATGGCAGCAACAGACGAGAGTCGAAAACCAAGATCAGCGATGCCAACCTTCAATCAGCAACATTCAACGGTGGAAAAAGGCTCTCTTACATCAGGTGACCTCCGCCGAGGATCACCGGAGAGATGGCTTCGATTCACGCACCAGGAATCACGTCACAGACAAGGCGCGTGAGATCAACGAGCTAGCCTTGTTGCCGGCGCGTGGGATTTCGTCAGACGACAGAAGAAGAACAGCGTCCTGCTACCTCGATCGTCGGCAGGAGTCGCTCCTCTGGGAAGGAGATTGGCCGACATCGGCAGCCAGTGGATGGCCAGAGTACCTCCAACAGAGAACTGTACACACGCCTCTTTTTTTTTAAATAAAAAAAATGAAAAAAAAGAAAAAGATGCGCTCTGATACCAAGTTAGAAATTGGGTAGATGAATGAAAGAGCTTGATAAGCCCTTCTTCTCTTCAACTATATTTATAACCTCAGATTACAACGAAAAAGGAAATTGAAATCAATCCTAAAAAGGAAAATACAATCAATCAATAATCAATCCTAATTACTCAAATCATGCTCGTAATGTATTCTAGAATATTCTGACAAAACGAATTACATCAAAAAAGGAAATTACAATCTAAGGTTTCCTAAATATATTCAATCAAGTATCCTAATTACACTCAATCAAATATTCTAAAAATCTAGAATATTCTTACACTCCCCCTCAAGCTAGAGCATAGAGATCAAACATGCCCAGCTTGGAACAGAATTGTTGAAATAGAGATCGAGACAAAGGTTTAGTGAATATATCACCAACTGAGAATTTGAGCGTACAAACGGAGTGGTAAGATCTTTCTTAAGTAGGAGGTCACGAATGAAATTACAATCCACTTCTATGTGTTTTGTTCGTTCGTGAAAAACTAGATTGTTGGCAATAAAGATGGCAGCTTGATTATCATAATATATTGACATTGGAGCTGAAACTGTAATACCAAAACCCTGGAGTAATGAATGAACCCAAAGCATTTCTGCAGTAGTATGAGCTATGGCACGATATTCAGTTTTAACACTAGACCAAGCAACTACTGTCTACTTCTTACTATGCCAAGTCACAAGATTGCCACCAACAAAGATATAATATCCAGAAGTAGAGCTCCTATCAGACCTACTACTAGCCCAGTCTGCATCACTGTATCCTATTACATCCAATGTGGTAGAAGGTCGATAAAGTAATCCCTGGCCTGGAGATCTCTTCAAGTACTTCAAAATTTGACATACAGCATCAAAAGTGTGGCTGACGAGGAGCATGCATAAATTAGCTAACAACACCAACAGCATATGTAATATCTGGTCGTGTCACAGTGAGATAAATTAACTTTCTCACAAGACGACGATATCTGCCAACATCAGGAAAATGATTACCACTCTCGGAATCAAGATGAACTATAGGATCCATAGGAGTATCAGCTGGTCGTGCACCCAAGAGTCCAGTCTCGGTAAGCAAGTTTAGTACATATTTTCTTTGAGATAGAGATATACCATGTGAGGACCAAGCAACCTCAATCCCTAAGAAATACCATAAAGCTCCAAGATCCTTTGTGTGAAACTGCCTTGCTAGATGTTGCTTCAATTCGTAAATTCCTTTCTCATCATCCACAGAGATAATAATATCATCAACATAGATAATCAAAATAATAGTACCAGTGGATCTATGATATATGAACACTGAGTGATCAGATGTAGATCGGCTAAAGCCATAATCCAAAAGAACCTTACTAAATTGATAAAACCATGCACGTGGGGATTGTTTGAGATCATACAAAGCTCGATTTAATCGGCAAATGAGGTGCTCACTACCTGAAATAACATACCCAGGGGGCTAGTCCATATATACTTCTTCTTGAAGTTCTCCATGTAGAAAGGCATTTTTAATGTCCAGTTGAAACAGAGGCAAAGATCGACTTACTGCCACTGCTAAAAGGATACGAACTGAGTTAAGACGAGCAACTGGAGAGAAAGTCTCCAAATAGTCAATGCCATAAGTCTGTGTATATCCCTTAGCTACCAATCAAGTTTTAAGCCACTCAAAAGATCCATCTAGTAAATACTTGATAGTAAATATCCATCGAGATCCCACTGTCTTCTTTCCAGGTGGAAGAGATGTAAGTTCCCACGTATGATTATGATACAATGCACGCATCTCCTTATCCATCGCTCATTTCCAGCCTGGTGATAATAAGGCCTACTCATAAGAGGTAGGAATAGAAACAAAAGACAAGGCACAAACAAAGGATCTTAAATGAGGTAATGTACGATAATAAGAAACAAAGTTAGCAATAGGATGTTTAGTGCAAGTATGTTTACCTCGTCGTAGGGCAATGGGAAGGTCATCGATGGAAGGTATAGGTTCAGGCTCAGGAGATGTAGTGTTATGATCTTCAGAGGTTGCGGGAGCATTTGTGACAGGTGACTCAGGATCCACAGGTCAAGAGTTGATCAGTGCTGAGTAAGCGGTAGGACGAGATTGATGATGATATACCTACAAAGGAGGAGATCCCTATAATAATGGAGGCTGACTAGGGCTAGGAGTAGGAATAACGGAATCAGGGAGAACAAGATCATCCAAAGGAGTAGTAGTTGACTCCTCCTCTCAGGAGGAAAGAGAAACCTTCCCCTCACAAGGAAAATAAGAAGTAGACTAAAAAAGGTAACATCAGCACTCACAAAGATTTGTCTAGAAGGAGGGTGATAAAAACGATAACCCTTTTGAGTGCGAGAATAACCAAGAAAAATGCACCGTCTAACACAAGGTGAGAGTTTATCTAAACCGAGATCGAGGTAATGAACAACCGCAACACAACCAAAAGTACGAGAGTTAGGGAAAATGGGGAAGTGGAGGGATATAAAAGAGAAAAAGGAGATCGATCACCCAAAAAAGTCGATGGGACTCGGTTAATAAGATAACAAGCAATCAAAACCGCTTCACCCCAATATGGTTTGGGAACATTCATATGGAAACACAAGGTACGAGCCACATCTAATAGATGACGATGTTTGCGTTCAGCAACACCGTTTTGTTGGGAAGTATGAACACAAGTGGTCTGATGCATGATGCCTCGTTCAACACAAAAGGTATTCATGATAGATTTAGTGTATTCCAAGGCATTATCAGAATGAAGAATTTTGATGCGTTTATCAAATTGGGTAAGAATTTCATTGTAAAAACGTAAAACAATAGCAGGTAACTCAGAATGGTTTTTCATTAGAAATAACCAAGTCATTCGAAAGTAATCATCCACAAAAATAACAAAATACTAATATCCATTAAATGTTGAGACTCGTGAAGGACCCCAAATGTCCGTGTGGACTACATCAAAAGGTTTGGACTCACGATTATTTTGATTAGGAAAGGAACTACGATTATGCTTGCCTAGCTAACAGGCTTCACACTCAAAACTCGAAATAGACTCTAGACTAGGAACTACCAACATGAGTCGAGCCAATGAGGGATGTCCCAAGCGACAGTGCCATTGAAAAGGAGAGACAGTTGTACTGAAAACAGAATGAGAAATAGAAAAGCTAGCAGCATCAAGGTAATAAAGTCCATTCCACTCACATCCCGAACCAATTGTCCTCTGCGTCCTGAGAACCTGAAAGACACAAGAAGAAGGGGAAAAGGTTATAGAGCAATTTAATGATTGGGTGAGTTGACTAACAGACAATAAGTTAAAAGAAAATTTAGGGACATATAAACTAGAGGGTAGGGTAAGGGATGGGGATGGCTAAAGTAGTCCTTTACCAGCAACAGACCGGTAGGGCCCATCAGCTAAGGTAATACGATGTGTAGTTCGGGTCAAGTCAGAAAATAAAGATGGATTACCTGAGACATGAGTACTTGCCCTAGAGTCAATAACCCACTAAGAAGCAGAATCAGTAAAATAAGTAGTACTACTTGAATGAGCAAGTGTGGTAGTGGAACTGGAAGAGCGAGAAATACGAAGAGCTTGCATAATAGGATCTAATTCAGCAGCAGAGAAGGGACCCTGTAAATCAGAATGGGGTACTGATGGTTCACCAGAGCTAGCAACACTTGGACCAGAATCTACCCCCGTAGATTCCACAGCAACATGATGGGTTTACTCAGGACGACCATATTTCTTCCAACAATATAGCTCTGTGTGATTGGTACCACCGCAATGATCACATTTCTTGGTTCATTTCCTAGAGCCTCGAGAACCACCACGAGGGGTATGACCACCACGAGAATTACCTTGTCCACCACTAACCAAAGCAGTAGGATCAGAACCACCAGAGGAAGAAGGTGTTGTTCGAGAATGATGACCTAATGAGGAACGCTGTAATCGAGAATATGCATTAGCCATAGAAGGAATAGTCTCTCCAGCCAGAAGTTGATCCCGATAGCCACGAAGATTATCATCCAGACCAGCTAGAAGCAAAACAGTCATAAGCTCCTCCCATTGCTTTATCATATCATCCTTAGTCTCTGGAAAAGGACGAAGCTGTATCAAACGATCTCCAAGCCCCTTTAGATTGCTATAATACTTAGAAAGAGATCTACCATTTTGTCAAAAGGAGAAAAGTTGCTCATAAGTTTCAAAAATTTTAGAGACATTGCTGCGCTAAGAGAAGGAGTCAGCTAATGAGTCCCAAATTGCCTTTGACTTATTACAAAGTGATACTGTATGAGGTACAAAGGGCTCCAAACTGTGCCATAACCAATTCATAACCACGGCATCTGCAGCACGCCACTGCTTATAATTAACAAACTTTGAATCTGGAGGTAATCAGTAATAAAGTGTTCCATCTGTTTGCCAATCGGAAAAATCCGGACAGCATGGGACCATATCAAATAATTCGTCCCATTCAATTTTTCACTAGAAATTGATCTTGGAAGACTATCAGATTAAATAACCAGAATCAAATCGGAGACCATCTTAGGAGAATCATCAGCCATCTTCAACAAATAAAAAAAAATACCAACCAAACAGACCTTAAGCAGATGAGGACAAACCGGCAGAGAAGAAACGAGACCAATCTGTAGAGGGCCCAGACCAACAACCGAGATAGATCAGCCGCAAAGGAAAAGGGGTCGGTCGGCGATCGGTAAAAGGCACAAATCAATGAAGGACAACGATTGATCAGCCAATGACCGGTGAAGGACAGCAATGAACCACGATCAGATCGATCGAGTCCCAACCATTAGATTGAACAACGAGACCTTAGGGTTGATCGAACAATCCAGCCATTAAATTGACACCTTAGGGGCCGATTAGATGGTGCTAAAATTTTAGAGGGATAAGTTTTAGAGGGGGTATAAGATAAGAAGGGATATTATTTTTAGAGGGTTGGCCCACATTGATGTGATGTTTATGAAGGGGAATAACTTTTGACTTGGTTTGGATGTTTTATAAATAAGAGAATGTGAATGATGATAAAAAGAGTCAAATGACTCTTTTGCCCTTGTGATGTCCCAAACTTGGTTACCCATTAAATTAAATATTAAAATTACAAAACCCACTCTATTTAATTATTTTTGGACAATTTGAAGTTATATTATTTATTTCATTGAAAATTTAATTTTTTATAAATTTATTTAAAAAACTTTTTTTTAAATATGTACTTTTGAATGGTTGGTTATTATCCAATTTTTTTAATTATGTTTATTTTGACTTGTTGGCTTATCTATTATTTTTTTATTAACATTATATTTATTTTAATCAAGTTAACAATACCATTAACGAAGGTTAAAAACGTCAAAAATTTATCCACTTGAAGGGGGATAATTTTTAGCTAGCCCAAACCCTAGCTAAAAATTATCTCCCCGCGGGGGCTAAATTTAATACCATGCAAAATCTAATCCGGGGGAGAAAGGAAGCATTTTGGCTGCCAAACCAAGCAAAAAATATGGGGCCCACGGGAAAAATTTATGCCCCCCTTCTTTAGCTGCATCCAATCGGCCCATTAGGTCGCTGGACAAGGGATGCCTGACGAGGTTCTTTGGCCAGCGAGCGAGCGAATAGTGGCGACTGAGACTTCTCACCAAGAAGTGAAATCTTTGGTCGGCAAACAAGACCAACGAGTGACGAGAGGCAGCCGAGGCTTTCACGGACGATCGACGTCGATCAAGCCCACCAGGATTGGTGGGTCTGTCGTAGCCGGGTGTAGTCAGAGAGAAGCCACCGTCGATCGGAACACAGTACCTTCTTCCTTATTTTTTTTTTCTTGTTGGAAAATTTCCTGCTCTGATACCAAGTTGAAAGCTTGGTGAAAGGAATTCAGAGACTTAATCAGCCTCCTTCTCTTTCATTATATTTATAATAAACGAATTACATCAAAAAAGAAAATTACAATTTGAGGTTTCCTAAATATATTCAATTAAGTATCCTAATTACACTCACTCAAATATTCTAAAAATCCAGAATATTCTGACAAGTTTCTTAAGAAGGGTTAACTTCTATCGCTTATTCACGAGAAATTTTTTCTTTTTTCTATTTTGTAGTGTTGAAACTATCATTTGTAATTGTTCATTCCTTGTTATAGGAGGGCGATTGGGAAAAACTTTTTGAAGCCAAACTTTAACGGATTGAGGTTCAAATTTCTCTGCTTATTTTTTATGCTTATTATGGTTTGTCCATGCTAAGGTTGTTAAAATTGAGATTCTATCTGGGATCGGTGGAGAGGTCTCACTAATCAAATCATTCCTATCAAAAAGGAGAAATGGGCTAGTAATGATTGCATAATTTTAAGACAAATGAAAAGATGTAGCTTAAATGGTAGAGCTCTTGCACTAATTTTGTTTTTTTGTTATTTATATAGTGTAGTGAGGGAAGATCGAGGCTCCGAGCCTTCGAGATGTATGTTATTTGTAAAGTTATTTTGTTTATGAACAAAAAGCCATATTATTGGTTTCCTTGGCAATTAACCAACAAGCATCATTATTACACCCACAACAAAAGAAAAGAAAGGATTTCCTTGGCAATTAACCACAGAGACAACTACCACCACCAAAAAAAAAAAAAAAAATGAAAAAAAAACCGAAAATGACAAATATGCTAACTAGAAAAGAATTAAATATGCTCGTATTTGTGTCAAAGTAAAAGTTGATAGAAAGTTGCCTGATTCTGTAGAAGTTGAAATGGAAAATGGAGATGTTGCTATTATAAATGTGAAATATAGTTGGGTTCCACACTGATGTGAAGTTTGTTTGGAATTTGGGCATCTTGCTAGATCCTGTAAAAGAGTGGTGCGACAGGAACGGAAACAAATTATCGTACAGTCTGATGAAATTAAAGAGTCTCAGTCAAATGATAATAAAGGGGATTGGTAGACGATGAAAAGGCGAGGTAAGGCTATTCTGCATGATCTTCATTCTCCTCCCCTTAATTTGGTGCCCTCATGTAGTACCTCTAACGGTTTTGGAGTAATTGATATGGATGAACATGGTGAGAAGCACAATTTTGCTACTGATCCTACCAAACCTACTGATTCCCCTAATGTTGCCGAGATTGGTTTAGCTCGAAGTATTGGCGCTACTGAGGGGGATAAGATAGAACAATCTGCTGGTGGTAGTGATATTGAGGGACTAATTGCTCCTGATTCTTCTACTGACAATGCTGCTACGTATGCAAATCCATCAAAGGCACATGTTAATTTTGCTAGTAAGCATTATCTTATTCCTACAGATGGACAGCCTATTGCTGGTCTCGTCCTAATTAGCTCAGGTGATGTTGATGACAAATCCTTAAATGGTTATGCTTTAGAAGCTGGCAATTTGCAGCTGCAGCAAATGGACAATCCCTTGGCTGTAAATGACAAAAAGAAGAGAAAGAACCTACAGAAAAAGGTGAAAAGGAAGAAAAAATCAAGATGGGGGAGATAGCCTGTGTCTTCGAATTATACACTTTGTTAATGATGCGTATTGCCTCCAAAACTTTGTTGGGTGTGTGCTTTCTTTATATGCGCAGAATTTCAGGTTTATCCTTTTTTTTTTGGTTCCATTTTTTTGTGGTAATATGCGGATGTGGCTGTTTGGGAAGGAGGTTAGTAGTTTGTTTCTATTTTCTGTTGCTTCATTTAGGTATTCTTGTCTTATAATGCAATAAATCCTGGGTTTATTCAGATTTTGGTTGTTGTTTCTGATAGGACCAAATCTGTACTATACCAAGCTATGGAAGTAGTGACATGTACAGGTGCAAATTTAATCTTTGAAGTTGTGTACCAAATTTCTTGTTGGGTTAGGATGGGACCTATAACTTTGTTAAAGATGGCATTGCCTGTAGTTCAGTGTACTTTTTAATTGGTTTATTTTACCCAAGGCTGAGTATGGATTGGAGTAGATGGGCTGCAAGTGTGGCTGGTGATTGATTCCTTTATTTATTTAGAATGGTTAAAATAGCTTGTTGGAACATTGGGGTATTTGGAACCCGAATATTCTCAATTTGAATGTGGTCCACATGACGAATCAAGTAATCCATGGTTCTATTACTATTCTTGATAATAGATCCCAACTATTTTCATCTTTTATTTATGGTTTAGACTCCAATATTGACAGGAGGGCTCTTTGGAATAAATTGAAGTTGGCATCCAACCTTTTTGACTCTTCTCCCTGGTTAGCCTTAGGGGATTTCAATGCGGTGAGATACTGTCATAAAAGAAGAGGAGGTACCTCAAATTGGCCTAATTATATGGATGATTGTAATGATGCTATTGTGGAGGCAAGACTTGAAGATTTGAGATTTTGGGGATTGATGTTTACCTGACATAATGTAAGAGGGGAGGATCATATTATAAGAAAACTTGATTGGGTTACTATGAACCCTTGCTGGCTTAATTTATTTAATAAATCCATAGCTGAATTCCTTCCTTATGGGGTTTTGGATCACTCTCCTATTATTATTGATGGTGGAGTTCATAGTACCTCTATTAAGAGATTGTTCAAGTTCTTTAGTTACTAGGTTAATTTATAGGAATTTATGTAGGTGTTGATGAAGCGTGGAATATTCTAGTTGATGGTTTTGCTATGTATCAAGTTTACTAGAAATTGAAAGCAATTAAATTTGCACTCAAAGCTTTAAATTCTAAAAAGAATAAGGAAACAAAAGGTTACATCTCATGTCTGAGACAGGAACTGGCCGGAGGTACAAGTTCATATTGATGAGAATGGGGGTGATGAGGAATCATTGCGTAAAGAAAAGTATTGCCTTGTTATGCTTTCTAGGGCCAGCAAGAGTGAAGAGAGCTATACCAAACAGAAGAGTAGAGTGCAATGGCTTAAGGAGGGTGATCAAAATACAATCTATTTCTTCAACTTTGTCAAAAATAGAATCAATTTGAATAAGATTCTATGCCTTCAGGATGATGTAATATGATTAAAGAGGCCAAGGAGATTAAAGAAATTGTAGTCAGGTTTTACCAGAATCTTCTGGGATCGGATTGTCACACTGCTTATGTCGGTAGCCAAATCTTAGGGGAGTTTGTATCTAGTTCACTTTGTGCTGATGATGTAAGGATGCTTGAAGCTGAGATCATTGATGACGAAATTAAAACTACCATGTCTAGTCTTCATGCGAATACAGCTCATAGTCCTAATGGATTCAATGGGTTTTTCTTCCAAAAGGCATGGCATATTGTGGTTCCAGATGTCACAAGATCTATTATGGAATTCTTTGCTTCAAAGGCTCTACTAAAAGAATCTAATGTTACAATTATTGATCTTATCCCAAAAATCCCTAATGCTACTAAGGTGAAAAATTTCAGGCCCATTTCCTGTTATAATAATATCTACAAGTGTATTACTAGATACTTACAGTGAGATTGAAGAAAGTATTACCATCCTTTATTAATGAGGCCCAGGCAATTTTCGTTAGTGGCAGACAGATTGGTGACAATATCCCCTTGGCATAAGAATTGGTTAAATGCTATAACTCAAATAATTCAAATCCGAGGTGTGCGAATAAAGTGGATTTAATTAAGGCTTATGATTTAGTGAGATGGGAATTCCTCTGAGCCACCATGGTGCTGCTTAGCTTCCTTGCAGTTCATTAATTGGGTGAAGGTGTGTCTTTCAACCCCTAGTTACTAAATGCGTATTTTGAAGGTGGAGAAAGGCTTGCGGCAAGGAGATCCTATATCCCTCTATTTATTATCCTGTGCATGGAAGTTTTATCTCGTATTATTATTAAGCGAGTAACATATTCTCTCCTCTTCAAGTTCCATTGGAGATGCCGGCAAACTAGACTTACCTCTGTTTTGCAGATGACTTGATGATTTTTTGTAAAAGTGATTGGGACTCTGTGAGGATAGTTAACGATGCTTTAACTACCTCCTCCAATCTCTCTAGTTTACAGCCAAATGAAGCAAAGAGTGAAGTTTTTATCTTTGGTTTAGGGCTGGATGCTAAGCAAGCTATTGTGGAGATTCTTGGATTTAAAATGGGTTCTCTTCATATTGGATATTTTGGTGTTCCTTTGATCGCTTCTAAACTTAAGGCAAGAGACTGCAAAGAGCTTGAGGATCGCATTCTTTGAAAGATTAAGTCTTGGACAAATAGGTTTCTATCCTTGTGGGCAAAATTCAATTGATTCAATTGGTTCTCTTTAGTATACAATCCTTCTGGTGCTCTCATTTTGTGCTTCCTATGAAAGTTACTAAAGCTTTAGAAAGCTTTTTTGTGCTTTCTTGTGGAAAGGAGTTTCCTTGAACACAAGAGGGGTAAAAATATCCTGGGAAGAAGTAACAAGGCCTAAGGATGAATATGGCTTGGGAATAAAGAAGATTAGGGAGTGAAATTTCACTTCTATGGTAAGATATATTTGGATGATTTGCCAACCTAATTCGTCTTCATTGTGGGTATCTGGCTGAAGTGCAATTTGTTGAACGAAAACCATTTTTGGGTTGCTAAATTGTCGTGGAGTGCTTCATGGTCCTACAAGAAAATAATAAACTAAGATATTTTTGTTTACTACTCTATGTGGTGTTTCTGCTATGTTGTTGAGCAATTGTTGCAGGATTTTTGTTTTGGTCTTGCTGCTATACTTTTAGTGGTGCCTTTGGTTGAGGTGTGGTGTACTGTTTGACGGGCAAGGAAAGATTGATTATGGGTGATGTTCAAAGGGGCTGGTTGTTATAGTGAGAGTTTGGAACTTCTTGAATTCTGTTGGGGTGCTGATTTTCTGTGTCGGTTAACTGATATATTGGGTTTGATTCTACTCTTCTGGTGTTGGTTGTCTGGGCAGTTTCTGGGTGTGCTGCTACACCCAATTGGATTTAGAGTTTGTTGCGAAAGTTTCCAGTGGCTTTTTCCTCTCTGCATTGGTGCTGTCTATGTGATGCTGTTTCTATATTTGTTGGTTTGCAATTGCAGTTTGCTGATTGCTATTTTGCTGAACATTTTGGATTGAAGTGGTGGAAGATGTGCCGGATAACAACTGGAATGGAGGAGCTTCTTTGCACAGGGATTGAAGACTCTTGGTTCTTATGCTTTGTATGCTAGAAAGTGTAATTTATACTACTTGCTTAGTTATTAGGTTGCTAATATGGTTGGTAGCAGTAGGGAGTGGTATTTCTGCTGGTTGCACTTTCTAAGCTTTGTAGTTGCTTGTGCTTTGCTTGCATGGGAGTGGTACTGGGCTTTTACTATTGCCTATTACTGATCTACTACATGGGAAGGCTGTTTCTTGTTTATTGCTTTTTGTTGGAATTAAGTTTGGCTGAATTGTGCATCATTATGGAAGTCTACAACATAGGGATTGTTGGTCTTGTGACTGTTACATGTTGCTCCCTTCTATGCATTTTGTCTGATGCATTGTTTTTTTTCGGTAATTTGTCTGATGCATTGTTACCTTGTCTGTAATGGAATCTGATGCTTTGAGGCTTCATGGTGGAGAAATTGCTTTTATGATATCCTTTAGGATTTGCTTGCTGATTAGTTGTTGCTTGCTGGTACTGTTATTGGTTGATTATGTAGTTGATGGAGGATGATTCCTGCTTGCTGTGGTTTGCAGTTGCTATGATTGAGTTGGTTGGGGTAGGTTAAGATGGCATCACAGAAGGGAACCTGATCTGTTTCTTCTTGTGCTGATGGGAACTGCTTCCATCTTAGTTTTTCATTTGTTACTACCTGTTTTGTAGTTTGTGTCATGTCACTTGAGAAATGTCTGGAACCAGTTTGGTTTTGGAGTCCAGTTTGGACTGTTTTTTGTATATGTTTTTTTAAATGCCTCTAATTGGAAGGCGAATCCCTTTTCTGTTTTGTACAATATTTTTTATATTTAATAATATATTACATTTTACCTTTCAAAAAAAAAATGGAGTAAAAAAGCTAAGATTAAATGGTTAAAGGATAGCGATGATAATTGAATACTTTTCCATAGGGTTGTCAATGGGAAAGTTGTTAGAAGTTACATCAAGAAACTTGAGTAAGTTTTAGTAAGTTGTCTAAGTAATTTGATAACTTGCCTTGAGTTATGTTCTGCTTGCAGTAAACTAGTGGAATTGGTTGATAGTTTTTCAATTTTGTGATTTAATTGATTTTCTTTTTCTTTCTTTTTTTGGGGGAGGGGGAGGCATCTGCTAGATATTCTTGATTGGGTTCATCAATTGTTGCAATTTTTGAAATCTTAAGATCTCCATTAGCAATGTTCATCTTAGATATGAGGATTCTGTCAGGTTAGTAGACACATGCTTTACTTGAGCTCTTGGTACATGTGAGACATGAGGTTCCCTGCCTTTACATTGCAGTATCATATTTTGAGTGCTCTCTCTCTCTCTCTCTCGTCCTTGAATACATGAGAACTTGTTTGCTCATATTATTTCACCCTTTTCTTCATTGTTCTTGGTCTAAGGAGTTTTGGGATGCATTCAACTTTTTAAATGGAGGGTAAGCAAGCCTTTGAGGTTTGGTGGGGGGCTCATGTTAGCAAAAAACTAATAATAATAAGTAAAGCTTGGCATCTAATTCATTTTTTTTTTTTTTTGGAATGGTTAATTTGGCAGGAAACGAATAGATGGTCTTTTAATGATATCAAATTACCGTTGTATATATTTTAAATTTTACTTTTGACTACTCTGTATTGTTGGTTATCTAAGGGTATGTAGAAATTTGTATTTACACAGCTTTATGCATTTTGTTGAGCATATGGATGATTAGTTCTGTCAAAAAACTTTCCTGTCAGTTCTCTTGTCATAACTTTTGAGTACTGTCTGCTATTTAGCAATCCACGTGATGCGGAAGCAAAAAAAAATATGAAATAATTATTATTAGAAGTTTATTTTATTAAGATTACATTTTATATAAGGATTTTACCTTATTCTATTAAAGATTTATTTTATTTTAGGCAAAATTTTATTTAGATTTATTTTAAGAAGGATTTATTAGAATATTTGATTTTACTTTATTTTTAGTAATCTTAAGAATGTATTAACCTACTTAAAGGCTTATGATGATTAGGGTTTGATACATTGATGAATATGAAAATTTGAGTTATTGAAGTCTTGTGGCTCGTTTTCCCTCCCCTCCCCTCTTCTTCTTTCTTCCCTCTCTTCTAAACTTCTTCTCTCTCTCTCTATTTCTCTTTCTTGGCTTTATTCTCTATCATCCTAAATCAACTTTAGTATCAGAGAAAATTGATCTACAATCAGTGAAAACTCAATGTTCATCTCAAACCCTAGCCGCAACTGCAATCATAGCCGCCGCACGCAGCCTACATGCTCTCAAACCTTTCGAGTACACTTTTGTACATTCCTAGCAGTACCCAACTCCGGCGAACTCCACCATTGGCATCATCAACCTCCGGCGAACTGGTCGGTGATTCCGGTAACCTGTGGTGACTTTTTCGGCGACCGGCCGGTGACCTCTAGCGATTTTTCCTGCGACCCCCGGCGAAGTTCAGAATAACCACTACACTCCAACGATCTGACCTGTGCTCTGCGCGTAGCTCTGGCGACCTTCTACAATTTTCGATAAATCTCCAGCGACTTCTAAGAGGCTTCGGAACACCTCACAGTTCATTTTTGCAGATTCGAAATTGTCAGTACACTATCAGGTACAGTCAAACAATAACCAGATGCAAACCCAAATAGCAGCCCTCACTGAAGCCATTCAAAGACTGAACGCGAGGTTAGACACATGGGAGGAATACTATTGGCCGAGCAATCCTATTCACCTCTGTTCTAACCAAATATCGAATTCAAAGTCGAACACAGTTTTAGCTTCTCTATTTGGTGCCCTTATTGAAATTCCAAAAGTAATTGATGAACCAAATAGAAAATCTGATGACGACCACTTTGAAGTGAAGAAAGAGCCTAATGATGATCAAATTGAAGAGTTGATTTATGAGCCTGATCCTGACGACTTTTATTTTTCAGACGATGAAGATGATGACCAAATCGTAGGTAAGCCACTTAATGAAATTGTTGCGACTACCGACGTTATTGCTACTAATAAAGTCATTTCTTTTGATGAGGCATAGATTTCGAGCGATATTACTGATGTTGCTATAGGTACTATCGGGTTGAAGGGTATGCCTAAAATTTATGGTGCTTCTGTGGATTTTGTCTTTCCTACACCTAAACTTCTCCCACAAGTTGGTCCATTTTTTGTCTTCTTCCAACATCTACAAGTTCTATTTTCTGAATCGCGGGACTTCTATTTCGGAAGACTTGGTGGATACACTAGATTTCTACCACTCCTGACGCGTGTTCATGAACTTTTGAAGCAGCTTGAACACCCGCTTTTCTTCGTGGCCTAGCGATTGAAAGAGTATGCAAATTTTTAACTCAACGAAGTCGAGTTTTCTAAGGGGTGGAGAATGATGCGAAAGTGAAAAAAAATATGAAATAATTATTATTAGAATTTTATTTTATTAGGATTACATTTTATATAAGGATTTTACCTTATTCTAATAAAGATTTATTTTATTTTAGGCAAAATTTTATTTAGCTTTATTTTAAGAAGGATTTATTAGAATATTTGATTTTGTTTTATTTTTAGTAATCTTGAGAATGTATTAACCTATTTAAAGGCTTATGATGATTAGAGTTTGATACATTGATAAATACGAAAATTTAAGTTGTTGAAGCCTCGTGGCTTGTTTTCCTCCCCTCTTCTTCTTTCTTCCCTCTCTCCTAAACTTCTTTTCTCTCTCTATTTCTCTTTCTTGGCTTTATTCTCTATCGTCCTACATATCCACAACATCCATTTTCTCATGCTATCACTCTAGCAAAGCTTGTTGCTATTACTATGGATGAGCAAGGGAATGAAACCTTTGATGCAGGTGATGCTTTGGATAGATTACGAAAGGTTAGCACCATCTTCTTTCATTTGTCCTGCATAATGAACATGAATCTCTCTCTCTCTCTTTCTCTCTATCTATCTATCTATCTATCTACATTTATGCTCTTTTTGATGGGTTGGCATGCTGGGGTAGGTAGCTTAAAATATAGCATCTTACTGTCTGCTGTTATTTATTATGTATCATGAAATTCCATGGAATTAGGACTAAAATATTTAAATTCTTGTTGTAGTCGTCGCAACTTGAGCGACTTGCTATTTACCATGACTTTAACCGTCTTCCATGGAAGTTGGATAACAAGTGGGAATCTTGGTCCCGAGGAATGGGTTGAGGTATGTTTTGACACTTGTTAATTTTATGCATTTGCATATGCTTCAAATGCTTTATGGAAACATGATGATAATTATTATTTTTTATTTTATTAACTAGCTTATTAGATATGAATTTATTTTTACTTGTTTCTACCTTCATGATTATTCTAGATTTTTGAGGATGGCATTAGTGAGATGGCAAATGATAATGAAATAGTATCTACATGGGCTCAAAATCGCAACTATTTAGTTTTACCAATCAATGGGGTCCTTAAATATCTTCATTTGGGAAATCAGGAAAGAAATGATCCTGAAATTCCAGTTGGAAAGGCTTCTCTTGTGCTCATTGATGTTTCTTTGACAATCACAGAGGTGCTGAATCTTATCTTT
Source organism: Vitellaria paradoxa (assembly GCA_019916065.1). Taxonomy (NCBI): domain Eukaryota; kingdom Viridiplantae; phylum Streptophyta; class Magnoliopsida; order Ericales; family Sapotaceae; genus Vitellaria; species Vitellaria paradoxa. The sequence continues at coordinate 26,893,668 of CM034239.1, forward strand.
ATTAGATTAGTTCAACGTGCTTGTCCTTTTGGTGCCTTGCTTATGCCTGGTTCTGGTTTATATTTTTTAATTTTTTCTAACTTATTTTGTGTTCAAAGAAATAAAATTAAGAAAAGAAATCTTTTTGCAGTTTTTTCCTAATAAAATTATTTTAAATGTTCACTTGTGGATTTTCTAATGCTTCCATGTTTGCTGGGGTCATTGGCTAGCTGAGCAGCTTCCCATTCCAATGCCAAGTGGAACAATTGCGAAAGGAAAGTATTGTTGTCATTGCTATTGTTACAAACTTTAAAATCCCTATTGGCAACTCTGTTCCTTTCAACAAATGATCCCCAAGTGTCACCTTCTGAACCTTTAGCCTCCTGAACAAGGTTCCTCATTATAGGGCCCACTAACTTGGTACCATATCCTCTGTGTGTGCGTGCCTTGTCAAGAAGAAAGTGAATTGTAGGTGTTAATTTCTTTAATTTTGTTTTGTTTTCTACTTTCCATGGGAATCAGAGTTCTAAGCATTGCTGATCTGTTTTCTTCTTTGTAGGCTCAATACCATGATTGGATAATGCTTTTGGAGGTTATTTCAAGATACAAAGCATATGTTGAGGTTTCGCATTTAATACTTGCAGTTTCAGTTTCAGTTTCAGAGGCTCCAAATTGTGGTGGCGTTATGTTGTTCAAGCCACCGCCCAGGTGAAGAAAGCGTAGTATGTTTATTAGTTCATTTGGATATAGTTTATGATTGAAAACCATATTAATTATGAAATTATAATTATAATAGATGATAAGAAAAAGTTGGTTTTATATATTTTTTGTTGGAAATCACTGTGCAAGGGGGAACTTTCTCTGATCAATAAATCCTGGTTAGTATATTTACTTCTGTTGTTCTAATTAATTTCATGCTTACCTCATTAGGTATCGATTCTCATGGGATCTAATACAATATTTATGTTACCTTCGTCGGTGTTGCATCCCATTGTATGCAGGATCATTGCAATAATTAGCTAGTGTTAATAACTCAAAAATTAGAGATATTGAGAAACACCTCGATCCCAAAGTAATTCTGTTATGGAGGTATATGGTTCTAGTTTATCAAAGGTTTCTCTTTCTTTAAAATTATTTTGTCTTTACTGCAACAATCCATTACCTTATTGCTTGTTCTATATCATGTTTTAGTCTCTTACTGTAGCATTGAACTCAGCTAAATAAATTGTCTATTTTTTACTTTGCACCTTTAGGTTGCGTTTTTTAACTTATTTATTAGCTTATCCTCATTAGTACTTATAATTTCTTTTGTTGACTGCGTGTGAATTACCAGATCCTAAAAATGAAGCAGAAGCATCAACATTGACCCATCTGTACATACAAATACCTATAAAAGTGTGTTTGTATTGATGTACAAAATCTTCCACGTGCATATATATCTCGTAGTTTATATGAGGCTAATGGCCCCTTAACGAGCCGGTGATCTCTGTGTACAACCTTCCTTTTTAATACAGTTAATTTTATTTTTACCTCTGTTTCTTTCATTTTCCGTTTAGCTTAGATCAGTTGTATTACTCCTCTCTGTTCAATTATTTTGTGTGTTGTTTTGCAGATATCTTTGTCTTATTTCCATAATCCTTTTTTTGGTTGTGGCTCCTATGGCAACTGTGTTTGAGTGATATAATTTGAATTAGAAGATATATTTGGTTTGGAAATTGTTGTTAATTTTTGCAACATTTGCTTGGTTTAGTTCTTCATTAAATTTGACAAGAAGTTTGAATTTTGAAAGAAGTTATGATCTAGAAATTAATGATACCATACAAAATGTGAATATGGAAACTTCTGAGGAGTGCGATGAAAATTGTTCTATGTAATTTTTAATTAAGACTGAGAGTATTTGTATACCTCTTTCCTGCCCCAGCCTCTTTCTTCCTCTTCTCAAACATTGTAGATGCATCAAGTGTTGAAGATATAAATGATGGTTTCTTTAATTTTCTAACTTTTTAACATTTGGTAAATGATATATTAATCCTTCAGGTTTCTTTCACATGCAAAGGTAGAGTCTGTAAAGTCCAAGGAAGAAGCTGAACAGACAATGCTTAGAAAGAGAAGCTAGTTTTCCTTTAGATGGTCTGTGGGAATATTATGCTCTCTATTAATTTCTTTTAGTTGAATCACCTTATTTCATTATTTATTATCTATTTCTTTTTATGTTGCCTGCTTAGATCTTTCTTGTCTGTGCTTTAGTGGATATTCTGTAAGCTGTCTCCCTGTAACCTCATTGTAGTTTTCTTTTATCAGGCATAATCCTGATGATGCCTCTATCGGAGATTCTTCCCAAGGACCAGAGCTGTGCAGGAAAGATTCGCCAAAGAAGAATGGCAGGCAATCAATAACCTGTTATGCTACCAGCAAGATGAGGACCTGAATTTTGGAAAGGGCTTGCAAAATATGATACTCCTTTTAGTTGGTATATCTATGGGTCAGGCTGCTGCAAGGATAATTAATATCAATCAGAATGAGATTGTTTGTGGTAGATTTGAGCAACTTCATTTGTTGACCAAGTTTAAACATCTGAGCACCCATTGTGGTGTGACATTGAGATTTTATGGATTCTCTGCCTCTGAAGGTTCCTTTGCACAGGTTCAATTTTACATAATGCTGTGATTTCTATGTTCTCTTTGGAGAAGTTTTGATTCACTTTTGATAAATATATTTTAAGTTGGAATGAAATTTGGAACTTAGATTGCTCATAAATTTCACAGTCTTCGCGAGTTACTATTTCTAATTTTAATGGGAATATTGGACATTGATGTCTAGAATAATATATAGTTGTGCACAAAACTTTTTCACCTACTTTTTGTCGCCATCTATTTCTGCAGGTATATTGCAATATATTTGGTAACTTTCACAATGAAATTGGTGTCCAAAGCTTGTCTAATAAAATGTGGAGTTTTGTATTAAGCATTTTTTTATTTGCCAGTAGGCTTATATATGTTGAGTAATATGTCTTACATAGTGTCTGCAGTGAACAAAAGGTGAGTGCATTATCTGCTAATTTTGTGCATTCACCAGTTGGGGAAAATGTTGAGTGGAGGCCTTCAGTGATTATTTCTCCATGTCATGTCACGGTAATTTTTTGACATTTTTTTTTAATCTATACATGAATTAAATTTTGAATTGTTTTATTTTCTTTCACAAGTATACTTCTAAATCCCTTACTTTGTCTCACTTTTTGCTCCTCTTTTCATCACTCATTTCTTTTTTCTTTTGGATTTTCAGGTGTGTGCAAATAAAATAAAAGAAAATTGCCTAAATTGTTGCCTTAGTTACTTTCATCTTGTGTCAAGTCGGATTTATGGTACTGCAAATATTTATTTAAATATTGGGTTGACAAAATGAAATTGTCGCAAGTACTTGTGTTCTCCTTAGGAAAGAATAATGAGACACTTGACGATCAATTCATGTGTAACGTCCTATGCTTGTGTTGGAGTTTTCAATTTGACTCGTTGTGTTGCTCCTTGGGTTTTTAAATCATTTATTTTTTATTTTGGACTGCAAAAAGGTGCTTTGTGCCTTAACAACACTGTTTTTTGTTAAAATTTTGGTAAGAAGAATGGACGCATGCGCAAGCCTTTTATGACACTGCATGCACGCACCAATACTATAATTTAGAAAAAAAATGATACAGGGACATATTACATGTGTATATACACATTTTTTTATGATTTGCATGGACATGTTATATGTTGGCATTTTTTTCTTGGAATATTCTTTATTATTATTTTTATATGATCTTTCAAAAGGTGAAATGAATTGAGTTTTGGAAGGGAGATGATTGTTTGGATTTATCCCGCACCAGTAAAATCAAGCTTCCCAAACTAGTATAAGATCCTTATGGGGCCTATTCACTCTTTGCCAAGAATTATTATATTCAATTCCAAAATAATTAAACATAAAAAATACTAGGTTACTACATAAACCTATTTTAGGTGTCAAAAGTTAGTAAGTGTATCAATTGTATTTTCCAATTTGTTATCATTACTTTCTATGACTGTTCTCTACTTGTTATGCTACTCTTTCTTTTTTTTTTTCTTTTTTCCTATGGGCTGATGCGTCCTATATATTATTTATGTGAATAATTTTCCTTTAATTATAGTTTTGCTTCTTTTTTTTTCAAGGCCTTGGAATCATTTAGTACTCTGGTGATAGAACTTTTGGATGAAGAGGAGAAGGCCATTTGGTTGAGTGGACTCATGCAGGCCACATATCGTGCTTCTGTATAATATGAATTCAATTTTTTTTTATTATTATCCTACATATTCTTTATATTGGAAATTAGTGTTAGTAAAGACGTTTCTTTTCCATTTGCTGTTACACGCTCCTTAGCTAATATACTTGGAGATTCAGGTGGTTGTATTGCTGAATTTGTTGATCTTCAGCCACTAATTTGAAACTAGCTGACCTTGTTGTTAATGGTGTATTGATAGAAACAAAATTATCACTATATCGAAAGGTAAGCTCTGTAGTTCTTCAATCGTTTCTGTTCTGATTATATTTGTAAGTCCTCCATGTAATCTTGAATCTACTTTTCTTTTATTTGGCCTTTTTAGGTCTTGTTGATTATGTTAATTGTTATCCACCATCTCACTTAAAAAGCTCACGGCGTTAGGAAGATGGGCAACTTTATTATTCATATCGACTTATTTTCTCTAAAAAATAATCAATTGGTGCATATGTTTGGCTCTGTAAGAAGAATGCCAATCTGACCACACATGAGAGGTGTGCTGAAAGAGTAAGCCAATGTAAAAATAAAAGTTGTCCCATTGTCTAACAATTTAAGATTTTAGGTGAGATGGTTCTAACATTCTAGCAGATTATGTGGCATCCAAGTGCAAATAACTTTTTTTTTTCCCTTTATTAATTTGCAAACTGGAGGTGGGGTGCAAGAAAAACTTGGAGGAAACTCAGCTTCTTAAGGTTCTTGTTGGTGGGGGAAAGGTTTGTCTTGCTTGTCTTTTATCTATTTATTACCCAGAAGTTAAACTTAGGAAACCTAATCTCAAATTGATGCACATGTAGTTTATGTTTTTTTTTTTGTTCTTTGGAACATAATGAACTGGATATGGAGTGTAGTTTAGTGCTACTTTCAATGTTTTGTGCTTTTTAGTTCTCCTGGTGTTTAAATAGTCCAAAGCGTACAATACGATCCACATAAAAGTTTTTATCTTGTTTTTGCTTGCTGATTTGGGTGATGCAGAGTACATGGTGAAGTGCCAGCGGATAAGGCAACATACAAGAAGTCTTTTCGTCATGTAAAGTGATTTATCTTGTAGAATGGTCACTTTTTGCTACTGGATTGATATGGTTCTTAACGTCTTATGTTTTTGAAAGTTGATTGACTTTTTATGTCAGTCTTCTCAAGGAATAACATGTCATTTATTTTCCATGAAACAGTCGAAATAAAACACTAGTAGAGTAATAATTTTATTGTTTTTGCCAAAACACACTACTTATATAGTAGTTTTCTTTATGGAATAATTGTTTTTAATTATAAGATTCTTGTAGCTATTACTTGTTCTGGGCTATATTTTTCATTTTTAAATTGTGGCATGTTGCTTTTTAGGTGCATATCACTTGTTTGTAAGGTGATTTGACAGTTAAGATGAAGTTGCATTCCTTGAAAATCAAAGATGAACTTCAAGGATCAATGTCTTTGGGTCCTAAGTATTTAGCTTGCTCTGTGCTGAGGAATGACCATTTATTTGTCTCCCCTACTACCTCAGATCATCCATTAAAGGAGATGCTCCCACTGGCCTTAGAGGGTGATGATATTTTCAAGGATGCTCTGCCAGATTTTATGTCTTTGCTTGATTCTATTACTCCTTCACAAAATTTTGATATGGCTTATGACACGAGATCATGTGATATCAATGGAAGTGCCAAGTTTGATTCTTTTGGAGCCTTAGTTCATGAGAAGGAGATGGGAAAAAGGAAAAAACATGTCTGGTGATGTTTTCTACAAAGCAGAGGGCAGTGACTACGATGTTGTATCCATTGTATTCTCTAAAAGCAATCCTAGTTCACCTTATTATGATGGCATAGATACACAGATATTTCAGTAGAGCGTCATGCAACTGTGAGAGGGGGTATTCCTTGCTATTATTATGCTTTGCTAATTTATTCGATTATAAATGTTTAAAATGAGCATTCGCATGTCAAAATTGAAATACTTTTGTAGCAGACCCAGTCTTGTTGCTTTAATTGGTTTGGGCTTTGACTTAAGCTCCGCAAATAGTGGTCCAATTGATACAAGTATGGCAACAACTTCAAAGGATAAGTCATCTACAAACAAAGACAAAACTGAAGAAAATGGGCATGATTTTGCCAAAGGCTTGCTGGGATATGGTAAAGGTCGTGTAGTATTCTATTTAAACATGGATGTCAACAGTGTGCCCATCTTTCTTAGTAAGGAAGATGGTTCCTAGATTGCAATATTTGTGCAAGAGAGTTTTGTGTTAAATCACAAGGTTAGGAGTACAGTTCATCTTCTAGCTTTGTTATCCTTTTTTTTTTTTTTATTTGTGTTGGATCACAAGGTTAGGAGAACAGTTCATTTTCTAGCTTTGTTATCCTTTTTTTATTATTCCATTATGTTAACAGTTTCATAGACATGAACTGGCTAAATTGAAATAGAGAAGGGATGTTTTTAATTTTGATCAAAATTATAGGCTTTTTAAGAATTATTTTAACTTTTTGTGTAATATTTCATTTGTAGTTGTAATTAATAAGGTCTCTTAGTTAATTCCATTCTCATTTCATTTCTCCATTCGTGCTTTGTTTTGGGTAGAAGTTGTGCTTGCTGCAAGTATTAGCTTTATCTCATAGATTTTGTTTGGTATGAAGTGGTGAGTGATTCAATTACGTCTTTGGGGAAAATGAAATAAAAATTTTCTTAGGAGGTGTGGCGTATTAATCCTCTGTGGAATCTTCATGATTGGGAGCCTGTTGCCTATATTGACCTTTTAAGTATGTTGCATTCTTTGAGGATGGGTGAAAGTCTAAAAGCAGGGTTTTTGAAGTTAAATCATTTTATGATTTCCTAGGGAAAACAAAGTGGTGGCTTTTCCTGGGTTAAAATATTGAAGAATGGTGCGCCTCCAAAAGTAGCTTTTTCTGTATGGTTTTTGATTCAGGGAGAAGTTCTTACCATTGAAAACCTCATTGGAAGGGGAAAGGTAGTTGTGAAATCTTATTGCCTACACAAGAGTGGTGCTGGGTCCGTCGTTCATATTTTCATGCATTGTCCATGTCTAGGGAATTGTGGAATTTGATACTTTATTCTTTTGGGATGCCAGGAATGAAAGAATGTTGAAAAAATTCTGGGGCAACATGGTTCAGAAAAGACAGAGGAGTGCATGGAGAATGGTTCCTTATTGCTTAGTTTTGTTAATATGAAGCAAAAGGAATAGAAGATCTTTTGCAGGCATTGAGTCTCCTCCATATGGATTGAAAAGTCAATGTGTACATAATTTATTTAGTTCTTTTAGGTTCATCCAAGTTCTACATCCATTGAAGGCCCAATACCCCCTTACTTGTTTGTTATTTGTATGGAGGTTTTATCGCATATTATTGCCAAGAAGATGCAGGATTCTCATTTATTTAAATACCATTGGAGATGTAGAAAGTCTAGATTCACCCACTTGTGTTTTGCGGATGACCCTATGATTTTTTGTAAAGGGGATTATGAGTCTATGAAGGTGGTAAATGAATCCTTGGAGTTATTCTCTTCTTTGTCCGGTTTACAGCCTAATGTAACCGGGAGTGAAGTTTTTATTTCTGGTGTTGATAAGATAACTAAAGATAATATTCTTGCCTTACTGGAGTTTAAACTTGTTGCTCTGCCTGTTAAGTATTTGGGCGTGCCTGTAATATTTACAAAGCTCAAGGCTGTTGATTGTCGAGAATTAGTAGATCAGATTCTTCGAAAGGTCAAGAGTTGGACCAATTAGTTTTTATCCTTTGTGGGGAGGCTTCAACTTATCCAATCAGTTCTCTTCAGTATTCAGTCTTACTGGTGCTCCCACTTTATTTTATCGGTTAAAATTTCTAAAGCCATTGAGAGCTATTCAAGGGCCTTTCTTTGGAAAGGAAACTCTGGCTAAGCGAGGAGCTAAGGTGTCGTGGGATGAAATTACTAGGCCAAAGGAGGAGGGTGGACTTGGTATTAAAAAGATTAAGGATTAGAACATCGCTTTTATGGCTAGATTTATATGGAAGCTTTGTCAACCTTGCTCTACTTCATTATGGGTCTCATGGGTAAATTTGAATCTTTTGCACAAGAACCATTTTTGGGTTGCTAAAGTCCCATAGAATTGTTCGTGGACTTCGAGGAAGATTTTGAATCTTAGGGGTAAGCCTAGATCTCTCATCACTACTAAAGTTGGGAATGGACTTAATACTTCCTTATGGTTTGACTCCTAGATGCCTAAAGGGCCAATATGCAATTCTTCAAGAGATCGAGTTATTTATGATTCTGGATTAACGAAAGATTGCATGGTTAGTGATATCCTTTTTTCTGGACAATGGAGGTGGCCTGTGGCAAACTCTAATGAACTTATTGATTTGAAAAAGGAAATGGAAGGTTTGCCCCCCCTAATGGAGAGAGAATGGATAAAGTCATGTGGAATGTTGCTAGAGGTAAGGATTTCTCAACCAAAGAAGTCTAGGAAGCGTTAAGGGTTCGTTACACTTTTGTTAATTGGTACAAAATTATTTGGTTCAAATGCCACATTCCTAGACATTCTTTTATCCTTTGGTTGGCTACCGGAGAGAAATTATCTACTTAGGATAAACTTTTATCAGATGGCCTTATGCAGAGGATCAGTCGTTTATTTTGTAGAGGTCAATTTGAGGATCATGATCATTTATTCTTTAGACGCAACTACACGAAGAGGGTGTGGACCAACATTCTTGGCAAATGTGGGCTTCGTGATGTTCCCAATTCTTAGGCTAATGTCAAAAATTGGGTTTTATCTACTTTTCATGGATCTTCTCTTTTGGCTTCAATAGGTAAACCGTCCCTTACAGTGTCGTTCTATGTAATTCAGAGAGAAAGAAATCACCATCTATGTCACACCCCACTTAAAGATGTAACCGGCTGAGTAGCTCAAGCCTTATCTCAAAGAACATGAAAGCCTAATTCTTATTTAACCAAAATTTACTAAAGAACCTTCAATGATAAAATAATCTTGTCATTTAAAATTAACGAGAACAAAGAAAATGTTCTACTAACATCCCAAACTCAAAACAACTAGATATCAGTAATTAAAATATTTTAAATCATCAAAACTCTAGTCGAACTACTAAAATAAAATTCATCGATTAAATGTAGAATTTTTCCCTAAGAGCCCACAACTTAAGGTCCCAATTGTTAGAGTCCACGACTAGTTCCCTCCACGCTCACCTGAAAAATATGAAAGGAGGCGTGAGCTAAAAGTCCAGTAAATCAATTGCCAAGCCAATTATATTAATAGAGATTTGAAAATAATAAATTTTCAAATAACAGTTTAACCAAAAATAATTCAAGTAAAAATAATGGTCATGTAATTTATTTCCATGCATACTTTATAATAACTTAAAAACTTGCACATCATGATGCAAAATCTTTCATAATTCAACCCATCAATCACAACTGTAACGACAAAATTAATATGTTGATTATTACATGGGAATTAAATATCAAGTGTGCCAATACAATTTTTCATGGGTGGTGCCCGTTGGATCTAACATTGCACTTAGAGTTATCTGGCTCCTATATTCTCCCCTAAGCCGATTCGATTGAGGTCTTCACGGGCCTGTTCCTACAATCATTAAGAACTAGGGTCACCACTATTTTTATGAGTTTGTTTTGTAGTTAACAGAGTCACACCTCTTAAAGAACCTGTCCCCTGAACTTTTATTTCAATTCTAATTAATAACCACAATTAATCATTCGCCACAATTCCCATAAAATCAAACTGAACACAAGAGTTCAAAAATTTTTCCCTATGCTTAATAGCATAAAACATATAATCTCTTTATCAAAATAACATAATTTTTGACAAAGAATATATTACAAAATTCAACTTTCAAAACCTTTATGCACGGAATAATTTATAAAATAATACTAGCAAGTCAAAAATCACTCATTTGACGTCCAAAAGTGTACACATAAAATAATCATGAGAATTCGTCACGATCTTGAATGCACGAATGTAAATACATATTATTTAACGCCTATCTTAAATTTGTATTTAATAAATTACTAAATGTAAATTTCAACTCTCATTTAATAAATTAATTAATACCACTATTAAGCTAAACCCTCCACCAAATAGCTTGGTAGAGTAATGCGTAACCCAAAATTCCCTTCTGCTTTTGTTTTTTTTTTTTTTTTTCATTTGCCGAAGTGGTTTCAGAAACACAGTTTTCTCAAATGCCATAAGAGAAAAAAGTCTCGCTCACCAGCCCAATCTCTCTCTCTAACTGGGCTGCCACTACGTTTGTTTCTTTGTTTGATTAGAAGATCACAGATTCACAGAACAAACAAAGGGAGGAATTTTTTTTTTGTTTCCAAAAGCTATCCGATGAGATAAACTAATATATACACACACACACATATTTATGTATATATATAAACATTACTTCAAAATCAATCAAAAAAATAATTTTTTTTCAATCAACCAGTAGACTTCCATAAACATACACACACACACACACATAAAATAAATCTTTCCCTTGTAGCGTGTGACAGCTTTTCTCAAAACTCTTTTTTTTTTTTTTTGACAATCTGTCAAACCCAAATGGCTATATATACAACATATATATATTCATGCGTCAATCCATCTAATCTAACCACTTTTGTTTTTTTTTTTTTTTTTGAAAACCAAACCCTAATTTATATATGCACATATATGTATACTCACACATTAATTTTTAATCTTTTTTATCAATATTCGAGAGTAGTAAATACTAACTTTATTTTCTTCTTCGCTCTTCACGCACAGCCTCCTTTCCTCTCTCTTCCCTTCTCTCTTCTCTCTCTCTCTCTCTTAATTAGAATAATAATAAAACCCTATTTATAACATTAACTTCTTAATCGCATATTATTATGTCTATTAAATTACGGTGGATCTCCAATCACAACCTAATAGTAATAACCCTTCAATTTATCCAGTGGTCCACACTTATCCAAAAATAATTACATAAAAATAAAATTTAATTATTCTTAAATAAAGTCAACTAATTTCAATAAAATATAATACATCAATAAAAATAAATAATTAATACTAAATTAAATAAATAATTTATTTATAGGTTATAACAGTCTGTATGATAAATCCTACTTGGATGTGCTCACAATCACAAGGACGATCATGAATGTAGTGAGACATCGCATTATGGGTTGTTCTGCCTTTCCAAGTTCTCCGATGAATCACCATTTGATTCAAGAATGGAGTTTACCTATTACGCTGTTGGCTACTTAGTTGATGGAGTTGCAGTCTGGGAATCTAGTACAAAGTTGTTTGATTGTTGATGCTGGATGATTACTACGTGATTGGGAGGATTGCATTTGGTCAGGTTATAGCTGGTTTGTTGCTGTTATTGACAGGTGCATTAGCTGTGTGAATGAGGACCTGCAGGTGCCAGTGCCTGAGTTGGAATTAATGGTTATCTGTCGGTAGAAGCTGGAAGTGTAGCTGATGTAAGTGATTTAGGGATTGCTGCGTAATTGTAACTGACTTCTGTTTGCTGCAATTGGTATTTTGATTGAGAGTGCTATGATGCAGAGATGCTTATTTCTGGCCACCTCATGGTTGATTATCTGATCTAAACTCCTGCTTACTTCTCCTTTGCTGCTTCAATCTTGTTTGCAAACAATTTGTTCAGATGATATTATGTGATTTTCTGCCAAGTGTGGTTGTTGGTTTGCTTAACTGTTGTGTATGGTTGTTAGTTCTATGGACCGCTTGTTGTATTCACTGTGCTTCTTGTTGCTGCTAGTGTAGGATATTGGACGGGGACGCTATGAAGCTGTGTTTATCATGGTATGCATGCTACTGTTTGTGTTTGAGTTGGGCTGGCAATTGCAGATTCTGATGTGGATGTTTGTTCGGTATTAGAATTTGCTGTTTTGCTGATCTTCATTGCTATTGAGTTGCTGCCTTAGCAGGGTTTGGAGCTGCTGTATATGGGATTCATATGGGGACTGTATGCCGAGGGGATGAAGAAGTGTAGAGTATGGTTTGCTGATTTGCTGTTTTTCTATGTTTGCTGCTTGTGATAGCTTGTTGGCAGATTGTTGTGGTGGCTCAGAATTTGATTTGCTGGTTGGTTTGATCTGATCTGCTGCATTTGAGAGCTAAGCTTCCATGTAGTGTGTTTCATGCTGTTTATGTTGTGGAAGATGAAATGGGAATGAATTGAACTGCTTTTATCATGTCATATGCTGTAGAGGGACCAAATAATTTGTTCAAAGATGCTGCGAGTAGTTCTTCTTCCTGCGATTAAAATGAAATTGGGGCTGGTTGGTTGCAGATTTTAGGTTCCACAGGTGGTAATGGTGCAGCCTGGTTTGCTGAGGAGTTGCTTTTCTGTGCATTGCTGCTTGTGATTGCCTATTGGCAGAGGATTTTGTAAGGAGTTGAGTAGGTCTTCTCTGCATTGGGGTGGCTTAGAGTTTGATTTGCTACACAGTGCTATGTTTATGTATGGTTTTTGATGCCTGCAGTGTGTGTCCTATTCTGCTATTTTATTTCTGTAGGCTGCACTCTTGGGGATCATTAATGTTGTATTGATGCTGAATTCTTGACCTGTTGCATGGATGTTTATAGGAGATTAAATGGAGGACGGCAAGCTATTAGGAAGAGGAGTTATAGATTGCATGATTACTAAAGTTGCTGGGTTTGCTGTGTGCATCCTATTTGATTGCTGGCTGCTATTTCTAAGATTGTTGAATGCCAAAATGCTGCATGTGCGGGTCTACACTTCTTTGAGGCAGAGGTTGTTTCTTTGGGTTCACTTAGTTTCGCTTTGGGTTTTGAATTTGGCCACTTGAAATGTATATAGTTGCTGGCATAGGGGTCACTCTGGACAGTTTTTGAGCTTGCTTGTATATACAGGGGTATGCCCCTAAGTTTTTATATTTTTTTAATTTTATTTCTATCAATATATTTTTTTTACTTTAAAAAAAAAAAAAATCCATTCAAGGCACATTAGGGAATTTCAGGCTCTATGACATGTCACTTGGAATGGATCATTGTTAGGGGTGGCTTTGTGATTTACGAAATCAGAGGGTTGAATCTCTTATCAAGGTACCTCTAATAGATTTCTTATCTATTTTTGAAATTTATAAATTTTTGTAAAGAAAACCTACAAATATGTGAGAGGGATAGGTAAAATTAAAAAAGTACTTAAAATTTTAGTTACTTTGATTTTTGTTAAAACTTTTGTGAGAGGGATAGGTAAAATTAAAAAAGTACTTAAAATTTTAGTTACTTTGATTTTTGTTAAGTTTTAACGGTTTATTTAACGAAAAAAAAATCAATGTTAATAATATTTCAAAATAAAGAAATCGAGTATAATTTTTAAATATTGAGAAATGATAAATGTAATTAACTAAATATTAAGAAAAGATAGGTGTAATTTACTCTTCTAAACCACACAATTGCTTATCTATAGAATGGTCCCTGCCATAAGATGAACCACAGGCTTTCCTTTCCTTTGGTAAAGTACGAAAGGGATACAATTTATCAAGTTTAATAGACATTTACATTCACTTGCCAAACGAAGCATGTAATTTTATTGTATATTATTGTTCAGAATTCATATTATTTTAGCAACACAAGCAAATATAGACAAATAAAGAAACAACAAAAAAATCACAAAGAAACGTGAGATTAATTTTACATGATTCGTTAGTAGCATACCTATGATTATTGGTATGCTACACTAAGGGCTCGTTTGGAGCTCCAACAAACCTCAAAATTTTTCAAAAGTGAATTTTGGAATTATTGTGTAATGATTGTTGAATGTTTATGTTTGATTTGATATAAAATTATTAAAATTATATAAAAGCACACGTGTCAAAATTTTAGTGAAGGATTTTAAAAATTTTTGGAGTTTTGTGTACTTTTTTGTACAAATGTCAGATCACTTTTTTTTTTAAATTCTGGTAAAATCCGTTGGAACGCACCATTTTGGTCTGTTCCAACGGCTTCTGACAGCTTTTGAAATTTTTTGGCGTCGAGATTGTATCAGCTTTTGAAGTTTTTTAAGAACTTTTGAGGTTTGTTGGAGTTCCAAACGAGCCCTAAGTATTCACTATAAATCTCCAACAATTAAAGAGACTCTTAAAGAACAATTCTCACCGTATTCTTAGTTTTTATATCAATTCAAGACTTAGAAAACTCTAATATAAACTTACTATAGGTTGTAGAATACGTCTTGTACATATATGAATAAGAAAGCCAATCTAAAATAAAGTTAAAATACAATCCTAAAAAATTTAAAATTCTGTTGCTCATTGGAATGAGCTTCCTAGTGAGCTACTTTGCTGCAAAATAATATCCCTGGATCTTCCCACCAGATCCAGCAACCCAAAGAGTGACCTTCCAATTATCTCTGTTGCTTTGCATACTCTATCAACATCCAATAAGGTTCGGACTATTAGTACACTGACTGGACTTTTTTTTTTTTAGCAAGCTTTTGCGCTGTTGTACCATACGAGTGGGCAAGCCTCTTATACCCACTAACTTTCTCTGCATTCTCCCGAACTAATATACCTAATCAGTAAAATGTCCTCACTCATATTTGTCACTTTGCTGGAGCTTGAGGGACAGATAAAAGTCATAACTCTAATATATACTATCCTAATTCCTACGTAGGGAAAAAGTGAATAAAAAAATAATTATTTGTGACTATGTATTACTAAACAAGATTTTTTACCATATTGATTCACTTTTGGATTAACCTAAGTTTCTTATATTGATTTATGAATTAATTAAAAAAAAGGTTTATGGGCACTTACAACAACCAATTTCCAACAAGTAATTGCTTAGGTGAGAAAACTATTTTTTTTTTTTTTTTTTACTTTTTATTCATTTGACATGTTTGCCCTTCATAATTGAAAAGAAATTTAAAATGTAAGAAAATAATTTTGATCATTTTAGGGGGATGTTAACTAGCTAGAAGTTGGAAAGCTTAAATCAAGACTTGACTTTGGGGAACATTGTTATCAACACAGCTGCCATGCATGGAGGGACTTTGGGGTTATGAACGGTTAGATCAAATTAAATAGTTCATAACAAAAGTAAGCTTAAAAAAATTTTAAATTCCCGCTTAAAATTTTGAGGCTTATTTTGATTGTGAACTATCCGTTTTTAATCGACGATTCACAATTGCAATGTCACATAGATGACCTCATAATAATATTAATCTACCCTCATTTTACAAGATTGGGGGTTTTTAATGTCACATTTTTCAATATTTAGATTTTATGAAAGTTCATCCAATGGTCAAGTTTAAAATATTTTTATCTATTAGATGAATTTTATAAGAATTAAGAGTTTGAAAATGCAACTTTAACTCTTAAAGTTGGATTTCAATTTCAAGATTTTCTAATCCCATATTGTGTGCAGTGCCTGAAACCGTGACTTGACTTTGGGTGGACATTGCTATCACCTCATCTGCCGTGATGGAAGGGAAGAAAATCAGTTGCATGGAAAACCAAACTAAAGCCACAACGCTGTTACGTAAGTTCAAAAATGGAGGCCGGTAGAACAGAGCTTGCCTTAACTAAAAGCATTATTAATTTTTTTTTTTCATGAAAAAAGTATTATTAATTTAACGGGTAATTATATTTTATTTCTTTAGCTTAGATTATTTTTAATGTAATAATTAACTTTTTTATGGTTACCGTAGAAGTCCAACCCTCGATTCTTTTAATTTGAAATTAATTTTAATTTAAAATTATTTTTCACGTTATAAATAAAACACTTAACTGCAGACTGTTATTATTAGTGAATAATGACAAATTTTTAAGTCAGATCTATGCTTAATATTTATGACAATTTGCATTTTAAAATTGTGTTAGAATTCGCCCTCTTGGTCGTTAGTTTATTATTTTAACTTGAAGCATAAGATCAACTGCATTAGCGATCTTTCGATTTGTTCAGCAATTTGGATTGCTAATTGTTTAGAACGGAAGTTTATAATAATTGGGTCAATGTCTCCATAGAAATATTACATCGTGTCACAAGAGATCTTTGTTGATAAATAATCTAAGAAGTTTGATTTTCTAAATATATTGGAATCTTTAATACGCCAAATTAGAATATGTTTGCTAAGGAAGTTTTTCAACTTGGTCAAGGACTTTTTTGTTCCACTCGTCTATATAAGAAGGGGCTTTGATGAAGAAAATTAATGAGGGAGCATTAACACATATGGTAAAGAGATTAAGAGGGCGTTTGGCACTCCAAATTTTACAAAATTTTGTCAATATTTATTAATTTTACTTGTCCCTTTTTGTTTTATGTGCATTTGTTTTGAAACATTAAATTTTACGAATTTTTGCCTACAAAACGTTGAAATTTCAAAATTTTTGGCAGCTTTTTATTAGCAATTGTTTAAATGGGTAATTGAGACTGTCTTAAAACGGTTGTTGTCGAAATTTTTGAATTATACCAACCAAACATAAAAAAAAATTACATTTACTTATTTTTTATGATTTTTGAAGTGCCAAACACCTTCTAACATTAGGATTAAAGAGATTGAATTCCTATTCTAGTGAACTTACTCCCCTTTTTAAGTGTTTTAAGGGTCCATTGAAATAGAGACCCTAACATCAAAATAACTCTTGTAGTTGGCACTATTATATTGGACTGTTTTTCAAATCAATTGCTTATTGACTTGAATATACTTATCAATGGATCGGATTTGGTCTATATCTAATTCAAATCTGATCTAATGATATTAGATCAGATTCATCCAATTAAAATCATGAAATTCGTTGAGTTGAATAATTAATGGATCTAGATTCAAATCTATATTAACCCATTATTTTTAAAAATAAAATATTTAAATATAAAAAATAAAAAATTTACAGGAAATAAAATCAATCATTTTAACTATTTTACTCTACTATAGATATATATGTATAAAATAAAAAATGCATTTTTAAATATGTTTTTATTTTTTTGTATTTAAAAAATAAAAATTTAAACAAAAGAAAAAGGTGTTTTTAATTTTTTTTAATGAATATTTTGTCAATTTTAACACTTGTTCATTTTTTTGCATCACATTAAAAAGAATTATTTTATTTAAATATTTATTAAAATAAAATTATTTTAATAAACAATGTAATTAAATTAAATTGAATTTATTTATTTAAAAGATAGATTAAACTAAATAATTATTATTAATTTAATTATTTAAATTAATTTAATTAATTTATATCATAAATAGTTAAATTAGCATGAGATATATTTTATTAAATTATATTTAAAAAATAACATAATTAAATTATATTTAATATATTTTGTTTTTATTCAATTAAATTATTTTAATAAGTAATATGATTAAAAATAATTTAATTTATAATTATTAAAAATATGGAATATACTTTATTAAATTTAATTAAGTTTTTAAAAATTAATTAAATTAAATATTTTTAATAAAAATTAATTATTGTATTCCAAGCTGATTTCTCTAGTCTAAACATGAGTATTCATGGTCCAGTAGAAATTAATAAAATATATTTTATTTTATATATATTGAATAAAATATATATGTTTTTATTTTTATGAAATGTTCGTTTAAAAAAAATTATCTTTCAAAACAAGTCAGGCATGAGCATATGGATCGAATTTGAATCTTGTGGATAAGGCTCAACTATTTTTAAATTTAGATCGAATTTATTATTATT
The DNA here is from genome assembly GCA_019916065.1 of Vitellaria paradoxa. Taxonomy (NCBI): domain Eukaryota; kingdom Viridiplantae; phylum Streptophyta; class Magnoliopsida; order Ericales; family Sapotaceae; genus Vitellaria; species Vitellaria paradoxa. The sequence goes on from CM034239.1 coordinate 26,911,612, forward strand.
GGATTCGGATCCGAATTTAGACCTAACAAATTTGATCCAAATTCGACCCATTGACAGGTCTAGAGTTAAGGTTTAACCTAAAGTAATTTACGATTTCCTCACTATTAATTACGTGTGTGATTTATTACCACGATTTTGTTCGTTTGATACATTGTGATTGTTTGTATGTATGGTCTGGTGAAATCTTTCATAAATGTCAATTATTTTGAATTTTCATTTTACATCTACATTAACTATGAATCCACCTGTTATTTAAAATAAATTTTTTAATCAATTAAAATAATATTTTTTACCTCATGAAATTTTATTTTATTCTTTATCCTACCATTCATAAAGTGTAATTGTCAACCTTTACGTGTAATTTAACTGCACATTACGCACATTATTCTATCACCAATAATACTACTATTTGGGAAAGACTATGGTAACTTAAGGTAGTTTTTACGCACCATATTGAAAAATACACTCTTTTATTTAAACTTTGAGTTGGCAAATGAGCAGATTTAGATCGATGGATTTGTGTCGGGTCATAAATGGATTGTAATTAAACAGATTAATCTAATTATATCAATTCAATAACAAATTATTATTAGACGTGTTGAATACGAGTAACATCAAACTCACGAACCCAAAATTTAGAATCAAATTTTTTTTATGAATTTCAAGCATATTTTTTTAACATTTTTCAACATATTTATTATTTGATTTACATGTCTATAAGTTCATAACAATTGACGGATTAAAAATCAAAGGTGTATTGTGGTATCCAAAATTTTAATTTATGCTTTTGTTTTTTTTTTTAATTAATATGTAATTCAGTAATAAGAAATTTAGTTAATTCAAAATTTTTGTGGCACTAATTAAATATCAACTTTATTGTGGACACACGAACTGTGTGAGTTTTTTTTTTTTTTTTTATATTTGAATATTTTTGCGAATTATAAATTTGTGGCTGGATTTTAATAATTAAGATAAGTTGTTAATTAAATAAAATAATAATTATTTCTAAACTTAAAAAAATGAGAGGGAGGTAAAACTGTTATCATATATGTAAAGACACATACATAAATGACATATGATGTCACATCCCTAACTTAACCGTTCAGGACGGATGGTGTAGGAATATAGGAACCGATTTAAATGAAATAAAACCTTACCCAAGGTCAATTCACGATGAATAATAATCGAAGTATTTAATATCATCCCTCATTCCCATATAAAGATAGTTCTAAAGTATATTGCCCCCAATTACACAACAATATTGTAATAACCTGAATTTTTTTTCTTAATTAAATTGCTTAAGTGTGGTGGTGATACTTGTTATAGTAAAAATCTAGAAAATTGAGGATTTGAAAATTTTTGGAATTGGTTGGAAAGATTTTCGGATTTAATTTCACCCTATGTGGGAGTTTAATGTAGAATTTCTAAAATTTTTATCCAAACACTTCCTAGCCCAATTACTTATTTGGTTCAAACCAAACCCATTAACCCATGGGTCAACCCTTTTCTTTGACTCACCTCAACTCACCTCAACTCACTTTATCACTCAATGAGTTGACTCATGAATAGTTGCTCTAAATTATTTCTCGACAACTTCATTTTACATCTTCCATACACTCTCACCATCTTTCAAAATTATTTGACTAATTAGACAAAGAGAAGACCTACATTGATGACCTTAAAGCATCTTTTTCAAATTATTTAGCAAACAAGATTTAAAGCATTTTGTTTGAAAGTTAGCATGATTTAAAGCATTTTGTTAATTTGTCAAAAAGTTAGCATGATTCCCGGATCATGCCACCCATCCTCATCCATCCTCCAACACTTATCTTTAATTATGTGGTTAGATAGTCAAAAAGGCTAAGCTAGATTATTTGGATTATACTACCTAATGCATAATGCTACTTTAGTGGTTTTCAAGTTTAGGTAGTGGAACTTGTTTTTCTCTACCGACACTTCCTTTACATTCTCTATAAATTGTGTGTCTTCAAAGAGAAGAAAATAAGAGAGAAATAATAATAAATTATTAATTAGTGAGGTTGAAGATTTGGTGTTGCTTGGAGGAAAAAGAAAGGCTTGGAATTTTCCAATTTGGGTGGTGTTCAAAGCTAACTCATTTTTCCTTATCAGACTTGGTCATTAATATCTTCATTGAGGTAGGATGACGAACCTCCTAAAATATAGTTGATGCATTTTCTGGGTTTGAAGTATGAAACTTGATTGTGATAAAAATAAATACCAGTATATTGGGGGTAGGGAAGCTAAAATTTTGACTGATGTAACTCAGTATGCTGACAGCTCTCTATTTGTAACTTCTTATGTGCTTCTGACCCCTAAAATGGTAGAATTAGGTTTCGGCTAAAACATAAAAGTTGTAGCCCTTTCAGTTTTCTTTCCAACCTAAAAAGAATTGCATCAATCCGATTTGTGAGTCAAAAGTTATGCCTAAAAATACTGAGCATATGTAAAATTATATTTTCTGAACAAACTTAATTCAAGGCTATTTTTGCACCTTTAGACCTTAGAATTTTAAAAAGTGTGAAACATGAAAGTTTTAGGTCTTAAAGTCTAGTTTCTACAGATATAAAGTTTATAGATATTGGAGTTTTGCTCTATTTTATATGAATTTTCTTTTAAACTGCTGTCTCAATTTAGTTTTTAATTGATGTTTGTTTGGATTTTTTAGAATATTATGTTTAAAGATTTATTTAAATTTCCAATTACCTTCTGTTAGTTATTGTCATGTTAATAATTTCTATTGATATGAAATTATTTTAAACTGGATATTATATATTATTTGACACTCTAATATTGATAATAATTGACTTAGATAATCGGTTTCATCATGGATAGTTGGATGACTTATTCAAACTAAAATGCTAAGTATTTGATAAAATGCCCAAAATAAACAATGGACTTGTTTTTTTCATTTGGTCTTTCTTAAATGAAGTTGATTTATTTTTAGGCATTGTTTTGTCAATCTAGCATGTTATATAACTATATTTTTATGATTAAGTGAATTTAATAAAACTCATTTAATACCTTCCTAAACATTGGAATAATTCTGTGGACATTTGTGGATATCTTGAAGCCAAAAACCTATGATAAGGATTTGGTTATAAATAAGATGATGACTAGAAATTTATTTAAATTATTTTGAATAAAATAAAACTTATCAATTTTGCTAAAAATTAAATATAAGTCCAAGAGTTATTTATTATCTTTATATTCCATAAAATAATAAAATAAAAGGTAAAAGAAGCAAAAACTGAGATTTGCAGCCAATGAGGTTCGAACTTGCGACTTTAAATCGCAATTAGGGTCACCCACCCATTAAGCTACCAACCTCGGCCTAATTAATATACTATTAGAAATAATTTTATTCTTATCAAATTTGGTACGGTAAACTTGTCAAAATAATTAACTAAAATACTAATTCGTATTCTAAATTTTTTTTTTACTTGCTACTTGTTAATTTACATGTAATACCTACCTTTGTGATAATGATATTGGTGACTATATTTAAATCTTTGATTTATTGAGAATTACTATTAAATTATGGATTTAGATAAAGTGCTTAAAAATATACTGCATGTGACTGAATAATCCCACTTTTTATTCATCGCCTGGGAACATTGCCGGTTGTTATTAAAAATGTCTAATTTCCATACAAGGTACCCTTGGAATGTAAAAGGGTAAGAAGAAATTAAGGCACTCGGTGCTAAAGTTATTTTTGGCAATGGGGTGATGGGTGGGTAGAAATGGCCTTTTAGATAAAGATGGGAACATGCATTTTATTTGGGAGATGCTCCCTTCTGACCTGGCCAGTCAGGTAGCCGGTCGCGACGGCTAAGTTTTTGGTAGGTGACACCGTCGGTATGCATTGGATGCTAAGCCCATAAAGTCACTGGTTCCCAAGGCTGGGGGTAGAGGAGGATAGGAGTATGATTATCTTAGGATGATTTAAATTAAACTCCTTTACAAAATTTTATTGTGACTAGCAACCTCTCTTGTTATGTATGAATGATGTATTGGAATTATTTAATTATATTTAATTCCTCTCGATGAATATTTTATAAATATATATATATATATATGAAACCTGTATCGCTACGGGGTTTGATCCCAAGACCTTGAAGATCTAAATCTGAGATCCCTACCACTACAACACAGGCTTCATTGTGGTACATACATCAATATTTAACTATTTTTACATGTAAGTAAAATAGTAGTTACGGTGACGGTTTCATCGAACCATTGTAAGTATAATTTACATTATTCAGTTGAGATCTATTGAATTAATTGTTGCATAAACAATATGCCACCTAAACACATTTACTGTAATGGGTCACTTAATACAGTGTAGTATTATAACCACTGCATATAAGCACCTAGGAGATTCTAATTACTGGGCTTTAGTAGCTCACCCCTTGTGGGAATATTTTTTTTAGGATATTAAGCACAGGGATACAGAAGATGAGCTGGAAAGAGATTAATTTCTCTTAAATATTCCATCAGAAGAGTTATCTATTTCTTTTTCTTCTTTCCTGTGCAGAGCTGGAGGACTTTATTTTTGTTCTGTAACAATTGTTGGATGATTGTAATTATTAAGCATAGACCTAATTTGCTTTTATTTGGTATGTAATGTTAATCGCGTGGTTGGGACACTTAGATGGCTCTGTAATATTTTTCTCTATCTTTATTTTGTGCCCTACAGTTGAAATCCCATCAAATGGTTCAGTCCAATGACTTATAAATATTGTTTGGGATAAACAAGGGATTTTGAATATCTTAAATTTTTCTTGCGGGTCAACCCCAGTTTGAAGGAAAATTCTGGGGTGTGACAGCGTGTTGTTATCATCTTATTTTTATACCTAACAAATAAATCCCAAGTCACCCCTGGGTATTCGGTTATGAAAATCCAGGGCGTGACAAATATTGTCACGCCTCCGGTTTCACAACCCGAGTATGTGAACCAAAGAGCACATATTATATCATTTAACTACTTTCCCTATCCCACACCAGAGCCATACACACACTCTATGGAGTAATAAAAATAAGAATAAATAAAACTAAGCTTTAAATTTAAATAAATGTCTTAGTCAAAACTAACTAGGTAACAAAGCTCCAAACTTAACCCAAACAATCTCTCAAACATAAACAATTAACTGTTACCACAGAAACAGAGGCTTATTACAATCCACAAAAAAAAAAAAATATAATTCTCCAAAAATTTCTAATATAGTTAGATAAATAAATAAACTCTAATTTCCTTATTGAGCAGGTCCAGCACATGACTCAAATTCATAACCTGCATCACAAGCTGTAAGGGGATGAGCACTAATACCACGTGTGATCAGAACCCTAATAATAATATAAATGTAACAATACCCTAACATGCTACTAAGTAAAACAGTTATGTATAAGAAGCAATCTCAAACAATAAATTAAATCAATTATTCAATTTATCTTTGTTACAATTAATTGCGTTTTAACACCACATCACACATCATAGAAAAAATAATTCGATTTCAAGGTACTGCTGCTTGGTTGTCCTATAGAAGCAGGACCCAACCAATATACATTTTCCTTCGATGTCTGCTTAGTTGTCTCGTAGAAACAAGACTCAACCAATATACAACATCCTTCGGTGTCTGCTTTTTAGACCAAAGTCTTAGGAATATAATATGCCACCCTTAGGTATCTGCTCGTTCATAGGTTACTTGCCTACTGGAATTGATAACCAACCTCGCACGGGTTTCGGGACTTTCGACCCTTGGGTACGTATACCCGATATTTTCAGTACCCCCTCAATCCAAACAAAACACAACATCAAATTTCCCTTTTTAATTCCATATTAAATAAATTCTTTTTAATGAAGGTTTTAAACCTTGTTAATCCTCCATTCACTAACACAATAAATAATATAAAATTTCTAAACAAACAAAAAGGTAAATATGTCGTTTAATTATATTAAAGAACTCAATAAATAAAATAAATAATTCATTGAACAGTCACTGTGCACCCAAGTCGATTCACGTTCTTGGTAAATTAATTGCTAAAAAGCAAATAATGTATACATAAATATCCGTATATATAACAATCCTTTAAACCTCTTTAATAGTTCAATCGGTCATATGCATTAAATCAATCAATGTAAAAAAAATTGTGTAATCAAATGCCTGCAAAGGTCACGTCGATCAAATTAAAAAAAAAAAAAACAAATTAGAACTAACTACCCAATCACGTGTCCACATTGATTCACATCCGAGTGTTTAACAAAAAATATATATATAAATATAAATCAAGCATTCGGAATCAAGTATGCATGTGAAACTAACGATTTGTTCCTATATGTATATATATATATATATATCTTTACCTATATATATATAAACACATAAAAGAGCCCGCCCCTTACCTCTATTGAATTAGTAACCGAAGTAACCAAAGGAAGACAAGCTAACAATCCGCAAGGAAAAATCCTTGCAGCTGCCCAATAATGTTAGGGTTTTTATTTATAAAACAATTACCACATTATATATATGTATAGTAGAATTTTATCTTTAACAAATTTAATTAATTTCCTACTACTCATAAGTTTAGGAAAATTACACCCTTTCACTAAAATTTTAAAATCTTTTCAAATATACCAAAAAAACAACCTTTTTTTCTTAAATACACTTCAAAATTAAATAGAAAAATTATAAATTATTAAATTTAAATAATGAGATAAATTCACTGAATAATTCAATATATATAATAACTAAATTAAATGAAAATTCGGATTATTACAATATAATCCAGTTGAACATCATTCTTGATAATAGTATCAAAGAGCTACATAGCCTGTAATAACCTGAATTTGTTTCCTTAATTAAATTATTTAAGTGTGGTAGTGATATTTATTATAGTAAAAATCTAGAAAATTGAGCATTTGAAAATTTTTGGAATGATAAAAATTAGTTGGAAAAAATTTTCGGATTAAATTTCACCCTATGTGGGAGTTTAGTGTAGAATTTCTAAAATTTTTATCCAAACACTTCTTAGCCCAATTACTTATTTGGTTCAAACCAAGACCATTAACCCATGGGTCAACCCTTTTCTTTGACTCACCTCAACTCATTTCAACTCACTTTATCACTCAATGAATTGACTCATGAATAGTTACTCTAAATTATTTCCCGACAACTTCATTTCCATCTTCCATACACTCTCACCATCTTTCAAAATTATTTGACTAATTGGACAAAGAGAAGACCCACATTGATGACCTTAAAGCATCTTTTTCAAATTATTTAGCAAAAAAGATTTAAAGTATTTTGTTTGAAAGCTAGCATGATTTAAAGCATTTTGTTAATTTGTCAAAAAGCTAGCATGATTCCCGGATCATGCCACCTCCATACATCTTCCCCAATGCTTTTCTTAAATGATATGGTTAGATAGTCAAAAAGTAAGCATGATTCTTGGATCATGCTACCAATTGTATAGGCATGATCTTACCTTAGTTGATTTTTTCTCCACTAATAATTTTCTCTACACTCCCTATAAATTGTGTGTCTTCAAAGAGAAGAAAATAAGAGAGAAATAATAATAAATTATTAATTAGTGAGGCTGAAGATTTGGTGTTGCTTGGAGGAAGAAGAAAGGCTTGGAATTTTCCAATTTGGGTGGTGTTCAAAGCTAACTCATTTTTCCTTCTCAGACTTGGTCATTAATATCTTCATTGCGGTAGGATGATGAACCTCCTAAAATATATTTGATGCATTTTCTGGTTTGAAGTATGAAACTTGATTGTGATAAAAATAAATACCCGTATATTGGGGGTAAGGAAGCCAAAATTTTGACTGATGTAACTCAGTATGCTGACAGCTCTCTATTTGTAACTTCTTATGTGCTTCTGACCCCTAAAATGGTGGAATTAGGCTTCGGCTAAAACATAAAAGTTGTAGCCCTTTCAGTTTTCTTTTCAACCCAAAAAGAATTGCATCAATCCGATTTGTGAGTCAAAAGTTATGCCCAAAATACTGAGCACGTGTAAAACTGTATTTTCTGAACAAACTAAATTCAAAGTTGTTTTTGTACCTTTAGACCTAAGAATTTTAAAAAGTGTAAAACATGAAAGTTGTAGGTCTTGAAGTCTAGTTTCTACAGATATAAAGTTTATAGATATTGGAGTCCTGCTCTATTTTATATGAATTTTCTTTCAAGCTGCTATTCTGCTTAGCTTTAATTGATGCTTGTTTGGATTTGTTTAGAATATTATGTTTAAAGATTTATTTAAATTTCCAATTTCCTTCTGTTAGTTATTGTCATGCTAATAATTTCTATTGATATGAAATTATTTTAAACTAGATATTATATATTATTTGACACTCTAATATTGATGATAATTGACTTAGATAATCAGTTTCATCATGGATAGTTGGATGACTTATTCAAACTAAAATGTTAGTATTTGATAAAATGCCCAAAAGAAATAATGGATTTGTTCCTTTCTCATTTAGTCTTTCTTAAATGAATTTGATTTATTTTTAGGCATTGTTTTGTCAACCTAGCAAGTTATATAACTATATTTTTATGATTAAGTGAATTTAATGAAACTTGTTGGCCCAAGGTTTATAAAGTTAGTTTTATAATTGATTTTGATGATAACAAACATTGAATTAAATTTTCACAATAAATTTTCAAATAGACATTGTAAGAAATGTTACAATTCATTTGATAGATTCAAGATATTAGAGTTGGAAGAGATTGATATTATTTTTTAGATATTTTCACATAATTTGGATGAAGGAATAAAGGAATTTCAAAGTTTGGAGTAATAGAAATCAAAGTAAGATGAATATTTGAACTAGAGGTTAACTCGGATAAACAGAGAAATCAGACACGTGTTAGTATATAGATAATATCTTAAGATCCAACGGTTCAATTTTCATGAAATTTTAATATAGTAAACTAGACTTCCATATCTACAACTTTACCGAAGGGAGATTTTTGTGAATCTGACGTTAAGGTATCAAAACATGAGTTGGAACATTAGGCATTACAGAAAAGTTTTTAATTCTGGATTCTGGAGCTAGTCTTAGTTTTTGAGACATAACTCATACTCTACAGCTTTAAAAATTCTGATTTTTGGTGTGTGAAAAGAGGACTCAAAAAGATACAACTTTTGTAGTTTAAGTTTCTTCTAATTCTAAAAGTATCCTAGTGAAACGGAAGCTTAAACGGGAAACACAGATTCAGAATGTCAGAAAAAGCTATCAGAAGCTGGTCTCGGTTCAGAAGCCATATCTGACTATCTAACCGTTGGATGAAGCTCAAAATTTGACATGTGATAGCTGACTTATATATCTACAAAATCTTTACTCTGAGGCAATGTCAGATTTGAACGTTATGAGGGTGAAAAAGGGTCACAAATATATCTCAGAAAATCTGAATCTGAAAGACAGCATTGGAAGCAAGGAAATTCAATTTCTTTCAAGGGCAAAAGTGTCTTTTCACTTAGTAACGGCCATTTGCAGATTTTCATCTATAAATAGAGCCTCAAACTCAGATTCAAGGAGTGGAACAAGGCAAGAAAGAAGTGCTTACAAAGAGATACAAGAAATTCCATATCTTTGCAAACATAGAGTGATTTATTCTCACATTTATGCTTAATCTTTTATATTCAACTTGTGAGAGTTTCTTTTTGGTTTGATTGAGTTATAAACTCATCATTGTTGTTGTAAGAAAGGGAAATTTAAAGCCCTTTTAATTTGTGAGAGTTGGGTGAGCTCTTGTTGGTTTTGGTTCAAGTATTAGGACCAAAACAAGAGACTTTCTTTGAGAGAGACTTGTGTGAGTGATTTGGGGATAAAATCACTTGGGAAAGGTTTCTAGCACCTGGGGAAGCTAGTGTGTAATAAGCTCTTCAAAGAATAGTGGAGAAATCTCAAGGAAGGCCTTGGGGGAGTGGACGTAGGCAACATTGAAGCCGAACCACTATAAATCGATTGTGTTTGCTTCTCTTCCTTTCTCTTTATATTTATTACAAATACTAGCACTCACTCTTCATTCACAAATATTGAATAATTTTTTTTGGTGCAATTCATATTCATCTTGACATATTTGTTTTAGGGTTGAAATTTTTATTTGTAAAATTTTTAAGCAACCCTATTCACCCCCCTCTAGTGTTGCTATTTGGGACAACAAAACTCATTTAATACCTTCATAAACATTGGAATAATTCTGTGGACATTTGTGGATATCTTGAAGCCAAAAACCTATGATAAGGGTTTGGTTATAAATAAGATGATGATTGAAAATTTATTTAAATTATTTTTTTTAATAAAATAAAACTTACCAATTTTGTTAAAAATTAAATATAAGTCCAAGAGCTATTTATTATCTTTATATTCCATAAAATAATAAAATAAAAGGTAAAAGAAGCAAAAATCGAGATTTGCAGCCAATGAGGTTCGAACTTGCGACTTTAAATCGCAATTAGGGTCGCCCACCCACTAAGCTACCAACCTCGGCCTAATTAATATACTATTAGAAATAATTTTATTCTTATCAAATTTGGTACGGAAAACTTGTCAAAACAATTAACTAAAATACTAATTTGTATTCTAAATTTTTTTTACTTGCTAATTGTTAATTTACATATAGTGCCTACCTTTGTGATAATGATATTGATGACTATGTTAAATCTTTGATTTATTGAGAATTATTATTAAAGTATGGATATAGATAAAGTGCTTAAAAATATACTGCATGTGACTGAATAATCCCATTTTTGATTCATTACCCAGGAACATTGCCGGTTGTTATTCAAAATGTCTGATTTCCATACAAGGTACCCTGGGAATGTAAAAGGGTGAGAAGAAATTAAGGCACTCGGTGCTAAAGCTATTTTTGGCAATGGGGTGATGGGTGGGTAGAAATGGCCTTTTAGATGAAGATGGGAACATGCATTTTATTTGGGAGATGCTCTCTTCTGACCTGGCCAGTCAGGTAGCCGGTCGCGACGGCTAAGTTTTTGGTAGGTGACACCGTTGGTATGCATTGGATGCTAAGCCCATAAAGTCACTGGTTCCCAATGCTGGGGGTAGAGGAGGATAGGAGTATGATTATCTTAGGAGGATTTAGATTAAACTCCTTTACAAAATTTTATTGTGACTAGCAACCTCTCTTGTTATGTATGAATGATGTGTTGGAATTATTTAATTATATTTAATTTCTCTCGATTAATATTTTATAAAAATATATATATATGTATGAAATCTGTATCGCTACGGGGTTTGATCTCGAGACCTTGAAGATCTAAATCTGAGATCCCTACCACTGCGACACAGACTTCATTGTGGTACACACATCAATATTTAACTATTTTTACATGTAAGTAAAATAGTAGTTACGGTGACGGTTTCATCGAACCGTTGTAAGTATAATTTACATTATTCAGTTGAGATCTATTGAATTAATTGTTGCATAACTAGTATGCCACCTAAACGCATTCACTTAATACAGTGCAGTATTACAATCACTGCATATAGGCACCGAGCAGATTCTGATTACTGGGCTTTAGTAGCTCACCTCTTGTGAGAATATTTTTTTCAGGATATTAAACACAGGGATACAGAAGATGGGCTGGAAAGAGATTAATTTCTCTTAAATATTCCATCAGAAGAGTTATCTATTTTTTTTCTTCTTTCCTGCACAGAGCTGGAGGACTTTAATTTTGTCTGTAACAATTGTTAGATGATTGTAATTATTAAGCATAGACCTAATTTGCTTTTATTTGGTATGTAATGTTAATCGCGTGGTTGGGACACTTAGATGGCTCTGTAATATTTTTCTCCATCTTTATTTTGTGCCCTGTAGTTGAAATCCCATCAAATGGTTCAGTCCAATTACTTATAAATATTGTTTGGGATAAACAAGGGATTTTTAATATCTTAAATTTTTGCGGGTCAACCCCAATTTGGAGAAAAATTCTGGGGTGTGACAGCATGTTATTATCATCTTATTTTTATACCTAACAAATAAATCCCAAGTCACCCCTGGGCATTCGGTTATGAAAATCCGGGGTGTGACATAGCCAGCATAAATATATATAATTATATTAATATCTCTCGAAATCAAAAAATCATAAATATAACTATTGAAACCACATTTTGGGTCACACAATTTATAATACTAATAATCCAGTTCTCAATTGAAGAGGATAAATACAAATATTATTATCCATAGTTAAGACCGAACTTAGACAACTCAAGCTTAAGCTGCTTACATATCCCACAACGGGAATCAGGTCACCTTAATTTCTATTTTATTATCCAATATTTACAACTCAACTCATTATCAATAAATTAAACCTTAAACATCATTACAATTAACAATCTCAGTATCTCAACACATACCAATAATTTATGCAATCTCGTGCAATGGAAAATGATAAAATGTAATGTTAATGCATATTCTCTAATCTTCATCTACCCCCAACCTTATTTTTGAATGGGTGACGCTTGGTAAAGTATGTGGGATCACCAACCATACCTTTATGCTTACAACAAATGTATATCTCAATATATATCACTAGTGGGGAATTGTGTTACACCTCCACTAGCGTAAAACTCAAGATAATCGTGTTACACCCTCTGACCCTTCTGCTACGGAGATGTGTTACACGCATAGTCCGACATCTACTTAGCTCAAGTAGGATCTAGTTGCAGTCCAAAAAAATCTCGTAATTATATCTTACAATTAACATCCCAACTCTAAATGATTAAACTTTAGTCATATATATCGATTGGAGACCATCTGGTATTTTTAAAATCTCATTCTCTTATTTTTCTCAAATTTAAGGAACCTGTCTATATACATGACTCGTGACTTAGCTCGTCAATAATATAAACATAGCATTCTTGGCCAATCAATAGTCACATATTAAACTAGATGATGCAACCACAATAACATCTCAACGTTAAAATAAAGGCATGCTATGTTCAAGCATTGACAATAACATTTTATAGTCTCAATATGTACATAATTTCAACATATATCTATTATATATGATATACCATCCAAACAAGATCAAAAGGACATCAATTTGGGTTAAAAATGCCTTCCCATAGAAAGCTAGCTTAATGTCTGTGGGAAGCCACAGGATGTCTGCTTGAAGTTCGCTCCAAGTCCAAAATGCGTGAGAAACTCGCTCTCAATCACTAGAAATTCCCGAGGACATCCCAGCCTCGCGAGACGCCCATAAGAAGTCTACTTTCACGACCTATGATCTGCAGCACATATTTGAGCTACTACCAGCTCGATTCAGCGCCCAAAATACCCAAATTAGAACACCTTAGGCTCGAAAATAGAGCCAAAATCAACAACAATATACATTTCAATATTATTTAACAAAACTCAAAAATAAACAAAATTAAGCATGTATATACAAACCCACAAACATATATGTACACATGTACATACACATACGTCACCATCCACCAAAATCATCACCTATTTATATCAAAATCATGCCACTTACCTCAAATTCGAAGAAAGAAGAAGATTTATGACAAAAGGAACAAGATTTATGACGTGTGAGTCTCATTATCCCTAATTCATTAACCAAAAAAAAAAAAAATTACATAATTTAAGTAAATTTTAAGTAAATGTTACACAATTTAAATAAAAAGGTTGTATAATGTCCATTTTTCGGTGTAGTACCTAATTAGAGCTGGTAAATGAGAGGGTTAGGCGAGTCACGTCACAACGGATTAAACCTAATTACACCCATTTAATAAAGAGTTATTATTGGGCGACTTGGATATAGGTTATATCAAACTCGTGAATTGAGATTCAAAATTTAATCATCTTTTAAACATATTTTTGGGTATTTTTTAATGTATTTATAATATGGTTTACATATCTATGAATAGCAACTAACAGATTGAAATCGGAGGTATATAAAATTTTTTAGAGCCATTATGACTCCTCAAATAGAGGTTTTGTTTTCTCCCATCACCTTGAGAAATATTAAGAAAACATATATGTGACGATCAAGTGTTGTCTCTATCCATGGGCAGAGCTAATGAAGGGCTAGTGGGGGCACGTGCCCACCCTAGAAAAAAAATATATTAGCAACTTTTTTCTTGCTATTTTTTTTTTCTTATTGATATTGTTTTTAGTGCTCAATTGGGTCATCCTAAGAAGAGCAAAAGTACTTTAGCCTAGTGCCAATTGTACCCTCCCAAAAAAAGAAAAAAATAGCTTAATACCAATTGTGACCAACTAGTGAGAAAAATAAATTTTAATTCAATACACACCATTGTAATTGCACCCAACCCGCCCAATACAACTATAAAAATATCTAATCCCACTTTAACCCCTTCTTCCCTCTTTTTTTCTTTCACTCTCTCTCTCTTTCTCTCTCTCTTCCCTTAAGATTTAAACTATTTATGTGTCTTATATCTTGTTTAATTACCAAAAAAAAAAAAGGCTAGAATTTTTATATTTTTTTTAGCATTTTTAGTCATATACGATTTTTTATGTTTTTAGTCAAGCGTTAATTTTTTTAATTTTTTTTTACTAATGCAATTAACACCTTTAAAATGTACAACTTTTAAAAAAATTAAACTTTGATAAAAAAAAAAGTCATATAAGACACACACAAAAAAAAGATAAAATCATTTTTTTATAACTAGAAGAAAACTTATAATTAGTGCCCACCTAAGTATGAACTCCTGGTCTCGCCCCTATCTCTACCTACCCATGTGCTTGCCCATTGACTTATACTAAGCGAGCACCCAATATAGCTAGGAGTAATAGGGGCAACTGAAACTACAATTGGAAATGTAATTTTATTTACAATTACTAATTTTTTGTTTTCATAAAATATTTAACTTTATTAGTTTTTAAAAAATTAATTAAATTTAATAAAATATATTTTATATAAATAAATTAAATTAAATTAATCAATTAAAATATTTATTAAAAATCAGTTCATTCAATAAAAATAAAATATATTAAATTATAATATAATTATATTATTTACTAAAAACAATTGAATAAAATATAATTATTATATCATTTAATTCAGCAAGTATAAAATATATTAATTATAATTTAATTATATTATCTATTAAAAATAGTTGAATAAAATATATTTCATAATAATTTAAATAATTTAATTATGATGTCTATTAAAAATAATTTAATAAAATATATTCCATATTAAGCAAATTAATTAAATTAATTTAATTTAAATTAATTATGATAATTATTAAAAATAATTTCATAAAATATATTTAATATTAAATTAATTAATCAAATTAAATTATTTAATAAATTTAAGTTAAATTAATTAAGTTAATTTTATTATTTATTAAAGTTAATTTAATAAAATATATTTTAATATTAACTTAATTAAATTAAATTAAATTAATTTTTTTATTTTTATTTATTCAAAATAATTTTTATTTTCTATTAATTAAATTAAATTAAATTAAATGATTTATTTATTAAAAATAAATTAATAAAATATATTACATATTAATTTAGATAAATAATTTACCAAATTTAATTCATTATTTTTTATTTAGAATAATTTGGTTTAATAAAATATTTGAATAAAATAATTAATTTTTAGATGATGCAACTAAAATTGACAAAATGTTTGTAATAAAAAAAAATAACAGACTGGAAAAACTTTTTTGTTTACGTTTTTTCATTTAAGTTTTTATTTCTTTTGAAACATAAAAAGATAAATAGATTTAACAAACATATTTCTATAGCTAGTTTACAAAATTCTGAAAACATAAATATAAAAGCAGAAAACAAAAACGTTATCAAATAGGGACTTAAGTTTTGAGTTTTACTTTTGCTTCTTTATGCACGATCAATTCTTCAATAATTTTGATATTATCGTTGTGTGTTAATACCCTGAGATTATTAGTTATAATGATGTTTAATATGTGAATTGTTGATAAAGAGTTGAGTAGTGAACATTGAATAATCAATAGTTAGGAAATAGGGTCACCTGATTCCCAAGGTGGGATACGTACACAACTTAGGCTTGAATAGCTTAAGTTCGGTTTTAACTATAAATAATAATATGTGTGTTTATGATAATTCATTGTAAATTGAATTTGAGTAGGACGTTTTTTTATTCTATTTAGTTTTCACATTCCTATATCGTCTCTTCCAGATTATGAGGTTTGGGACATGATAATTTTTTTTTTTTGGAAATAAAAAACATAAGCAAATTTAACAAATATGTTTCTGTTACCACTTTATGAAATTATGAAAATATAAACAAAAAAACAAAAATATTATTAAACTGAGGCTTAGGCCCTTGTAGTAAAACTGTTAGTTTTTAGTTTTTGTGTTTAATTTTTATACTTAGTTTTCAATTTTTGTATTTAGTTTTCAATTTTAGTTTTCATTTTTGTAGTAGAAGAAAAAAAAAATAAAAACTTGAACATACGTTTGGTAATAATAGTTATTAGTTAGTAGTTATGGTTGTTAATTAATTAAATTCAATAAATTTAATTATTTTAATTATGTTAATTATCAAAAATAATTTAATCCAATAAAAATAAAATATATAACAAATAATTTTTTATAATTATTTTTAAAAATAATTCAGTAAAATATATTTCATGTTAATTAAATTAATTAAATTAATTAGCTTAAATTAATTTGGTTTAATTAATTAATTATATTGATTAAATTTAATTATTTTAATTATATTATTTTTTCAAAATAATTTAATTCAATAAAAATAAAATATATTCAATATAATTTAATTATATTATTTATTGAAAATAATTTAATATAAGCTATTTTTATATTAATTTAATTAATTTAAATTAATTAAATGTACTTATTTTAATTATATTTTTATTAAATATAATTTAATTCAAAAAATAAAATATACATTAAATATAATTTATTATATTATTTCTAAAAAATAATTTAATAAAATATTTTTATATTAAATTAACTAATTAAATTCAATTATAATTAATATAATTTAGTTAATTAATATATTTAATTTATAATTTAATATGTTAAATTAATTATTGATAAAATTAATTATTAATTAAATTATATTTCATATATTTTTATTAAATAAAAATAATATATTATATATATTAATTAATTTTTTATGTTAAATAATAATATATTTGGCAGTGGCTGGAAATAAACAAGAGGTAGTGGTAGTGGTGGGAGGCAGTAGCAAGATATTAGTGGCAACCAGTGAACGATGGTGATTGGTGGTTGAACTGGTAGTAATTGTGTAAGAAAATGAAAACTTAAGAAAATATATTTTTTATATTTTTATAATTTTTGAAAATTTTAAAAAAACTATTATTATTATTATTTTTTTGAAATGTGAACACTGAAAACAAATTTACTAAATAAGTTTTCATGTTCAATTTAAAAAAAATGAAAACAAAAACAAAAAACTAAAAATGAAAAGGTTGCCAAAGGGGTCCTTAATAAACAAATGCAGATTTTTTTTTTTTTGCTTGTCATTACTTTCAAGCGTGGTTGATTTTCAACTAATCTACGTTGAACCCTCAAAACAAAGACCCACAAAAAAAAAAAAAAGAAAAAAAATTTCCATTCTAAACAATTTCATTGGGAAAAATCTTCTTTGACATCAACCGTTCCACACGCTAGCATTCCAATTTCCAATTTCCTGGTTGGTGTTCTTGTTCTTTCTTTAATGCTTTAAATTTTTAATTTTCCTCCTCTGCCTTTTGTGTGAATGACAAAACATACTATATGAAAGTTCCGTTTGGGTGACAAAATACTCTGAAAAATAGTGAAAAATATTGAAAAACTCAAAAAAATTATTTACTTTTTATCTCATTGTATAAATTATGAACGTACAATTTATCTCAATTTATTTTATTTTATCTCATTTTTTATCACTCTAAACGCACCCGAAATTTACCTAAATAGTAGTGGAAAAGCTGCTTTTTAGTATAGGTGGGAATTGCAATTTCATCCCTATTAAACCTAAATTAACTGAGTTTGAATTCAATTAAAAGCGGACATAATTGAATAAATAAGACAATATATATCTACTTAATTAGCGGGTCGAAATGGTCTCCATCTATTCTTCTCTATTCATTCTCTTCTCTTCTTCTCTATCTGCTGTCCCTGGGCTGGTCTGCTATCACGCACACACTGAAAGCACAGCCTAATCTAATTCTCTTAGTTACAATTCATCACATGCTATATCTTGTAACCACGGAAGTGTCGCATCAAGTGTTTTCTCCTCATGGACTTGCGAAGAAGATCCTCACATTTCAGAAGTCAGCTGCATAGCTTCTTCAAATTCTCTCTCTCTCTGTCTCTCTCTCTCAATTTCAACTCTCTAGTTAAACCATAAGGACACAATATAGTTTTCTGTCAGGAAAGTTAATTTATATTTGATGTTGTTGTGGCCTACATATGAGATGGTTCTAGTTTGATGTTCACATTTTTTTAATATTTTGCTTGGATCATAGGAGTGTTTCTTTGTACAGAGTTTCTATTGTAAAATAGTTGGAAGACGCACTTCACCTAGCAAAATTTTTTCATAGAACTTCCATATTTTTTTAGTCTTCTTGCCCATCCAGTATGTGCAATTGCGTAGGTTTTCATGTTAGCAATTTCTTTAAGTTAAGCTTGCACATTAATTGAATTTTAGTTTTAATGAAACGGGTTAAATTCAAATTTAAAGTTGAGACATACAGGATAGACTCAATAAAGAAGTGATCCATACGGACTAAATTTCTGTATACCTTTTAGATATATTAATTATGTGGTTAAACAGTTAATAGTGTAGGTCTAAGGAGCCTAATGTAGGCCTTTTATGAGGGGCTCAGTGAGGTTAAGATTTACCATATATATATATATATATATGGTTAAGTCCATTCTCTAACCTAGACAGACAAAATACACCTATAGAAAATTCGTCATATAGACCTGGGGCATACAAAGGAAGGTCCATAGCCGTCAAAAGTCATCTTAAACTTGAATATCTTTTCCGTTTGCATTCAAGAGTCATAAAACAAACAGGTACGCTTTCGCATTATTGAATATATAATTTTGATGTTCCTAAATTTATATACATGTGTATTGTAAATCTTACATGTGGTATCAAAGCCTACTGTATATGGATTATGAACTCATTGTATGATTCCATGTAGTTTTTTTTTTAATTAAAAAAAATACATTGATTACTTTCCGAAATATTTGAACGGGGCTTTTATTACTGTTGGCATGAAGAAAATTTTGACATAAAAAAATTTTGATCTAATTCAAACCGTAAATCTAAATCCACGATTATTGAGTGTATATATATTTTGAACGCATGTTTTATCTTCGGTTTCAAGCAAAAAAAGTTTTGCTTTGTTAGAATTAATGCTGTGTAATGTAAAAAAAAAAAAAAAAGAAAAAGAAAAAGAAAAAAGAAAGAAGAAAGGAAGTTGCCTTTTCTTTCTTTTTTTTTTTTTAATTTTTTTACAAACACTGGACATATGTAATTGTATGAATATATATATTTATATATATATATCACATGGTTTGGCATTTATGCAACAGAAAGCTCTTTGTTTTGTCTCCATTTTCGCACTTTGAAGGCATAAAAATTTTGGTTGCCTTTCTTTGTTAGTTTTTTGACCAACTTAGATGAGACAAAAGTAACCTTTTATTTTTATTATTATTATTATTATTATTATTATTATTATTATTATTATTATTATTTTTGACATCATTGATTTAAAAAAAAGGGGCTGTTTGATTATTTAGGTCAGTATGCTGCACTGAGGGATTGTTTTCGATTAAAAGAAAAATTTACTGCGCAAGTTTTTTGTAGAAAGCACCACGCATTGGCTAAGTGTGTGGAGCTTTGGGTCTTGTGCAAAATTTTTTCTTAAATATTTTTTTAATAAGAGTTTTAAAATATTATTTCTAGAATTTTTGCATGTTTTGGAGCATGTTTGGTATTTATTTAAGACAAAAATGTGTATATTTTTGCATTTTCTTGAAAATCGTGCACATATTTAATGATTTTTCATGGATGGGATTTTCTTTGATGTCTAAACACCATTGAACATTATACTCTCTTATGAACTATCCTTAAAAGAAAAAAAAAAAAACCTAAATTCATTGTTTTATATGAATTTCTGAATAGAAAATTTTTTAGCACAAGTTTTGGCAATATATATATTATTTATGAGATCATTGAGTATATTTGGATATTCAAATGCGCATAAAGATGTCATTGCGAGTATATTCCTTTAATACAATACTAGAAATAACATATAGTAATTTAAATAAAGAATATCATATTAAGGATTTATGAATTGATATAGGTACTATTGCCCAAAAGGTACATCTATTGATATCTAAAATATGACAATATCCATTGTATTATTGCGTGTAATCACTTACCCAAAGGGAGTTATTGCATGTTTTAATAACACGGATGATTTTTGGTGATTGACTTGAGAATATTCATTTTTAAAAGGTTGGTCTGCCCTAAGGGGACTGATCTTTTAAATGTTTGAATATTATCAATGTAGTTAGCCATGACGAATCCCATAGCATGTTGCACTTTTTGCCTAAAGAAGAGATCGCAATGATGCACCGAGCTACCTCTATTATAATTATTTTTATGCTTGATTAAGTTTAAAACATATCAGGATTGTTTATTACCCATATTCAGCTAATTTATTGTCTCTTGTGTTTGCATGTATAGTTTCTTTTGCAGTAAATACTAATACCACGACAGTTGTTCTATTGAATGGTTTGAATTATAAGAAATTGAAGCAGGATATTGAGTTTGCTCTGGGGATAGTAGATGTGAATTTAGCCTTGAAGGAGGCTGCACCAGTTGCACTCATTGCTTTTAGTACTGCCGCTGAGAAAGAGTTCTATGCCAAGTGGGAGAGGTATAATCGGCTGAGTCCGATTATCATAAAGAGGTCTACTTTTGAGCACCTCTTGAGTGGCTTACCTGAGACTAACAATGCAGGGGAGCTTTTCGATGCCATAGGACAGAGATACCATGTATCCAATAAGGCTGAGGTTGGATCCTTTATGAATGAGCTTACGAGTCTGAGATATGATAGCCAAGTTGGGGTAAGGGAGTACATCCTTAAGCTTGTTTTTATCTAGTCCAAACTCAAGAGTCTAAATATTGCTAGTCCAGATGACTTTATAGTCCACCGTGCTTTCAATGCCCTACCATCAGATTTTAGCCAAATTACAACTGCCTGTAATACCCAAAATGAATCTTGGACCATTAATAACCTTATCCAAATGTGTCTTAGAGGAGGAGAAACTTAAGAGGGAAAATCTAAGTTTGCCTTATTTATCTCCCATCATAAGACCAATCCTAGGTAGAGTGAGTAAGAAAGATAGGAAAAAGAATCATAAAAAACCTATGACTCACACTACTCATAAAAATTAGGATAACAAAGGGTAAGGTAAAGGACGGTCAAACCAACAATACTCTAGGTCCAAATGTTGATATTAAAAAGACCTTTAAGTGTTACTTTTGTCATAAGAAGGGCCACATGAAGAAGGATTGCACTGTGTATAAGGCCTGGCTAAATAAGCACTACAAGAAAAAGCATTTTTAGTGACCATTTTTTGTGACCAAAACTAAATTTGGTCGCTAAATATTAGTTTTTAGCGACTAAAGATCATTTGATCGCTAATAATTTATTTTTAGCGACCAAATAAGTTTGGTCGCTAAATCCTCGACATTCGGCGACCAATTGGTTGCTAAAAGTTAACTTTTAGCGACCAAATATTAATTTGGTCGCTAAAAGGTTCCAAAATATTTTCTTCCACCCTTTGTCGCCAACAATGGCTTTTGGCTACCAAAATATTTGATCGCGGAATATTTTTATAATTTTTTGACATTTATTTTTAACGACCAAATAAGTTTGGTCGCTAAATCCTAGGTATTTGGTGACCAATTGGTTGCTAAAAGTTAACATTTAGCGACCAAATATTAATTTGGTCGCTAAAGAGATCTAAAATATTTCCCTTCACCCTTTGGCGCCAACAATGGCTTTTGGCTACCAAAACATTTGGCCTCGAAATATTTTTATAATTTTTCGACATTTATTTTTAGCGACCAAATAAGTTTGGTCGCTAAATCCCACGCATTTGGCGGCCAATTGGTCACTAAAAGTTAACCTTTAGCGACCAAATATTAATTTGGTTGCTAAAGAGTTCTAAAATATTTTCCTCCACCCTTTGCCGCCAACAATGGCTTTTGGCTACCAAAACATTTGGTCGCAGAATATTTTTATAATTTTTTGACATTTATTTTTAGCGACCAAATAAGTTTGGTCGCTAAATCTTAGGCATTCGGCGACCAATTAGTCGCTAAAAGTTAACCTTTAGCGACCAAATATTAATTTAGTCGCTAAAGAGTTCTAAAATATTTTCCTCCATCCTTTGGCACCAATAATGACTTTTGGCTACCAAAACATTTGGTCGCGAAATATTTTCATAATTTCTTGATATTCCTTTTTAGCAACCAAATAAGTTTGGTGGCTAAATTCTATGTATTTGGTGACCAATTGGTCGCTAAAAAAATCTCTTCATCGACCAAATATTAATTTAGTCGCTAAAAAAATGAAATGGATAAATAAAAATAATTAAATTTTATTTCTTTCTCTATTTTTCTCTCAAACAAATTTATTTATCTCTTTGTATGATTTAAATTAGATTTCATAAATTTCATTTTAATGTTTATTTATTAATTTTAATTAATTTATAAAAATTATCAAAAATTATAATCATGGATCAATAAAAGAATGTTACCAAATTAATGCTAAAACTAAATTCACCAAATCAAATTTAGATAATTTGAATGTATAATCATTTTTTGTTTCAAAGTAAATATGTTGAAATAACCTTTATAGTTTGTATAACTTATAATCAAGTGAATATTAAACATTTTAATATCTAATAATTGTTTAGTGTAATTTAACATTAATTATATTAAATTGACATTATTTTAAATTTAAAAATAAAAGTAATAAATATTATTTATTAATTTTAAGTAATTTCATTTCTTTATCTTTTTAGAACTTTTGTCCAAATATAATCACCTAAAATATTTTATTTATTAGAAATAAATTCTTAAAATAGTTTTCAAAAATTTTACTTTTTAAAAATAATTTTCTAAAACTAAAATTAATTGCGACCAAATTATTTTTAAAAATATAAATGCAAAATGAAGAAAAAAATATATATAGTGAGCCATGATATAACTAAATTAAATATATGTATTATATATGTGCTACATATACGAATTGGAGGAAAATAAAAAAAAAACATTTAAAATTATTTTTAGTTAAATATAATAGTTATTCATAAATTATTTACTAAATATCTATATAGTTTCATATATTGTTTATGATTCCAAATTATTGAAACAAAAGTTAAAATAATTAAATAAAAATAAGAAATTTTTTTTTTATCAATTTTGCTAACTAATTAGTCTATAAAGGGGCATTTCTTGCAACCAATTGGTTGACAAAAGTGTTAAAAAATTATTATAAAAAAGTTAAAGTAATTAAATAAAATTATAAATTTTTTTATCATTTTTGGCGACTAATTGGTCACTAAAGGCGTACCTTTGGCGACCAATTAGTTGCTAAAGGGGTACCTTTGCCGACCCATTGGTCACCAAAAGTGATAAAAGTTTGTTTATATATACAAAAAAGTGTAAAATATATATACAAATAATAGCTTGGCCTAGTGGTCAACCACATGAACTTCCAAAGGAATGGCATGAGTTCGAATCTCAGCAACAACAACAAAAATCTCAAAAATAAAAATTCAACATGTGGCGGCATTATAGGTTGACACGTGGCAGAATTATAGGCTGACACGTGGTGGAATCATAGGTCAACACATGGCATAACACAAGTTGCCATGTGGTATGATGACATGTCAGCAAATGATGCCACGTGGCGCCACATTTGAATTTTTATTTTTTTTAAATTAAATCAAATTTCCAATTAAAGACCCTTTAGCGACCAAATTTCTGGTCGTTAAACGGTAAACCTTTGCCGATCAAACATATTGGTCGCCAAAAACCAACCTTTGGCGACCAAATTTTTGGTTGCTAAAGAGTAAACCTTTGCCGACCAAACATATTTTTGGTCGCCAATACCTTCTGCCACTAGCTTTTGCCGACCAATGGGCGACCAAATTATATTTGGTAGCCAAAAGTTTTATCGACCAAAAAGTAACTTTTCACGACCAAATTTTTTGTTGCTAAAAGTGTTTATTGTTGTAGTGAAGAAATGGGGAGGAGATAACTCACTTGCTTTAGTTTGCTTTGAATCCAATTTAGTTGTTGTTCCATCAAATTCTTGGTGGTTTGGCAATGATGTAACTATTTATGTTGCTATTTCCTTGCAGGGGGTTCAAAAGCAAACGGAAGCCAAGTGAGAACGAGGCAAAGCTCAAAGTAGGAGATGATGTAGTAGTTAAGGTAGGGTATATAGCAGAAGTTGTTTTGAACTTAGGTCTAGATTTTCACTTATTTTGGAAAACACTGCTTTTGTACTTTCTTTTAGATGGAATTTGATATCTATTTCCTATTTGGACAAATTTGGTCATGGTTTTCATTTTCAAAATGGTATGGTTGATTTATTTTATAATTCAAAATTGTTGGCCATGTTTTTTTGTCTAATGGGTTTTATAGATTGAAATTGGCTCCAAATAATGAGTATGCTTTCTTCCACGTTGAAAGGGGTATGTCCAAGAGACCTAGCATAAAAGACCAGTCTTCCATGTTATGGCATAAGTGTCTAGGTCACATATCTAAAGAAAAAATTCAAAGGCCAATTAAAAAAAACATTCTTATTCCACTTGATTTTGAAAACCTAGACTCTTGTGCTGACTGTATTCGTAGAAAATTGACTAAGACCAAGAAGAAAAGTGCAACACGGAGTGGTGATCTTTTAGAGGTTATTCACACTGATATTAGTGGACCTTATTCATTTACCTTCTGTGGAAATAAATATTTTCTAACTTTTATTGATGATTTTTCTTATTATGGTTATATCTATTTAATTAAAGAAAAATCTAATGCACTTGAAAAGTTTAAAAATTTTAAAATAGAGGTAGAAAATCAGTTGTCCAAAATAATTAAGATTGTTTGATCTGACCGTAGTATGGCAGATATGATGTCACTGGACAGCATATGGGACTGTTTGCCAAATACTTAGAAGATTGTGGAATTGTCACCCAATATACCATGCCTAGCAGTCGTGAATGGAATAGTGTGGCTGAAAGGCATAATTGCACACTTAAGGATATGATGAGTCATAGTAACTTGCCTATGTATTTTTGGGGTGATGCCATTAAAACTGCCCTATACATTCTTAATAGGGTTCCTAGTAAATCTATTCCTAAAGCCTCTTTTGAATTATGGACTGGTAAAAAGTCTAGCCTTTTAATCATTTCCGTGGTTGGGATTGTCTGGCAGAGGTTAGAATTTATAACCCTTCTGAAAAGAAAATTGATCCCAAAACCATTCGTTGTTTTTTCATTGGGTATCCAGGTTATTCTAAAGGATACAGGTTCTATTGTCCTACACTAGGTGCGAAGATTATTGAGTCCTAGACAGCTAAGTTCTTAGAGCTTTGATACTGTTGATTCAGAGATATTACTGTACATTGATGAGGATAAGCCTAGGAGGGTGATGTCTATTCCCTTGTTAGCTATCCAGCACAATGTTGCACCTATGCCTGTGAAGGATGTTGATTATGAGTAGTTGGGAATTAATGTAGCCATTCTTGATATTCCTAATGCTCTTGAGCCTGTTTCAGCTCTTGACCTGTTGAGACTGTTCTAGGTGTACCTGTTAGGAGATCTTTGCGACAAAGGAGACCTGCCATTTCAAACGAATTCATAATGTATCTTAGTGAGAGTGATTATGATGTAGGGCATGTGGTTGATCCAGTGACCTATGCCAGTGCTATTTCAAGTCCCCAATCCAGCACATGGGTGAATACTATGATAGAAAAGATGCGATCCATGGCACATAATAAAGTGTGGGAGCTTCTTGATCTTGCAGTTGGCTGTAAGTCCATTGGCTGCAAATGGGTGTATAAAACTAAAAAGGACTTTAAGGGGCGAGTTAATTGTTTCAAAGTTAGATTGGTTGCTAAGGGATTCACTTATAAGGAAGGTGTTGATTATAATGAAACTTTCTCCCCTGTTTCATCTAAGGACTCGTTTAGAATTGTTATGGGTCTGGTAGCTCATTACGACTTAGAGCTTCATCAGATGGATGTCAAGATTGCCTTTTTAAATGGTGACCTTAGTGAGGAAATGAGTAGATGGTGTGTATAAAATATAGAAGTCCATTTGTGGCTTGAAGCAAGCATCGCACCAATGGTACTTAAAGTTTAATGAGGCTATCACTTCCTTAGGTTTTGTAGAGAACAGGGTTGATCAATGCATATATCTCAAGGTCAGCGGAAGGAATTTTATTTTCCTTATACTTTATGTTGATGATATCCTACTTGCAAGTAGTAATTTGGGCTTTTGCATGAGACTAAAATGTTGTTGTCCAATACTTTTGACATGAAAGATCTTAGAGAGACCTTTTTTGTTTTAAGCATTGAGATTATTCGTGATAAATTTTGTGGTGTGTTGGGGTTATCTTAGAAAGGATATTAATCATGTGCTTAAGAGATTTAATATGCAGGATTGTGGACCTGGGAATGTTCCTATAACCAAGGGTGACAAATTCAATAGAAATCAGAGTCCTAAGAACGAGATAGAAGCAAAATCCATGCAAACCATACGATATACTAGTGCAGTTGGCAGTCTAATGTATGCATAGTTATGTACTACGTTGGATATAGCTTTTATTGTGAGTGTTCTTGGGAGGTATTTGTCGAATCCTGGCATGGACCATTAGGTGGCTGTGAAGAAAGCAATGAGGTATTTGTAGAGGACGAAAGATTATATGCTCGTAAACAGAAGAGTTGAGGATCTTGAAGTAGTTGGCTATTCAGATTTAGATTTTACCAGATGTGCAGATGACATGAAATCTACTTCAGGATATATCTTTATGCTTTTTTGAGGAACCATTTCTTGCAAAAGTGTTAAGCAAAGTGTTACACCTTCTTCCACTATGCATGCTAAGTTTGTAACTTATTTTGGGGCGGCTACCTAGACTGTTTGATTGCGAAACTTTATTTTGGAACTTAAGGTGATTGGTTCCATTGCTAGACCATTGAGGATTTTTTGTAATAATAGTGCAGTTGTGTTTTTCTCTAAGAACAACAAAACCTCTAGTAGTTCTAAGCATATTATGATAAAGTATTTGTCAATTAGAGAATTGGTGAAGAAAGGTGACATCATCATTGAACACGTTGATACAAAACAATTGATGGTGAACCCCTTAACCAAAGGACTTCGACCTGTTATTTTTAATAATCATGTTTCAAACATGGAGGTTATTAAGTCTTTTGATATACTTGGTTATTGGGAGTAGTTTTCCTCGCATTATGTGATAGTTATTTCATATTGGGACTGTTCAGTTTATTTATGGTCATTAAAGTTTATAGATGGTTATCAATTTTTTTTTATTTTGATGCCATTTATGCATGGATATATATGTTTTTTTTTTTTTGGATATTTTATGTCATATATGGATGCATATGTATTCATGATACTGATTTAAAAGAAAGTCTCAAGTTCGATGTACTTGAGCATTTGGGAATATGTCTTGTTTTGCACCGTAAAGTTTTCTCGAGATATACATGCAAGACATATTAGTTTCATTGGAAACTATTGAAATTCTCTTACTTAGTGAATAAGCATACAATTAAAGAGAATTTAAGGACTAATAGAGGAGTGGCACGTTTATGAGATCACTTAAGAAATGCTATTTCCCAGCACACTACCACATATGATCCATGTTGATGAGGAAATTGGTATTTGTGATCATGAGTGGTTTTACATTGATTGATAATATAATGACAGTCATGATTTGATATTGGCTGCCTTGTTAGGCAGGATTGTTTTAGGTGTTGTCACTTGACTTCACTTCTTTTTTTTTTAATATGGCCACATATAGATTTTATAGTTTCAACATGAGAATCGATTTTTAAAATATTTTCAAAATTGTAACTTCAATTAATATTTGCTCAAGTAGGAGAATGTTAGCATTTTTTTTTAAAATTGAGCGTGCACATTAATTGAATTTTGGTTTTAATAAAATGGATTAAATTCAAGTTTAAAGTTGAGACATACAGAATAGGCCCAATAAAGAAGTGATCTATATGGACTGAGTTTCTGTACACATTTCAGATATATTAATTATGTGGCTGGACGGTTAATAGTGGGTGTGTTTGGAGTTGTATAAATTTGTAAAGTTAACGTCTTGTACTCTGTGCAGTGAGTGAAAATTTTAAATTTTACAGTCTTGTAATTTGTGTTTGTTGAGATTTGTAGAGTTTTGTATTTTTTTTAACTCCAAACAATGCCAGTGTGGGCTTAAAGAGCCCACTATCGGCCTTTTATGGGAGGGTCCAGTGAGGTTAGGATTTACCCTATATATATATGGTTAGGTCCCCTCTCTACTTTAGATAAACAGAATACACTCATAGAAAATCCGTCATACAGACCTAAGATATAAAGAGGAAGATCTATAGCCGTCAAAGTTTATCTTAAACTTGAAGATCTTTTATGTTCACATTCAAGAATCATAGAACAAATAAGCATGCTTCCGCATTATTGAATATATAATTTTAATGTTTCTAAATTTACATAGATGTGTACTGTAAATCTTACGTTTCAAGCCCTTGTATAGTATCAATTATGCCAAAGTGCTGTCTCGTCAAGAGACTCTCTTCAGGTCTGATGTTTGTATTATATTTTATAATGGGCGCTCAAGGTAAATTAGTAACTGCTTTATTTTTTTTTTATCCCTTTAGATTTTGTTTGTGAACTCATTTCCTACTTGATGTTGTGCTGATTTTGTTACATAGGGACTTTACAAACCCATCTATCATCTTTGCCTTCATAACAGAAGGGAAGATCCTCACAAGTATGTTCCCATATATCATTCTGTTATTTTTTTTTCATCCACGGATGGTCTATGATGCCTGTTTGGAGGATTGACGCGTACTTTTTTATTTTTTGTTTGTTTTTTTAAATTTATTTGTAATGTTTGATTATTAAATATTGTTCTTACATTAAAATTTTGAGAAATTGTGGCTGGTTTGACACGATTTTTTTTGTGTTTTATTTTTTTATTTTTGTTTAAAGGATTGTCAGAACTCCGCATATGTTTTTTTCATAGCCGGTCCCAAGCCTAGATAAAGGAGGAGGGTTGTGTTAGGTAGTCGACAGCCAGCGTAAAACGTTGTTGAATTTTTTTCATGGATTTTTCGACACCTAATGAGATTTCGTGGGGGTGTTCCCTACTTAGCGACTCGCTGTATGGTCCGAGTACAGTGTTAAATGAGCAAGGACCGCTGCATCGGCCCCCGGGTATAGTGTTAAATAGGCAAAGCTCCTCACACTTTCCTAGACAGGTGGAGGGTAAGGAAGCTAGTCCAAAATAGAAGGCTGAGATTAGGTACTTGAAATATTAGGAGCTTAACTGGGAAGCTTATGGAAGTGGTGGATACAATGGAAATGAGAAGAATCCCAATTGCTTGCTTGCAAGAGACGAAGTGGGTGGGACAAGAAGCTAAAGAGATTGAGAGGACTGGGTATAAGTTATGGTATACAGGACTTAATAGATCGAGAAATGGGGTTGGCATAGTAGTAAGCAAGGACCTAAAGGAAGATATAGTTAATGTAAAACGCTGTGGAGATAGGATTATTGCAATTAAGTTAGTGTTAGGAGAAGAGATAGTAAACGTAATTAGTGTTTATGCACCCTAAGTGGGCTTAGGAGATGTACATAAGGAGAGGTTTTGGGAAGACTTGGAAGGAGTGCTATTAGAGATACCTCAAGAAGAGATGGTCTTCATAGGAGGAGATTTGAACGGTCATATAGGACGCGACGTAGATGGATACATAGGAGTATATGGGGGATATGATTATGGTAATAGAAATGAAGAAGGGAAGGATATTTTAGAGTTTGCAGTGGCTTATGATCTCATGGTGACGAACACCATTTTTAGGAAGAGAGAGGAACATTTGGTGACTTATAAGAGTGGCTCCTCAAGGACACATATTGACTTCTTCTTAACTAGGAAAA
Organism: Vitellaria paradoxa; assembly: GCA_019916065.1. Taxonomy (NCBI): domain Eukaryota; kingdom Viridiplantae; phylum Streptophyta; class Magnoliopsida; order Ericales; family Sapotaceae; genus Vitellaria; species Vitellaria paradoxa. Next base: position 26,941,868 of record CM034239.1, read on the forward strand.
GAGACCGCGTAGCTTGTAAAGATTGTAAAGTTATACTGGGGGAGAGCTTGACTGCTCAACATAGGTTGTTGGTCATAGATGTGAAGCTTCAAAGGTGGACTAGAAAAAAGAAGATGTATAGATGCTCAAAAACTAAATGGTGGAACTTGAAAGGTGATAAGCAACCAGCATTCAGGGAAAGAGTACTAGAGGAAGACGTTTGGCGCGGTAAATGAGAGTGCAAATATTATGTGTGATAAGGTAGCAAAGTGTATTAGGAGGGTAGGGAAAGAAGTCTTAGGAGAATCCAAAGGGAGTGCTCCGGCACAAAAAGAGGCATGGTGGTGGAACGAGGCCGTCCAAGACAAGATAAAAGTTAAAAGAGAGTGTTTTAAATCTTGGCAAAACGACCGAAATAAAGCAAACTTTGAGAGGTATAGAGGAGCGAAAAGAGAAACCAAAAAGGCAGTTAGTGAGGCTAAGGCAAGGACATTTGAGAATTTATATGGGCGGCTTTGAAACTAAGGAGGGCGAGAGAGAGATATTCAAGCTTGCTAAATCCAGATATAGACGGACCAAGAATTTAAACCAAGTTAAATGCATTAAGGATGAAGATGAAAAGGTATTAGTAAAAGAAAAGGAGATAAAGGGGTGTTGGAAGAGCTACTTCTACAAGTTATTTAACGAAAGCAGTAGTAGTGACATACAGTTGGAGCAGTTTACCACTTTTAGGGAAGAATTAAATCTTATGTTCTATAAGAGAATCAGTAGGGAAAAAGTAAATAAGGTATTAAAAAGGATGAAGAATGGGAAAGCGGTTGGGCTAGATGGTATACCTATTGAGGTTTGGAAGTGCTTAGGAGAGGATGGCATAAGTTGGTTGACAAAACTTTTTAATGTAGTGCTAAAGAGCAAGAAGATGCCTGATGCATGGAGGAAAAGTATCCTTATACCCATATACAAGAACAAATGAGATATTCAGAATTATGCGAACTACCGTGAGATTAAATTGATGAGCCATACGGTGAAATTATGGGAGAGAGTTATTGAGAGAAGAGTAAGAAAGACAACAAACATTTCAGAGAATCAATTTGGTTTCATGCCTGGAAGATCAACCATGGAGGCTATCTTTCTCTTGAGGAGGTTAATGGAACAGTATAGAGAATGTCAAAAAGATTTACATATGGTATTCATTGATTTAGAGAAGGCATATGACCGAGTTCCTAAGGAGCTTCTATGGAGAGTATTAGAAAAGAAAGGAGTGTGTGTCGCATATATTGAGGTGATAAAGGACATGTATGATAAAGCCATGACATCGATACGGACGGCGGGTGGTGAGACTAACAAGTTCCCTATCACGATTGGTTTACATCAAGGCTCAGCGTTAAGCCCATACTTGTTTGCTTTAGTTATGGATGAGATTACAAGACATATTCAGGATGAGGTGCCGTGGTGTATGCTATTTGCAAATGATATTGTTTTAGTAGATAAGACGAGAGAAGGAGTGAATGCTAAGCTAGAATTGTGGCGGGAAACGTTAAAGACAAAAGGTTTTAGGCTAAGCCGATGCAAGACAGAATATATGGAATGTAAGTTTAGTCAAAGTAGGATAACGGGTAGTATAGAGGTAAGTTTAGGCACACAAAAGATTGTAGAGAAAGATAAATTTAGGTACCTTGGATCTATGGTGCAATATGATGGAGGGATTGATACTGATATAAGTTACAGGATTCAAGCCGGGTGGACCAAATAGAGGAGTACTTCGGGGGTCTTGTGCGACCGAAAAGTCCATCTCAAGGTGAAAGGAAAGTATTATAAGATGGCGGTTAGACCAGCGCTGCTATATGGATCAGAGTGTTGGGCAGTAAAGTATAATCATGGTTAGAAGATGGCAGTTGCGGAGATGAGGATGCTAAGGTGGACGAGCAGGATTACAAGGAAAGATAGGATTAGGAACGAGGAGATTAGGGGCAAAGTAGGAATAGCACCGTTTGAAGATAAAATGAGAGAAAATCGATTAAGATGGTTTGGCCATGTTAGAAGGTGTCCAGCGGAGGCACCTGTTAGAAGGTGTGAAAGTATGGAGATTGTTAGGAGTAGGAGAGGTAGAGAAAGACCCAAAAGAAGTTGAGAAGAGACTATTAAACATAATCTTGCCTACTTAGATCTATCGGAGGATATAGCCCTAAACAGATCTAATTGGCGTCGACAAATACATATAGCCGACCCCACCTAGTGGGAAAATGCTTGGTTTGGTTTGGTTTAAAGGATTGTCAGGTTTGTTTGTTTTTTTTTTTTTTTTTTTAAATGGTGGATTATTTTGCTATAATTAGGTATTTGAAATTTGTTTTTTTTAATTCTTCTTTAACGTTTAAAAACTATATGTTTTTGCATTAAACGTTATATTATATTTTATATGTACCTAATTTTTATCATAAATTTGAATATATTATAGAAATCTATCATCTTTGCCTTCATAACGGAAGGGAAGATCCTCATAAGTACGTTCCCATATATCATTCTGTTATTTTTTTTTCATCCACGAATGGTCTATGATGCCTGTTTGGAGGATTGACGCGTGCTTTTTTCTTTTTTGTTTGTTTTTTTAAATTTATTTGTAATGTTTGAATATTAAATATTGTTCTTACATTAAAATTTTGAGAAATTGTGGCTGGTTTGACACGATTTTTTTGTGTTTTATTTTTTTATTTTTGTTTAAACGATTGTCAGGTTTGGTTTTTTTTTTTTTTTTAAATAGTGGATTATTTTGCTATTAATTTGGTATTTGAAATGTTTTTTTATTTTTAATTCTTCTTTAACGTTTAAAAACTATATGTTTTTGCATTAAACGTTGAATTATATTTTATATGTACCTAATTTTTATCATAAATTTGAATATATTACAGAAATCTGCCGCGTTTACTCTTTAGGAGAATGTTTGTGTTTTGACAGTCCTCTGTTTCTCTTTGGCTACTTGCTTGGTTCACTGACGTTTACTAGAGTGTAATTATCGCATCATCCTGACAACATAGTGACCACCATCCCCGCGCATAAGGTGTATATGTTTATCAGATAAGCCAAATGAGAAGATCAAATGTCCAACCCAAGTATTTGATTCATCCAAAAATTCCTGAAGATGGAGAGAGCAAAGGAACGTGATACGGAGAGGGAGACTTGAACGCACTTCTATACGTAAAGATGCCTGTTCGACGCAAGAGGCGGCAGTAGGAGAACAGAGAAGTAGATTAGTTTTAGTTTCTATTTTCAGCTGTGTTCGTTTGTCAGTTCAATAGTCAGTAGATTATTATAGTTTCATTTTTCCAGTTCACCGTTCATCAGATCGGTATTGTTCCAGCACATAAAAAGTCTACTGTTCCAGAATTCCAATTCAATTTCAAATTCAATCAAGTTCAGTTCAGTGTTATACTTTCCTTTGCAATCCAGGCTTTCAAGTTTTGGATTTACTTTAATGTTTTAATTTGATGCTTCAGGTATGCTACTGTTAAATGCCTAAGTTTTCATTTTATTGTCTTGATTTCTGTTTTAATGCCAAAATTTTGATTTATGTTTGGGTAATATTAGATTTTAATTTATGTTTGATTAATTCTTAGGTTTTATTTTATTTTGAGTTTAATTAGGAATTATGTTTTTAATTTCGGTATGTAGTAGTTTATGTGTTTATCATATTAGGGCAGATTTATTTACTTAGTTTAAGCCTAAACTGATGGATGAATTTGTTAATGTATAGGTCTTATTAATATGTTTTTAAAATTTATATTTTACTATTAATTTTTTAAGTACAGTATTTTTGAAAATTTATATTTCAAAATTGAAAGGGAATAATAGGCTTGGTTAAATCTCATTGAATTCCCTGACATTTCTATTAAAGTATTAAATGGAAAAATTAAAATTAAATTCCCTAAATATTGTCACTTGGATTTTTTTTCGAAATTCTAGTTTGACTATATATCTTATTATGATTTCAAGTGTCCTAGTTTTGATTCTTAATTGAATATTTAGTAAAATATTTTCAAATTTTTAAAAGTATTTATTGAAAAATCTCCGTAGTCTTTATTTGTAAAGAGTTGAGTTATATATAAGAGACATATTATTAATATTCTTACTTGATGTGTCTGGTCTAAATCATTTTAATTATTGTCTAACTGATTATTATTTTTTTGCTTTTAATTGTTTATTTTATTACATTATTATTTTAATTTAGTATTTGAAAATTAGATATTTAAGAAACCCTCAAACTTAATTTCTGCAACATTATTATTATTTTTATAATTAGAATTATTATATAAAAAATTAAATAATTGTCTAGATTTTTAAGTTGTGAAATTATTTTGTTTGGTCAGACTGCTCCCTAAGTATACAATTTTAGATTCACCATGTTAAATTGCTTGGGGTTTTTTTAACATCTATATTTGAATGCGGTTAGATTTTGACATGTTTAGACATAAAATTAAATTGAATTTATTGATCATTAAGTATAATTTAATTAAGATATTGTTTGAAAGTATAATTCCTTTTATTTTCGTTTGTGAAAGGGAGGATTTTTAATTAGGTGAATTCAAAGAAAAATAAGGATATATTTTTTTTTTTGCCTACCTTACTTTTTTCGTTTATATCTATAAAGCAATCAAAATGCAATTATCTCCAAGAATCCAGAAAAAAAATGTTTGTTATACTTTAATATCTTTAGTTTGATTTGTATCTGTTTGAATTTTTTCCTTTATTCAAGTAGTATTTTCTTCGCAAAATTGCTTGAGACCTATACTTTTTTGAGTACAATTGTAGACGTTATGCCAGCCAAACTTGTGTTTTTTTTTATTTTTCTTTTATTTTCTCTCTTATCTTTTGTTTGGCATGCTGTTGTGAGTTTTTGCTGATTTTTTTAATACTATCCTAGAAAATTCATGATTTATTCTAAAAATTTTAACAATTGATAAAATCAAATAAGTCTTATAACATGAACCCTCAATTCAAACATTAAAACTCTGGATAGATGTGATAAATTTGAATCACTTGGCTTTTGGTAGTTCTATTTTTTTTTTTTTTGAATTGATCAGAATTATTATTTTACATTTTGGACTTCTTTTAAACTATGAAATGCATATATATCAAATTAATGAAAAAAAAAAACTAAAAAACTAACTTCTTTTTTGCTTTCCTAAAAGCTGACTTTGTTGGATCCTCTATTATTTGTGAGGATCGCTAGAAAAGAAACTAAAGCAGGAGATACATAGAGAATTCCACTACAAGTGTTTCTCTTATATCAAGTTAGTTGGTAAAGAATATATGACTTGAGAAAGTGATGCTTTCTAAAACACAAGAGGTAATTAAATAAATTGAGGCATTTAGAACAACAAAACTAGAAAGTAAGAATGGGAATGGTAGTTCATTGAGATATGGAATAATTGATCGCAATGAGTTATCCCTACGTAATCATGTGGAATGAATTCTGTAGAGGTTGCCTTTACTTTGAAAGTTCCACAAAAACTTGTCGTATGGTTGGTCAATACTGTAGACTGGTTTGCAAGTAGGAAAATGCTAGTTTTGCAATGAGAACCACTTCTTCTGCCAATAATTTCTAGGATTTAGGAGGCGCATATCCAGTACATCTTTCGATAATACACCAAATTTATAATTGGTGAATGGTGGTGGTGATGATGAGGAGGAGGAGGAAAGAAAAGATATGAGATCCCCTGAATGCCTTCCCATTAACACTTCCATTGTTAGGACACCAAAGCTATAAACATCCAACCTCTTACTCACTTCCTTTATATAGGAAACTTCTGCAAGAAAATTGAAAGGAAATTAAGTAGACAACCCTTGAATATTAAATACACACTAAATTTACATCTTACACCCAATTAACTAGGATGAACTTTCATGCAAAAAAATGAAAAAGACAAGCCACATCTGGAGCCACATATCCAAAGGTTCTTGTAAATGAAGTTGAGCAGGAACAATTAGGCTTCAAAATCTATCAATGCCGAAATTAGAGTTGTGAGCCACATATTCTAAATATGGCAAAACATTTTTGCTTTAAATGTCTCTGTGGATGATTGGAGGCAAACATTCATAGTGCATATAATACAAACCATTTGCCACATCTTTAACGACATCCATCCTCTTACTCCACTCAAATTCTAATGCTATTGCTTCTTTGCTTAGTATCTTTTCCAAGCTCCCACCTTCCATGAATTGGATTGTTTGAAAAACCTTCGAAAACAAAAGTTTTTGACTATATTATTTGTAATAACTGGTAAAAGCTTTTGATTTAAACTCTCTTAACAATTTTTGAACAAACCTTAATTTAGATTTGAACCCAAATGTTTTCTTAGAAGATCTTTCCAATTTTATTATTCTAAACAAGATTTTAAAGCTGAGTATTGGGAATTTTATGAACTTTAACGAAGAAATTCTGTTATTTAGAGATTAAATTGCTTTTAGTTTGAATTTTAACTTTGCAAAACCCTAGAGTTTAGTTCACTTGATTTTCAAACTTAGTTTATATTCAAATTTTGAAATCGACATATAACCTAGAAACTGAATAACATAGGCTCCCTATGAATTCGACCTCAAACTCACCGAATTAAAACTACACCGTACACCCTTGCACTTGGGGGTTAGTTTAGACGCACTAATTAGAAGCGGTCAATCATCGTAATATCTCATTAAAATCACATACCATAATTAACATCATAAACCTCAACATTTTATCCAGTTATTATCTTACTTAACATCATCATCATCATCATCATCATTTCTTAATCACATATTCATTTTCATTTAAATCTACAGGGTAGGTATAATCAACATAGTCGTTCAGGGTCATGATTAACCACAATATACATCATCGTTAAGGGCCACGATTAGCAACAATACACGTAATGTTGTAGGCTACTAACCTACTAGCATGACTATCAATTCCTGCGCAGGTTCTGGGTCTTTCAACTCTAGGGTAATCTCTGTATCCGTCTTATTTTTTCGTACCCTCCATCCCTGTGTTACAATATCAAATCACATTCCAATTTATTTGATTTCATTTTCATTAAAAAATTATGTTCACCTTATCTTCTCATTCAACCAAATAGTAACTATATTATAATAATTACCAATTTAATAATCTCATTTCATTCCAATATCATCTTAACATATTTTTAATTCATTTTAGCATTTCATCATCTTACTAACATAATTTCAGTTCATACTCATAGAATAATCATATACTTCTCATGAATATTAAAACACCTCAAATTAAACATCTAACAAGCATAAGATGTGAGCACATACCAAATGAATACGAAACAGCATTCTGGAGTACACGTGGGCACTCACATAGGGACCCAGACGCCCTACTGTGGGTAATATAACTCACTTTGGTCTAGCTTAGCTTACCTAACCTCTAAACATGTTTAAATTCAACAATTTTAGTTTCAAAATACCATATGAGTTATAGACCTAATTCTAAATCACTTAAGTTCACGAATAAATAGCCTAAACCCAAAAACGATTAAAACACATATTCTAAAAGAAGGGACTCAGATGCCCCCACCTAGCATTTTGGGGCCGGCTAAGACAACCTGGGTGCCCGTCCATGCTTAGACAAAATACTCTATTTTGGTTTGTTTTGGTTCTCTTCCTCCTAGCTTCAATTTATTTCCAATGCAATACTTAATTCAAAATCTCTATTTTACTAAGTTTTCTATGGTCTTTAAGACTTCAAATGTTCGATCAAAACAAGTTTTAGTTCACAGATTCTTCTAAGGTCAATATTTTAGTTTCCACATATACATACATATATATACATGTGTCACTCAACTTAACTCATCCATTTAAGCTCCCAAAATCCTAGATATGCTTTAAAATAACATTTTCTAGTTCTTTACATCTCATATACACTATTTAGAACCTAGAAATCCCTACCATGAGTAGTGAACAACGACGAACACCAAGGTAGTGAACTCCCAGTTACAGGCTTCCAAATTTAAGTACATCGTTCGTTCAAATCTTTGATCCTAACAATAAACCGTTTGCATAAACTTGTTTAATAGGAGTTTAATTTGACTTCTATGAAACCAATTTGAATTTGGTTAAGTCTAAGACCACTTACCAATTCAAGCTCCCTCGATTCCTTTTTGGTCCTTCTTCTCTTCTCTCCTGATTTCAAAACTCTCTCCATCTCTCTCCTATCACACATAGATGTACACATATTTGTCTTGGGCTCCAAGGCTTCTACAGGAAACCTAAAGTCTCCTTTAACCTCCTAATTTGGCCATGGCTGAGAAATGAATGGATATAAACTAAAAAGCATTGAGCACAACATTAATCAACCTGAGACACAGGTCGGGCGCCTGCATGGGCAACTCGGGTATCTGCCCCTTCCACTGGGGTGCCCTACTGCTCAAATTTTGCCAAAATTTGGCTAAGTCTGGGAATTTGCTCAACAATTAACATCCTTAATGACCATAATTGATTAAATTAACATATTATTATTATTATTATTATTATTATTATTATTATTATTAATCTAAGAGGTAATTGCCTTTTTACCCCGTGAATTTAAGGTAAAAAATTACTTACACCCCTGAATTTTAAAAACCTATCTTTATGTCTCTTGTACTTTAGATTAAAGTGAAAAGGTTAAAAAATCTATCAAATATAACGGTTTTGACTCTAAGCAAGTTTAAAAACTATATTTATATCCCATGTACTTGTATACCTACACTTATGTTCCATGATTCTACTTAGTTTTTAATAGATATTTTTGTCTTTTTTCACTTGAAAATTTAATGCCGTTTATAACTTCACTTTAACCCAAAGTACAAGGATTACAAAGGTAGGTTTTTAAAATTCAATTGGTGTAAATAATTTTCACTTTAAGTACAAGAGTTATGACAACTATTAGTGAAACTATCGAATCGCCATTTAATAAAATATTTAATTTTATTTATTTTTGAAAAATTAATTAAATTTAATAAAATATATTTCCAATTAAAATATGTTATATAATTTAATAAAATATATTTCGAATTATATTATCTATTAAAAATAGTTTAATAAAATATATTTCAAAATATACATCAAAAGTGTTTGGGAATTGATTGTTAGAATTAAAACTTGAGGGACTAAAAGACATTGAGAGTAAACTAAATTTTTGCACTTTACCTTGTGAAATTACCTTTTTAACCTCACTCTAACAATTTTGTGTAACAATCAACTAACGAAAGAACCAAATTGTTGCTTGAACGAAAGTGCAAGAATTTGATTATTACAATTGAAACATGAAAGACTAAACTGACACTGATAGTAAACTATAGGAGTAATTTTTGTACTTCATCCTAATTATTTTCTCTCTTAGTTTTTTTTTAGGTAATTTTTCTCTTCTCGATAGATAATATTGCTTCTATTATGCTTCTATTGCTTCTATTATACTTCTAACCGCGACATAATTCGTTGCTTTTATCTCAGATGTATCGTGTCCCTAGCAAAAATTCTATGTCCCCTGCTTATAAATATTGTGGCTTTAGTTTGGGAAGGCAGATGATGTAAGAGCCCTGACATCAAGTATACTTGTAGTGTATAATTTAGTTAAGATTTTCTATCTTCTCTATGCACCGTAGATGAGGTGATAGCAATGTCCACTCCGAAGTCAAGTCTACGCTGAGAATTTATTAGAAAGCTTTCTATAAGGAATTCCGCTTACTTTCCAAATTGGCGTGTGGTAAATATCCATCAATATTTCCGGAATATTTGTGACTTTGTCGAAGTATCTAATCCTTATAAATTGTACATAATTGTCCCATTTCCTTTGTTTATATGGAAGGAAGGTTAAAATTACTAGATCACCTAATTAAATTATAGAATACTTAAACTTATTTATGTTCAAAGGACAAATCTCTTTTAATTAATATTAAATATCTTAGGATTTGATACCAACTAATTTATTTTAGATTTATGATTTGATTCTTGATATAACAAAGTACCTAAATAAAATCTTTTTTATTTTTTATTGTATTGACAACTTCCTCTCTATTTTGATCAAGGGGTTTGAAAGTATAGTGAGAGTAAATATATATTTAATTTGTTTAGACTGTTTTTTAGGAAGTGAAGTGAATGCAAGGGATAGGAGGGTAGAGAGGGCACAACATTTGATTGCTTTGCTCCCCCTCCAATACTGTAAGGTGAACTATATTTTTTTAATTATGAATATAATCCCTAATTCAAGAAAATATTAGTATGAATTGTAAATTTTAAATTCTTACCTCCCTTCTCTATATTAATTTCTCTAGCTAGCTAAGAGAGCCTTTCCTTGCTCTTAGGACATGTTTATTTTGGGGAAAAAGAGTGTAAATTTTATTAGAATAATTTTTATCCTCTATTATATCAATTTGGATGAGAGGATAACAATTACTCTGAGAATAAATTTTTACTTTGGGGAAGGTAGGTAACAGGGATAATGGAAAAAATTTTACTTGTCACTGATTATACCGTAAAATATTTTTTTATATCCCTGTAAAACCTTAAGTAGCGTTCTTCTATGAATAATTATAATAAATATTATAAAATAACAATTTATTTAATCAAACTAAAATTAATTAATTGTTAAATTATTTTATCAAAATAATATTTAATAAATAATTATTTATAGGTAAAATAATTTATTTTATTTTATTAAATTAATACTATTGAAATATTAATTTATGACAAAAGCTATCTATTTTCTCAAATTAAAATTATTGTTCAATAAATAATAATTACTTCTTAAAATAATTTATTTTATTAAAATATTTTATTAAATGAAAATTATTTCTAATAAATAATAATTTATTAGATTATATATTGCATTAATATAATTTTTAAAATTGATGACTTATTCAAATAAATTAAAATTATTTTATCCAAATAAAAATAATTTCTATCAAATAATAATTCGTTATTAAAATTAATTACTATAGAAATATTAATCTATGATAAAATCATTTTTTATAGTTAATATTTTATTTAAAATTATATTTAATAATATATTATATCAAAATTAATTATTATTAAAATAACAATTATTATGATGATTTATTTTATTATAGTATTTTACTAAAATTAAATATTAATGTTTAGCTCTTAGTTAATTTACTCTCATTTCAAATATAATTAACTTTTTACCCCTTTAAAATGTTTAGCGTTCCAAATATAATATAATTATTATCGGATAATATTTACTCTCTCAATTCAAATATAAGTATCATAAATAGATATTTCATAAAAATTTAAATAGATTAATATTTTCCCTTTTTGAGCAGCTAAACGTTAAATTTTCCATCAATGGGGTGGAAAGGCAAAAAGTTGTGGGACTAAAATCTTAACCATTATTCTCGTAACATTTACTCCTATAATTTTTAACTTGTATAGGGTTAAAATGGGGTAAATGCTACCCTACAAAATTTTATAGCCATTAATTATGTTATATATATACTTAATAAAAATTTAAATAAATTAATATCTTCCCGCTTTGAGCAGTTAATGGCCTGTTTGGTAACATTTATATATTTTTGTTTGTATTTAACTGTGTTGGTTTTCACAAGTCGTTTTCTCTGAAATAAAAGTAAAAACATGTTTGGTAATACAATTTTATTTATAATAATTAATTTTATTTTAATAAAAATGTTAACTTTTCAATGAATAGGGTAAAATGGGCAAAACGTTGTGGGACTAAAATAGTTGTTAGAATATTCCCAAATATATAGGGGGTGTTCGGCTCGCAAAAGTTTGGCAAAAAATACAATAGAAGTACAAAGATTTATTGTAAAAGTAATATGTGATAAAATTTGATTAGAAGATAGTACAAAAATTTGATAAATGTTGATGAGTTTTGGTTAGTTTTGGCCAACTAAACACTCCATAATATTCCTTATCTCATTGTGTTGTCAGTAGCATATTCTGTATATTCTGTTATCTTGTATGGATAGTTCGTAGCAGGGGCAGAGCTATGTTGGGGCAGGGGGCAAGTGACCCCCTCAATTTTTTTAGATAAAATTACTAAAATACCCTTCTTATTATTTTAATTTTATTTAAAAATTAAATTAATTAAAAATTAAGATATTTTGATTTTATTAAAAATTTAAAGTTAACTCAAATTTTTTTAACATATAAAAAGTTTAAAAGAATCAAACTTGGTATTTTTTGTGAAATAAAATGTATCTTTTAATATATTATTGAATATTTTTGTTTATATTATCAGTAAATTTAGCATATAACATAATAAATTCTATAGATAATAAAATTTAATAATAATTATATTTTTTGTAGTAAGGGATATCTCTAATAAACTTCAGGTGCTTGAACCATTAACTGTGAGAAATATATTCACTAGTTAATACTCAAGAATAATTTATTTTCTCTTTAAAAATAACATCGTTTTTCTCCTACTCTCAATTGAAAAATAAGTCGATTATTATTTTTTATTGGGTGTTCGGTGCCCCCTTGGCGCCCGATGCCCCCTGGCGCCCGGTGCCCTCCCTGGGCAAAAATTCTGGCTCCGCCCCTGGTTCGTAGGTCTATATAATTGTACACATTCTTCACGTTGAGAAATACATAGAGCATTATTCTTTTCTCCAAAAGTTCTTTTTTCTCCGATTAATATGATATGGCATCAGAGCCATGGTCGGTTAGTTTTACATAGTCTGCTGCGTCACTGCCGGAAACAACTCAGAAACGCCATGCCTCAGTTTTTATGCTCACCCACTTCATCCTATTTTACAGTCCAACACCGCATTGGATTTGTCTCATCCTCATGAGTGCAGCCACCCCAAATCCTCATCCAAAGTCCCTCTCATGCGCCCTCGCGCAGAACCAGAAGAAACCCACGTGCCTCCACCTACGCCTTGCACGCGCTGCCCAATTTTCCACCACGCGATTTGAGTAATCGCAGCTTCCCTCCCCCCAAGCCATCTTTCCAACAAATGGCTCCAACCAAGCTTGTTTCGGCCTAGGTTCCACGTGATTCGGCGCCTCAGCCTCCGCACGGTTCAGCGCCCGTACATCGCCTTAGCCTCCGCGTGATTCACCCAGTGTCGGTCTGATCCTAGTTCAACTGAACCGCCTTAATCTAGTCTCAATGTTTCTTTGGCCAGTTCAACCCTTTCTGGACCCACTAACAGTTCGAGCCAGTTCTTGAGGTTTTCCAGCATTCTGAATTCATTTTTTACCTTAGTTTTGTCAGAATCTGCTTATACAATGCACTGCTTGTCTGGTTATTCTCTATGGAGCTTACAGATGTTGCTAAACCTATTACCATCATTCTCTATCGCCCTAACTATCTGCTTTAGGCCCACTCTAGCATTATGTCTCTGATGATATCCATCTTCCAGTTAACAATCAAGATGAATCTAATGAAAAATTTAATAAGCGTCTTGACGAATAGGACAGCAAGAATCATCAAATTATCACTTAGTTTCGCAATACCTCCATTCCTACATTGGACCTTAGTTTCATCCTTTTGAGGCTTCTAAGAAGGTTTGAGATTTTCTTTACTCTCGCTATACTACTGATAATCTTTCTCATTAATATCAAAATTTGACTCAACTTCATCGTCTTCATCAAAAACTTTGTCAATCCATTCACAATTTTCTAACTCAGATGCAAGTTTATTGGGATCAACTAACTACCTCTGAACCTAAGTGGACTAGTTTCACTGATGCAAAGAAATTTGCTCTCTATTGTGATAATAAGAGATTGATTATATTTCTTATGCCACTAAATGACATATTTGAGCCGGTTTGAGTATCTCTTCTACATCGCAGCCCTCTTCCAACCCTTGATCAGGCAATCTTCGAGTTTATCTTCAAAGAATCTCATCTTGGCTCTTTTCAAACATAGTCACCAGACATTGCTTATGCATCTTATCACACTTGCTCTTCCACTTTAGATTCTTCTGGTGGAAATCCTTCAAATCAACCCTTGCGCAAATACTATAAGCAACCATATCACTCTTTATTACTTTGTCCCAACCGCACATGCATTTATTGTCACAGGTAAGGTCCTAGACACTTGCATTATCAGTGTCCCCAGAAGCCTCTTGACTTTTGCACCAATGGGTCTCCTAGCCATAACTAACAAAATCCCTAAAAGCCTACTCAGTCTGCAGTTGCCTCCGCTCTACCTGATTCTGTTGAACCAATATCTTCATCCAGCCTTGCTACTACTAATATTGTTGATATTATTCATCAACTCATCTCCATTTTTGGTAACCTTTACACTACCATATCCACCACTACAAGTATTTCTTCATGGCTTTCTGACTCTGCTTGCTCCTAAACTTTTCACTACTATATCATTTTGCTTCACATGTACTTGCTATTCAAACTGCTAATGGTTCTTGTATGTATGCTCAGCATATTGGCCATGTCACTACTTTATAACTTTCACTCCCTCAAACTTATGATTTACCTGACCTGTCTCTTAACCTTATTTCTATTGGCCAATTATGTGATATTGGACTTATGATTACCTTTTCTTCTTTTGGTTGTCTTGTGTAGGATCCACAGTCAGGATAGACCTTTGGGGTGAAAATGGCCGCTTGTTTAAACTGGTTCACCTCCACCCTTTGTCTATTCCTCAACACTCTGCTGCAACTCCCTCTGTAGTTTCCCCTTATCATTTATAACATTCTCACTTGGGTCATCCTTCAGCTAGTCATTTATAATTTTTAATTTGTAGTGGTTAGTTAGATTAGGTTCATAGTGGACTTCTTGATTGTGTGTCCTGTTAAATTGCAAAATAACCAGCTTTATCATTTAATAAAAGTGACAGTTTTTCTTTATTTGCATTTGATCTTGTTTATTTAGATGTTTAAGGACCTTGTCCGGCCACTATTATGGGAAGGCTTGCTATTTTGTTATATTTATGGATGATTATACTCGCTTTACTTGATTTTTTCTGATACACAATAAGTCCCAACTTTCATAAATTTATATTGATTTTGTTGCCATGGTTAAAACATAATTCTCTCGTATTATTAAAATCTTTCACTCTGACAATGCCATGGAATATCAGAAATCTGATTTTCTTGCCTTTCTTCGACAACAAGGCACTCTTTCTCATCACTCTTGTCCTCACACTTCCCAATAAAATTGTTGAGCTTAATGTTAACACCATCACATTCTTGACATTTTCGTGCTTTTCACTTTTCATTCTTTTGCCCTGAAAGATTTTAGGCTAAAGTTGCTCGTATCACAATTTGTACTATCAATCGAGTTCCAACTCCCCTTCTTCACGACCAAACTTCCTATGAATGGTTGTATAGGTCTACCCTTCCCTTTGAGTTCTTTCGTGATTTTGGCCATGTTTATTTTGTTTTACTTCTTTCTCATGAACGTACGAAATTAGAACCCCGGGCTCGTCTACATTGCTTCTTGGGTTATGAAATTGAATGCAAAGGTTATCGCTGTTGGGATCCCATATCTAATCATCTTCGTGTCTTTCGTTATGTCATTTTTCACGATCACAAAATGTTCTCATCTGTATCTTCCTTTTCACTTCCATTTACCAATACCCCTTTATTTTTCACTAACCTTTCTCTTAATCTCTTTCCTAAAGATATATTCTCCTCTCCTTCCGAAGCACCACCAATTCTTGTAATGTTTGCTCCGGTCTCTCCTGACCCACCAACTCCACCTATTGATCCTGCAACTTTAGACATTACATCTCTACTAATTAATCATTTTGATACTGATCCTTCACCTCTTCACTGCTCTAACTTGGTAAAGAAACTTCCACTTCACGTTCATGATTTTCATTGTTTTTCTACCATTCTCTCTCAATATGAGCCTCGCTCTTTTCGAGAGACTAGTTCTAACCCTCTTTGGCGACAAGTGATGTCTAAAGAATTACAAGCCACTGAGAAAACCCACACCTGGGATTTTATTTTTAGTGAGTACCACACCTGGGATTTGGTTGATCTTTCTCCTGGTAAGATAATTATTGGATGCAAAAGGGTTTATAAGATTAAGACTTGCTCTGATAGATTCATTGAACATTACAAAGCTCACCTGGTGGCCAAGGACTATACTCTAGAGTATGTGATTGATTATGAGAAGACCTTCGCCCCCTATTGCTAGCCTCATTTCTGTCCATAGTTTGGTTGCTATTACCAATGCTTGTCAGTGGCCTTTATCTTATAGATGTTAAAAATGCCTTTCTCAATGGTGACTTAGCTGAAGACGCTTTTATGCAATCTCCTCCAGGCTCCTTTTATCCTCCATATCAGGTCTGCAAACTTCACTGTGCTCTCTACGGTCTCAAGTAGGCACCTCGGGCTTGGTTTGCCAAATTTAGTGCTACCATTGGTACATTTGGCTTATCTTCTAGTCTTTATGATTCAATTTTCTTCATTTGGACGTCAGCATATGGCACTGTTCTCCTTCTATTATATGTGGATGATATGATCATCATTGGTGATGATCACGGGGGCATATCTAAACTCAAGTCTTTTCTCAATTCCTATTTTGAAATGAAAGACTTGGGTAATCTTAGTTACTTTCTTGGTCTTAAGGTCACTACTGACACTACGGGCTACTTTCTATCTCAGGCCAACTATACTTTTGATTTCCTTTCCCAAGCTGGACTCACCAATAGTAAGACTGCACCAACTCTACTTGAGCCTGCTGTTCACCATACACGCCTTGATGGCATTCCTCTATTTTATGCTACTTTTTATTGTCAGCTAGTTGGGAGTCTGGTCTATCTCTATTACACGACCTAATATTGCATTTTCCATTCACATCATCAGTTTGTTCAGGTCAGCCCCTCGCTTAGTTCATTATACTGCAATTCTTCAGATTCTATAGTATGTTAAGGGCACCTTATTCTATGGGCTCTATTATTCGTCTCAGACATCAGTTATTCTTTAGGCCTACATTGATATTGATTGGGCTGGTGATCCTATTAATCAATGCTATACCACTGGGTTTTGTTTCTTCCTCGGCGACTCTCTCATCTCTTAGCGCAACAAGAAATAAACTGTCACTAGTTACTCTAGCACTAAAGTAGAATATCATGCTTTTTTTAACATTGCACAGGAGCTACTCTGGCTTTGATGGTTACTCTCTAACATGAGGGTGCTCATTCTACTGCTAATATTATTTACTATGACAAATGAAGTGCTATTCAAATTACTCACAAAGATATCTTTCATGACTACACTAAACACATTGAAATCGATTGTCATTTTATGCACTAACATATGACCCAGGATACCATACAACTTATTTATATAAATTCCACTGCTCGGACTGCTGATTTGCTTACAAAAACACAACATCCTGGACAGTTTCATAAATTAGTTTCCAAACTCAAGTTAGTTTTCTGATTGGTTATACTAGTTAGAGAGTTCCATTTGATAGCTGTGCCAAACAATTGTTCCGTTCCATATTTAGAAAGTTGATGCTGTTTTGTTTTGCTTTGTTCATTCTTTTTTATTTTTTTTGCCTTTCCCCTAAAGTTGGAAGTACTCATTTTTTTTAAATGCATACGAAATACAAAACAGGACTAAGAAAGATATCACTCCTAATCCTATGGGTGGTTTCCTTCACTATGGTATGGTAAAGGATGATTATTTGATGATCAAGGGATGCTATTGGCTCTAAAAAGAAGGTTTTGTTACACTTCGCCAGTCTTTGCTAACACAGAAATATATCACTCCTAATCTTATGGGTAGTTTCCCTCACTATGGGTAAAAGATGATTATCTGATGTCTAATGATTAAGGGATGTTGTTGGATCTAAAAAAGGGGTTGTTACACTTCGCCAGTCTCTACTAACATAGACATCTCGTGAGGCTCTTGAGGAGATCAAACTTAAGTTCATTGACACATCTTCAAAGTTTGGACATGGCTGTTTCCAAACTACCCAAGAGAAGCAGAAGTTTTTTGATCGCCTTAAGGTGTAATAATAATGTAAACCATTCGAATTTTGTGCTGTTGGTGCAAGATAATCAAACATTTTTTTTTCTAAGCCTCTAATGTTCTGTTGAGGCATTTGACGTTGAGTTATTTATTTTTTTAGTATTCCTAGTACAAGGGACTTGTAGCAATTTTTCTTTTATTTGAGATTAATTTAAACCTCAAATTTTTGGATTTGGTTTTGAATTTAATTTGCTTTCCTTTAAATCAGGTGGTGTGGTTTCACTTGAATATGCCTGTTAAGATGACAAACGTCTATCTACTCCCCAAATTCTATTATCATGTTTAAGTACAGAGGCAAACAAGTATTGATTAAGTCCTTGCTTTTTTTCTTTTCCAACCCAAACCTAGTCTTTAGAAGAGATTTAATCCTTTAATTAAAGGCTCCGTTTGGAGCTCCAACTTTCTCCCTAAAATTTCATAAAACTTTTTTTTTGTTAACTTTTATACCTTTCATCAATTTCATGAATGTAACTTTTGGAACTCTAAATGCACTCTCAATTATAGTACCAAGAACTCACTTTTGTTTAAAAATAAATAATATGACTACTTAATTTAAATAATAGGGAATAAGAGATAAGAATAGGCCTTTCTGCATTTTGATTCAAAGAGCATCCCAACAAGGGCCAAAAGATTTTTTTAAATAACTATCTTCCATCAATATGAATAAAATAAACATATGATGGAAACCCTGTCCAATTTTCGTGAATTCACATTTGCGTATCATTTGAATTTGATTCAGTTTAAATTTTGGGGGAGGGGGAAGATATGATTCAATGAAGAATCGTTTAAAAAGTACAAAGAAGAATAATATTGTATTCAATGTTAGACCTTTAAATAGAAATTTAAATTTGTTGTCTTACCACTTAGCCACACCTCATTTAAATTTAAATTTTTATTCGACACTAATGACGTTTGACATTTGTTGGTCACCAATTCCAGTCAAAATATCTATTATAGAATAGATATAAAGTTAAGATGAATTTATTGTAATTACATATTATTTCCTTAAGATGTTATATGAAAGTATAATTTATTCTATTTTCCTTTTAAGAATGGGGGGATTTCTGATGAGGTGAATTCAAAGAAAAAGAAGGATTTTTTTGTTTTTGTTTTTGTTTTTTTTTTTTTTTTTTTTTTTTTTGCCTACCTTACTTTATTTGTTTTTACTTATATCAATAACTCAATCAAAATGCAATCATCTCCAAGAATCCGAAAAAAAAAAAAAATCTATTATGCTTTATATCTTTAGCATGATTTATATCTATTTGAATTCTTCCCATACTTGAGTAGTTTTTTTCTTCACCAAATTGTCCGAGGCCTATACTTTTTTTAATCCAATTGTAAATGTTATGCTAATCAAACCGGTGCTTTTTTGTTTTTCTTTTTTAATACTATCCTAGAAAATTTATAATTTATTCTAAAAATTTTAACAATTGATAAAGGCTAGATAAGTCTTACAACATAAACCTTCAATTCAAATATTAGAAATCTTGGTTAAACACGATAAATTTGAATTGCCCTCCTTTTGGTAACTCTAACTTTTTGAGTTTTTCTAAATTGATCAAAATCACTTTTTTACATTTTAGACTTCTTTTAAACCAGGAAAAGCAATATGTCAATTTAACAAAAAAGTTAAAAAACTAATTTTTGCTTCCCTAAAAAACTTGGCTTTCTAGACCCCGTTGGCAATGTTTATACTTACTATTTTTCTATTTATACTTTCAACAAAAATGTGTTTAATAAATTTGTTTTATTTTTTGGTTTAAAAAAAAAAGAAAATTAAAAGAATGTAAACAAATAAAAAATATTTTCACTTTGATTTTTTTCCATTGTAAATATTTTGTCAATTTTAATATTTTGTCCATCTTTATTGCATCATATTAAAATAAATTATTTTATTCTACTAAAATTATTTTCCATAAATAAGATAATTAATTAAGCAATTAATTAACTTAATAACTAGTTTAATTTAATTTAATTCAATTTAATTAATAAAAAAATATTTTATTAAATTATTTTTAATAAATAATATAATTATACTATATTTAAAATATTTTATTTTTATTGAGTTAAATTATTTTTAATAAATAAAATAAATAAATTTAAATTAATTAATTAGTTGGTTTAGAATATATGAAATGAGAAAGTGATGCTTTTAGAAGCACAATAGGTAATTAGATAAATTGATGCACGTATAACAAAGTAGCCTTCCCTCATCATCTTATTCAATAAGTTTGTGACAGTAGAACGAGAAGCTTTATCTTACAACAATACTTCAAGTCATGTGATCATTGATGCTATAAGGGCAGAGGAGGAAAACCAAAATTTCAAAGAAGGAAAAATGAAAGCAGGGATAACAACCAAACTAAAAAGTAAGAATAGGAATGGTATACTATATTTAAAATATTTTATTTTTATTGAGTTAAATTTTTTTTAATAAATAATATAAATAAATTTAAATTAATTAATTAGTTGGTTTAGAATATATGAAATGAGAAAGTGATGCTTTTAGAAGTACAATAGGTAGTTAGATAAATTGATGCACGTATAACAAAGTAGCCTTCCATCATCATCTTATTCAATAAGTTTGTGACAGTAGAACGAGAAGCTTTATCTTACAATAGTACTTCAAGTCATGTGATCATTGATGCAACAAGGGCAGAGGAGGAAAACCAAAATTTCAAAGAAGGAAAAATGAAAGCAGGGATAACAACCAAACTAGAAAGTAAGAATAGGAATGGTAGCTTATTGGGATGTGGAATAGTTGATGCCAAAGAGTTGTCCCAATGTAATCGTGTGAAATGAATTCTGTAGAGGTTGCCTCAACTTTGAGAGTTCCATAGAAACTTGTCGCATGGTTGGTCGACATTGTGGACTAGTTTGTAAGCATGAAAGTGCTAGCTTTGTAGCGAATACCACTTCTTCTGCCACACAATTTCTAGGAGGTAAGAGACGAGCATCCAATACATCTTTCAATAGTACGCTGAATCCACAGGCAGTGGGTGGTAGGGTTGATGAGGAGGAGGACGAGGAGGAAGATAAAAGAGAAAATATGAGATCCCCTGGATGCCTCCCCATTAACACTTCTAATGTTATGACACCAAAGCTATAAACATCCAACTTCTCATTCAATTCTCTTGTATAAGCTAGTTCTGCAAGAAAATTGAGAGTAAATAAAATAGACAAGCCTTGAATATTAATTACACATTAAGTTTACATTTTGCACACAAATAACTAAGATGAACTTTCATACAAAAAAAATGGAAAAGACAAGCTGTACCTGGAGCTGCATATCCAAAGGTTCCTATGAATGAAGTTGAGTAGGAATAATCGGGTTTCAAAAGTCTAGCAGCACCAAAATCAGATATGTGAGCCACCCATTCTGAATCTAGTATAACATTCTTGCTTGAAATGTCCCTATGTATGATTGGAGGTGAACATTCATGGTGCATATAAGATAAACCATTTGCCACATCTTTAACAACATTCATCCTTTTACTCCACTCAAACTCCAAGGCTGTTTCTTCTTTCCTCAATATCTTTTCCAAGCTCCCACCTTCCATGAACTCATAAACCAAAAGTGAGTGACGTGGATGTGAACAATAACCATAAAGCTTGATGATATTACGATGTCGTATATTTATCAATGCACCAATCTCACACGTAAAACTTTTTAGAATAGCCATCTCACCATTTTGTGAAGAATGAAGTTTCTTCACAGCAACAATCTGACCATTAGGCAGCTCAGCTTTATAAACTATGCCGTATCCTCCCGTTCCAATGCAATATTTGACACTAAAGTCCTCTGTTGCTTCAATGATGTTGTCATACACCATTTTCCCATCGAAACTCAATATTGCAAACAAATTTTCATTATTTGCTTGCCTTCGCTCATCAACCATATTGTTTCTAACTCTGTTGCGAAGCACCAAAAAAAACCCAACAACTAGGAATAACAAAATTCCCTGAATAGAAAGTACAACTAAAAGAACAACCATTTTAAACCATTTTCCCTTGTCTCTTTTTCTCTTTTCTTCATGTAAGCATGGCTCCAAATTAGTCTTGTTTCCGCACAAACCATTATTACCCTTATATGCCTCAAATGGAGCATCTTGAAATGCTTTGGCAATGGGTAAAGCACCCTCCAAGTGATTGTAAGAAATATCAACAGATACCAAACCTGACATTGCATTGAAAGTGGATGGAATGGAACCAAAAAATCCATTGTGGGATAGGTTCAATGTTGTTAAGCTTTGTAGCTCTCCAATTTGTTGTGGTATCTCACCTACTAGAGAATTTAGACTAAGATCGAGATCTTCAAGAATGTGCAAATTGTTGATTTGAAAAGGAATATCTCCCTCGAGTCCATTCTTGCTCAAATTCAACTTCCATAGATTTGTGCATTCCATTAACTGCATTGGAATTAAACCGCTTAGACCATTTGCTGCCAAGTTCAGATCTTGGAGTTTGGATAAGCTAGCAAGTTCTACTGGAATGTTACCAGAAAGCTTGTTATTGCTGAGAGATAGGTTAAACAACAATTGTAACTTTACTATATCCTTCGGCACCTCCCCAACTAGATGATTTGAAGAAAGGTCAAGCAATTGCAGTTGAGTCGCCTCTCCAAGCTCTGGGGGTATGCTCCCAGAAATATTATTGTTGGAAATTTTCAAGCTTGTTAGATTGTGACAAAGTCCCCATTGTTTAGATAGCGCACCATAGAAATTATTGTAACTCAAATCAATATAATTTAAATTTGGCTGTACACCAAAAAGTTCTGTTATGTTTGCTACAAATTGATTTCTATCAAGGCGAACTCTGTATAAGCTGGCACAGTCTTTCAAACTTTTTGGGATAGGCCCAGTGAGATTGTTGTTACATGCACTTAATCTTGCAAGTGTTCCACCTTGGCATATGTTGTTTGGTAATGGACCTATTAGCATGTTATAACATAATTGCACATTTTGCAAATGTGTCAGTTTGTTAAATGACATGGGAATGGATCCAGAAAGTTGGTTATGTCGAAGATTAATAGTGGTTAAGTTGACCAAGTTACCAATTGAAGCTGGAATTGAACCTGTGAGATTGTTTGTTGGTAGCTCAAGATCAATAAGAGACCTTAGCATTCCAATCTCTTGAGGTATGGATCCAGAAAGTTGGTTATGATGAAGGTAAAGAGTGGTTAAGTTGGCCAAGTTACCAATTGAAGTTGGAATTGAACCGGTGAGATTGTTTGCTGATAACTCAAGATCAGTGAGAGACCTTAGCATTCCAACCTCTTGAGGTATGGATCCAGAAAGTTGGTTCTCAAAAAGGTAAAGAGTGGTTAAGTTGGCCAAGTTACCAATTGAAGCTGGAATTGAACCTGTGAGATTGTTTGTTGATAGCTCAAGATCAATAAGAGACCTTAGCATTCCAATCTCTTGAGGTATGGATCCAGAAAGTTGGTTATGACGAAGGTAAAGAATGGTTAAGTTGGCCAAGTTACCAATTGAAGTTGGAATTGAACCGGTGAGATTGTTTGCTGATAACTTAAGATCAGTGAGAGACCTTAGCATTCCAACCTCTTGAGGTATGGATCCAGAAAGTTGGTTCTCAAAAAGGTAAAGAGTGGTTAAGTTAGCCAAGTTACCAATTGAAGCTGGAATTGAACCTGTGAGATTGTTTGTTGATAGCTCAAGATCAATGAGAGACCTTAGCATTCCAATCTCTTGAGGTATGGATCCAGAAAGTTGGTTCTCAAAAAGGTAAAGAGTGGTTAAGTTGGCCAAGTTACCAATTGAAGCTGGAATTGAACCTCTGAGATTGTTTGTTGATAGCTTAAGATCAATGAGAGACCTTAGCATTCCAATCTCTTGAGGTATGGATCCAGAAAGTTGGTTCTTGTAAAGGTTAAGAGTAGTTAAGTTGGTCAAGTTACCAACTGAAGCTGGAATTGAACTGGTGAGATTGTTGGAATACAAAGAGAGCTCATTGAGAGACCTTAGAAACCCAACTTCTTTTGGGATGGAGCCACTGATTTGATTTCTGCTAATGTATAGGATCCTAAGATTTGTCAATTGACCAACTGTAGATGGAATTGTCCCCCAGAGATGGTTTGCAGACAATTTAAGATAGGCGAGCCTCTTGAGGCTACCAATGTTGGATGGGATGTTTCCGTAGAGTGAGTTGTTAAAGAAATCAGCAGAGACTAGATGGGGGAAGGATGAGAAATTAAGATTTGAAAGTGTACCTGACAAACCATAATTGGAAAGGTTCAAATGGGCGAGTCTACTAGCCTTGTTGCAACCAATTCCAATCCAACCACTGCAATGATGGCTGCTTCGCACCCATGATAAAAGAAGAAATTGGGCATGGTTGTCAAGGCTAGCTTTCCAGGTCAAGAGAGCCACTGCTTCTAGTTCATTTGCATCTCCAGCTTTTGCAAAAGAAGCAGAATCAAAAGAAAAAACAAAAACGATCAGGATTAGGAATGGATTGAAAAATGATTTTGCCAAGGATGCCATTCTTGGGATTTTTCACTAGCTAAAGGGTGCTGTTGGATGGAGGAGGAGGATGATTATATGATGAGATTTTAAGTGCATGGAGGGGGGGCTTTTATAGCAAGAGAGAAAATGAATGTGTATCATTGAATGACAAACTCAAGACACACAGATTGGACCGTCGTCATAGCTGGGTTAATGTCATAGCATTTCGAAGTCAATGTAAAACTTGAGGCAATAAAAAATTCTTCTCATGGTAATTGCAAACCGGAAAGAATCCAGCTTGAGGGGGCACTTCAATTGACAACCATTTGCCCAGAGCTGTGTACGAAGCATGCATGGAAGACTAATCTAAACCACATATTTGCTTTCAACATTGGAAAAAAATTAGGGAAAAAAAAAATCTTTAATACTTTTGTCCTATACGAAGACTGAAGACTGAAATTTGGGTGTTAGTTAACGACGATAATTCTTTAGCGGGAAGCATGTGCATGGCTTGACATTCTATCTAAAGTTTTCTCTCTTTTTTTTTTTTTTTTTTGGGTTCAAAACACGAGATAAAAATATTTATAATCTTAAAATAATTAAGGGGTGAGCGAAAGGCAGAGTTAGGATTTTTTTTTATCCGGAGTTAAATGATTTTTTTTTTTTCATCATGATTAATCATCAATGTAGAGAAGCAAAAAGAAAAAAAAATAATACAAGTAGAGAAGAAATATGAACAGCAATTACCCATGTAAAAAAAAAAAGAAGGAAAAATGAAAGGAACAAGCGACAAAAACAACAATTACCTATCCAGAAGAAAAAGAAATAGAAACAACAGTTATCCATTAAAAAAAAAAAAAAGAAACCGGAATTGGAACAACCATTAGCTTAAAAAAAAAACAAAGGAACGAGCGATATATAACCTTACTTGCTTTTGCAAAAACTTATTTGTATAATAAATAAATATAATGTGTAATTAAGGGACTCAAAAGTTGTGATATACATCTACAATCATATATATATATAGATATATAACATATAAATATATGAAAATTAATAATTTGATTATGAAGAGAGAATAAAATCAAAAGTACGTCTAGAATTTCAAACAAATCCACTATAAATGGAGAAATATATATCTATAAGAGTAAGAATACAAAATTGAAAAGATAAAAAAATTATGAAATTTTAATCAGGTATGTAATCTTAATTTTTGCTTTGGCTTTTTTGGGAGGGTGAGGGCCTTTCAGGACTACTAATTTATTTTTAATTATTATATATATATGAGTTACGGACTAAATATTGCACTGGACTATATAAAATTATATTAAAATATTATATATTATTATTACTAAGAAAATTTTAGATTAAAATTTTACATGTGTTACAGCTCACCTTAGCTATCACATCCCTCCGCCCTTAGTGTGAACATAATTAAAAATGTAATATATATATATATATATATATTTAAATTTAAACAATAACAATTCAAATTAAAATCACAAAATATGTATAAAAAATATCACTATTTTTATTTGCAATCTTTTGAGTACAATTATAAGGGATTTGTTATCTACGAATTATTACTTGTTTGTCTTTGTAAAGCAATTATTCAAATCTTTACATTCGTTGAACCTTATATTACTAAAGATAGTTGCACCTTTCAAAAGTTTTATTCGGTGCGTGACAATATAGTGTGTATGGCCTGCAATGGCGCAGCTTAGTGGTGGCAGCCACTTTGTTGACCAGTAATGGCGACTGTTCGAACATTTACAGACACTCAAGAGTAAGTAACTATTATGAAAGCCTAGGTTGGGGGCCCCACTTGGGCTGTGAGACCCGCGCCATTGGTTAATCTGAGTTTAAGTGGGAGGCCTTCGGCTGAGATTTTGATAGGGTTATATCAAACTATTTGAAGGACTCAGACGGAAAAAATTTTGGGCTAGAAAAAATTTCATATGTTTTTAGAAGTTTTCATATAGTAATAATTCAGACGCAAAAATTTTCTTATAAATGCGAACACCATGTTTAAAAGTTATAAAAAAAATAGAAATAAAATAAAAATTTATTAAAAAATCATATGAAACAAATAAGAAGAGAAGTCAAAATAGAAGTAATTCATCTGTTTATTATTAAAGTAAACTTAATCAACTTAGTTAAGATAAAACATTTCTATCATATTTCAAGTAAGAGTTATCTATCAAGAGGTGGGAATATTTTGAATAGTAATTGGGAATAAGTGAATTTTATAAAAAAAAAAAACTTAAAGTGGAATTAAAATATTTTAATATATTCAATATAATATAAAATGTTTTAAATTTTCATGTAAGGATAATTCTTCTAGCCATTTAATACATAGAATTATTTATTAAATTTTAGTTTTGCTTTTTAAACAATAATTTGAGACACCTATTATATCATTAATTTGGAATTAATAATCATTAAATGTATTTTCTAATTATGTAGGTCAATTTTAGAATTAAAGATAAGGGAGAATATCTTATCATTGGTTAAAATAAAAAGAAATTGAATTAATTTAAATTAATTCTTTTAATAAATATATTATAGATACTATTACAAGGTATTATTTCTATGAATTAAGATAAATTTCAAAATTATTTAAATCAAGATAAGTGTTGAAATTAAGGACGGAATAAATTTAAACTAACTAAATATATATATATATCTATATTTTTTTAATTTGAGTTTTTTTTATTAGATGGGGTCTTAAATGATTGCTTAAATTACTTAATACTTGAATCGACTTAGACAACACATCTCATATATATAGAAAAAAGAAACCCAGTCTGAAATAGACTCAAATACGGTCCTCAAAGATCTAAAATCGCTTTGCTCATTGGGATGAGCTTTCCAACGAACTACTTTGCCACAGAACAACATCCTTTGATTTTTCTGTGAGATCTAGCAACCTAGCCAGTGACATTCCTATTATGTTTGCAGCTTTGCATACTCTTTGAAATTTTTGTCAATATCCAACGAGATTAGGACACTTACACACTCTTGACTTTTCCTAATGAGCTTCTCCACTTTTGTACCATACAGTGAGGCAAGCCCCTTGCATCCACCAATTTTCTCTGCATTCTTGCAAACTAATGTACTTGATTAGGCAAATGTCTTAACTCAGATGTGTCATCTTGCTGGAGCTTGAGAGAGATATAAGCCACAATTCTAACATGTAATATCCTAATTCCTACATAAGGAAAAAGTGAATAAATAAATTAATAATTATTTTTAACTATGTATATACTAAACAGGTTTTTTACCGCATTGATTCACTTTTACATTAAATTAAGTTTCTTATATTCATTTATAAATTAATTATAAAAAAAAAAAGCTTTATGGATACTTGCTACAGCCAATTCCAACAAGTAATTGCTAGATGACTGATAAACAAAGAAAAATAATTTTTTAACTTTTTATTAATTTGACGTGCTTATCTTTCATATATAGTTTAAAAGAAATTTAGAATTTAATAAAAAAAATTTTAATCATTTTATAAAACAAAATACAAAAAATTAAGTAAGTTGAAATTGAAAAGTATAAACCTAGACTTGATTTGGGAGACATTGTTTGCCTCATTTGCCGTGCATGGAGGGACTTTTTTGGGGGAGGGGGACCTGTAATCAGTTATGTGACATCTAAATTGTGAATTGTCTGATCAAAATTAGATGGTCCACGATAAAAGTAAATCTAAAATTTTTAAATTAGAATTTAAAACTTTTTCAAATTTACATTTGTTATAAACCATTCAATTTTAATTAAATAATTCACAATTCCGAAGTCACATGTCTAACTTTAAAGTGCGTGAACCTAGACTTCACTTGACTTGACTATGGGAGAACATTGCTATCAGCTCATCTGCATGCCGTGTATGGCAGGGAAGAAAATCATACACTTGATTAATTATACTTGACTTTCAGGGTCTTTGCCCTTATATTTCATATTACCAAAACATGAGTCAGATACATGTGCATGGTTTGCTGCCAAAATCACTCAAACCATTGGCAAGCGGTACATGGCCTCTTTTGGATAATTTTTCCTTTTATATAATTTTCTTTTTTGTACTAATAATTCTTGTGTACGTCGTCTAAAAGTTTGAAAGAGAAGAAAATTGTTTTCCGTTATGTGGTATTACCAAACAAAAATTTTCACCATATTGATTTACATTTGGATTAAAGTTTCATATATTTATTCGCTAAAATAGATAAATATCAGTTTAGGTTCTTGGTTTTCTTGTCCTTGGTCTGATTGCTGTTAAATGGAAAGAATTAAACTTTTAAATGTTTAGGAAGCATGGAGGACTAATATATATTCTAAAGGTAAATTATATTTATTTTCCCTCAACATCTAGGTAATTATATTTATTGTTTCTCAATATTCAAAAATTACACTTATCTTCTTTAATTTAAAATGTTACTAACATTGAGTTCATTCCGTTACATCAATCATTAAAATTTAATAAAAATTTGTCGAAGTAACCAAAATTTTAAGTGTCATGTTTTTCAATTTTACCCCTCTCACACATGGTTGTCCGTTTACCTTTGCAAAAATTTCAATTCCCCAAAATAAGTAAAAAGTGAAATTTTTGTAAAGAAAATTGACAGATATGTGAGAGGGAGGGGTAAATAAAAAAAATATTTAAAATTTTGGTAACTTTAATTTTTTCTATTAAGTTTTAATGATTTATTTAACAGAAGGGGCAAGTTAATAATTTTTAAAATAAAAAAATATAATTTTTAAATATTAAGGAATGTAATTATTTAAATATTGAAGAAAGACGTGTGTAATTTACTCGGTTCTAAACCGCACAATTTTTTATCTATAGAATGGTCCCTGCCACAAGGTGATCCGCAGGCTTTCCTTTCTATTGGTATAGAATGGTCCCTGCCACAAGATGATCAACAGGCTTTCATTTCTATTGGTAATGTATGAAATGGATAATATTTATTAAATTTGATAGACATTTACACTCACTTGCCTTGCAAAGTATGTAATTTTATTATTTTTTATATATGTCTCGCTTACATTTTAATTTCTATTTTTTGTTTCAAAAGAAAAAAGATAATGGAACATAAAATGCAAGTGGATATTACATATTTTTATAAATTTAAAAAGTAAAAAACATTTTACATTTTAGTCCAAACATCGAGCAAGTTATTTATTCAATTTTTAACAATAATGGGATCGTGTTTTTTTTTTTTTTTCTTTTGTCAAATTCCAAAGGATAAATTAAGTATGATTGCATAAAAACATAATAATTAAAATTAAAATCCACGCGATCATTTCTTGTGTTGTTATATTCCCAGCCTTTCAAGTCGGTTCCCACTTTTAATATTCTTTGAATATAAGGGAAGGAAAGGTAGTTTTATACTATAAGCATTATATACCTCAACAAAGGTACAAATATTCGTTGCTGACATGGACACTTCACTACATGCCAATTTAGGAAGAAGTGGAATTTTCAACGGGTGATTACTAGATGATGGATGGCATAGACTTTGGGGAACTCCTAAGCTTTCAATCAATTCTCAACGTAGACTTGACATTGTCATCAAAATAAAATAAAAAAATGGCAAAAATAATGTGAAATGATAAAAATAATAATAGAAACAATGGTTAATTGTAATAGGCAGGTGGACGATGGTGGTAGGAAATAGTGGTTACTATGATGTCACAGTGATTATAGTGGTTGATAATAGTGGTTGGTGGTTGTAAAAAATGGCAATGTCAATGATAGAGAATGATAATGATAATTGTATATAAGAAATTATGACAGTGGTGGCAGTGGTGGTCAGGAGTGGCATTATGGGAATTATGGAGAGGGGTAGTAGCGATGATGGTCAAGAATGGTAGCTGCAAATGTGGTAAGGATTAGTGGTGGTTGTGATTAAGAGTGGTAGTAAGTGATAAGTGATAGCAGTATAGAGTTATATAGAATGAGTACGTAGCATTGAATTACATGGACTGGGATGTAAAATTGGGACACAAACCAAGGGTGTGATGGTACTTTTGCACATGCATCTAATTTAGTCATGTAATATATGAATTTTTCAAGTATCTTGTACCATTTGGAGCCATTTTCACTATCTACACTTGTGACGTAAGTATTTGTATGGTCTAGCTTCATCTTCTAAGGCCGAAGTTGACATTTTGTTATTTTTGGTAATTTCTTTTTCAACAATTGCCAAAAAGTCATAAATGTCCATATCAATTCTTGACTAATTTATTTTTCTTTTTTATTTTTCCCTCTGATGCTGTAATCATCTCATTTTTGCTAAATTTGATAAATTTCAAGTATTAGGGTTTTCATTATCTATATAACTTGTAGCCTTTGTACAATTCACCATATATTTTATAATATTTGAGAATTCATTATTTATTTTTGATGAATTCTGAAATTCCTATAAATTAGAGTTCTTCATTCGACTAGCATGATAACTAGCAACATTTTGGTCTAACTTGAAACTATATCATACTCATTTCATTTTTCATTCTGCATCAGTTGTGGATAATGAAAATAAAAATAACTGAAAACACTTTTTTTATTTTCATAATTTTTAAAATTTTAAAATAGAATGACAATAAAAACATTATCAAACATAGTTTCAATTTCAATTTTCAAAATTTTGAAAACGAACTATAGAAAACAAAAAAATAAAAAGGTTATCAGAAAGCAGAGAAGACTAATTAAATAATTTGAACTCCACAATAGCTTTCAACAATGGAAGAAACTCTTTAACCTTTACAAAGATTGGAATTTGAGTATTATATCGTGTAGCCATCCTATTTCAAGATTAAATTAATCAAGATGTTAATTGATATTGTCATATTTATGCTTATTAGCAGAAAATAAATTTCCAAAATAGTCCCTAAGATTCCAGAATTGTCCCTACGGTAAGATTAAAAGCTAGTTTTCCTTTCTAATGGACAATATTTGTTAAATTTAATAAACATGTACATTCGCTTGTCTTGTAAAACTCTATCCCATCTTTCCTATCAAAGTATTTTCTATAGCTTTTTTACATTTTTAAAAATTATTTTAATCATTTAATGACTATTCTTTGGTAGAAATAAGATAAATGATCATTACATAGCATATGAATATCACGCGTTCGTTATACTTATAAGATATGTCAAATTGGCCTATGCAATGTTACATGAATTATATGATGTATCGGTCGAACACATCATTACGGCAAAGAATTACGAAGCCAATGAGATGGCCCGATTGGCCATCAGAGTTCACACACCTCGGAATCATCCATTGGTCTTGGTAAAATAAAATGTAACTAAGAAGTGTTGCATCGATACAAGATGGATGATTGGAGCTGGAGCGGGCTGATTATTCATCATTTTGAAAAATAGATATCCTTCACCATCTAAGCAAATAAACTCCAAGTTGGGAACTATATATTATTAGGAACCCTCTTGCACAAGAAATGTAAAAAGGATTATTTGCCTCTAAGGTGTTTAGATAAGGCTGAAGCCATGCGAGCCACAGCCAAGGTTTATGAGGGAATCTGCTATGCACTTCAGGCTGGTAGAAAAATGGTTTGGTTGCTTAGGAGTCATGGATACCATTAGCCGACAATAATGACCGACAAAAGACAATACGTGAGGGGTTGCAGGCCAATGTTAATTTGTCTTATCAATAATTCATCGGTTTGGGATACCTTAGTTAATAGTGGCTGATCAAGAGACTGTTCAGATGGTTGGTCGAGTATAGGAATTTGAAGCCCAATACGACTTCGAAATTGTGAACTCAATGCCCAAGGGAATGGATAGGCTGAATCATTAAATAAGACAGTAAATGGTAGCATCGAAAGAATGATTGACGAAAACCCAAAACAATGGGAAAATCTTATTGTCTAAAGCTCGTTGGGCATATCGCATTGTGCAAAAATCGGCCACCAAGGTTGCTCCGTTCAAATTGACTTATGGCCACGAGGTCACGCGTCTTGCCAGTTGAAATGACGATAAGATCGGCTAAGGTGATGTTGCAAAATGACCTTGCTAGGGAAGTTTATCACGAAGCAATGTACATGAAATTAGATAGAGGCGTGGCAAACTCTGGGCAATTGAGGCGGTGGTCTAGAACCCATAAAAGGAGAAGGCCCCGAAATTTTAAAAATTTTATTAACAATAAAAATATTTAAATAATATTTTAAACTAATCAAAATTTAATAAATTTATGAAACTTCTTACTTTTTCTCCCATTCTTATGCAATGGACTTTTGAACTTTCACTTTAACTCTATTCATACATTTCATAATGATCTCATATTTAATACATTATTTATTATTATTTAATTTTATTCAACCAAGATAAGACTGCTGAATGTGCTATTTTAATCTATTTATATATGTTATAATTACCTCATAGCTAATGCATTAATTATTACTTTTTTAATTTTATTTCAAATTTTAAAAAAAAATGAACTTTTTACTTTAACTCTATCTATACAAGTCATAAGAAGAATAACAAGAGTGAGAGAGAGTTTGGTTTCGGTCAAATTTTGACAATCTTCAACTTCTATTTCATATCTGATGAGTTCTAGGGAAGATGTGACCTTAAAGTCTTGTTTGTGTGGGAACTTTAGCCTTAGATTGCATCTCTTCATCTTTTCTCTCATGTTCTATGGATCCGAGGTAGGTAAAATCACGTCTAGCAATTTATTTGCAAGATTGATAAATTTATGCTAAGGTATATATGCATATGTATATATATTTAGGCATTTTTTGTTCAAGAGATGAAATATATTGAAATTTATTCACTACTAGAGATTTGGCAATCCGCGAATGAAAAACTCAAACGACCGCTTTAAGCGGTCGCTACAAGAGTATTAGCGACCACTTTGGGCGGTCGCTTTAATTCCGGTCGCTAATCCCGTGCGGCAAGGTATCGACGACGAGAAAATTCGTGCGACCGCTAAAACACTTTTAGCGACCGCATTAGTGACTGCTACAAGCGGTCGCTAATACGAAAATTATATCGGGCAGAACGCCCCTCTCTTTTTCCTCTCCCTCTCTCCCTCTCTTTCCTCTCCCTCCCCCGCGCCCTCTCCTCTCTTTGCCCCGCCTCTCTCTCCTCCCCGTTGCCGTCGCCGGAAGCCGCTTGCCACCGTCGCCGGAACCCGCGGTAGTGCTCTCCCTCTCTAGCTATCTTTCTCTTTCTCTCTCTTGCTCTATCTTTCTCTCTCTCTCTTGCTCTCTCTCTCTAATAAACACTAATTTTTTTTTGTGTGTATTAGAGTTTTTTTGGAGGTTGATCACCACCACACTAGGTTTGGAATTTTTTTTTTAGTTTGAATTTTTTTTTTAATTTTTTGTATTTTTCATTTTATTATTGGATAAATGTAAATAATTTTTTTTTTATTTTTGTAGTTGGGGTTTGATGATTATCCATGCATGCGTGTATATATTATTGTTTGTTTTTTTTTTTTTAGTTACTCATTAATTTGTTTATTTCATATATATGCTGTTGATTGGAATTTTTTTTTGAATTGTTGGTTGTGGATTGTAATATTGTTACAGTGATGCTGTCAAAAATTTTTTTTTACTATGTAATGTTTTTTTTTTTTTTTATGTATATTGCTGTTTTTTTTAATTTTTTTCTTAATTTGCTATTTTTTCTGTTTTTTTATTTGCTGTTTTTTTAATTTTTATGTTTTTAAATTTTATTTTATAAAAATTAGTATGTTGGAAGAAAAAAAAAAGAGATTTTAAAAGAAAAATTTAGTGAATGGAAAAATTTTTGGAGAGAAAAATTTGAAATAAACTTAAATTAAAATATTACTTTAATGGGGATTTTTTAGAATTACCACATATACCTTATTTTTTTAATTTTAAATTTTTTAATATAATTTGAATTTTGAAAAACTTAAAAAGTGATAAATAACTATTCTTTTTGACAAGTTTCGAATTCAAGGAAACTTTAGGAGATGTCATATAACTTTAGGAGACTAAATAAAGATTTAAGTTTTAAAAACAATTAATTAGACTAAATCCCGATTTCAATTTTTTGTCAATTTATATCTTTTATTATCATTTATTAAACTAACTATAAAAATAAATTTAATTAAGTATGAGTGAAAGATGACAAAATATTGGTTAAAATAATTATGAACATAGTTTTAGAAAAAGAAATGTAATTTTATTGAACGGAGTGAATGTTTTATTAAATTAAGCTTAAAATTATTTATTAATTTAAATATTTACAATAGATATTAAAAATAATAAAATTAAATATTAAAAATCAGTATTAAAAAAAGTAAAAATATATTGATTGAAATATAATTTTTTGAAATTATAAAAGAGTGAATACTTATTTTTTTTAATTTAAAAATGTGAATTGAAATTAGCTCTTTCTAAGAAAATATAATTTAAATTAGCTCTTTCATTAAAAATATAAATTAAAATTAAGTTCTAATAAGATAATATAATTTATTAAATAATTTGTATATATTATTATCATTTATTAAAACAATCATGAAAAAATATTAATTAACGTGACCTTAATGAAATTAAATTATATTATAAATTTTTAAAATAAATTAATTATATTATGATATTAAAATTAATTACATTACGTTAAGGAGATTAATTAATGTTATTACGTTACTGAAATTAATTAAATTTCGGTAACTGTGAATTGAAATTAGCTCTTTGTAAGAAAATATAATTTATTAAATAATTTTACTTTAATAAATTATATATATTATTATCATTGAGTGAAATAATTATCATATTTAAAAATATAAAAACATGAAAAATAATATTTAATATGATTTGCTTTTGAAGTAATGATTAAACAATTAAGAAATTAATTTTAAATATGATCAAAATTAAAGTAAAATATTTGGAATTATAAATACATAAATGTATAATTTTTAAAAATAAATTGATTAACTTACCTTATGGAAATTAAATTATATTATGATATTTATAATGTTAGACAAAAATACTAAAAATATGAGAATTAATTAAATATTAATATTAAACTAAAACCTATTGGTTCACTAAAAATATAAATTAAAATTAAGTTAAGAAATTGCCATGGTTGGATTTTCCAACATGGGCTTTGCGATGTTTAGGCTCAGTTAATGGACCAAAGTATAATAAAAATATAAAGTTTAATGTAAAAATAATATATAGTTTGAAAAAAGTATAAAAAGTTAGTGAAAGTTGATAGACCCCTCAGCTAATATATACAAAATTAAAATCTTGTTGAGAGTTATTATAATTTATTTTAATTTTATTAGATAATTTATATATATATTTTGGTCGTTCACCATTAATATTATGAAAAATATTAAATAAAAAGTAGCATAAATAGAAAACAATAATACTAAAAAATATTAATATTGTAATATTTGTTGTTAATTTATATATTTTGAATTAAACAATAATGCTAAAAATAGTAAGATTAGGTAAATAATAATATTAATTTATAATTTTTAGATTCATTAAATATTTATATTAGTTAAAATATTAAATAACGAATTAGAATATTGATAATATAATTAATTTAGGTCAAATTAGATTGTTTTAATTAATATTGTATGGCTGGTTACTCAAATGATTGAAAATACTTTTATTATTTGAAATCATAGTTTGATTTATGTTATAATGAGTAAATATTGAATTGTTCGTAATATCTATTGTTAATTTATTTAATTTGTATCGTATTATTTTATTTGTTGTATATTTGATCTTCGGATAGTTTATTTAAGTGTTATTTTTTTGAATAATAATAATTAACTCTAATCCTTGGGCCCAATCCAAAACTAAATCCCTAATCTTGACTGGGCCCAATCCAACATCTTTCTTGGGCCCAATCCAACATCTTTCTTGGGCCAAGTCCAATCCAATACGAATACGATAAGAAAATTAGGTCAAATAATAATATTATAATATTGTTTCTAGGTAATTTACCGAATAATATAGTAATTAATTAGACAAGTAGCATTAGTTAATTAATAATATTTAATTATTTCAATTAGTAATTACAAGTAAACCCCTAATCTTGACTGGGTCCAATCCAACATCCTTCTTGGGCCCAGTCCAATCCAATACGAATATGATAAAAAGATTAGGTCAAATAATAATATTATAATATTATTTCTAGGTAATTTACCGAATAATATAGTAATTAATTAGACAAGCAGCATTAGTTAATTAATAATATTTAATTATTTCAATTAGTAATTACAAATAAACCCCTAATCTTGCCTGGGCCCAATCCAACATCTTTCTTGGGCCCAATCCAATCCAACACGAATACGATAAGAAAATCAGGTCAAATAATAATATTATAATATTATTTCTAGGTAATTTACCGAATAATATAGTAATTAATTAGACAAGCAGCATTAGTTAATTAATAATATTTAATTATTTCAATTAGTAATTACAAGTAAACCCCTAATCTTGCCTGGGCCCAATCCAACATCTTTCTTGGGCCCAGTTCAATCCAACACGAATACGATAAGAAAATTAGGTCAAATAATAATATTATAATATTGTTTCTAGGTAATTTATCGAATAATATAGTAATTAATTAGACAAGCAGCAGTACTTAATTAATAATATTTAATTATTTCAATTAGTAATTACAAGTAAACCCCTAATCTTGCCTAGGCCCAATCCAACATCTTTCTTGGGCCCAATCCAACATCTTTCTTGGGCCCAGTCCAATCCAATACGAATACAATAAAAAAATTAAGTCAAATAATAATATTATAATATTGTTTCTAGGTAATTTACCGAATAATATAATAATTAATTAGACAAGCAGCATTAGTTAATTAATAATATTTAATTATTTCAATTAGTAATTACAAGTAAACTCCTAATCTTGCCTGGGCCCAATCCAACATCTTTCTTGGGCCCAGTCCAATCCAATACAAATACGATAAGAAAATTAGGTCAAATAATAATATTATATTATTGGTTCTAGGCAATTTACCGAATAATATAATAATTAATTAAACAAGCAGCATTAGTTAATTAATAATATTTAATTATTTCAATTAGTAATTACAAGTAAACTCCTAATCTTGCCTTGGGCCCAGTCCAATCCAATACGAATACGATAAGAAAATTAGGTCAAATAATAATATTATAATATTGTTTCTAGGTAATTTATCGAATAATATAGTAATTAATTAGACAAGCAGTATTAGTTAATTAATAATATTTAATTATTTCAATTAGTAATTACAAGTAAACCCCTAATCTTGCCTGGGCCCAATGCAACATCTTTCTTGGGCCCAGTCCAATCCAATACGAATACGATAAGAAAATTAGGTCAAATAATAATATTATAATATTGTTTCTAGGTAATTTACCAAATAATATAGTAATTAATTAGACAAGCAGCAGTACTTAATTAATAATATTTAATTAGTTCAATTACTAATTAAAAGAAAACCCCTAATCTTGCCTGGGCCCAATCCAATATCTTTTTTGGGCCCAGTCCAATCCAATACGAATACAATAAAAAAAATAGGTCAAATAATAATATTATAATATTGTTTCTAGATAATTTACCGAATAATATAGTAATTAATTAGACAAGCAGCATTAGTTAATTAATAATATTTAATTATTTCAATTAGTAATTACAAGTAAACCCCTAATCTTGCTTGGGCCCAATCCAACATCTTTCTTGGGCCCAGTCCAATCCAATACGAATACGATAAGAAAATTACGTCAAATAATAATATTATAATATTATTTCTAGGTAATTCACCGAATAATATAGTAATTAATTAGACAAGCAGCAGCACTTAATTAATAATATTTAATTAGGTCAATTACTAATTAAAAGTAAACCCCTAATCTTGCCTGGGCCAAATTCAATATCTTTGTAAATACTTTATTCTAAGTTAAAAAACAAACAGACATTGAGAACTACTTTATTTTATTCATTGGCATACATTAGTGAAACTTAGACCCGTTTGAGTATCTCGTACGCTACCCGTTTGGTCATCATTAGGCAACGGATTACGTCTTTGACCAGGTTCGTTGTCCTTTCGATGAACGTACGGGGATTGACGTACGCGATTCTTGAATTGTCCAATTTGGACAGTTTGGAAATGCAATTATCCATCCTGCCTTCAACAACTCATGTACTGTCCTATGTTAGATGAAGTTTCAGTTGACGTCCTATCGCTCTCCGGGTGCATACACAGAGTACGACTGATGTCGTCTGTGTGTCGTGTACTTGGAGAACCACGCGGACATGCTGCCGAAATTTTATCTAATTAGGAGACAAAGGCATTAAGTTGTTGAGTGCAAGTTGGATCGTGCATTCTCGAATGGGATAGGACCAACCACCCTGTAATGAGGAGGTAAAGTTTAAGAATGGTGTTTTGCATATGGCACTACTTTTTATAGTAATGAAATTTTATCCTCTTGGGACTTCACAGACACTCTAAGCGAGATGGATAAGAGTTGGATTGATTTGCCGAATAGGATGTCCCCAGAGTATATGGAGGGGATTAATCAGTTTATTATATTCACCAGTGGGTTTCCCAGTAAGTACATTAGTTGTCCCTGCAGAAAGTGTGCTAACCGGTATTACTATACACGGGAGGTTGTCAGGGAGCATCTGATCCGTAATGGGTTCTTGAAGTAGTATAAATTTTGGACTCTCCATGGGAAAGAGTATACCGCCTCTCGTCCGGAAGAAACCGTTGAGGTGGAGGCCGAGGCTGCAAAGGAAGCTGATCCAATGCTCGCGGTGTTAGCTGATATCGCATGTGAATTGACACATGAAGACAGCGGTGCTGGTATTAATCTGGCGGGTAGAACTAGTCCCCGCTCGGGTGCGGATGATGAGTCCTTGAGATATTTTGAAATACTCGATGATGCGCAAACAGAATTATATCCTGGATGTCAGGAATTTAGTAAATTGTCATTTATCGTTGAGCTGTTACATTTGAAGGCATTGAATCACTGGTCGGATACGTCGTTTGACATGCTACTGCAGTTGCTTCTTAGGGTTTTACCAGCGGGAGCTAAGCTTGCTAAATCGTACTATCAGGCACGCAAGTTAACTGAGAATTTGGGATTCACATACGAAACTCTGGATGTATGTCCCAATAGTTGCATGTTGTTTCGGAATGAGAATGGCAACCTCGATACGTGTACCGTGTGTGGGGTTTCGAGATGGAAAAATATCGATACTATCTAAACTCGGCAGAATCATTTGGGTATTTCAAACCGTGGTAAGCTTGTGGCTGCAAAGCAAGTGCGCTACTTCTCACTTAAGCCACGATTGAAGAGATTTTTCATGTCATCCAAGATCTCTAAACTAATAACATGGCATGCTGAGAATCGGGGGGATCATGGGAACTTATCCCATCCAACAAACTCTCTGGCATGGAAAGATTTTGATCAAAGACACCCTGATTTTGCTGTCAATTCTCGCAGTGTGCGGCTTGGTTTGGCTGTTGATGGATTTAACCCATTTTCAGGTATGACTGGGGCAACTCATAGTACGTGGCCTATACTGTTAGTTCCATATAATCTTCTACCTTGGCTGTGTATGAGGCAACCTTTTGTCATCCTATCGACATTGATTGACGGACCTAAGGGTCCCGGGGATAAAATAGACGTTTATATGCAACCATTGATTGAAGAGCTTAATGAATTATGGACTGATGGTGTGATGACGTTTGACTCAACAAGAAATGAAATGTTTAAACTACGAGCAATATTACTATGGACAATTAACGACTTCTCGGCGTACGCTAACTTATCTGGTTGGAGCACGAAAAGAGAGTTCACATGTCTTTGTTGCAATCAGAGCAAGAAGTCAAGTTGGCTAAAGTATGGTAGAAAGTGGGTGTACATGGGTCATAGACGCTTCCTACCTCCGTTGTATAGGTTTAGGAAGGATAGAGTCTCGTTTGACGGCACTCGGGAGTTCGATCCGGTACCACGAGCAATGACCAGGGTTGATTTGCTGGCCTAGATGGAGCAGGAACAAATCCGAATAGTATATGACTTTCAGGATCTGTTAGCCCCCCCGCTGCCATCTATTTCTGGTGCGAATAGGAACCGAACCCATAATTGGAAGAAGAAAAGTATTTTCTATGAGTTGCCTACTAGAAAGACAACTTATTCAGGCACAACTTGGATGTCATGCACATTAAGAAGAATGTTTGTGATAATATATTGTGGACGATCCTTGGTGTTAAGGGGAAATCAAAGGATAGTGCTAATGCTCGACGTGATTTGCAGGAGATGGGATTGAGAACTCCATTACACTTGCAGGCGAGAGAGTCCAACAGGGCATACATGCCACCTGCACAGTACACCATGAGCAAGGAGGAGAAGGATGCGTTCTTGTTAATTCTGAAAGACGTAAAGGTACCTGATGGATATTGCTCGAATATTTCGAAGCGAGTCAACATGAGTGAACGAACGCTACAGGGTATGAAAAGTCATGACAACCACGTCCTGCTTCAACAGTTGCTGCCTATAGCAGTAAGGAATTGTCTGCCTAATAATGTTGTGCAGCCGTTGATCGAGCTCAGTAATTTCTTCAGGCAGTTGTGTTATAGAGTCATCCGTATAGAAGATTTGAAGGGTCTGCAAGACAGGATTGCTTTGACACTGTGTCATCTGGAGAAAATTTTTCCATCGGCATTTTTTGATGTCATGGTTCACTTGACCATACACCTAACTGAAGAAGCTCGGCTTGGTGGCCCTGTCCAATTTAGGTGGATGTATCCGATTGAGCGGTATATGAACACATTGAAGAGGTATGAGCGGAACAAAGCTCGACCGGAGGCATCCATAGCGAAAGGATATTTGATGGATGAGTGCATAAATTTTTGTGCGGCATATCTAAATGATGATGTCCAAACAAAGTTTAACAGGCCGGAGCAGATAATTGAAGGCCCTATTGGGAAAGGCACGTCATTTGATCTCAACCACATCGAGTAGATCCAAGCTCATCGGTTCGTGCTCTTCAACACCCAATCAGTTGTGCCATTGACCCAGTAAGTCATGTTGTTGTAATAAAGAAAGTTAATTACACCATATTTGTAATAGAAATTGTGATTATTCTTAGTCCAATTTGATTTGCATTGTAGAAGACACATAAACGAGCTAAAACAGAACATGCCTTGTGTAACGGACAATCAAATTCGAATGTCCCATTATCAATGTTTTCATGACTGGTTTAAGAACTACATATGTGTTAAATATTTTCATATACTTTTATATGTTTTTCATATCACAATGAATTTGTGTTTAATTAATTCATGATAATTTACATTCCATAGGTATACAATTTATGAAGTACTACGGATTTTACTTGGACCGATGAAATAAATCAGTTGGCTGATGGTCCTTACACGATAGCTCGATGTTACACAGCTTGTGACATCAATGGGTTTCGATTTCGCATCAAGGAAGTAGATGATAGGCGAGCTACACAAAATAGTGGCATCGGTTGTCCATCTATTGACGGTGGTTACTATTACGACCAACTAAATGACATTATTGAAATCGTTTACAATTGCGGTTTAAGATATTTATTATTCAAGTGTGTCTGGGTTGATCCAATTCGCGGGATTAAAGCTGATAAGTACCAATTTAAATTGGTCAATTTCAACAATTTGTTACATCGAGATGTACAAATAGAAGCTAAACCATACATACTGGCATCCATGGCAGAGCAAGTTTACTATGTTGGCAATCAAGCCGATCCCAACTGGCAAATTACAATTAAAATGTCAAGGAGGGGGGTGTACCAGATAGACTGCGATGAGCCAGATATTGATCCATTCGCCCAACAAGCTCTTGACCAAGATGCAATCATCCAACGTGATGAAATGTTAATTAGGTTGGGGATACGGTCGAAGGAGATACGGTTGATTTACATACCTAATACACGGTTGTGTACTTTTTTATCCAAACAAAGTAAATTTTAAATTTATTTTTCTTTGTATTTGAAATTGTAATAAATTTAAATTGTGAACAGTTAGGGAGCCATGTTTGGACGCTCTAGGAGAGGACTGGTCCTAGGACGATGGCTGAGCGTCTCGGGCTATCCTGTGCCGGGAGTAGCTCAGCAGATGCTGTCCCACCTTCACCCCCTATGTCTGCGCATCCTTCAGTGACTGACTATACAGATGCAGGTAAAGTTCGTCAGTTTCAGAATTTATCTTATCCAACAACAGTAGTTATATTCTGTATAGACTTATCACGTAACAATTTGTTTGAAACAGATTCTCCCACTTTGAGCAGGCTTTCGAGGTCCGGCAGAGGGCCCTCGAAGGGATTGCCGCAGTGGAACTACGGATCTCAGTGGATGACCATTCAGTGGGATAACACGCCCCATCCGGTGGGGAAGGATGGACGGTCTCTGATTTCACAGCTCGAACATTTGGTCCAGAATCCGATTAGATTCCCGTTGACCACCATCGAGTGGGATCGTTTCCCAGATTCTGCGTTCGAGAGTCTATGGACCGAGGTGCAGGTATGAAAATTTTATATTCTAATTGTACGTGATTTATGTGCTGAAACTTGTAACATAAATAATATTCTATAATTTGTCATTTTTAGGCCGATGTAGTTGATATTCCTCCAGACTTCTGGGACGTTATATTCGCCAAGTGTCGGAAGACATGGAACGATCATAAAAATAAGATTAAAGAATAATACTGGAAGGGTCATAAGAATGACCCTGACATCCTCCAGCGGGTCCCACCGGGTGTTCTTCCCCACCAGTGGGCTGAGCTCGTCAAGTATTGGTCGAGTCCCGAGGTACAAGTGAGTAGATTGCGAGTTGATTTTTTTTCCTTAAGTTTTGACGTTATAAAGCGTAAATTACAAAAACTAATCGAGAAAAACTTAAAATAGGCGGAGGCCCAAAGGAACTCGCGAAATTGAGGATTGCAGGGGTCGGGGCACAAGGAGAGGACTCGACACTTTTCTCAGGTTCGCCACGAGGTAAAAACATTAGCTTACCACGCCAATAGCGACTTTTTTATTTATTTTATTTAATGATAGTAAATTATTAACATATAATTTACCTTTCAACAGAGGACAGAGGAGGGTCTGAGGACAGGTCGGATGTCCATGTAGTTGGCAACTCGATGTACTGATTCGCCGGAGGTTCAGGCCATACAGGTAACTAATTTTAATATTTTGTCCAATGAACATATAATTTAATTTTTTCTTTAGATAATATAGTTAGTTATCTTCTTTTTTCTATTTCAGATTGTTTGCATTAGGCGCAGTTTAATGCACATCTAGACGAGCTACCGCCGGATGAGAGGGAGTCCGAGGAGATGAGGGACAAGATATTTTTCTCTATTGTCGAACGCGATGGTCATGGATACACGCTTACGCGGGGCGCGGGTATTCCACGCCGATCCGTCGCACGAGCAGAGTCATCTTCTCAGGCCAGACGTCGCGACTAGGATCTGCTCCAGACCTTTCAAGCTGAGATGGACGCGCGAAGGGTATCACTTCGGGCCGAGATGATGGCTTAGATGGAGAGGCACCTCTCTCAGAGTCAGAGCCATCCACCTTCTTCTCCTTAGGTTAAAATTTTTATTTTTCGTTACTATTACTCATTAAAATTTTATAAATTTATTTATTCATGTCTTTTTAATTATTACGTTCTAATTTCATTATTATTCCATTGTAGGACCTGGACGATAGTGGATGGCCCTCTTTGACTGATTAGGATCCATTTGTATATATTTTGATCAATACATTTATATATATTTTTGTTTTTGTATTTTGAACATTTGCAT
The DNA here is from genome assembly GCA_019916065.1 of Vitellaria paradoxa. Classification (NCBI taxonomy): domain Eukaryota; kingdom Viridiplantae; phylum Streptophyta; class Magnoliopsida; order Ericales; family Sapotaceae; genus Vitellaria; species Vitellaria paradoxa. The sequence goes on from CM034239.1 coordinate 26,986,089, forward strand.
ATAATAAAATTTTGTTTTAATTGTAATCTAATTTGATATTGTGTTTGTATATATAATCATAATTAGGAGCTATTTTTTTTTTATTGATTTTATGAAAAATTTCATTAATTCTATGTGCAAATTAATAAATTAAATTTAATATAAATATTTATACATAAATAATTAAATATAATAGTTATTATAAATAATTAATAACTATTAAATAAATAATTATTATAAATAAATAATAAATTGTTATTAAATAGATTTTTTAAATAATTTGATTTGTAAAAAAAATTATTGAGATTTTATTATAATAAATCATTGAAATTCTTTAAAAAAAAAATACTAAGTATTAGCGACCGCTTAAAGCAGTCGCTAATACCCCCAAAGAGTCGCTACTTTCTTGGCACCAAATGACCATGGCTTCCGCGCGTAATTAATTGCGACCGCTGTTCTGTATTAGCAACCGCTACTTACGGTCGCTAATAATTCGCGCCTTTTGGCGCCAGCAGTAGTATCTTCGTGCCAAAAAAACAGCGACTGCCTTTAATTTTTGAGCGATCGCTAATTGTCTGACGTTTTTTAACTCAAGCCGTCACAGGCGCGGTCGCAAATAATTTAGCGACCGCCTTGACGGTTGCTAATACTTTTTAGCGACGACCCAAATGCGACTCGCTTCATGCGATCACTAAGCCGTCACTAATACTTTTAGCGACCACTATATTTACTTTAGTGACCGCCCCAATACCGCTCTTTCCAGTAGTGATTATTAGGTGTTAATGTTTGAAGGTAGATAGGCAGGTTTTGATACTTTATACATATTCATATATAGTTATATTGTTGAATAGTAGATTAAAATAAGGAGTTTCATAGAATAAGCCATGCCTAAATTTAGACCCCCCAAATTTCTAAACACAGCCCTAGAATTAGATTACTTAGCCAACTTACGTGTGCTTGCTTTGGAGTCAATTAGGCTTAAAAATTGTATGTTGCTAGGTCTTTTGTAGAAAGGTTAACCCTAAAGCATTTGAAAGCATATTAGTGGTGAAGTTTTTCCTTAATTGATCAAAATATTTGAAAGCATATTATCTGACCATGTGGTGTGTAGAGAAGAATGCAGGAAGAAGTAACATAGATAGGACATAAATAGAATGATCGGCCAAAAAGTTGATGTTAAGTTTGGTAATTTAAATTGTTAGTCATAAAAGCTGACTCCCAAAATACATAGCAACTTAATTAATTACAATTCCTCAACACAAGCAGTCACGAAAAATCTTATACTCTGTTTAGAAATATTTTTCTCTTAAAATTGATTTAATTTTAAAATAAAGAATTGATTTCATTTCATTTGGTAAATAAAATTTTATATTTGGAACACATTTTAAATTTAAGAATTGAATTAATTTGATTTAAGAAAAATATCAAATTTGACCATGCTAATAAGAAATAGAAAATATGATAAATATGATATGAAGATAAATATGTCTACTTACTTAGATAGTTTAAGAAAATAATTAATTCTTATCAAATTTTATTATTTTAGATTAGATTTTAAATGATTTAGAGATCCTAAAATTTAAGTTACGAAATCAAATCAAATTTAGCTCGTAAAATTTCGTTTTAATTCCAAACATAAGAATTAATTAGTATTCTCATCAAATAAAATTAGATCTCATTAAATTTACCATTCCAAACGGAGTGTTAAAAGTTTGTATAAGTCCTGAATATCGACCATGTTGACTGATTTAAGAATGGAAAAGAACAAAAAAAAATTCATTACCTATAGTATTGTTTTAATTTAAGATGTCTAATCTAAAATATGGATTTGGATATGAAAAAAATGAAAATAAAAATAGAAAAACTAATTGAAACTCATAAAGGAAACTTTTGATAAATTTACGCTGTACCAGTAAAAATAAATAAATAAATAGATTACCTGTATAATTAATAAAAATATAATATTTTAAAAACTCTTGAATACAAAAAATTTGGTAAGTAATTTTGTATTTCCAAAAAGTAGAAGAATTATATTTTAATAAAAATTTTAAAATATTTTACATTGGACTGAAAATTTTATATATTATTTTATAAGAAAAATGACTTGTCATTGAATTCGCGTTAGGACCACAGAGTATTGAGCCAGCCCTTGCCTAGCAGATTACAATTATCAATACTAGGAATATGATTTGATATCCAGCGAGGATTAATAATTGTTAGTGCTCCAGAGACGAAAGCATAAGGAGGATTCAAATAGTGACGAAGGCATTATATGTGTAATTTCTTTTTTAACTTCAAAAATTCTTATTTTAATACTTATTGGACAATCCAAAATTCTTATCATTAATTACTAAAATTATTCCTATTTTTTGTCTAATCAAAACTAATCTTCTAATTTTCTTGGGCCAAAAAAAATTAAACTACTTGGACTTGAACTTAGACTTGGACTCGGATTCCTACAAGACATAAATTAAAGCACCTTAAGCAAAATAGACCCATTATATCGAAGCACAAAAATCAAACAGAGATTTTGATCTAAATGGATAAAATTCATAAGCTCCCCTCACTTTGTGAATTGGAACTGAAAAATGGCAAGGGCTTGGGATGCTTTGTTAGATCCTCTGTCATTTACGAGGGCTGCAACTGCTTCTTTTACATCTTGCTAATTCTTAGTAGTACATCAAATTATCATAGAATAAAGTGATACTTTTTAAAGTGCAATTAGTAACTAGAAAATTTGATGCATATATAACAGAGTAGCTTGCCATCATCATCTTATTCAAATTTGTCATAGTGGAACAAGAAGCTTTATCTTACAATAGCATTTCAAGTCTTTGATTGATGCAATAAGAGCACAGGGGGAGCAAAACCAAAGAGAAGGTAGCTCATAGGGAGGTGGAATAATTGATGCCAAAGAGTTGTCCCAATGTAATCATGTGAAATGAATTCTGTAGAGGTTGCCTCAACTTTGAGTGTCCCACAGAAACTTGTCGCATGGTTGGTCGACACTGTGGATTGGTTTGTAAGCATGAAAGTGCTAGCTTTGCAGCGAGTACCACTTCTTCTACTGCACAATTTCTAGGAGGTAAGAGACCGGCATCTTTCAATTATACACCAAATCCATAGGTGGTGGGTGGTAAGGATGATGAGGAGGACGAGGACGAGGAGGAGCAAAGAGAAAATATGAGATCCCTTGGATGTCTTCCTATTAACACTTCCAATGTTAAGACACCAAAGCTATAAACATCTAATTTATCATTCAATTCCATTGTATAAGCAAGTTCTGCAACAAAATTAAAAGCAATTAAAATAGACAAGCCCTGAATATTGATGAATGCTAAGTTTACGTTTTGTACCCAATTAAGTAAAATGAAATTTCATGCAAAAAAATGAAAATAAGCCATACCTAGAGCTGCATATCCAAAGGTTCCTACAAATGAAGTCGAGTAGGAACAATCAGCTTTCAAAAGTCTAGCAGCGTCGAAATCAGAAATGTGAGCCACGTAATTTGAATCTAGCATAACATTCTTGCTCGAAATGTCTCTGTGGATGATTGGAAGCGAACATTCATAGTGCATATAAGACAAACCATTTGCCACATCTTTAACAATATTTATCCTCTTACTCCACTCAAATTCTAATGCTATTACTTCATTGCTTAGTATCTTTTCCAAGCTCCCACCTTCCATGAACTCATACACCAAAAATGAGTGCCGTGGATGTGAACAAAAACCATAAAGTTTGATGACATTACGATGCTGTATATTTGTTAATGCACCAATCTCACTCGTAAAACTTTTTAGATTAGCCATCTCACAATTTTGTGAAGAATGAAGTTTCTTCACTGCAACAACTTGACCATTAGGCAGCTCAACTTTATAAATTGTGCCGCATCCACCCATTCTGATGCAATATTTGACACTGAAGTCCTCTGTTACTTTTATGATGTTGTCATACACCATTTTCCCATCAAAACTCCATATTACAAACAAATTTTCACTATTTGCTTTTCTTGGCTCATCAATCATATTTTTTCTAACTCTCTTGCGAAGCACCAAAAGAATGCCAACAACCAATAGTAACGAAATTCCCAGAATAGAAACTACAATTGAAACCACAATCATTTTAGATCATTTCCCTTTGTCTCATTTTCTCTTTTCTTCATGTGAGCATGGCTTCAAATTAGTCTTTTTGCCGCACAAACCATTATTATCCTTGTATGCCTTAAATGAAACATCTCGAAAGGCTTTGGCGATGGGCAAAGCAACCTCCAAGTGCTTGTAAGAAATATCAACAGATACCAAACCTGACATTCGATTGAAAGTGGATGGGATGGAACCTGACAACCCATTGTGGGATAGGTTCAATGTTGCTAAACATTGCAGCTCTCCAATCTGTTGTGGTATCTCACCCACTAGAGAATTTAGACTGAGATCAAGATCTTCAAGAAAGTGCAAACTGCCTAGTTGAAAAGGAATGTTGCCTATAAGTCTATTCTTGCTCAAATTCAAATTCTGTAGATTTGTGCACTCTCTTAACTGCATTGGGATTAAACCGCTTAGATCATTTGCTGCCAAGTTGAGAACATGGAGTTGGGATAAGCTTGCAAGTTCTACTGGGATGTTACCGAAAAGCTTGTTATTGCTGAAAGATAGGTCAAACAACAACTGCAACTTTACTATATCCTTTGGCACCTCCCCAACTAGAGGATTTGAAGAGAGGCGAAGCAATTGTAGTTGAGTTGCCTCTCCAAGCTCTGGGGGTATGCTCCCAGAAATATTGTTGTTGGAAATCTTCAGGCTTGTTAGATCATAACAAAGTCCCCATTGTTTAGACAATACCCCGTAGAAATTATTGTATCTCAAATTGATGTAATTTAAATTTGGATATACACCAAAAAATTCTGTTATGTTTGCTGCAATTTGGTTTTTCTCAAGGCGAACTTTTGCACAAGCTAGTACAATTTTTCAAACTTGTTGGGATAGGCCCTGTGAGACTGTTGTCATATGCACTAAAATTTACAAGTAATCCACCAAGGCATATGTTGCTCAATAATGGACCTACGAGCATGTTATTAGACAATTGCAAGTCTTGCAAATGTTTCAGTTTATTAAATGACGAGGGAATTGATCCAGAAAGCTGGTTATAATGAAAGTAAAGAGTGGTTAAGTTGGCCAAGTTACCAATTGAAGTTGGAATTGAACCGGTGAGATTGTTTGCTGATAACTCAAGATTAGTGAGAGACCTCAGCATTCCAACTTCTTGAGGTATAGATCCAAAACGTTGGTTATGATGAAGGTAAAGAGTGGTTAAGTTGGCTAAGTTGCCAATTGAAGCTAGAATTGGACCGATGAGGTTGTTTGTTGATAACTCAAGATCAGTGAGAGACCTTAGCATTCCAACCTCTTGAGGTATGGATCTGGAAAGTTGGTTATGATGAAGGTAAAGAGTGGTTAAGTTAGCCAAGTTACCAATTGAAACTAGAATTGAATCAGTGAGATTATTTATTGATAACGCAAGATCAGTGAGAGACCTCAGCATTCCAACCTCTTGAGGTATAGATCCAAAAAGTTGGTTTTCATCAGGATATAGAGTGGTTAAGTTGGCCAAGTTTCCAACTAAAGCTGGAATTGAACCGGTGAGATTGTTTGCTGATAACTCAAGATCAGTGAGAGAACTCAGCATTCCAACCACTTGAGGTATAGATCCAGAAAGTTGGTTTTCATGAACATATAGAGTGGTTAAGTTGGCCAAATTACCAATTGAAGCTGGAATTGAACTGGTGAGATTGTTTGCTGATAACTCAAGATCAGTGGGAGACCTTAGCATTCCAACCTCTTGAGGTATGGATCCAGAAAGTTGGTTATAATGAAGGTAAAGAGTGGTTAAGTTGGCCAAGTTGCCAATTGAAGCTGGAATTAGACCGGTGAGATCGTTTGTTGATAACTCAAGATCAATGAGAGGCCTTAGCATTCCAACCTCTTACGGTATGGATCCAGAAAGTTGGTTATGATGAAGGTAAAGAGTGGTTCAGTTGGCCAAGTTACTAATTGACGTTGGAATTGGACCAGCGAGGTTGTTTGTTGATAACCTAAGATCAGTGAGAGATGTGTTACTTGTTTTTAGCTGTTTGGTAACACAAGAGGTGGGAAAACATTTTTCCTAAAAGATTCCCGTAAGTTATTTTCTAAAGCCCCAGTTAGATCTCATGCTCGTTGGAATCACCATCCTGCTGCTGTGCTTGAGAGGTCTTGGTATGATTTGATCTATGTTGTAAGTGATGTGTCTCTTCCACATACAAACAAAGGAGCCTTTTAACTTTAAATATTTAATTTAAACTACACCGTGATGCGTTTAAGTTTTCACAGTCAAAACACAAGAAGTAAAATTTTTTTAGTCAAAACACAAGAGGTAAAGATATATATATAGTTTTTAAAATAATTAAGGTGTGTACATATTTAAAAATGTACATAATATATATATATATTTAAATTTGAATTATAATAATTCAAATTAAAATCACAAATATTTAAAAAAAATATATCTTTATTTTTGTCTGTCACCTTTTAAAAAAGGTACAATTATAAGGGATTTCTTATCTACAAATTACTATCTGTTTGTATTTCTGAAGCAATTATTTAAATTTTTTCGTTCATTCAACCTCATATTACTAAAGATAGTTGTGCCTTCCGAAAATACTATATGGTCGGGAAGCGGCAATATGGTATATATGGCCAGTAGGACATAGCCTAATGGTGATTGTTCGAGTCTTTGTGGACACTCAATTAGAACCGAGTAACCATTATGAAAGGCTAGACTGGAGGCCCCACTATGCCTGCAGGACCCACGCCATTGCCTAGTTTGGGTTTAAGTGGGAGGCATTCCGGTTAGGACTATGGTTCCATTTGATATGACAAAAAACTCTAAAAGAATGATAAAAATTTTTGAAAAATTATAAAAGTTATTTACTTTTTATTTATTATACGAATTACGAACTAATAATTTATTTTACTTTAATTTATTTTATCCCACTTTTTGTTATTCTAAACACACATTATATATGATAGAGCTACCACGAGTCTTTTTTTTTTTTTTTTTACTATTCAAAAATATAATTATATATCTATCATGTATGAGACACATCCTATGGCTTAAATTTATAAGTTTAGGGCCCATATCATGATATATTAACAAAAGACTCATTGATTTCTAATGCCGAACAATTCTCATATGTAAGTCAAATAATATTAATATCATATTGTTGTACAGAATTCAAATTACCTTAGTAACACAAGTAATATAGGCAAACAAAAAAATAACAAAAATAATCATAGAGGAATATAATATTTTACATGATTCAGTGACGTACCCACATATATGGTACTGTATAGTGAGTATTCATCACAGACCTTTAACAATGGAGTAAGGAATATATAAGAAAATATTAAAGAGATACTTTGAAAAACCATTCTCACCTTACTTTTAGTTTTTCTATCAATTCAAAATTTAGAAAACCCTAATATAAACATACTATAGGTCTATAATACATTCCATATATATAAGAACGGAAACCTAGTCTGGTAGACTCAAATACAATTCCAAAAAAATTGAAATTGCGTTGCTTACTGGTATAAGCTTTCTAGCGACCTACTTTGCAGCAAAATAGTATCCCTAGATCTTCCTGCACGTTCTAGCAACCTAACCAGTGACCTTCCCAGTATCCCTATAGCTTTGTATACTCTCTAAAATTTCTAGCGACACCCAATGAGATTTAAGCTTTACACTCTCTTGACTTTTCTTAACGAGCTCTTGCACTATTGTTTCGTATGGCGAGGCAAGCCCCCTACACTTGCCAACTTTATCTGCATTCTTGCAAACTAATATAATTGATTAGACAAATGTCCTCACTTATCTGCCACTTTGTTGGATCTTAAGGGGTAGATGAGCTATAACTCTTACATGTGCTATCATAATTTCTACACAAAGAAAAAGTGAATAAATAAGTAAATAACTATTTTTGTCTATGTATTACCAAACAATATTTTTTACTATATTGATTCACTTTTGGATTAAACTAATTTTCTCACATTCATTTATAAATTAATAAAAAAAAAAAAAGTTTCTACAACTAGTTTCCAACAAGTAATTGTTAGATGATAGATGTAGCCAGAGAAAACTAGCTTTTTAACTTTTTATTCATTTGACATGTTTAGCCTTCATAGTTTAAAAAAGTTTAAAATTTAATAGAATAATTTTGATCATTATAGAAAAAATACTTAAAATTGATAGAGCTAAAAAGTATAAACCTAAACTTGACTTTGGGAGACATTGTTATCGCCTTATTTGTCATGCATGATGGGACTTTGGAGTAAGAGAGGCTAACTTTGAGGTCAGTTATGTGATATCAATAAAAGTAAGTTTGAAAATTTTAGGCAAAAATTTTAAATTTTTTCAAACTTATTTTTGTTACGAACCATCAAATTTCGATTGGATGATTCATAATCCTGACATTAAAAAGCTAACCTCAAAGTGATTTTAACTTTTCGCATTTTATATGGAGAGCATAGTAACAAATTTGGCATTCGAAAATTATTCGACATGATGAAAAATTTGTAATTTGGGAATTTTTCTAGTTCAAAAAAATATAAAAAATCTCCATGTGACACTCAAATGCTTAAAAAAATGGGAATAATTCAGAAATAATTCAACTAAATATATCTAATTAATTTTGCTATGACTATAACATATTTTTATCAAGTAATAAGTTTTCTTTGTTATATCTGTAATTATAATTACATAGACAAAAAATTATTCATTAAATTATATATAGAAATAATGAGCTAAAAAAATAACTAATAATTTTTTTATATTTGTGTTTGTTATTAAACATGTGCAAATATAGTTAACTATTTTATCTAAATTTAAAAAGTACAACATATAAAAATATTTTTAGTATGTACATAATTATAATTGTTTATATATTTATATAGTATGTACATAATTATAATTGTTTATATATTTATATAATATGTATAGTTGTAAAATTTTATAATGATATAATATCTTTTATTTAATAAATTTGGGCAATAGAGGCACCAATTAATTTAATAGATAAATAACAAACAAATATAGAGTCACAAATTAAGTTTGTATTGTTAATATTTTATTTGCGTGATTCACTTATTCAATGATTTGAATATAACCAATTGAAATACCAAAAGATATATATGTATTATATTGTATCATATGTATGCATAAATTGTTAATAATTAAAAAGTACATCTAAATTATAATTATAAATATATGTATTAATTGTTATTTTAAATTAAAGTAAAACACATCAAGAATATTGTTGTTGATGGATAACATTGAAAGTTTGAAGGTATTGCCTCGATTCTAGTGCCACAACTAAAATTTTTTTTCTTCATTAGTTTGTGCTTATTAGTTATTAGTGTATTTATACTATTAGGTCATTTAAGTTTCTAATAATTTTAAGTTTTTAATAATGCATGCAAGTTGTAACCGTAAAAGTTTGGAGTGATAGAAAATTGGGCAACTTCGCGAGTTTTGTGAATTTATCGTGAAATTATTGGTTTATTGGTATATTATTACGATATTTTTATTTTCTTGCGATTTATTTGAATTTTTAAATTTTTATTAAAATCTCGCAAACATATTAGTAGAAATTAAAAATCTTGCCCAATTTTGTTATTATGATGGACAGCGTGAACCTGAGCTTGACTTTTGGGGAACATTGCTATCACCTTTGCCGTGCATAAAATCGTAACTAATTAATATAACATTTCATTAATTAGACTTGACTTACAGGGTCTTTGCTCTCACACCTCATTACTAAAATAATTGGTCATATATATACGTATATGCATGGTTTGCTGCCAAAATCACTCAAATCATTGGCATCCGGCGGCTTCTTTTGGATAATTTTTCCTTTTATTTTATATATATATATTTTTTGCTAAAAATTCTTGTGTAAACTCTAATTTAAAGTTTGAAAGAAAAGAAATTTGTTTTTGGCTATGTATTATTACCAAAGAAAAATTTTCGCCATGTTGATTAACTTTTGAATTAAAGTTTTAATATATTTATTCGTAAAATAAACAAAAGAATCAGTTTAGATTCTTGGTTTTCACGTCGCCAGTCTAATTGCTGTAAATCGGGAATAATTAAACTTCTAAATATTTAGGAAGCCTATGGAAGACTAATATTCTAAACCACACAATTGCTTATCTATAGAATGGTCCCTGGCATAATTAAGAAGAACCACAGGCTTTTCTTTCCATTGGTAAAGTACAAAATGGATAATATTTGTTAAATTTAATAGACATTTACATTCATGTGCCATGCAAAGTACGTAATTCTATTATTTTTTATATATAGCTCTCTCACATTTTGAACGAGTATTTCAACCATTTAATTTCTATTTTTTTTTTTTTTTTTTTTTGCAAAGAAAAAGATAGTAGAGCATAAAATGGCATGTGGATATTACATATTTTTTCTAAATTTGGAAAATAAAAATATTTTTCATTTTAATCCAAAACCTGAAGCAAGTTATTTATTTGATTATTAATAGCTGTGGGATTGTGTTTTTTTTTGGGGTTCAAAGTTCAAAGGATAAATTAAGTTTGATTAGATAAAAATATAATTATTAAAATTAAAATTCACATGATCATTTTATTGTGTTGTTGTATTCCCAACCTTTTGAGTCACTTTCCAATTTTATTCTTCTTTGAATATAAAGGGAAAATAATTACATATAGGGTCCATTTAGGGTAGCGAAAAATAATGAAAAAAAGTAAAAAATGTAGTTTGGGGGAAATTTTTAGTGTTTGGCACGCAACAACCAAATCACGTTTTTCAGAGATGAACAATGAAATTTTTTGAATTTTGCGTTAGCTTTTTAGAGAAAAAAACCGTCCGAACAGTTTTTTGGTTCTATCGAAATGGTTTTACCTCAGAATTTATTGAAAGTGGTTAAAAAATCTTCAGGATTTGTAGAAAAGTTATAGGATTTGTGAAATGGTATTGGGGTTTGTAAAAAATTTATTGGGATTTGTAAAAATTTGTTGGGATATGTATGTGTATACAAAGTTATAAAAATTTTACGAAATATGAGAAATGCAAAATGTATTAAAGAATTTTAGAAGTTTCGAAGATTTTCAGAGGTTTTCAGTATTTTCACCATTTTTTGGAGTGCCAAACAAGCCATAATCTATATAATAAGAAAGTTCGAGAATTTGAATTTGAAACTTTTTCAATTGTTGGATTTTTCCAATGGTTAGGTTTACTTCTTTTATTCTCTACTTTAGTTGTTTTTTCCGCCACATCATATGAAAACACACAGTCTCTCACTTTTTTATATTTTTAAATATTTTTTATAAAAAATTTTTAAATTAATACTTTCAAAATGTGATAATATTGGTAATAAATAATAAAATTTTACATGTTTATTAAATACTATATGGATACCTATTGCACAAAGTTGACTAAGATTTTTATTTAAAAAATGATATTTAGACCTTATTTTTCTTTAAAAACATTTTAAGAAATAAACATTTAAATCAAAAATTCAAATTTAATGCACATAAAACTTTAAATTATAAATACATATATTTTTATATTCTTTGTGTCATCTATCTAATAATGGAGCTCAAAAATTTAAATTTGAAATTTTTGTCAACCTTTAAATTTATTTACTTTATCATATATTTTTGTTAATGCTTTAAATTTGAAATATTTTAAACCCTTAGATTTGTTTTTCCTTTAATTCAATGGACAAGATTAGATTTTGGAAACATACCTAAAAAAATTATAGCTAAGATTGTCTCTCTTGAAAATAAATAACTAAATTTTAGTTTTATAACTTTTCATATTCTGAACAAATCCATCACATCCATCCCCCTCTCTCTCCACAATTATTTTCTTTTAATGAGAACCATGTCCTCCAGCCCACTGTTACCCTAACCAAAAATTGACTTCTAGCCCCGTCATTGCAACGCCACCAGATCTCTCTCTCTCTCTCTCTCTCTCTTTCTATTTTTCCTTTCTCTCTCATTTTAACTGTTGTAACCTTTGCCACCGAATTTCATTATCTATTTCTTATCTCACTACTAATTGAAATCCCACTGAATGAGGCCTCTCTTTTTTCTAATCACATCTCTATCCTATTGCTATACCCACCCATCGATTTCTCCACAATCAAACTCGATTGATCCTTACTCTTTCAAATGGATTTTAAAATTAATCAAATTATTTGATTATTGTCCTAATGGTATTTTTGGATTGTTGTAATTCCTTTTAGTTAAAAGATTATTTAAACTTTTAATTGTTGCTTTATGCAAGTGGACCTCAAACTGTGTGTTAGATATGTTAGATTTTCTGCCTAAACTAGTTTGGGATATTGTAATCAACTTATTCAAGCTTTGCTCAATTTGAGTTCGCGTGAGAATATTAATATAAAGTTATTTATTTGAATTAATTGTTTTGTATTTTATTGTGAAACTTATCATTTTTTACTTTTCATCGCTATTCAAATTAGTATAGGTTAGGTTTACGCCGTGCCTAAGGAAGTGCTCCTAGACATGAGCTATAGCCTAGCAATACAGATGCTGTATTTTTGGATTATAAACTATATGTGGATTGTACTAACATTTTGTTGTTTATGTATATAGTGAAATGAAAGAACTGCTTGGCCATGCTATTAAATTATTTATTATTTTTTATTTTTTTTTTTCATGTAGCCTTGATTTGGTATGCACCACTCATTATCTCTTTTGATTAGTGATTTTTTTTAAACAATTTTATACTTTGGGTATTTAATTGATTGATGCTCCTTTTCTTATCATGATATTGGGTCAATGTGTATTTAGGTTATAATAATGTGCATAACCCATAATCTCTTTTTATTAGTAGTTTTTATATTTATAGGTTATTTTTATAACTTTTCGTATAAACTTAGTTTTGATCAGGTGTGTCTAAGTCATAGTTAGATTACTCTCATTCACTTTTGAGTAGTAATTTTTATTTTTATGGATTATTTTTACAGTTTTTCATATAAATTTATTTTACAAATTTATATTTGACATTCTTGCATGTTAAATTATGTTTTCATCCTAAAGTCATGGGCAACTCCTTGTAAGAATTATATACTTCGACAAAGTTACAGATATCCGCTGCTGACATGGAGACTTTATTACATGCCAACTTGAGAATAAGTGAAATTTCTGACAAGTAATTCCTAGATGATCAATGACATTGACTTTGGGGACCCCCAAGCTTTCAATCAATTCTCAAGTTACACTTGACATTGCTATAAAAATAAAATTAAAAATATGACAAAAATAATATGAAATGACAAAAAGGATAATAAAAACAATGGTTGAAGATCGTTGGTAGGTGGCTAATAGTGGTAGGAAATAGGGATCACAGTAATGGGTGGTGTTGGTGATGGGGAATTACAATAGTGGTAGTACGTAAGGGAATGGCAGTGATGGTGGTGGCCATTTCAAAGTCCCAATCTCACAAAACAGTATCCAAATCAAAACATCATTAGCAGAAATTAACAAGAATAACCAAAGAGACACAGAGATTTGTTGACTAAGGTAAAAACTCCTTTGAACTCAAAGGAGAAAACAACCCCGGATCGTTAAGCAGATCAGACTAAAACTTCTTCACCATAAAATAAGAGGTTATAAGGTACAAGAAAATGGATTACATGTTTCCCAAACCAACTACCCATTGATTTACTTGTCTAAAACCCATCTTAACCTTGTTTGCTAGACATCCCGCAATAAACCTTAACCCATAAAGAAGAATACTTTCAAACCTTGAAGGACAAGCTCCCCAATTTGTAGATCCACTGGAGATCTGAGCCAATGATTGATAGATCTTTGCCAAAGAAAGCTGGTGATGTCACGAATCAAGCCAATCCAACCCAACCGTTCTTCCTCTTTTGGTTTCTTTCTCAAAAAGGTTAATAGAAGGTGACATTCCGTCCAAAATGTTAGGGTTAAGAAGAGAACATTTCCTTTCATATCAAAAGAGAGGGTTAAAAATGTCATTTGGATAGATCTTAAAAAAAAATCTAGACGTCATCACAAGCAGTTCGTGGGCACAAGTTACACATGAGCTGCTCACAAGACACCCTTACACACTGGACAAAAATTTCCAAGTGTCATAAGCATCCATGGGCAAGAACTTCTCACAAACTGCTTGTGAGACATGCCAACTTTCTGGACAGTAACATTTAAGTCCAAATGGGATGTTCGTGAGTATGAACTAATGCTAAACAGTGACCACTTCTCTTCCAATTCCAAATCTCTTCGCAACCATCAACAAAGATGCTCAAGCACTTTTTGGCATATGTCTAAGCATCTAAAGACACATAACTTATGACATTCTATGAAATTTAAAGTGAACATTTACAAGGAAAGTGTTGTCTCGGATATTGCTAACACAAAATCTAATCAAAATGACACTTACAATCTCCTCCTTTGGCAATTCTAAGACAAAACACCCCAAATCGCCAATTACAACCAAATGAAAAGTGTCACAAGTTCTAATCCTAAGCAGCAACCACAACTGTAATCCTTAAAAACAATTCAAGAACAAGAAGTACCAATAATCACAGCAAATCAAATTCAAATTAACTCCCCCTCAAAAATCAATTCAACAGTAATCACAGCATATTAAATTCAAATTAACTCCCCCTCAAAAATCAATTCAGCTCCCCCTCAATCATACAATCAACATGCTCACCCCTTAATCATGATCACTCCCCCTTAATCCCAAATGTTCTTCCCCTTTTTGTTTGGAATTGACAAAGCAAAACATATCAGAAACCATAGATCATGAAAACCAATAGATTACAAACAAGTATACCTCATGAAAATAGTAACAACAAAATGGGAGATTACTAAAAAAGTTCAACAATCTACCAGAGTAAGCATAGTCAAGATCAAAACAAAACAAAACATTCTGATATCAAAAGCAATAACAAAATAAAAGCTATGAGGATCAAGAACAATAGCTAGCAGCGACTGCGACCATAGCGATAATAAGCTTTGATCTCACTTAGGACGCCCATGAGATCACCAACTTCGGTTCCTAGGTCATTGACTTTGTCACCAAGGGCAGTCAAGGAAAAATGAGCTGACGAAGCAATTTCGCCCAAGGAGGTGACGAAGCAATTGATGGCACGGCTGTGTATTGAAACCTGTGGATAGAGTAAAAAAAATTAAAAAGAAATAAAGAGAAATATAGGATGGGACACTTGTCACACAATCAAAATTCAAACTAATTTTTTTTAATTAGATATATATATATATAAGTATACACATGCACGCATCCACTTTTGCAGAGAGTATTAGCCAAAATAAGACCCAAACCAATCAGCATTCAACACATCACTTTAAAAGCAACAAATCAGTACAAAATCAGTACCAAATTTGTACACAAATCTAAACCATATCCTCAGGATATATGATTATCAAATCAAGTTAGTGGATCTCACAAAAAGACAAAAGAAAATTAGACTAGTCAAAACAAAAGAAAAACCAATAAGGGCAAAATCCATCAAATATGTTGCCCAAATCAAACATTAAGCTCGGAATTCAAAGGAGGAGATAAGAAAATTTAGTGCCCACAAAAATCATGTAACTTGACCTCAAACCTTATACAGAAAAATATTCCATAAAGAAAGAAATTTATTAGTCAACAGAAACCACTATCAATGAAGATACTTTCTTATATAGATTGCTCTCATCATAGAAGGATTGATACAGACAATTAGATCAATGAACAAAAATTAATTATTTGAACCCACAACTTCAATTACGAGTCAAAATATCAAATTTTTAGATTTATAAAAACAAGATATTGACAAACATAATAAATCAGTGACTCATTATCCATATTTTTGTAGAATTTCTTAGAAACACACATAATGAGTAGAATAGTATTTCAAATAAGACATTAATTGCGCATAAATGTTTTTTAATGAACTCAATTAACATCTCGAAACATGGTATTAGCTGTAGAACTACTTTCAAATTCTCTAGTAGATATCTACTTGAAAGTCAAACCAATCAATTGCCCAACAATAATAACATAACAGTTTTCCACTTTGAGATAGATGAAACTGACATTACAATTTAAATTCAATCTTCCTTATCTCTCCAAAATAAAGTGAAATTCAATAAATGCAATTTGATGATGGTTTTCACACACTTTATTTTTTTTCTTTATATATTTTTTTATCTCTTCTTATTCCTTAACTTCTTTTGATGCATAGTAGAGAACAAAGTGGTAACCCTTTTCATCACTTTGATTGGGAAAGAGAAACTCAACAACTTCAATAATTGTGGGCTAATCAATTATGGGTCAATCCAAGGTAGACATCACACTAGGAATTCAAGTAAGGTACCATCTCAATTGACCATGTGTTTGACATCAACCAAGTTGAAAGCAAAACATATATGTGATCTCAATAATCAATATTTTCAATACAATCTCTACTCACCATGAGATTAGAAAGAATTCTACAAGAACAAGACAATGGCCAAGGATTGAAAGTGTAAATAAATATCAAGTTCAAATAAATTCTTACTCATTTGAATATTTCAAAGCTTAAAAGACACTGCATGATCTCACTTCCAATTTAAGTTCATAGCAATAATTGTAAAATCATTTATTCTAAACATTGAGATAAAACTATTAAAGAAGTATAACTCCAAGAGATGAATGAAGTTATTCAAATCTTGAAGCTTCTAGAGGTTTCGTGAACATATTAGCAAGTTGTTGGTCAGTGGGAATGTGTTATAAACTTATTACTTGTCTCTCAACAAAATCTCTGATGAAGTGATGCCTTATATCGATGTGTTTTGTGCAAGAGTGTTGAACAGGATTTTTGGAAATATTGATCGCACTCAAGTTATCACAAAACAAAGACATATTACCTTGATTGATTCCATAATCTAAAAGCATCTGCTTCATCGACAAAATTTGAGCACAACAACTCCCTGCTGCAATGTACTCAGCTTTGGCTGTTGAAAGAGAAATTGAGTTTTGCTTCTTGTTATGCCAAGCCACCAAGTTTGCTCCTATGTAAAAACAACCTCTGGAAGTGCTTTTTCGATCATCACAACACCCTGCCTAAATCTGCATCTGAATAGCAAGTGATTTCTGAAGAAAAACCATTAGAAAACCAGATGCCAAAATCTAGAGTCCCATTTACGTAATGAATGATGCGTTTGACAGTTGCCAAATGAGACTCTTTGGGATAGGATTGATACCTAGCACAAATGCCTACACTAAATGCGATGTCTGGATGACTAGCAGTTAAGTATAGTAGGCTACCAATCATGCTACGATATAGAGTTTGATCAACACTCTTCCTAGATTCATCCTTATTTAGTTTGGTAGTTGTACCCATGGGAGTCCTAATATGCTTAGTTGTAGAGAGTCCAAACTTTTGAACCAAATTTCTTACACACTTGGATTAAGATATGAAAATTCCATTTTTCAATTGTTTAATTTGCAATCCCAAGAAAAAATTTAGCTCACCACCCATGCTCATTTCAAATTGACTTTTCATGAGTTCGGCAAATTTTAAGGCGTGTTTTTCTGAAGTAAAACTAAAAACAATGTCATCCACATAAATTTGTGCAATGGTGGTTTCCTTAGAATCTCTATGGATGAACAATGTTTTGTCTACAATTCCCCTTGTAAAATTTGACTCTACCAAAAATTTGGTAAGTCTTTCATACCAAGCTCTAGGAGCTTATTTTAAACCATACAATTCCTTATTTAAACGAAACACATGATTGGGATGCTTACGATCAATGAATCCTTTTAGTTGCTCAACAAAAACTTCTTCTTACATAAAGCCATTCAAAAAGGCACTCTTCACATCCATTTGAAAAAGTTTGAATCCTAAGTAGCAATAAATGGCCAATAAAATCCGAATTGATTCTAGTGTAGCCACGGGTGCAAAAGTCTAATCAAAATCCACTCCTTCAACTTGAGTGTACCCTTATGCGACTAGTCTAGCTTTGTTTCTGACAATAGTACCAAATTCATCAGTTTTGTTTTTGAAAATCCATTTGGTCCCTATAACATTTACATTACTAGGTCTGGGCACAAGTTTCCAAACTTCATTCCTAGAAAACTGTTCTAATTCCTCATGCATGGCATTAACCCAATGAGAGTCAAGAAGAGCCTCTTTAACATTTTTAGGCTACATGCACGATGTATAACACAAATAAGTTACATCATTGCGAACTTGCCTCCTAGTTTTCATAGGGGTTGTTACCTCACCAATGACTTGTGTTAATGGATGGTTCAACTTCACTCTCGATGAAGGATTAAGAGTCAAGTGCTAATTTTCATCCTTATTTTCCTTTTCCTCATCTCTTGGCAAATCTCCACTAGACTCAACCTCAACTTCCTTTGCATTCTCTTGGCTTTCTAACAAGGATTCTTCATGTGGATAGATGGTGAATTCTTGTTCATCCTCACCTGAATTAACCTGCAAGCAGAATTAATAGGATTATCATCAACAACAACATTTATGGATTCCATAACAGTAGAGTGCTTCAAATTGAAAACGCTAGAAGCTCTACTATTTGTGAAGTAACCAAGAAAAATCCCTTCATCACATCTTGCATCAAATTTACCTAAAGACTCTCTATCACGATAAATGTAACATTTGCTTCCAAAGATGTGAAAATATCTAACACTTGGTTTCTTACCATTCCAAATTTCGTATAAAGTGGCTTTGGTTCTTCTTCTCACAAAAACCCTATTGCTAATGTAACAAGCAGTGTTTAAGGTCTCAACCCAAAACTTTAAGAGCATTTTCTTACCATGCAACATAACACAAGTCATCTCTTGGAGAACTCTGTTCTTTCTTTCAACAACCCATTTTGTTAAGGCATTCTAGGAGCAAGGAATTCATGCAAAATACCACATTCATCACAAAAATCAGAAAATTTAGAATTTTCAAATTCTTTTCCATGATCACTTCTCAATCTAATTATCCTACCAATCTTCACACCCTTTTCATTTTGGAGTCTATTGCACAAGGATTTAAAAGATTGAAAAGTGTCTGATTTTTCTCTTAGAAAATTTACCCAAGTAAATCTTGAAAAGTCATCAACCATAACAAAAATGTATTTTTTTCCACATAAACTCTCAGTCCTAATAGGACCCATTAAGTCAACATGCACAAGCTCTAAGAGAGAAAAAAGTAGCTATTTTATTGGTCTTTTTTGTGAATAGCCTTTCTTTGTTTTCCTTTCTGATAGGGTCCACAAACAACTTTATTGACTTTTGTAAGCTTTGGCAACCCTTTCACAATCTCGAACTTGGATAATCTTGCAAGATCTCGGTAATTCACATGTCCAAGCCTTTGATGCCAAAGTTTCGTGGTGTCATCCTGTGCAACATTACAAGCTAAACTTTTATCAGTTGAAAGCCCATAACAGTTATCCACAGTTCTAACTCCCTTCAATATTACATTGTTATCTTTGTCTAGAATTGAGCAATCATCTTTTGCAAATATAACATTGTAGTGTGAATCACAAATTTGACTAATGCTAATCAAATTTGCTTTCAAACCATCAACATACAAAACATCCTTGAGTCTAGGAAGACCCGGACAATCAATACATCCAATTCCAAGAATTTTGGATTTGCTACCATCGCCAAATGTGATAAAGCCTTCATCATAATCAACCAAAGACGAAAACATGGATTTGACACCACACATGTGCTTAGAGCATCCACTATCTAAGTACCGCATGTTGGAGTCTTGGGCTCTAAAAGCAGTGTGAGTAACAAAGCATTTTATGTCATCACATCTAATCCATGCTTTTCTAACCTTATTTTTTGAAGAGATTTTACCTTTGAAAACAGTTTTTGAGATGTTCTTGGCATTGGATTTAGACATTCCTCCATTAGAATTATCTTTGTTTGGTTTGAATGGGAGTCGTATGTCATTATCATCAAGAAATTGAAGACCATTGAACCTATTAGACAAAAATTCTCTCCCTTTAAGACCTCTGTTAGGATTGACTCTGAATTTAACATAATCCAATGGTAATCCATACAATTTATGATAAAATGGTCTTATGTGGCCTCTAATTCCACAATGATGACATATAGGAACAAATTTCCTAGAATTCGCAGAATTTAAGGTATGCAAATTAGGTTTAATGAAATTTTTACCTCCAAGACCTGAAAAGTAGTTGGAAGAAGCATTACGTCGAATGTGGTTCTTCTCCTTACTTTCACTAGATAACACTTTTTGTTGAAAATTTTAACTTCCTCTTGAATCTTCTTTTGATTTTACACTTTCAGCTTTTATTATTACCCTTGGAATGAAATAAGAATTGCTGGATTTGTTCTCAATTTTCTCAGTTGTTGAAACAAATTTGATTGGTCCGTTCATTTCCTTGAAATGAATAAAATGATGACAGGTTTGCACATCTAATCCCAATTCTATCATTAAGATACCTTTGAGCTTCTAATATGTCATCTAGCTTCTTGGTTCTGGCATCCCATTTCTTGAATGAACTAGATGTCTTAGCAATCTTCTCCTTCAAATCTTTCACTTTTTTTTCAAGGGTCACATTGATGGACGTCAATCTTTCCTCATTCTTTTTCAAAGTCTCAATCATTTTCTCCAATTTAGCCACATGGGACTTATGACTTTCAACTTCACTTTTCAAACTCTCTTTCTCACTTTCCACTTTTTTTTTTTTTTTAATTTGGAAAGTGCTTTAGCCTTATGGTTTGCAAGAGTCAATGATTGCTGGTACAACTCATTATATTTATCTTGCAACAAATCAAACTTCTCTTGAATGTTTTCCTTGGATTCTAAATCGAAAGTGTCACTCTCATCACTTTCATCAAGACTTATTTGAGAAACACAAATTTTAGAGTTTTTCTTTGGAGAAGAATCATCAGCTTTCACCATAAACGCTAGGACATTTGAAGAATCATCCTCAGAACAAGATGAATCATCATCAGTTTGGTCTCCTTGACTCCTTGAATCATCTTCATTATCCCAAGAAGCATTAAAAACTTTCTTGTTCTTCTTCTTCATCCTGTTTGCACGTTCATTAACAAAATGTCCATACCTTTTACATTCAAAACATTACTTCTCACTGGATTTCTCTTGCTTCTTCTCATTTTTGATCCCTTCTCCAAGCTTTTTCTTTCCTTTAAAGAACTTTGACTTGTATTGAGAAGACTTTTTGAAAAAACTTTTGAACTTCTTGACAATGAAGGCAATCTCCTCAACACTTACTTTTGTGCTGTCGATTTCTTCATTTTCATCTTTACAAATTAAGCTTAAGGCAATTCCTTTGTTCCTCTTGTTTTGATTCATATTAACTTCATAAGTTTGCAATGATCTAACTAACTCTTCAGGGTTCGTTTGATCTACATCTTTACTTTCCTTAATAGCGGTCACTTTTGGTTGAAACCTATCAGGTAATGATCGTAAAATCTTGTAAACAATCTTTGATTATGGATAAGTTTCACCAAGATTTATTGAGGAGTTCACAATATCACTAAGCTTAACATAAAACTGATCAAAAGTTTCATTCTCAACCATTAGGATTACCTCAAAAGCAGTTGTGAGTTTTTGCAACTTGGCTATTTTCACTGCTGTAGTTCTTTCATAGGTAACTTGAAGGATATCCCCAGCTTCCTGTGCTACTTTATAGTTAGAAATTCTTTTGAACTCGTCCTGAGAAACACTACAGAATATTGCATTCAAGGCTTTACCATTCCACCTAGTAGTTTCATTATCAACAGGTGACCAATCCCTCTTTGCTTTAGGTGTGAGATCTATCTTACTCACTGTAGGTAGTCTCCATCCATCAACAACAGAATCCCAAACACGTTCATTAATGGATTTGAGAAAAGCTTTCATCCTTGCCTTCCAGTAGTGATAGTTAGAGCCATCAAGAAACGGAGGCCTAACAGATGATTGTCCATTTCTTTGGCTATCCATGGATACTATATGGACCAACTCTCAGACAAAAAGTCTAGTCACAAAACAGAGAGCACCCAAGGCTCTAATACCACTTGAAAGTCCCAATCTCATAAAATAGTATCCAAATCAAAACATCTATTGTAGAAATTAATGAGAATAACCAAAGAGACACAGAGATTTGTTGACAAGGGTAACAACTCCTTTGAACTCAAAGGAGAAAACAACTCCGGATCCTTAAGCGGATCAGACTAAAACTTCTTCACTATAAAATAAAAGGTTACAAGGTACAAGAAAATGGATTACAAGTTTCCCAAACCAACTACCCATTGATCTACTTGTCTAAAACCCATCCTAACTTTGTTTGCTAGGCATCCCGTAATAAACCTAAACCCGTGAAGAAGAATACCTTCAAACCTTGAAGGACAAGCTCCCCATTCTGTAGATCCACTGTAGATCTGAGCCAAGGATCAATAGAACTTTGCTATAGAAAGCTGGTGACGTCACGAATCAAGCCAATCCAACCCAACCGTTCATCCCCTTTTGGTTTCTTTCTCAAAAAGGTTAATAGAAGGTGACGTTCTGTCCAAAATGTTAGAGTTAAGAAAAGAACATTTCCTTTTATATCAAAGAGAGGGATAAAAATGTTATTTAGATAGATCTTAAAAAAAATCTGGATGTCGTCACAAGCAATTCGTGGGCACAAGTTGCACATAAGCTGCTCACAAGATACCCTTACACACTGGACAAAAATTTCCAGGTGTCATAGGCATCTCATGGGCAGGAACTTCTCACGAATTGCTTGTGAGACATGCTAACTTTTTGGACAGTAACATTTAAGTCCAAATGGGATGTTCGTGAGTACGAACTGATGCTGAACAGTGACCACTTCTCTTCTAATTCCAATCTCTTCTCAACCATCGACAAAGATGCTCAAACACTCTTTGGCATATGTCTAAGCATCTAAACACCTAACTTGTGACATTCTATGAAATTTAAAGTGAACATTTACAAGCAGAGTGTTGTCTCGGATATTGCCAACACAAAATCTAATCAAAATGGCACTTACACCATTGTTAGGAATGGTGTTGGTGAGGGTTGTGGAGAATGATAGTGGTGACGGTAGTGGTAGGAAGTAGTGATGGTTGTGATTAGGAGTGGTGGTGGGTGATAAGTAATGGTAGTATATATAGTGATATAGAATGGGTAGCATTGGATTATATGGGTTGAGACAATAAATTCTGGACACCCAAGTATCATGGTACTTTTTTTACAAGTATCTAATTTTAGTGTGTAATATATGAATTTGAAGTGTATCAAATCATTTGGAGTCATTTTTACCATGCAGGTCTTCCCATAACCAAGTTTTACCCTCAAAGGCCCCAAGTTCTATTTTTCTATTTTTGGTATTTTCTTTTAGCAATTGCTATTAGTATAGAAGTCATAATTAATTCCTATCAATTCTTGATTGTTTTCCTTTTTTTTTTTCTTGATATAGTAATCATCTTTTTTTTTTTTTTTTCAAATTTAGCAAATTTCAAGTATATTATAGTTTTCTTGTTCAAATTAGGGTTTTCACTATTTTTAAGGTTGTAGCCTTTGCATAATTCGCTAGATATTTTAGAATATAATTATCTTTTAAGAATTCATTTTCTATTTTTGGTGGGTTCCAAAATTCTCTTATATTAAAGTTCTTCATTTGACTAGCACGATCTCGTGCTCATTTCATTTTTCATTCTGCATTATAGAGTGACTAGGTATTACCCGTGCCAATGGCACGAAAACATAATTTGACTTTTAGAGAGCTCAAATTTAAATTTGCAATGCATAAATATTTTTTGCATGCCACCCCCTCTTGTATCGGAAAAAGAAAGAATGCCGTTCTGCCCAGCATCTGTCTCTCCCCACGCCATTTACACAATTATCAAATCAACAAAATAAATCAAATAAATATTATTTTTAATTTTTAAATTTTAATTTAAGCACAATCAAATTAAATTTTAAATATTATTTTTAGAACTTAATTAATTTTGTTTAATTCATATAAAAAATATTTTAAAAACATATAAAAAAATCTAAAATAGAGAGAAAAATAAGAGTATATTTTTATGTAAAGTGATCGAAAAATAATTAAAGTGGAGTAGAAAAAATAATTCTGACCAATAAATAAATTTTGTAGTTAAAAATATAAATATTTAAATTATTTAAAATTAATTATTATTTATTATATAATAAATTACTTATTCTAATTTGTATGTATTTAAAAAAATATAGTTTTCTAATGGTATTGGTATATTATTAATGAAGTTCATTCCGTGTTACTACTTAATTAGTATGTTTTTTAAAATATTTGACTACGGTTGAAAATTAAAATAGCGTAAAGTATATGATGAAAAAAATAAATAATATAAAATATAATAAACTATTATTTATAAAATTCAAATAGATTTCGGATATTTAATTTATTAAAATTATCAATTTTTACTATTATTATTTTTCATTAAAATTTTTGTACTATTATTGTTTTTTTCCCCAACCACACACTCACCCCAGATTTTTTTTATTACTACAGAGAGATAATACAAATAGTATAAAAGTAAAAGTATTTAAAATTAATTATTCTTATTTTACTTACCAAAAAAATTCTTATTTATTTATTTGTACTTATTTTATTATTTATGACCTGTTTGATTGATAAAAATTAATTAAAAATTATCGATTTTTAACTTTTTTTCCTTTTTAATAAAATCTTTATATCAAATCTTTCTATTTTTACTGTATCTTTTAATCAAACTTTAACCAACCAAACATTCCCTTAATTAAAATATGTCAAGTGACCGAAAAATAATTAAAGTGGAGAGGAAAAAATAATTCTCACCAATAAATAAATTTTGTAGTTAAAAATATAAAAATTTAAATTATTTAAAATTAATTATTATTTATTATATAGTAAATTAATTTAAAAAATTTAGTTTTCTAATGGTGTTGGTGTTGGTATGTTGGAGAAAAAAATAAGAGTGTTTTTTTTTTGTGAAATAACAGAAAAAGACAACTAAAGTGGAAGAAAAAAATAATTTTGACCATTAAATAACAGTCAAAACATATCAATTCAAATTATTTAAAATTAATAGTGTAAAAGTATATAGTTAATTAATAATGGTGTATTTATTTATTTATATTTATTTAAAAAAATTTAATTTACCTTAAAAAAATCCAATTTCCCAACAAACCCACCCCAACTAAAATATATGTTTTAAAAAAAATCTAAATTAGAGAGAAAAATAAGAGTGTATTTTTTTATAAAATGATCGAAAAGACAACTAAAATGAAAGAAAAAAATTAATTCTAACCAAATTCAAATTTTTATTATTTATTATATTTATTTTAAAAATAATTTTAAAAAACCTAACTTCCCAACAAACACACTCCAACTTCTCATTGAACCCATCCCACACCCCCAACCCAACCCCTGGGTGGCCCACCCCCCATCGCCACTCTCTGCCCTCCCTCACTCCCCCTCCCCCTCCCCCCCCAAACTCTCTCTCTCTCTCTTTCTCTCCAGCCGTGGCCCCTGCGCCCCTCTCTAATTGACACGTACGTAAGTTTCACATCAAACAATGAGCCTCTTTGTATAATAGAATATAAAAAATATTTTAAAAACATTTATAAAAAAATCTAAATTGGTGAAAAAAATATGAGCGTATTTTTTTTTGTAAAGTGACCCAAAAAAACTGAAGTGGGAGGAAAAAAATATTCTTGACTAATAAATGAAATATGCCAAATTTAAATTCTTTAAAATTTATAGTATAAAAATAAATGTATTTAAATTAATATAAAAATATATGTATCGTATTAATATAATTTATTAAAATTAATAATTTTTATATTAATATAAATATTTATACTATTAATTATAATAGTGTAAAAGTGACACGTAAAAAAATTTAATTGAAAAAATTTAAAAACTTTTGGAGTTAAACTTTAAGTTTCTTAAAAATTTTGATGTACTTAAAATTTAAAATTTTAAATACATAAACTTTTTCACTCTTTGTGTTTTTATATATATAGTAATAAAACTAAAAAATTTGAATTTGACATATTTTTAACTGTTAATTTTGCTTAATAGTCAAAATTATTTTTCTTTTTTCTCTCCATTTTAATTATTTTTTTGATCACTTTACATGAAAATACTAACTATTACTCTTCTCATATTTTATTAAATATTTAAAATGTGATTATTTGTAATAAATTTACATTTGATCTGTTTACAAGCCAAATAATTTTTATATTTTCAAATATTTAACAAAAATATTGAACTATTTACAGCACAGACAATTTCTAGTTCTTTTCATATTTTCAAATAATTTTTATATAAAAATATTTTAAATTTGTGATAATATATGTAATAAATAAAAAAATTTGATAAACACTAATCTCTTATTATTAGTAATTTCTATTTTAATAATTTATTTTTACACTTTTATAAATTTAAATTTAAACGATTTACACACAAAATTTAAACATAAGCAATTGTTAGTATCTAATACGAGGAGAAGAGTTATACGAAATAAAAAGATACATAAAAATTGATTTTAACAATTATCAAGGGAAGTTTTAACCATTACCCAGCGAATGGTAATCAAAAGGAAACAATTTTCATTTTTTAATTTTTTTCTCCGCTGTCATGACACATGAAAGTCATTGAGCTAATGTCATTTTCTAATAAAGTCATTGCAGAGGCAGCCCTCGGAAATCGACAGCTCTTGGAGTCTTTTGCTCATTCGGCCAAAGAACAACAATAGCAGCAGGATGAGCTGCGATGAGCTGCGAAGAGAGATTCCAAAAGGCATAAAGAGAAATCTTCCCTCGTTTGCACTCGGTTTTTTCATGTTACAGGTGTGATTCCCTCGTCTCCAAAAGGCATGTTACAGGTGTGATTCCAAATCTCTAATACATCGTCTATGGTGAGAAATCTATGTCCAAATCTCTAATCTTCCCTCGTCTGCATGTCAGGTTTACGGTTTTTTTTTTTTTTTTTTTTTTATCTACACACACGTTGAATGGATTTGCCTTCCGTATTCTAACATAACCCAACGGGTGCTTTGTTTCTCTCTCTAAAACATTGGGGGCAACAAAATTGAGCCTATCAGACTGGTGTGCCTAACACTAGAAATAGAGAGAGAGAGAGAGAGAGTGGGTTGGTGGGTGCCGAAGCCAGACATGTTGGGTTATGTTAGAAAAAGTAAATTTTGGGTTGGCGGGTGCTCGAGCCTCATCAGGTTCAAGGGTAGTCAGATAAAATCATCCAAGACATTTCAGGTGGGTATGTGATTTTATATAAGATTAATTAAAACATTATTCAAACTCATTTTATTACAATTAATAACACAGCGCCTTCTCAGCCATCGGAGTTTAAACCACGCCTTCTCATAAATGAAACAATTAATAGAACAAACTCCACGGATTCTCATAAATGATACAGAGATGCTTTTAGAGAGAGAGAGAGATATGACAGGGAAGGAAACAAAAGGAGCTAAAGATCAGCAAAACAACATCTCGCTCGAGCACCCGAATCCATTCAACCAAATCTATTCAACGTGTCTAGCTCCACAAATTCAAAACCACTTCTCGTCGATAAATACGGAGATGCTTTTAGAGAGAGAGAGAGAGGTGAAAAGATCAGCAAAACAACATCTCGCTCGAGCACCCGAATCCATTCAACCAAAACCACTTCATTCACTTATCTCCTCCCGTCGATAGATACAGAGAAGCTTCTAGAGAGAGAGAGAGATGACGGGGATCGTAATGGTGACGAAGGGCGGTGCTGGGTGTGGTGGGAAGGAAACATTGGGTTATTATGCATTCAACCAAATCAATTCAACCAAGACAACAAAATGCTCAAGCACAAACCCAAAATGAAAAATGAGGAATTAGAAAGAAACCCAGAAGCGGTAAGGAAAAACTCCCCTCCTTCCTCTGCTTTTTCCTCCTTCACTCCTTCTTCCTCCTTCTTCCTCTGCTTTAGAGTGGATAGAGATGAGAGAAAAATAACCGGGTGAGGAAAGGTAGTTTGAAAGAGAGGCAACAGGATGACGATGTGTATTTTGAGAGAGGGATAGCAGGAGAGGCGGGAGTGGAGCAGATTTCAAATTCAAATTTTGTTTTTGATAAAATAACATCTCAACCATTGATTATGTAAATCAAAATTATAACCGTTAATTTAATGATATAAAAGTCAAATCAATGACTGATATTGTAATATAGATGTTATGTCATCCGCACAAAGGGCAGAGGAGGAAATCTAAATATTTAAAGCATTGAAGAAAGAACAAGAATACCAAACAGGAAATTGGAATGAAGTTTCAACTTCAGGGGGCACGTCAATTGACAACAATTTGCAGATCTATGTGTACGAAGCATGCATGGAAGACTAATCTAAACCACACAATTGCTTGCAACAATGGAGAAAAAAAATCTTTAATTCTTAATTTTGTCCTATACGAAGACTGGAATTTGGATATTAATTGGCGACGACTATTCTTTAGCGGGAAGCATATATATGAGACACCTTTTGACTCAGAAATTTAAATTTATAAGTTTAAGAGCTAGTGCACCAATGGATAGCTAAATTATCTAGTAAACAGTACACATTTTAAGTTTAGCTAGTAGGAGTCTGTTTGGTAACTCAAAAATTAGTAAAAAAATACCAAAAGTTACTTTTGATGTGTTTAGCAAAACTACAAATTTTTTTACTTTTTTATTTGTTACAGGAAAAAATACACTCCATAATTACAACTTTTTTGATTTGCTACAGTAAAAAACATACCAAACACCCAAAAGTTACCACTTTTTTACTTTGCTATAGTAAAAAATTTACCAAACACCCAAAAGTTACTAAAAAATACTAAAAATTCCACTTGGTTCAACCAAACACACAAAAAAATGTAAAAAAAAAAAAAATACAAAAAACTACCAAAATTTAAATTTTTTTGAACTTCCAAACACCCCCTAGATTTTTTTTTTCAAGCCACACTAATATTAGACATTTTACCAATTATCTATTAAAAAATTAATTTTTCAAAAATTATTTTTCCAAAGTTGGAGCCCAACGGGCATATTTGCTTCCTGAAACCCTAGCCCCTTGCTTCTTGAAACCCTTGCCCCCAACGATCACCTGTAGATCTTGAAAAGGAAGACCACACCCACGGGCAGCAAATCCATATCCACCAAGTTCTGGGTCCTTGAGTCCGATCAAGTTCTGGTTCGTGAGATTCCAAACCAGATCTTTGTGTGGTGTGAAGAAGAGAAGCGTGAGAGAGAAGAAGAAAATAATAAAAAATTAGATGGTTCATGAACAAGGACTCGTTTCTCTTGCCGAGGCACTGTAGCAAGAGGAAAAATACTTCCGCATTTAAAGAGATTGGTGTAGGAGATTTTTCTTCATTTTAGTAGCAAACATATCGAAAATCTTGCTTTACCTCTTTTGCTACACATACTCTAAAACTCCTATCATGCCAATATTTTCCAAACACTCAATATATGGATTTTACAATGCCGAACTTTTGCATGTGTACGTCAAATAATCTCAATATCACATTGTTGTGTAGAATTTGGACAAAAAATTGATTTATAGCTTTTTTTTTTGGGTAGCTTTTTTCCATCTTATATAATTTTTTTACTAAAATTTGATTTCTTTTTTAAAAATTATAATTTTTAAGCATGTTAATCATATTCACAAAAAATATAATAAAAAAATCACGTTCATTTAGATAAAAACTATTTGTTTAAAAAAAAAAAAAGAGCAACAAAACTATTTTTTTTAACTTTTATCCAAATAAACATGAAAGTTTTATTTTTTATTTTTTTATTTTTTTTAAATGTGATTAACACATTTAAAAGTTACAATTTCGAACAAAAGAGTAAAATTTTGGACAAAAAAAATCCATATAAGATGAAAAAAGTTAAAAAAAAAATTGCTTAATAGCTTAGCGCAGCTTAAGGAAGTGTTTGGAAGTTCAAAAAAACTCAAGTTTTGATAGTTTTTTAGGTGTTTTTTTTTTGCACTTTTTTGTGTGTTTGGTTAAACCAAGTGGAATTTTTAATATTTTTTTAGTAACTTTTGGGTGTTTGGTAAATTTTTTACTGTAGCAAAGCAAAAAAGTAGTAACTTTTGGGTGTTTGGTATGTTTTTTTACTGTAACAAATTAAAAAAGTTGTAATTATGGAGTGTACTTTTTACTGTACCTAATAAAAAAAATGAAAAAATTTGTAATTTTGCCAAACACACCAAATATAACTTTTGGTATTTTTTTACTAATTTTTGAGTTGTTAAACGGGCTCTAAATATAAGTAACTAAAGAAACAATAAAAACAAACACATAGAAACACACGATTTTATGTGATTTGACAATGGACCTATGTCTATGAGCATAGTGTACTGAGCATTTATTACAAAAACTGGGTAGTTACCATAAATCTTGAACAATAGAGTAAGGAATACAATAAAATATGAAAGAGACTCTTGTCGGAACAAGAAACCTAGTCTCAAGTAAACTCAAATACAGTCCTTAAAATTTTGAAATTGCATTGATCACTAAGATGAGCTTCCCAAGCGAGCTACTTTGCTGCAAAAGAGTAACCTTGGATCTTCCTGCGAGATCTAACAACCCCAGCTAATCACCTTCCTAGTATCTTGGTAGCTTTGCATACTCTCTAAAATTTCCTGTGACATCCAGCGAGATTCGAATTGTTAGTACATAATCTTGGATTTTCCTAATGAGCACTTACACTGCTGTAAAGTACAACAAGGCAAGTCCGTACACCCACCAAATTTCTTTGTATTCTTGCGAATTAATACACCTAATTAGGCAAATGTCCACACTCATATTTGTCACTTCGCTAGAGCTTGAGAGACAAATATAAGCCATCTAATAAGTACTATCCTAATAACTATGTTAGGAAAAAGTGAATAAATAATTAAATAATTATTTTTAGCTATGTATTACCATACAAAACTTTTTACTGTATTGATTCACTTTTGGATTAAATTAAGTTTCTCATATTTAGTTATGGATTGATAAAAAGTAAAATAAAATAAAGGTTTATGGACACTTACTGCACCCAATTTCCAACAAGTAATTGCTATATGATAATTAAGAGACAAAGGAAACTAACTTTTTAACTTTGTATTCATTTGAGATGTATACTTTTCATGGTTTAAAAAAGTTTAAAATGTAAAAGAGTATTTTTTATTATTTAGGGGCAAAAAAAAAAAAAAAAGAAAGTTAAGTAGGCAAAAGATGACCTAAACCTAGACTTGACTTTGGGGGACGTTGTTATATCGTCATCTACTGTGATTGGAGAGACTTCGAGAGAGGGCACCTAACCATGTGGTTTGCTATGTGACATTAGGATTGTGAATCTTCCGATTAAAATCGTGATTCATAGTAAAAGTAAGTTTGAAAATTTTAGGCGAGAATGTAAAATGTTTCACACTTTTGTTATGAATCATTCGATTTTGATCAGACAATTCACAACTTTAGTGTTACATAACTGACCTCAGATTGATGTTAGCCTTCTCTCATTTTGCATGGAGAGCCTTAACATGCACTTGACTATGGGGGAACCTTGCTATGATCTCATCTGCCGTGCATGGAGGGGAGTAAATATAGTAATTAATTAATACTACACTTCATTAATTATAATTGACTTTTAAGGTATATTTCATGAAATAGAATAAAATGGAATTAGAGTTAAGAATGAAAAGCAGACGGGAATGAAATAAAATGTTTATTCTATTTCTTTGTTTGTTTGTTATCATAAAAATAATAGAAATTAATAAAATAGATATTTAAATTTTTAAAATTTGACTACATATTAATTTACATTTGGATCAAAGTTTCATATATTAATTCGTAAAATAAACAAAAATCAGTGTAGAGTCTTGGTTTTCTTGTCCTAGCTCCAGTTGCTGTAAAGCGGAAAGAATTAAGCTTCTAAATTTCATACACCAATAGGAGGCATGGAAGACTAATATTCTAAACCACACAATTGCTTATCTATAGAATGGTCTCTGCCATAATAAAGATGAGTCACAGGCTTTCCTTTCTATTGGTAAAGTACAAAATGATAATATTTGTTAAATTTAATAGACATTTACATTCATCTGCCATGCAACGCATGTAATTCTATTATTTTTTATATGTAGCCCTCTTACATTTTGAAAGAGTATTTCAACCATTTAATTTCTATTTTTTTGCCAAAACAATAATAGAATATAATATGACACGTGAATGTTACATATTATTTTAAATTTAAAAAATAAAAATATTTTACATTTTAGTCCAAACATTGAGCAAGTTATTTATTATTCAAATTTTAAAAACTGTGGGATCTTTTGTTTTTTTTTTTTGGGTCAAATTTCAAAGGATAAATTAAGTATGATTACATAAAAATATAATTAGTAAAATTAAAATCCACGTGATCATTTCTTGTCTTGTTGTATTCCCAGAAGGTCCCCAAATGTCACTATGAATTAATGAAAAGGACTGTGATTCTTTATATGAATGTGATGGATAAGTATTCTTGGCATGTTTTGCAAGTTGACAAGTATCACACTAGAAATCAAAAGGAGTTTTATTACTAAATAAATTAGGAAAATTTATTTTGAGATACAGAAAACTAGGATGCCCTAATCTATAGTGCCAAGGCATAGCAACACTTTCTTTATTTGAAGAGTAACTAGAAACTTGGGTAGAAAGGCCAGAGATGGGATGATAGTTGACTTGTTGGGAGGTGCCTGAAAGTAGATAGAGTCCAGAACACTTCTTAGCATTGTTGATTGTCTTCCCTGAATGTAGGTAATAGAAACCATATGCAACTTGCTACTTGCTATTTATAATCAGTGTATTTATAATGTAATAGGCCCATGTATTGGGCTCTTAGTAGCTATTCCTAATGGATTGCAAATTTAAATAAGGGACTGATAAATGAAAGAAATGAAAAAAAGAATTTGTATTGCTATAGAAGATGAATACAATTAATTAACCCTAATACACAATTAGCTAATAGTTACAAAGATAAAACCTAGAAAGTATAAAAAACTAAGCTACCCCTAGAAAACTGAAATAGATACAAAAGAAATAAATTGTACGGTCCAACTAAACTAAAAAAATACATAACACTACATTTCACAGGGACAACTGAAATGCTGAGATAGGCCAAATGATGATATTACAATTCGGAATGAGCTGAACCTAAGACAAAACCAAGCACTATCCAAATTATCAGCAAATGAATATAAGCCCAGCCTTGATTATTGGAGTGGAATGACCTTCTTACCCCTTTCTAGAGCCTTCAGTATGCCTAGCTATGTATTTGTCCTTTTTGGCCTTCCCCAATAACCCCCACTAACTCTTGTCTCTTCTGTCTTCAATTCCTTGAATCACCTGAATTGATATTGGCTATGCCTTTTTCATGAGCTGGACGATTTGGATAGAGTGGGCTTGTGACATTGTCTAGGCCACCCACATTTTGATCTCCTTGAATGATTTGACGTTGAGGATTATCACGGTGAGGATTATCTCGGTGAGCCACTTTGTCTAACAAAGGAATTTTCACTTAGTGAACTAGCTTTTCCTCTTTATTCTTCTCTCTCTTTCTTTCCTTTGTAATTCTTCTTGAAAACAATATGTTTTCATTACCGATTGGACTAACATCTTTTTTATCGTTAGGATGGTATGTCTCTTTCTTTCTTCATATATATATTTATTTATAAAAATCATATATCTCCTACTTTCACTTTTGGCTCGGGCTTCTCTCGAGTTTGCTCATTTATTTGGTAAGCCCAATTGCTTAGAATGGAGTGTCATGTTCACTTAGTTGTGCAATTATAAATTAATAATTCAAGTTTGAGTTGATTTCTTTGAGAGGAAATACTCTTCAAATTTGGCTTATTCTACATTTCTCATTTATACGACAATACATGAACATATTGCTTAGGGGGATAAGATATTTTTCTATGTGGTCAGTCTATTAAATGTTTGCCATGACAGAATGAAGCCCCATAATGTCATAAGCTGACACAACATTTGCTAATGTGATCCACTGATTGACTTTCCTTAATTATATTGAACATGAAAGATAGGCCATACACAAATGACATGAAAAAATGTTCTTATAGATCTGAAATTCCAAGTTGCAAAGTCTGGTCCACCTATTCCATCTCATACATAGCAGTATTTAAATTCTGAATTCCAATTAGTCTTTAACTGAATTGCTTCCAACTTGGTGAGCATGATATGATTGTCTACTCAATAGTTAGAGATATGCAATCATAATATTCTAACTTCTTCGGAAGATTTAGGGGGTTCATATATCTTTGTTCAAATAGGGAAACAATGCTAGAACATGAATAAAACATCATGTGGCATATCTAATGTTGTGGACATTGCATTGCATATTTTGTTGTTTATTTATAATTCTTACTATATCTTTATTTTTATGTTTTATTTTATTTCTAGTAATTTATGTTTGTTGTTTAAAGGTTAGGTGACTTAGGGTTGGTTAGGCTGTGTGATACTATTAGGGGTTAAATAGTTATCGAGACACATAGTGAGATCTGGATCTGGAAGAGTAATTTCGTAAAAAGTTTGAATGCTTTTTTATTGCTTTAATTCCAAAACAATAATAATAATAAATAAATAAAGTAAAAAAAAAAAAGTGGGGTAAAGGATATTTGGGGCTTTATACCAATTAGTTAGATTAGAGGTTTGTATAAATTGATTGTTAACAATGTTAGCATTGAGATTCGAAATGTTGCTAGGTGAAATTGTTTAAGATACATAAATTACCTTTGTGGAGAGGAATTAATTACTGAATGCATTTTTAGTGACAAATGAGGTGGCGATTCAGGATTGAGAAGTTATGAACTTGGTGTGATCTATAAATTAATATTGAAAAATATTATGATCTTATCAATTAAGGTTGCTTAATTTATCTTTTGGAGATGATGTTGTTCGTATCAAAAGGTGTGATAGATTTTCTGGTATATTTCCACTGTGAAATTCTCAGTTCTACTTAATAGTTTTTCACTTAGGTTTTTCAACTCATATAGGAAATTGAGGCGAGGGGATCCTTTCTGATCACTTCTATTTATTTTACTCATGAAAATGTTTAGTAGATTAGTTAAGAGGGTAGTTGAGGGCTTAGTTATTAATCTCGTGCAGTACTAGCGGGTGCATACTGTACCAGGCAAAAAAACGTTAATTTATTGTTTGTGTTCTATACCTATATTTGTATCAGACAATACTGGTTAGTATTGGTCCCCACCGTAATACCAGCCAAATTAAATAAATTAATATAAATTATTTTTAAAAAATAATAAAACCAAATTAATTTAATTTAATAATTAATTAATGCCAAATTATCTAAAATAAATATCATAATTAAATTATTTATGATTTAATTAATTTAATTTATATAAAATATATCTTATTAATTTATTTTAATAAATAATTAAATGAATTTAATTAATTTGAAAATAAATAATTTAATTTAATAATTAATGTAATTTAATTATTTATTTAATATGAAATATATTTTATTAAATTATTTTTAATAAATAATATATTTTAATATATTTTATATTTATTGAATTAAATGATTTTAATAAATAATTTACTCTATTAATTTAATTAATTATATTAATTAAATTAAATTTATATAAAATATATTTTATTAAAATCTATTAAATTTTTAAAACTAATAAAATTAAATATTTTCTAAAATAAAAAATTACTAATTATAAACAAACTTACATTTCCAAATGCAATTTCAGTTTTCATTTAAAAAAATAAATGGCAACAGAAAACAAAAAACAGAAAACGGCAACAAAAAACAATAACAAAAAAATGACAGCGTTGTCAAACGGGCCCTTATCTACCTTATTTTGAAATGTTATCAACATTGACTCCCTTCTGATAAAATCAACTGTTAAAACTTAATAAAAAATGTTAAAACAACTAAAATTTTAAATGTTTTTCTTATTTTATCCCCTCCGCTCTCTCACATTTTTGTCAATTTTCTTTACAAAAATCTCCAAAATAAATAAAAGATAAGTAAAAACAAAAAGTCTTTTGAAGATTTTTGTTTAGATAAAACTGATGAAATATGAGGAAAAAATGGCTAAAATAAGAAAAATATCTAAGATTTTGATTAATTTAACATTTTATGTTAAGTTTTAATGATTGATTTTATTGGAAATGGGTCAGTGTTAACGATATTTCAAAAACAAATGAGACAAATGTAATTTTTAACTATTATGAGTGTTAAGTGTAATTTTGAGGTCAACACATAGCAAAAAGACATTGCTTTGTTTATCTTTTGTAAAATTAAGGATAATATAATTATAATTTTGTTAAATATTTTATGAAAATTAAAAATTTTGTTAAATAATTTTAATTTTATCATAGTATATATACAGATTTATTCAATGAACAGATTTTGTTATATGAATGTAAAGGTTGTTTTCATGGTTTAAACAGAAATAAGCATATTTTTGTAAATATTTATATACACACACTATAGACGACTGCCTCAATGTGGTCGTTAAAAAGTCTTTAGGTTTTTTGTTTTTGTTGACCACCTAGAAGTGGTCGGGGAAGGATTTACACAACTGAGTCGAAGCGTTTAAGGAAAAGGCTCAGCCCAATCATATGTCGACCGCTTGTGGCAGTCGAGACTTTAGGCGACCACCTTAAGCGGTTGTTTAATCTGTTTGCCTACCCAAGCATCCACGACCGCTATAAAAGTGGCCGTTAGGCAGTCAAGAAAAGTTTAAACGACTGCTTCAAGGGTTTAGGCGACAGCTTTAGGCGGTCGAGAAATCCCTCGTAGTGGAGTTATGTGTGATTTATCCTATTCAAAATTAGAGAAAAATAACTAACTCTCCTTAAAAAAAGAAAAGAAAAGAAAAAATTATGAGAGCAGTAATCAATCCTTTAGGACTCATTTAGTTTATTTTTCTATTTTTTGTTTTCCGTTTTTGTTTTCTATTTTTTGTTTTGAACTCATTTTCTATTTTACGCTTTTGAAAATAAGGAAAAAGCTTCAAACGAATTTGGTCATTTGTGTTTTTAAAATTTATTTTAGAAAATAGAAAATAGGTTTGCACATAAAATGAAAAATAACAAAAAGTCATTTTAAGCGTTTTTAATCCAAAATAAAGAAAATTTGAAAATAATGAAAATAGAACATTTTTTGTTTCTTATTTTGAGATTTTTAAAACATAAAATGAAAACAAAAAATAGAAAACTGAAAAATAAACCAAATGCCACCTTAATAAAATAAGTTGTTTTTATTACAGGAAATTATATATTATTTGTGTTTGCCATTAGATTGACAATATTTGTACTCTTCTATTAATTTTTTCCACTTTTCAATAATTTTAATTTACTAAATGAAAAAAAAAGAAGTAATGTAAAAATGAGAGAAGCTAATGAAAGAAGTCAAATATCCTCATGCTAGTATTATTTAGGTGAAAATGCAAAATCCACCCCCTATCATAATCTAATTTGTTAGATATACAGTTAATTAATGGAGTTGTTATTACACGTCGCCATGCAAAAATTAACGAGACTTTTAATCCATAACAATAACTATGTTAACTGAATTTTTAGTATTATTGAGTAATAATAGCTAACAGGGTTAAAAGCAATAAAAATTATATGACTCTACAATTTAATGGAGGAAATAGCATTCAAGCGAATAGAAGGAAGAAACAATATTTATGGTCGTGTTTGATTTGTTAAAAAAATAAATAAAATAAATAATTAGTGTAAAATGACACCTAACAAAATTTGGTTAAAGAAAATTGAAGAATTAAAATTAATAAAAGTTATAATTTATTTATTTATTTATTTAGAGATCCAAATTCATTCATCTCCATTCAATTTAAAAAGAAATAAACTAAGTTTAGTTGAATACTTGTAATTTGCAACAACTATATAAAGTCAACTTTTCATTCAGAGTAGATAACAATAACTAGCTAATTTCCATTTTTGACTTTTAAGTTTGAAAGACAATCACTTTTAACCTCTCACTTTATAGATATTTCAAAAATACCCACCCTTTTCTATCATTTTTTCCCCTTTGTTACAGATTTTATAATTATACTATGAAAACTAGTAAAATACCTCTGAGCAAGTCCCTATTTTTTAATTTTTTTTTTCAAAATAAAATTATTGTAAAAATTTTTTTCTATGACTTAATTTTAAATCATTTAAATATTTATAATTTTTTAAACTTTAATTCAAAAGTTATAATTTTTTATATTTTATTTTAAAATTTGTTAGACAATTAATTCAATCAATTTGGTAGTTAAGTTAATAAAAAATGAGTATAAATGAATTATGTAATTTTTTGTTTGTAATAAATTACAAAATTTTAATTCAAAATTATTCATGTCCCATTTATTTTAAGGGTTATTAATTTTATTTTCTTTTATAGACTAATAACTAAAATAAAATTCATTTTATATTATGTAGGCAATTAGCGACTTGTTTATAATGATAATTTGCAAATATTGCTTGGAAATGGATATAGATGGGATAGTCCGAAGTTCCAAATTAATTCAACCCGCTCTAATTTTTCCGTCACATCATTTTCAAAATTTAAAATTATATTGTTTTCAATTAAATAGTGACTCTTAAGTCTATATTTATTTTGAATTTTATTAATTACTCTTAATTGCTTATCAAAACAAAAAGAAGAAATTTAAAATATAAAAATATATATACACATTGCTACTACATAAAAAATTGTAATGAGTAATATATAAAAAGGTAGAAAAGAAAAAAGTTAAATAATAAAAAGCATAGTTTATTTAAGTTTACTTAAAATAATTTTGGAATATAACATATAAGTAATTTTTTAATTTTCTTTTGACAAAATAGAACAATATATAGAGATATTAAACATGGTGTAAATATGTATTATGCAATAATATATTTATGGCTTGATTCTAGCAATCTTTACTTTTTTTAGAGGTTAGGAAAGGTTGAATATGGGGATCTTTTATATATATATATATTCATGTACTGTTATTGTACATAATTAACATGAGAAAATGGTATCAGATTAACTTTACCTAGTCTTCTACAATTTTATTTTTTTCAAATAGTAGTAAGTCATCGATTGACTACATCACTTTCTCTCAACACCAATAGAACAATACAACTATAGCTGGCAGCTTAAAGGTTTAGTACAATTCGCCGGGAGAGGGAAGGAAATAAAAAATGATGTCACCAAGCCTCCTTTTTTTAGTTTATTATCCTCCATATATCATAACCCTTGCTTAGATACAAGCAACCAATCTATTTTGTAATGGTTATAGCAACTACCATCGATACCAATGGTGTCTCACCTCTCATGAAGCTTATCTTTGATGTCTCATCTTTCTATTTCATTAACTTAATTGATTACCCTCGATTGGCCTTTGTTGAACTATTACTCACCAGCTGTAATTACTTCGTTATGGCATCGGGGTGTTAATTAGGATGATTTTGAATGCCAAAATTAAACTCGGTTTTGTTTATGGATCTTTTTCCAACCATCCAATGATCCCAATGGTGTTAACCTTTGGGATCATTGTGCTGACATGGCCTTATTGTGGGCTTCTTTCCAATGTGAAAAAAACCCTCTTTAATTAGTATTATCTACTACCAAACCTCATGCAATTATTTGGTTCGAACTCGAGACGCCAAAGTCTCTCCATCACCTACTACTACAATGATGTCAAGAAAATTTGGGACGGACTTGATGTCATTCAACTACTACAAGGATGTATGTGTGGTGCTTTCAAAGATCTCAATGCCTTACATTCCACAAAACCAGAGTTTCAATTCTTTATGTAGTTAAACGAGTTATATCAACAAATTCAAAACCAAATCCTCGTCATGGATCCGCTTTTAGTTGTTTACGAAGTTTACTCCATACTTCCTAAAGATAAAAGCCAGCACCCCTTACACATGTCTTTATTAACCCTTGATGTCTCGGCTATTGCTCAATCTCTCGAGCTAACCCTCCTTCCCTTAGTAGTCGCATTATTAAATTTTTCCACTATCAAGGCCCCTAGTGTATGCTAGTAATGCAGCAATATGGGACACACCAGATTTTGATGTTACCATATTATTCTCACCTAATTAGAAAAAAACACCTGAACCATAGCAAAACTAATGAATTGCGATAACAAAATCCATCATATTATTTCACTAGACAAACTCCTTTGGCTCACTTGGTTTTGACTCACTATAGCTTGAATCAGGCCAATATGCATGCTCTCTGGTGAAGTCAGTCATGCTTATGTGCTTTTAGTTTATGCCCCTAATCTAACACCTTTCATGGATCAGCTAACAACCTACAACAAATAGCCTTTAACATGCAGCAACCAGACTTGAACTACAATACTAGCTAGTATCATCAACCTAAGATTCCTCCACATCAAGCCTCTCCAATCCTACGAGCTTATCCTTGGGCCCACCAACTACTGTCACTTTTTGCTCTATCTTACCAACCACCACCTTGACCAGAGCCAAACTTTGTCAGCTACAAAATTTCACTTAATCAGTTATTATTATTATTTTTTTTTTTTGCAAATCGATTTTTTTCTTCTATTTCAGTTTCTTTCTCTTAAAAAATTTGGATCATAGACAATGGTGCTCCAAATTACATGAATTTGTCTTTTTTTTTTAAATTCTTTTTCTCCTAAAACTCATTCTCCTATTATCTTCCTTCCAAGTCATCACATGTAGGGGTATACATGGGTCGGTTCAATTCAGGTTGATACTTAACTCAAAACTGAGTCATTTTTCGATCCCTAAAAATTAGACTTGAAATCAAACCAATTTTAAATTGGAACCAAACCAAACTGAACCGAAAAAATGATGTTGGTTTAGTTCAATTTTCAGTTTAGTCCATTTCGGGTTAGCTCAGGTCCATTTTCAGGTTGGGTTTGATTTCGCCAAAACACTTCTTGGTCGCCAAGGGTTGTCTAATGAGCGGATGCACTGGCCCCATTTTTCAGAATTTCACTTTATCTTCGACTATATGGGTCAGACGCTAGTAGGAGGTTGGCCCCGTAAATAAAAAAGACTGAATCATCTCGCTTGTTCGGCTATTGTACATCCTCCCATTTCCCCATCTTGAAAATTCAGCAGCATTCATTTGTCGATGAGAGAGATAGAGAGAGAGAGAGAGATACAACCATATGAAATTAGAAACAACAACATCTACTGTGACTTAACACTTTGTAAAAGAATGCCCTTCACGAAAGTTAGTGTTGTTACCTATAAAGCTGATCAGTTATGGCATCTACAGAAAGAGTGGAGAAAAGGGTGGCATTTCATTTCATTTAGTTCGATTTAACATATTAAAAATATTAACTTTTCATTTAGTCCGATTTAAAATATTAAAAATATTAACTATGTAACCCTACTTATTTACTTTTATATTTTATAATATTTTATAATAGATATTATATTTTTTGGGTTGATTCGGGTTAGTTTGCATTGGGTTGGTTTCGGTTTAGGTTTGAGTTGGTTCGGGTTGAATTTTTGTTAACCCAAAAATCGAATTGAAAATTCCAGTTTACCAATTTTCATCCTAGAATCGAACCAAAAATGGTATAGACCCAAACCAATCCGAACCAAAGTGGTTGGATTCATTCGGTTTTTGGTTTGATCGGTGTTTTTGTGCACCCTTAAGATTCACATGTAATAAGTTACATAGGTAACATTATTCACAACTAGAAATTTTATTAGTTTTGGTGGTCAACTACTTAGGCATTTGTTAAAGTCCGTTAGTGGTTATTTTTTGGGCGTTAGTGTCTATCTAAGGTTATTGTAGTTTTGCGTGTTGCTCCTTGCCTCTCTTTTCCTAAACTTCATTGATTTTTTTTAACCCATTTGTTGATAATAAAGCATTAATTTAGCAACTTGAAATTATTTGAAAAGAATTTTCCAAAATAAAAGAAAAATTGTGATTGCTATTTACAATTTCAAAAGTTGTAAGTAGTACTTACATTTTTATCCAAAATCGTATTTGGCACTTATGCCTTTAGGTGAAATTCATAATAGTAAACTAAAGAGAAAATTTTGAACTGTAGCAACCTATTTGAATGGAAAGAAATGGGAAGAAAAAAATAGAAAAGGAATGATTTTAAAACTTACCACTTAGTTGTGAGTTTTTTTAGGAAAGAAAAGAGAAGAAATAGGAAGAAAAATGAGTAGTTAGTTTTTAAAATTTTTACCTTTTTAGGAGTGGGAAGAAATGAAGAGAAGAGAAAGTTTGTTTAATGAAATTTTTAAAATGATAGTTTTACCCATTAAATAAAGAATAGAAAAAAAAATTACAAAGATATCCTAGTTCAAATTAAACCCTTTTAACTTCATCACTTTAGTATCTTTTTACCACTTTTCTCAAACTTCATTCCTTGCCAACTATTTCATAGCCTAAGTAAGTTTTTTTTTTTTTTTCAATAATATTCTGCTCTATTTTTTTTCTTTTTTGTTTAATAACGTTTCAAGGTAGGCTTAATTCATTCCTACATATATATATATATATATATATAAAGCTTAATTAGTTTAGAACACCAAATTCCTCTATATATATGTATTCTAGTCATTTCAAAGTACGTGTTTTTTTCCCCAATAATAGCATTATGCATTGAAGTAGTTCATGTTTGTGTGGCTATAACATGAAGGATGACGAGGAAGTAGAAATCAATAGAAAAATTCAATTAGTTTTTTGTGAAATCATATTTTGCATTGATTCTTATGTAATAAACTTGAACTTTGTATGTGGTTAGGAATGAGCTCTTACTATAGTTGTAAATTGGAATTAGATTAATTTTATTATTATTATTATTTAGTTACATGAAATCATGTTTGTATTTATTTTTAATAATTTCAAGATGGATCCATTTAGTCATATTTGATGTGCTAATACTTTATTTACTAATAATATAGGAGGGTTTATTTATGGATAATATAAGAGTATATCAGTAAAATAATAATAAATATTTTCTTTTATTTTTATTTCTTCACAACTCACAAAAAAAAAGAAAGTAATTGTCTTTTCTTTTCCAAACTCTCAAATAAATAGAAAGAAATTTATTATTATTTCTCTTCTTTTCATTTCTTTTTTCTTCTCCCCTAGTTAATTATTTTTTTCCTTTTCTTTTCTCTGATAAACTCACTGACGTATTTAAAATCGGAGAAAAATAGACAATAAAACCCAAAAACGAAAAAGAAAATGTAAAGAGATGAAGAGTGTGAAAGAAGCGAGGCTTAGATTTGCTTTTTCTCAAACAAAATGAGAGACCATCATAACTGCATCAACAATTGCCTTGTGAAAGTGTGAAAGCAAGCATAACCAATCCCTCACATAAAAATTATATATATATATATATATATGTATATGTAATAGAAGGTAGAGGGTTTTTGTATGAATATATAAATTATATGTAATGAAAGGGAAGGTGAAGGATCTCTGCAATTGATTTGGGACTTTGATGTAATGAAAGGTGGAGGGTCTCTGCATTTGGTTTGAGATTTGGGCTTTGTTTGGAGCATCAAATTTTACCAAGATTCATCTATTTTACCTAATTTTTTATATTTTTTTCAATCAAATTTTTTTACATAATATTTTTATTTCACATTTTTATTCTTATTATACTTTGTAATTAATTTTTTACCAACCGAACACACCTTTGGTCGAAAGACGCAAGTACCACTGATTTTTTCTGAATGTCAATTAAATACGCTTTTATTTTTATTTTGGTAATTTTTTAATTAATTTTAATTTGATAAATTATTTGTTATTATCAAAAGATGGGTAAAAAATTCTAATTCGTCCCTCTTCCCCCCCATCTCTCTCTTTGTTCCCCCTTCACGCCGCAACCCCTTGCTGGCCACGCCGCAACCCATCGCAACCGCCACGTCGTTGCTACAACCCCCTACCTGGTTTCCTCTTTCTCACACCGCAGCCCCTGCACTTGCACCTGGTCTCTCTCTCTATCTCTCTCTCTCTCATTCTTCATCGGAGTTGTTATTCATGCTCTTTAATTGACTGAGTTTTCTTCATCTCTCTCGTTCTCATTGATCTTAACTCTCTCACATTCACATTTTCTGACCGAGGTATGATTTTACTTTTTCGATTTTTTTGTGGCTATACTCTCTAATACCCAAGGTTCTAATACATGTATGTTTTGCCTATATTTATAAATTGATGCAGCCCACTCGTTAGATTAATTGTATCACCCAATTCAATTTTCTTAAACCCTTCTTCTGCCATAGGATTTGGTCCAACATTTTCTTGTTTACATGGATTGATCTCTTATTTTTGTTTTATTATTATTATTATTATTATTATTATTATTATTATTATTATTATTTGTGCAGATTTTAGGTAAGTACATCTATTTTTTTAACGTTAACTTTTCTTTTCTAGTTTCTAATCGGTGGTTGCAATAGGGTTTGTGAGTTGTTTTATTTGATTGTTTAATAAAGAAATAGCAACTTTGCCGCCTATTATGGTGAATTAGTTAGTGTTCGTTTGATAAAACCCGTTTAGCCTATTTTGTTTTCACTTTTCTATTTTTGTTTTCATTTTTTTTTGAAAACTGAACATAAAAGCTGATTTGGCAAATTTATTTTTAGCTTTCAGTTTTTAATTTTCAAAAAAATGAAAACTATTTTAAAAATTTTCAAAAATTATGAAAATATAGAAAAGATGTTTTTTCAAGTTTTCATTTTTAGTTTTTATTTTTTTACATAATCACTACCAATCACAACCATCA
The DNA here is from genome assembly GCA_019916065.1 of Vitellaria paradoxa. Taxonomy (NCBI): domain Eukaryota; kingdom Viridiplantae; phylum Streptophyta; class Magnoliopsida; order Ericales; family Sapotaceae; genus Vitellaria; species Vitellaria paradoxa. The sequence continues at coordinate 27,030,941 of CM034239.1, forward strand.
AGCACCACTGTCCGCTGATTGCTACCAATATCTGGCCATCATCTCTCACCACTAAATATATTATTATTTAATAAGAAATTTAGTTAATATATAAAAAATATTAATATATTAAATTAATAATATTTTATTTTTATTTATATAAAAATATAATTTAATTAATAATTAATTTTATCAATAATTAATTTAATATATCAAATTATATATTAAACATGTTAACTAAATTATATTAATTATAATTAGATTTAATTAGTTAAATTAATATAAAAATATTTTATTAAATTATTTTTAATAAATAATATAATAAATTATAGTTAATATATTTTCTTTTTATTGAATTAAATTATTTTTAATAAAAAATATAATTAAATAAGTAAATAATTTAAAAATAATCTAATATAAATTATTTTTAATGAATAATAAAATTAAATTATATTTAATATATTTTTATTTTTATTGAATTAAATTATTTTGAAAGAATAATATAATTAAAATAATTAAATTTAATTAATCAAATTAATTAAATCAAATTAATTTAATTAAATAAAATATATTAATATACTAAATTAATAATATATTATATAAATAATATAATTAAAATATATTGGATATATTTTTATTTTTATTGAATTGAAAAATAATTTAATTATTAAATTTAATTAATCAAATTAATTTAATTAACTAAAATATATTAATATATTGAATTAATAATATATTATTTTTATTTATATAAAAATATATCAAATATAATTTAATGAGTAATTAATTTTATCAATATTTAATTTAATATATCAAATTATTTATCAAATATATTAATTAACAAAATTATATTAATTATAATTTCAAAAATCGTCACAAATAGGGTTTCAGGCAAGACCATTGCTAACTGCCATTTTGTTTCAACAGCTATATATCGTCAATGGTGGTCGATCAGTTCCAACGGACAACTCCCACTCCCCCCCCCCCCCCAAACAATTTTGAAGGTTCAAGTACAAAGAGATGGAGGAAGTCTAAGAAACAGAATCGGTCCAAATAGAAGCGATCCCTCGGGTCATTTCTGATCTCCATTTCATCTGCTTTCCACGCTCTACTACTTCGGATTAATCCACAATTATATACCTATATCATTTCAACGCAATTGAATCTAATTTATAAATTAATTTAGAGCAGTATTGTAAAACTTTATTGCATCTGGTCAATCGATTACAATTCGTGTCTAACTGGCATTGCACGTTTTGCTTATTGTTCATTTGACTATTGAGAAAATGGAGATAAATGAAATTTCTGGGGTTAGGGAAGTAGTTAGAAGAGAAAGAACCTTTAGCGTGGAACTCCGCATTATAGGTTCCTTAGTTTTGTTTCTTCTTTCGAATACTTCAAATTAAAGGTTCTGGGCCTGTTTTTATTTAACTTGAATTTGACGACGCTTGTCCAAATATAAATAGAGCTTCATTTATAACTTTGTAATGTTTGATTTAGTTAACGGATTAGTAATCCAGTGTTCTGATTAAAATCTACGAGGAAATGTGCATGTATTATTGTGGGATCCTACTTTTAAGCTGCTTCTGTTCTACCTATAATTACTGCCTAAATACATTGCTAAGTCTTCAAGTTCTATGCCATTTCTTTGAGTTCACAATGCGTAACATAACGTGTTTTGCATATATAACTTGTTACCACCATTTAGACATAATTTGTAGTTTGGTTTTTCTATTCAAGTTTACATGGCTTGCATTGCGCATGGCCATTGGTAAGTTTCTTGATTTTGTTGTATACATGTTTGTTTGCAAAGTGAATGTTGGAAAAGAATTATTTGAAATAAAACTAGCTGAGAACAAGAGGGGGATGCATGAAAATTTGTATTCCAATTGATATATATTTTTTAAATGTATATTAAAAAATGTTTTGCAGTGTCATACAAATAAACATGCCTGAAATGCCAACAACAACTTGGTGAAACCTAATAAAGTAACAGTGTCCCTTATGGCCATTTGTTACTTGCTATATTAGCATTTTAAACTCACCTGCGGTTGATATTGTTGAATAATTGCCTTTTGGATAATTTATCTTGCTCGAATTGGAATTTCTTATATTATGATTCTAGTGTTCATCAACTCTAGGTGCTAGAAGTTTGCGAAGATAGTAGTACTGATTTTCCATTTTAAACTCACTTGCAATAGAACCATTTTCGATTAAAGCATCAAGCTTTCTTAAAAACAATAAGTTTTCATTACTCGTTAGATTGACATATTTTTTTATCATTAGGAACATATGTCTCCTCCTCTCTTGATATGTATGTTTATTAATAAAAATCATATATCTCCTTCCTTCACTTTTGGCTACGATTTCTCTCAACTTTGGTCATTTATTTGGTAAGTCCAATTGCTTAGAGTGGGGTGTCTTGTTCACTTGGCAATGCAATTATAAATTAATAATTCAACTTCAAGTTGATTTCGTTGAAAGGAAATACTCTTGAGATTGTGATAATTCTACATTTCTCTTTTATATGAGAATACAATAGCAAAGTAGTTTAGGGGGATAAGGTATTTTTCTTTGTGGTCAGTCTATTAAATGTTCGCCACGGTAGAACAATGCTTAATAACGTCATAAGCTGACACAACATTTGTTGATGTAATCCATGACTCATTGACTTTTCTTAATAATATTGAACATGAAATATAGGCCATGTGCAAATAACATGAAAAAATGCTCTTATAGATCTAAAATTCCAAGTCGCATAGTTTGGTCTAATTAAAGATTCAGTTATAGCAGTATTTAGTTTTTGAATTCCAAGCAGTCTTTAGAAAGGACTCAATAAGGTTTGGAAGGGCAAGTTACCAGAAGCAAAGGCTAGTGGAAATTCTATAAAGATTTAAGAAGCACAAGTATGATTGCTCGAGCTCTCTTCCTTCTATTTTCTTCACCTTGAATATTTTAATTCGGTAAATTTGTGATGGTCTCTAACCCTTCTTTAGTCACAGGTAAAATAGCCTTGCTTGTAATGTTTACAGGAAATGGTAGTACTTTATGATTTTTTACAATTGGCTCACAAGCGTATTTTGAATTCGTTCTATGGATATGTGATGTGCAAGTGAGTCATGTTATTATCTAGTTTCATGATTTTGCTTATGATTTTGGTTCCCTATTATGCTTTGTTATCTGAAAATATATTGTTCACATGGTTGCAGTTCAGGGGTGCAAGATGGTACTCTATGCAAATGACAGTTGTAGTTACGTATATTGGTGCATTGATCATTCAAAATGCTCATTTACTAGTTGAGAAAATTGGACGACCACTTGAATTAGACACAAATGTTACCTGCTGTGCTTTACCTAAATCATTTCTAGAGAAGTATATGTTCAAAACAAAGTGTATCTTTTCTTTTACCAATTTACATTATTGTTTAATCCATTGTATATCATAAGTTCTAATATTTATATTATTCTTCTATCTTTTTGTTGTAAATTTCTTGTTGTTTTATCAATAATGCTATACAATGTTTTCGTGGCATCATCTTCGGTGTCACTTTGATTTCGAAGAAATTAACCATTGGTCTGCTTTGCATGGTATATAAGTCAAGACACTGAGTTTTTTTTTTTTTTTTTTTGCGAACCATATATTTCAGAAACTCAAAAAAGAAGTTGACAGTTTCTTATCCTTGTGTTATGCTTAATGTTGATGTTGGAGGAACAATACAAATGACCAGCATCAGGTCAAGTAAAAATTAATTTCTTTTTCTGAATTTCTTGTTCTCCTCTGTATGTATTTTTTTTTTTGGTATGTATTATCTAGTGCTTGCTTTACTTAATTTATATTTTTTGACAGTAAAGATTTTTTGATGCATTCTGCTTGCAAATATTATTTCTTGCAGACACTTAGAGGTCCTATTAATAAAACATATACAAACACAACGAATGCTCAATTGAATATGAAGTGGTTGGACCATACAAGGTAAATAGATGACCTTACAAGCTAATGTCGAACAATAACTTATTGAATTTTGATTTTAATCTAATAACATACATTGTTTATTGTTTTTTTTTCTCTTTTTTTTTTTTTTCTCATATTCAAATTGATTATTGGGTGCCCTTTTTGGCATGTAAGTAATGATTCTTCCAGCTTCTAAGAAAGAAAGAATTTTAATTAAGAAGCGATATGCTGTTTTTAATGACGATGGAACCCTTTCATATGAGAATTCTAATCCCATTTCTGTTTGCTCTACTACCAATCCTTTTGATGTTTTAAATGGTGATGAAATTAATTCTGGTGGAAAAATGGAATTGAAAGAGAGCAGGATGTTGATGATGTTGGGAAAAGGTCACCCGGCTCCTTTGAGTTTTCAGATGATGCTGTTCTTGAAATTGAAAATGGATCGTCCAAGAATGTGCCTATTATTCCTAACAATTCTGCTCATATACAGCAGCAAACTCCGGAGAATACTGATTTTGGGAGGTGTAATAATGCTAGTTCAAATGATTTGTCTTTGCAAGGTAATGCAGCAAATTTATCTCCTTTATCTGATTGTCTTTCAGTCCCAATCTACCTTAACCCTTTGGTTGAGAAAATTACTTTGATTGATGAACTTGAAAATAAAAAGTTGATGAACTTGAAAAGAAAAAGAGCGTAGGACAAACGAGGGGTTGAGTAGTACGCTGGGGAGAGCTTCTTCCTAATTTTCCTTCTGATAAGATTAGCTGCTTGGAATGTTGTAGCATGGTCGTTTTGTTGGAGTGCTTCTTCCTAATTTTCCAAATTTTCCTTATGTTATGTTGCAGCATGGTCCTTTGGTTGTATGATTTGCTGCAGGATTAGTCCTGTTTGTTCTTTAATTTGTTGTTGGCTGCTAATTGCTGGAGATAGCTCTTGAATGGGGTTTGTCTACAGATGTTGACAGTGGTATCTTGGTGTTTTTGAGCAGGTGATTGATGAAGACTAATGATGGTTGGTGGCTGGTGGAATATGCTCCTGGAGTGTTCTGTTTCCGATTGATTGGTGTGGCAGTCTGGGGCGTGTTTGGCGCTTTGAGCCTGTGGTGTGCAGAATGTATTGATTTGCATTTAATGTGGTCTTGCTGTTGTTTTGGTTTATTATCTTCTTGCAGGATCTGGACTGAATATAGGTTGGTGGCAATCGGTGTTATGTTGTAGCTTCTGGGATTTGTTGAAATATCTGCAAATTCATGCTAGTGTCTAAGTTAGGTTGGAATATTTTGTTGAAGTGCTTTGGTGGAATTTGTTTTGGGGGACAAAATGCACCATACTGGTGTGCTTGGCTGTGATGTCATGACTGAGATTTTTATTTGCTTGTCCTCTCTAGTGCTCTTTAAATGCTGCTGCATGGTTGATGGTCTGATGTGTGGATGCAGGTTTTTGTTGGTTCCCTCTATTAATTTAATGCATGTTTAATGTTTCTCTTTTTCCCTGTATACTGGATTGGTTTCTGAGGTTTGAATGCAGCTCTTGGTACTTCAGATTTCTTTGTTTCAATTACCTGAGATGCATGATGTGGTATGGCTGGTCCAGCTTTGAAACTCTAGTGTAGGATACTGATGTATGTTGGTAGTTTGGAGATGGGATGCTTCTTGCAGTTTCATGATGTCAATTCTGTACTTGTTTGTTGCTAATTGCGCTTGCTGTCTGATTGGGTGCTACACTTGGGGCATTTGCTTGTCACTTTGCTTCTGGTGTGGTTCACGATGCTCAGTGATGCCAAAGTTGCTGATTTGCCCATTTATTTGACATGACGATCCTTCAATCAGTGGGTGCTTATTGCTGGTTCGATGTTGTCAATATCTGCTAATCTGGTTTCTATGCTATTTAGTATTGATCTGGAATTGCTTTGTGACACCATCTTGATGACTTTGCTGGTTCGATGCCTGTGTTTCCTGGTGGTTGGTATTAATATTTCCTGTGGTTCGATTCAACTTTGGGATTTCCTTAATGCTGTGTTTCCTACTGATCTGGATGCAGCAGGGGGCTGATTTGTTGCTAGTCTTGATTTGTGCGGCTGCTGGTATGGTGACGATTTAATTGGAGGTTGTCATTTGGAGTTGGGATACTTCTTGCAGGGTGTTTGATGATTTGGCGAAGATTGATGAAGCTGCTGACTATGGTGTGATGAATTTGTATGATCTGCTTCATTTTCTGCTGTGATGAGCAGTATTGCATAATGCTTTGGGTATCATGCTTGTGTGGAATATTGCTATGGGTATTAAATGAGCAATCTGCTTCCTTTATCCCTTCACTGGTGTTCTTTAATTGTGCTGCAAATTACTCATTCCTGAGTTTGTATTCTGGGGTGTTGTGGTATTTGTTGCTCTTAACATTCCATTTACAAGGTTATGATTCTTGGCATGGTATTTTAGTCGCGGGTCTGATTATGTTGATGTGTGGTGGACTATTTTACGAGTGTAGTATTGGTTGCATGTGGTACATGGGTTGGTACTATACAGCTATTGGTTGGACATGTATTTGCTGATCCGGGTTTCTTAATGCATGAATTTGCTGCACCTTCTACTGCAAATGGGAAGTCTGCTGAAGGAATTAATTTGATGTTGCTATTGTTGATCACCTTCGGCTGAAGTTGCTATTGGTTTGATTGTTGGTTCTCTGTGTGCTGGAATATTGCATTTATTGGATCTCTAGTCGGTTGATTTCGGCTGGTTTAATGGTTTTGTTTCTTTTATATCTCCCTGTTGGGTTGGCGTCTAAGGCCGTAGATGCTTCTCCAACATTGAAGTGTTGTTTTCTTTTGAGTGAGAATCCTTTGTTGTTTGTTGTGATGTGCTCATATGTTATGCTTTGTCCGGCATAGCTTTCATGTGATGGCTGGTTTTGAGCTTTTATGTAAATAGAGGGGTATGCCCAATAGATTTTGTAATTTTTATTGCTTTTAATATATTTATTTTCACCTTTAAAAAAAAAAAGGGGGAAGAATGTTACAATTAACCTTGCCAAAGAGGAAACAAGTAAGAGGCAAGGATGAATTGCTGATGTTAATGTCTGGAAGGAATAAAATTTATGAAATTGCACTCTACAATCATATTTTTTTGAGCTCTATTAATGATACTCTTATTAATTGGGTACAGATTGATGGGATTCTCTGCTGGGAGAGGCCACTGTTATATTTCAAATTGTATTTTGTGTTTAAAGGGTATAGCCTCCTTTGTTATTAGGCATGCACCATATTGCGCTTGTAAATCTTATGCACTAATGCACTACGGACATCCATCCATTGAATGATAGTAGAATTACCTCTTATCGCAGATTTTTGCTTCTGTAATTAGTTGATTTATTGTTTATATTGCAGGCAGTGGTTGTAAGTATTGATCCTTGTAGGGTTTAGTTGAAGAATCCTGATGACATAGAGTTCATGGTTGTTAAAGTAAGAACACTAGTAAGGAGACCCATGCATATTCTTTTTATTTGGTTGATTCAGAACTTTTTTTTTTTTTTTCGGTAAGTTGATTCAGAACTTCCTGCTTATAGGCTTGCCATTTTGTTGCCAGTGTTCATTGAGACTCCTGTTTACACCCAGTAATTTGTCAATTGCTATTCTCATGCACTTGTTAATTTCTATTCTCTTGCACTAGGAAATTTCTAATTCTAACATTTTTTTTTTTGGTAAGTAAGTATAAAATTTGGATTAATAGGGAAATTAACATTGTAACTACTAGATTGGAATATTCTCCGGCATCCTGCAAGTTACCTCGCTGATTGACTTTTTTTTTTTGCTAAGTTTTATTTTGTCTGATTTTACATATGAATTCAAGTTTGAGAATCTAGTTTGATCAGGAATTATTTAGTGGGATTTAAGAATATTCAATGAAAGAATTGGGATATAAAACCTTGAATTTTCTTTTGAGGTATTGAAGGAGACAAGTTTGTTGAGAGAGAGTTTTAGAGAACTTTAAATCTGGAAATGGTTCTGTATATGGTCAAAATTCAAATCTTCAATTTTTATTGCTGTCGTGTCTTATCTCACAAAGAAGAGTTTCTAGTTCTTAGCCAACAAGTCGAAATTAGTAACACAAAAACCTATGCCAGGGAGAGTCATAGAGTGCTGCAATCGGTATGGAAATAATTGTGACGTGCAGAGGTATCTTATTTCTTGCATTGCATGTCATTTTATGTGCATCATAAGATTTGATTTAATATGAATCCTACAGCTCTTCCAGACAAGATCAAGCAATTTGCATATATAATGAAGAGAATTTGTAATGGAAGAACTGATTTTCTTTGTTCTATTTGCTAACTTCAGGCTAAAAATAAGATGAAAACCTTAAAATCAAGCATGAAATGATGTAGGTAGGTTTCTGGAGGATTACAACTACATAAAGCAACATCAACTTCAGCTTATGTGAAATTACAAATGAGAGAGCAAGAGAATTGTGTTCTTATTTATATAGGTTGTTATTTGTCTTCTAAGCTATGATATCCTAGTCATTATCATTTCAAGCAGCACAACCGTTCCCCCAACAAGCAACCCATGCACCACCCCCAAAACCTGGTTTCTTTCTTGAAAAGGGGGAAAATAGATAAAAATTGAGTTAAATATTGACACATATTTTATATTTTTGTTTCAGGTCCAAATGGTGAAGAATATGCTTGGTATCAGTGTAAGGTTAGCCTTCCATTGTTCATGATATCTGTTTCATTTATTTTAAATAAATCTCAACTCCAGTGCTTAGTCCTAAAGTTAGTGACTCCTGTAATTTTCTTTAAAATATGACCTAGCACCCTCTTATATTTTAAGAAGGTTAAAGAAATTACAGGAGAGAAAAAGTAGAGTTGATCAAAGCTGGGCTGAGGAGGGGCTTTTGCAGGGGTATTAGGACTTGCCCCTTTGTCTTGGGCCTCAATAAAATCCCAAGCCCAATGCTCGAATTAATATCAAATCTCAGACTTTCGAACGAGCTGCTTAAGGAAATTATTAAATAAAATATATATTATGTTTCCTAAGGAGGCAAAGATGGTTTTTGAGAGTTGGTGGGTTGCTTCCCGTGCCAAAGAAGAGGAAAATTTGGCATCTTATCCTTCTTTGCTTAAGGTAGATAGTGATAGAAATAGGAGATGTTTTCAAAATACTAAATTTCTGTTGTTCAAATTGAAAAGTGCTTTCTTCTCTATTTTGTTCAGCTGGCTATCCAGAATGATTGATCTGGATATGTGTAAGTTTTTGGACTTTTTGGAGCATTTTAAGTATTAGATGGTTCCTTTAATTGGGACAGTTTCTATTAATTGGATGGCATCTTCTAGATGCTTCCATTAACAAAATTTATTTTATTTATAATATATTATGTTTTATATATAGAAAATATAATATGGAAAAATCCCCACTTTAACACTAAAAATAAACCTAATACATAAAAAATAAAATATGTTATGTATTATATATGAAATTGAAGTAATTTATGTTAAAGTTGGATCAAACTTTGACATATTTATTATAAAGCCGGGGGCGGTTTGAAAAGAATTTTAGACCTATATTTTTGGCTAAGCGAGCCCAAAAAGTCGTCTAATCGGGCCTCTTGGTCCATGATCAGCTCTAAGTAATTGGGAAACTGGATGCCCCTACCTATTAAATTGCTAACAAAACTGTCAAATAATTAACGGTTTCACGTGTGCTCTGAGCATCTCTTATTGGAATATTGGTGAGGTTTGTAAGTTTTGGTAGTTGAGCTTACCTGATATCTTGACTTTTGGGTAACTGAAGTGATACCTGTGGGGAGATTAAAGAGTTCACATTAGGATGGCACACATGGGCATGGTGGGTTCTTTGTTTATCTTTTGTAAGTGGGTGGAATCCCCTTGATGCTAATTTTTAATATAACCTTTACTTTAGCTATCAAAAAAATGGAATGTCATGAGGTTGAGATGTATTGTTGATCATAGCTGTTACTAGGATGAAAGAGCTGCAAGTATGTGGTGTCCAAAATACTTGAAATGATCTATTCCATTTGGTCATTTCATCGAGGAGCTTTCTGCATATCAGTTCCTTCTAATAAAAGAAATGGTTGCATCCGTGTACAGTTGCAGTCTGTTTTTTTTTTTCTTTGAACTTGGAGAACTACTAATCTTGTGAAAACTTTTAAAAAATCTATTCCTTTTGAATTCGTTTTTGTGTTTGGGATTGTTGTATTGTTTTGCTTAATGTGATTAGAGATCTCCCTTCAACGAGTGCTACTGTTTTTCATTTCTCTTGCAATTCCCTCCAGCCTAAGCAGCCCCATGCATACTTGAAAGAAGTATTTGTTGATCAATTCCTCAAGTAAAGGGTAGACGAGAGGGTCGACCAGTTGGAGCTTAGGAACTTGCAAAAGCTGTTGAAGGGTTGGAAGCTGGGGAAATACTGCTAAACTGCATTGATTGTGATGGTAAAGCTTCTTTGACCAATAAGATCTGTTGCATGCTATCCTTCTGAATATTATTTATTTATTTTCTTTTCTTGTTTCTTCTTTTTTAAATCTTGGTTCAGTAAAGTTAACAAGTAAAATGAGTGCTTCTCAAAATTTAAGTTTGTTTTTTCAGAGCCTTGAGTTTTTTATCTACACATCTTTAAAACTTAGTTGAGAAAGTTGGTTTGAATTCTTGCTATTTGTAGCCGGTTTGAATTCCTTAAAACTTATAGAAATAGCTTGTATTTTGATCTCCAAATTTTATCCAATTTTCTCTAGCTTTCTATTTGTAGAAGGATTCCTCTGCTATGGCCAATTCACAATAATTTTTCATAGCAATTCTCTCTTCTTCAATGGTGCTTTGGTCATCCTTGTTTTTGTTGAGTCTAACCTAGATGGTTTCCAGCTCCAATTTTGCTGCTTTGACTCGCTCTGAATGTTTCCAAGTGCAGCTTGTTAAATTTCTTCAGCTTTATCTTCAATTCTTTAAGCTTAGTACATAATCTTGTCACTAGGGAGCCTTAGACAGACTTAGACCAAGAATCAGCAACCAGTGTATCAAAATCTCTATGTTTGATCCAAAAGTTGAAGAACTTGAAAGGCTGTCTCCCTGTTTTAACTTCAGCTTTAATCGTGATCATTGCAGGGCTGTGATCTGAGACTCCTTGTGGCAAGAAGTTGGCTATGGATTCTGGAAATTTGTCAAGCCATGCATCATTTATCATCAATCTGTCAAGCTTGCTGAAGATGAGATGCTTCCTGTCTTGTTTATTGCTCCATGCATAGAAACGACCAGTACAGTTTAGATCAGCAATATTAGTCTTCTTAATGTAGTCAATTAAGTCTTGTGATAAGTTCTTGTCAATATATCTGCCCTCACTTTTCTCATCCTCGTGTTTTACAGTATTAAAGTCCCCAGCAATAATCCATGGATTAGAGGTATTTATACTAGCATGCTGCACATCAAGTTGGTGCCATAACTGCTTTCTTTGATTTCTATCATTTCTGCCATATAGAAAGGTGACATGGAAATCCATAGACAGTGCCTTGTGCTTTACTTTGCAAAATATAGTTTTAGAAGTATGAGATATAATATAATAATAGTAACATCCACAATGGAAGCATCCCAAAGCAAAATGATTCTAGCAACATCTGAACTATCAAATTCCCAAAAGAGACAAAATGCTGTTATATACTATAACATACTTTGTCAAAATTAAATTTCTTGATTTTGGTTTCTAGAACACTCAAAGGAGGTAGAGAACAAGTGTCTATCAGTTTTCTAACTTCCATTGTTTGAAAGGGTTATTAAGCCCTCTAACATCCCAAATTGCGAAAATTTCTTTATTTTGGTTTCTAGAACACTCAAAAGAGGCATAGAATAAGTGTCTATCAGTTTTCTAACTTCCATTGTTTTAAAGGGTTATTAAGCCCTTTAACATTCCATATTGCAAAATTCATTTGAGATATTTGTTAGGAGAAAACTTGGCTTGTGTAACCTTAGCTGGGAGATTTTTCTTCGTTTCCTTCTCCTTCTTTGATGATGAATTTAAAGTTTTGTCTTTGCTGCAGTTGATCATCTCTTCATCGCCTTTATTTTGTTCAAAGCAATCTGCGGCTACATCATTGTTGCTACTTGAAAGGTCTTTCTGACTGCACGATTGAGAAGCTTCAATTGCTAATGTAGAGGAGGGATTGTTTTCGGCCTTTACAATTGCCAATTGCATTAAATCAGAACCCGGTGAGGAACTTTGCAAAGGTGCAGCTTGTACATCTTCTTCTCCTTCCAGCAGCTGTGTAGAACCAGCAGTAAAGCCATTATTTGCTTTGCAATCTACTTGTATGACATCTACCAGTATATCAGGGGTTGGCAGGGAGCATTGCAAAGGTGTTACGTGCACTATTCCTTCATTCTTCTTTTGTTGAACAGAATCAAAGATAGTGCTTGCATCATTGCCTTTTCCTTTAGCAGAGTGCAACATTAATGCTGTGCTGAGCTCTTCTCTTTGTGGGCTTGAATTGCTTCCTTCAATAGTAGAAATAAGCTCCAAATGCTCACCATTATCAGGTTCTGCTAGTGACTCAAATTTATTGCATGTAATCACGGCATTTGGATTGGCTTTTGCATCTTTAGCAGGTGTATGATCAGAAACATATGGCTGAGAAGTTCCATTTACTGTGTAGTCAGCATATTCATCTATTTTGCTGCTAGTATTTGGTGTCTTAGGACTCCATTCTCTTCTAATGACGTTGTGGTAATTAGACACTTTGTGCCCAAAAATCTTACAAACTTCACAGATGGGGGCCCCATTCATACTCCACTAATTGCTGATAAGTGCAGCCATCATGATCAGCTATTTCAATTGACCGAGGCAAAGAAGAATTAACTCCAACCTCCACACAGATTCTAGTATAAGCTGATCGCTGCCCAGTTGCTGTCATTCTATCTGTGAAGAGTGGATTGCCAATTAAACTTGCAGTTTTGCTTAAGGCTCTTGTGGACCAAAGATGTAGCTTGAGGTGCGATAGTCTAATCTAGATTGGAACTGAGAGAATGCCTTCTCTTTCATAAGAACAATGAGGAGACCAAGGCTTTAAGATAAAAGATTTGTCATAGAAATTCCAAGGCCCCATTTCTAGAATTTTTTGTTTAGTTTCATCATGTTGAAATTTGAAGACAAAAACACCTGCCTTTCGAACAAAAAGTTCTATGTTACCAAAGGCTTTCCATCTCCTTTCTATGAATTGTTTCATGAACTTAAATTGAGGCTTAGAACCCAACACATCTCCAACAAGATCCTTGCTCCATTTTGTTGAGTTCATTTGATATATCTTCCCAGGTAAAAGCAGCTTTTGGGCTGGACATATTAGTCAAGTTATCTTGAATATATTCTAGCTTTAGCCCATTGGATTTAATCCTGTTATCAGTAAGTAATTGGCCCCAGGTAGCTTTTGGGCTGTTACTTTGAGTGGTATTACTATATGGCCCATAGCTAGCACCTTGGGCTTGTCTATTTAATTGGCCTAGTCCAATTAACGGGGGAAATTCTTGGTTCAAAATGCTAGAATTTTCTAGATTATATGGTCTCATAAGCACTAATTGCTCAGGCGGGAATTTTAAACAGGTGGCAGAATTTTGAGAATTGGGCATCACAGACTTACCACGTGGTGTTGGTTGTGTCAAGTTACTATTGGTTGCTGAGCTATGATTCTTTGAAGAAGGAGCATCATAATTACCATAGGGATTCTTCAATGACTGAATCTGCTCATGATTTCCAATTCCTCTTCCTTTGGGCATTACAGACTTACCACGTGGTGCTGGTTGTGTCAAGCTACCATTGGTTGCTAAGTGATTCTTTGAAGAAGGAGCATCATAATTACCATCGGGATTCTTCAATGGCTGAATCTGCTCATGATTTCCAATACCTCTTCCTTCGGATAATACAATAATCTTCTTTTGATTTTCGTCTAATTCATCATCCTTATCTTCTATAATAACTTCATGCCCACCCGGATACCATTCTTACCTAGCAAGGGGATGTTGCTTGTTGACATACTTGAGTTCAATATAACAGAGTTCACACCATTATCTTCATTAAGATTCTTGCTTAGAACTTGATTATCATATTTAGGCTTTAGGTTCCCTTCAGCTACCATATAACCCGTAGGAAAGGCTTGAGATATGGAGTGGTTTGAGTGACTTGGGCTCCCTTTTCACAATTTTGCAAACTATTATCTTTGAGTTTAATGATTTCAACCCTCAAGTCTTCACTGCTTCAATAAGCAATGGGCAGATAGCATTTGCTCGGAGAAGAAGGTAGAGAGTGGAAAGTAACTTAAGAAACATCTTTGCTTTTGAGACTGAAAGCAAGGAGATCAGTAGTTGGAATAACAGTTGATGATTCTTCAACATAATATTCGTCCAAAGCTACACCAACCTTAGAGGGAATGTTTAGCAATTGCTCAGAATGAAAACAAGGAGAAAATTTGCTGGAATGGCAGATCTATGAGAGAAAACCATGGTTTCTAGAAAGGGAAACTGGAGAGAGAAGCTCTCATATTCATTTCGTCCTTCTAGTTCCTAAAACCATCATTTCTAATCAAGATTCAAAATTTTTCAATCATTTTTTGGAGAACTCTTTGGAAGAAGTTGGGAACTAAGCTTCAATTTAGTTCCTCTCATCATCCACAAACGAATGGACAAATTGAATTTATCAATAGGTCTTTGAGTTTTTTTAGAGCCTTGAGTCTTTTGTATACGCCTCTTTAAAACTTAGTTGAGAAAGTCGGTTCGAATTCTTGCTGGATTGTTAATTCCGGAGTTGAGTCTTATATCTGCATCCCTTTCTTTCTTTCTTCTTTTCATTTTGCAGTCATATGGCAAAACCTGCTACTAATTTCCTCTGTCTTTTGTGGTGTGAGTTACGCTAGCGATTTGCTAAAGTGAGTTTTCATTTGTTTGTATTCTATTTTTAGATCTTGGCGCTTTTATTTGAGGTGAACTTGCTCTTGAAACCATCCTTTGGATGCTCCAACAAAATCATGTGTGTGATTTCCCATCATTAAGGGAGTCATCTCATCATTTCCTAGCAGCAGCATTGTCAAATCATTTAAGTCAAATAAATTATATAATATTTGTTTGCTAATTAGTATTGTCACAATATTTCAGTAAAATATCAAGGCAAGCCCTTGATCATTTACACAAGCACTAAGAGTGATGAGTGCTTTTTAGTTGCTTTACAGCAAAACAGTTTGCTACATGTGTCTGGTTGATTTGTTCAACTTCATCTTGCTGCAGTATTATTTACTCTCTAAAGTAATGCAGATGGAACATGCAAGGCTTCGTTGAAGCTTATGAAAAGTTCAATATTCTGTTATGAGCAAGCATGACACAGGTATGGAAGTGTTTGCAAAATGCCGTACTGGGCTTCTCCTCTGTTATTATGTTTAGACTTCGTATTCTTTGCTTAATTGAGTGATTCTAGTTTCATCAAGTATCTACACATTATTTTTGTAAATTGATTGTCTTGAAGTTCTACCAGGATGCACATAATAGCTTTAGCTCTGATAGAAATTCTATAAAAAGTACTTTTTGGTTGTTCCGCTCATGTTATAATTACTGATATTTTTGTAGGTTTTGCCGAGAAGTCTAATATCTTCCTTTCATACAGTCAATATTTTCAAGACTAAACCCAATATTTTTATTGTTTGAAACTTTATTAAAAAAAAAAAAAAGTTGCAATTAAGGGGAAAAATAGAAGATAAATACTGAACAATTCTTAATTGTTTGATCTTTTGTTTTTTTCCTTTGTACATACATGACAATTTTGAAACAATGGTGGGTTTGGAGGTAGTATCCAATATCACTAGGGCTGCAAACTCCTGAGTTTCCATCTTTGCTAGAAATTTTGTACAATTTCCCCCTTCCCTTTTGCCCATAATCAGCCTGCACATGCCGTATGTTATCAGTTATTTTTTTTGCACTTACAATTTGGGGGGGGGGGAATCCCTTTCTATCCTTTTCCTCCACTGCCAATTTCTCTAAGTTTTGTGTATGATAGATTGATATACCTCTGAGTAACTGGGATGGATGATGGGTTCAGCATCAAGGAGAAAATTTGTTTTGCAAGTTAAAAAACTTATGTGTATGACTTTTGTGTTGTGATGCTTCCATCTCAACATTGGGCTTTCAAGTTTGTAAATTCATGCTCAAATCATGATTGACTTGTTTGCTAGGACTGTCATATCTATACTAATTTTTCTACATGTTTAGATTATGAGGATAGAACAAATGCTATCCTTTTTAACTTTGCTCTAAGTGTGCATATTCAACCAGATGCATATGCGCATGGAAATTTTAACTCATTAAAGCCTTGTTTGACCATATATATATGCAAGTTAGGGTTTATTTTGTTTGTCGAACCATATCTTTTTGTCACCTAATTAGTCTCATTTAACAACTAAGAGTAAAATAACAATGAATATCCAAAGATGAATCTCCCTTAATCTAAGAGTAACTAATATTAAGATAGAAAATAAAAGTGGGTTCCTAATATGAAGCATATATAGCTGAACTAAACAGTGGGTTCCTAATATAAAACATATATCCATGTAACTGACCTATTTTGGAGGTTAAAGGAAATTGAAATTTCTAAGTAACTAGGAGTATACTTTTATCTGTAATATGAAGCCCTTGTTAACTTCGGACATGAGAGAGGGCCAATGGAAAGCACTTAATACTAGTTTTGATTTGTCCATGATATTAGAGGATGAATGGATGTGTTTGGTAATTCCACTTGTGCATGTGTATTATTTTTATGACCTATTTTGGAGGTTGAAGGAAATTGAAATTTCTAAGTAACTAGGAATATACTTTTTTCTGTAATATGAAGCCCTTGTTAACTTCGGACATGAGAGAGGGCCAATGGAAAGCACTTAATACTAGTTTTGATTTGTCCATGATATTCGAGAATGAATGGATGTGTTTGGTAATTCCACTTGTGCATGAGTATTATTTTTATCCAAGCTAGATGACCATACCCATTGAGGTTTGGAAGTTCCTAGGAGATGTGACCATGTGTGTTTTATGCATCACATTTGAAAAATAAATGTTGTACGTTAATTGCGAGTTCCTGGTTCTCTCTGTCTCTGTCTCTCTCATGGTGTTGAGGGTTTGCCATCATTGGATTGCTTTTTGTTTAAAAAAAGAGTTTTTTATTTACTGTGGTTCTTCAACATTCCTTCATTAGTTTTATTATTTACTAAGTTAATGTTTTTATTTTCTGTTTTTCTGTTTATATTTTTAAAATTTTATAAATTGGCAACAGAAACATGTTTGTTAAATCTGTTTATGTTTTTTGTTCTAAAAAAAATGAGAACTTAAACAGAAAACGTAAACAGAAAAAACATGTTTTCACTCCGTTTTTTTTCTGTTGCAAATATTTTATCAATTTATCTATTTTTGTTACATCATATTAAAATAAATTATTTTATTCAAATATTTTGTTAAACTAAAATTATTTTTAATAAATAATATAATTAAATTAAATTAATTGAATTAATATGTAATATCTATTATGAATTTATTTCTAATAAATAATTAAATTAAATTAGTTAATTTAATTAATAAGAAATATATATTATTAAATTATTCTTAATAAATAATAAAATATAATATATTAATTTAATTTAATAAATAATTTAATTAATATGAATATATTTTATTAAATTATTTTTAATATATATTATAATTAAATTATTAATTTAATTTAACAATTAATTTAAATAATTAATTTAAATAATATTAAATATATTTTATTAAATTATTTTTAATAGATATCATATTTAAATTAAATTAATTAATAATTAATTTATTTAATATGAATGATATTTTATTAAATTATTTTTAATAAATATCGTAATTAAATTATTTAAATTATTATGAAATATATTTTTATTCAATTATTTTAGTAAATAATATAATTAAATTATAATTAATATATTTTATATTTACTGGATTAAATGAATAATATTTATATTTTATTCAATTATTTTTAATAAATAATATAGTTAAATTAAATTAATATAAAATATATTTATTAAATTTCATTAATTTTTAAAAAACTAATAAAATTAAATATTTTATGAAAATATAAAATTAGTAATTGTATACAAAATTGAATCTTCAAACGCAGTTTCAGTTTTAATTTCAGAAAAAGAAAACGACAATAGAAAACAAAAAATATAAAACATAAACATGTAAAAGTAAATAAAAAATGACAGTATTACCAAACGGCTTCTAACTGATGCAATGTCATTATACTCCTGGATTTTTTCATTGTTTCTGTCTTTTACCTTTGTTTTTTCTTTATAATATATATATGTGAAAGTTTTGATTTGACAAGCCTTTAAACGTTTAAAGAAGTAGAGGTGCAATCACACCGATACCTCTTTAAAGTATCTTTTGCTTTGCCATCAACTGTAGTTGAGCCCTATGATTGACATCACAAGTGATGTCCAAGTTTGTTTGAGGAGGGAGCTTCTAGCCATTTTGGATAATGAAAGAATTGTGGATACCATTGAACAAAAGAATGTGGGAATGCATCAATAACAATTAACTCTGTCATAGAGATTTCACTGTATCTTCTGACTTCTTCTCTTTCACTAAATTTTCATATCTTATATTACATTTTTTCTTGAAAATAAACATTTAATACATGTAAGACTTTACAACAAATCTAGAAACAAGTTTCTGAAAGTTGATGCAACAACTCATGAGGCATTACAAATATTTCAAATAGGCAAACATCCAAGCATATTGGCATTGGAAGAGCAAAAGAAGGGTAGGTAAATGTTGATATTCTTGATTTTTTTTTTTTTTTGAGATGACATTTTTTATTGAGTATAATTATTTACTGATATTCTTCAATCGTAGGTTCTCTGTATTTGGCATGCTGAATAAGGTATGCAGAAGCCATTTACTTTTCAACTTCACAGTATCTTGCAAATATGGACTAAATTCGGTGCCTTTATTCTAGCGTGTAACACAACGGGTAGACGTCTCTTGAGATAAATTCAAATAAAGAACTTAATTATTTTGCTACTTCTAACCATCTGAACCCATGGACCTTGATGATGGTTTGCATTGCACTAGGAGCTAGTTTCTAAGACCCATACTAGACCTTGACGATCTTAATAATCGTTTTAATATTATGTCCTTCCATCCCCAAAATGCCTTAAGATTAATTTTTCCAGGACTACATTGTCAGATTGAAAAGCCTGAACAAGGCATTAGGTAACCTGATGGCATTATGATATGAGATTGGTTTGATGATAATCAGTTTATAGAATTCTGTAAAATCTACCTTGGCAAATTTTTTTTTTCATTAACATAATGTAGATATCATTCTTCCATTTTTCTAAAGAACTGCTGGCTTCTTTACAGGAAACTTTGTTCTGAAGAACTGCTGGCTTCTTTATAGGAAACTTTAAAGTTCGTGAACGATATTCCCCACATACTGAAGGTGCACTAGCATCTTCTCTTTTGTTCTTTCTTCTATCTATCCTACATTTTCATTATTTCAAAATCACGAATTCGAACTTTATTCTTCGATTAGTAATTGTAGGTTCAGTGGTTGGAAATAGCACAATATTTTCAGCTTTCAATAGATTTACAATGTCTCTATCTAATGCCTTTTATCATTCTCACTTAAAGGCAAAAAACTTTAAATTTTTTTATTAACTTAAAACAATATGTTCTCTCTCTCTCTCTCTCTCTCTCTCTCTCTTCTTCACTTTGCTGAAATGAGGCATTTTTGAAATGTTGGTTTTGCAAGAAATTTAAGTGTTAGCACATTTTTACTGTTATGTTGAATGTATAATATTATGTTGTTTGAAATGGTTACACACTTGTTTCTATTATGTTTCTTTTAATAATTTGTATTAATTAAAATTCTATTTGCACATGTTCTCTCTTCCCCCTCCCGATGAAGAAATTCAACTCCCCAAATTCTGCATGTACAACTGGTGATGGCTAGATTTTTTGAAGGTAAATTTGCCACCTTTATGATATTCATTCCTAGTTGTCTGAAGATTATGACCTATTCATCAAGTAAGGTGGTGGCAAAGCTACATCCATAGAAAAGGGTGGCAACTCTACTCATAAATCTGGGTTGTTGCTCACAGAACACTTTCCTTATGTGTTTTTTCATGTTGAGAAGTGATTTTTTTTTTGTCTCTTTTTTTTTTTTTCCCTTTTACTTCTTCGTCTTGCTAGGGGTGGAAGAGGAGGAGGACTGAGTTTGCATAGGCTTCCATGAATTCAAAGCATCAACATCATTATTATTGTTATTAGTGACTTTTTGAAGGTGTAATATATTAGATAAAAGAAGTTCAATCCAGAATTCCATATGAAAGGATAAAGGATCCATCTCTAGACCTTATGGAAGATAAAATGGGAACATCTGTTGACAAAATATATGCTCCTAGAAATCTAAACTCATCATGAAACAATCCCATCTGAGTATTGGTAAATTTGTTCTGGTATTTTCCCTATTGTATGTAGGGAATCACCTCCTCATGATTGATTTTTAGGTATGCGCCTGAAGCTTGCTTACCCTAAATTGTTAGATAAGTGAATGGATCATGCCTTTTTGTTTGCAATTGATTTTAGAACCATGAATTTCCTCGCTATTTAATTCCTTTGATCCCCTACACTCAAATGAGCTCAATAAACATTAATTATATATTCTCAGAATAAAGTTACACATGCATTTGTGTTTGGTAGATTCTTGTTTCCAACTCCTCATGATTTCCAAATGTTTAAGTTTTGTTTAGAAGGTCATTTTTATATTTATGAGGAATGGAAGGCCTTTGAACTATTTTTGTGGTTCAGGTCCTACTCAATGAACAAGATTGTCAGATTGCTTGGCTATTACACTTTTTCTTTCTTTCGTTCTTTTTTTTTTCCTTACAATTACATGATTATTTTCATTTTTTTTTTCAACTGAGAAAGCAATGAATGACCAGGAGAAAAACAACTAGATGAATACGAATAGGGATTTGTAGTTTTCAAATATGCTTTCAATCATATCCTATTTAAACTATTGAATTTGACCCTTAGTAGTGTAGATTTTGGAAGCTTAGATTTAGTTTTAAGTGCTCGTAAAGTTGGCTCAATATTTTGGAAGTCTTCTAAAGCAATTGAAACATTTGAATTTGGATATAATTTCGAAGGTATAAAATCGTTAGTCCTAATTCTTTGTAAATTTGTGTGACATATTCTCACAATCTCTAGATAACTGCTATTCCTCATACATGCTTTTTTTTTTTTTGGTAATTAAGAATATTTTGGATTAATGAGAATTTATGTATAATATCTTGGGGGCATTCCCCTGTATAGCAAAATCATTACAAAAGAAAGAACTTAACTACATTTGGACCCCCCAACTTCTAATTAAACTAGGATTTACATTAGCCATGCTATTGACAGGAAATTGAGAGAACTTAATCTATCCTTTGTACAATGGAGGCAATAGATGAGGAGAGACCCTTGAATATTCTTGCATTTCTTTCCTCCCAAATATGATACACCAAGCCGGCCCATGCAATTTTAAAAAGAGAGTTGCCAAGATGCTTTCCACTAAACTTACCCGTGGCCCATAAAACTTTATTCTTCCAAGGTTGAGTTGGTTTTGTGATAGAGCACTTTAGCAAGATTATTGCCCTCAATTTGGATGCAAAGGAACATTGAAAGAACAAGTGGTCCATAGTTTCAAGGGCATTACCACATAGCATACAAGAAGGGTCAACACTCATGCCCCATCCAATCATTCTATCCTTAGTATTCAACCTTCCTTTGATAGCAAGCCAAAGTATGAAACTATGCCTAGGAATGTGATGAGGAAACCATAACAATTGATGCCAAGTTACCTTGCTATTCCTTTCCCGAATTGAATTCCAAGTTGCGGCGGCTTCATAAATCCCTTTCTTGGATGCTGTCCAAATAAACTTGTCCAAGAAGTTGGGATTCGGCAGGTAGTTAGGTGGCTGCTCAAGTATTCCTCATACATGCTTAAATTCATAATAGGCCAGTTTAAGCATTTCAGTGGGTTTGGCTTATGTATATGAATTGGTAAGTTTATCTATAGACCTTTAACATTTAATTATCTAATTTATATGTATGTTGCTACTTGCAAACGAAAGTAAGAAGAAAACTTCCTCAAAGTTTTGAGGTCAAGAAGACTTATGATTTGTCCTTCAAAACCAAATGACTTGAGATGCCTAATAATTAGGGTTCTGCTTAACTAGCGATGCCTTTGTGCTGCTTAGTTTTTTAAGTTCAGTGACAGTAGCACTCTTAGTTGAGACCAACATTTTGATCTTTTAATTTGTAATTATTCGTGAGAAGATTATTTAAAGCTGGATACTTGTTTAAAGAAAGGGAAATTATGAAAAAGAGAAAAGTAGAAAAGGTGAGTGCTTATTATGTTGGAGAAACTTGTAGATTGAGAAGCTTTTTCTTTCTTTCTTTCTCCCCCCCTTTTCTTTCATAAATGATGCTTAGCATATGCACATTATGCATATTACTAATATGCTCATCAGTCTATAAGACTTTATTCCGATAGTCAGCATTCAATGTGTAGAAACTTTATGCCATATGAAAACTACCACGCATTAGTGAGAGATTTATAATTTTAGCACTTTCTTGGTATTACTTTCACTGCAACTATTGTAACTGTTAAATTAGCTTGATACATTGTTGTGCCCATTTTTTAACGGTTTAAACTTTTAAGTGAAATAGTAGTTGATGTTCAACATAGTATTAGAGTAGGCAAATATCTTCAAACCTCATCCCCACCCAAAGTTAATAGTTGCATGTATTTGCGCCATTTAAAAAAAAGTCAGTATGCTCTTACATGGGGAGGGGGGTGTGCTAAGAGAAAATAAGTTAATATATACAATAAAGTTGTCCCTCTTCCTAACAACTTAACCATTTATTTGAAATGATGACTAACAATCTAATAGTAACGAATGTCTATAATGTTGACTTGGTAGAAATATTTTCTTACCTTTCTTCAGTTCTGAAGTAAACTAGTGGAGCCATACTATAAATAGAAAGGAGATGATTATTTGGTACAGATAAACAATAATATCTAAAGCCCTATACTTGTTATCTAGATCTTTGTCACTTGTTTTAGCCTTCACCTCTTCTTCCTTATGTTTTCTTGGGTTGTCAACCCAACATTTGTACTCCACACCCTTTGACCTGGAGAGCAATCACTTAGTTGAAGCAATGCAAGAATTAAAGCTGACATTCCAAGTGCAATTAGAAAGGGCTTATAATGCCAAGTACTGCATTTCTGTATTATTGATATTCATTAGTCTTTTTCTCTTTGTTATTAGTTTGTTCTTTATTCTTTGTTCTCTCTCTCACTCTCTCTCTCTCTATCTATTCTTACTTTTACTATGTTTTGAGTATTGTTCTTATGTTATTTGATTTTTTTAGGTAATTGGTTTTATTGATGTAAACAACAGTAAAGAAAAGGGTCATGGAACAATGGTGAAGGAAGGTTTCTGTGATAGTACTTCCATCCTATTCATAATCTTCTTTAACGATCGAAGTCGTTTTGAAATTTTTTATAGGAATTTTTATTTGGGTAGCCTTTATTTTTTTCTTCTACTGCAATAATTAAATAGAAAAGTTTTACTTGTTCATCCTGGTACCCCTATCACCCATCCTGTCCATTACTTTCTTTTTAAAAATCTTCATATAATGAGGTTTGTGGTAAAATAATAGAATTTGTTGTTCTCATAGAGAATTCCTGATAGAAGGTCCTTAGTATTTTTATGTTGGTTTTATTCTTTTGATTGTATTTGGATGAGTTGAGGCAAATATATGAGCAATTGCCAGAATTTCTAGAAGAGGTGCTTGTTTTTTATTTCATTTTCATACCAAATTCAGACACGAATTTACAATGAGTCCATATATTGTTATATTTAGGTAATGTAAATGTGTTGCAGGTGTCATCAATGGAGCTTGCAAGACTTCCTATTATGTCTAGAGACGAGTTTCATCCTTGTATTGTTTATATACATCAAATAGGTTAGTCTCCATTTATTTAATGTATGACTCCATCTTCATACGGATTGAGTTTTCCTAATTAAGAATTGGTTCACTCATTCCTAGTAAGCTTCGATTGAAGTTTCTTGAATTATTCCATCACCATATGTTTGTGTTATTTCTTGTCCTGCTGCAATACTAATTAGAAAACCAATCTAGGCAAAAGAAATGTAATTAAACAATTAAACAGATAGGATAATATCATTGTATCTTGGTGCCTCCATAGTTCTCTGGTGTTCACTGGTTGCTTCTTCTTCTCCTACTTGTGTTCTTTCATTTCTTTGTTGCTTCTTGACCTTAGAAGAGTTAAGCAAATTCATAGCACTTTAATTCTATCTTCTTCAAGCTTGCTTTTGAGTTTGATAAGCTCAGCTCTTAATTCATCAATACTCATATGGGTCTTCCTGGTCGGCGATGAAGGAACCAAAAATGATTTTATCTGCCTCAAAGGCAATCTATTCAGGTGAAGCAGGAAAATGATGTGTGTGTGGGTGTGTGCGCGTTGTAATTTCCTGGTATATATGCTATATTTCATCATTCCAGGAATTACTTAAAAAGTTAGATTCTTGCAACATGTTTGCCTATTGTGCAAATGTCTAAGACTTTGAAATGTTCTTTGTAAATGTCTGAGACTTTGAAATGTTCTTTGTATTGCAAAAACTTGTGTAAGTTACATATCTTATGGATAAGTGAAAATCCCAGTCAGATAATATTGTGCTAGTTTCTTGTGTTTATATCTATCATAAGCCAATTTGTCTAAGATTCTATGTTTTCATTCTCCATAATTGCACAAAGTATAAAATGTTAACTTTGAGTCTTATGTATCTGAAGTAATTTAACTCAGCTTGTTAATTCACCTATTTTTCTGCATAAAGCGTTTTCCAATATATCTTGTGAAATTTAATCTTTTAGCACTATGTGAAGTGCTCTGTTATCTAAGAACAGAAAAGCATTTCAGTGGTCAATTAGTAAAAGATCTTAAAAGACAAATATTAACAGGTATATGATAATTCAAGTTTCATGTTTTTTCTTTCATGCAGGAAGCGAGCTTCTATTACATTTCAATAAATTCGTAATTATGTCACCAATTTAAAATGCTAAAATGTGAAGGCGGTTAATTTAATTGCAAGAGAATTTTTATTCAAGAATGATATGCAGCATATAATACATGGGAAATTCCAAGTTGTAAAATTTGGTCCAACTATTCCGTCTCATTTACAGATTAAACTATAGTAGTATTTAATTTTTGAATTCCAAGAAGTCTTTAGTTGAATTGCTTCCATCTTGGTGAGCATGATACAATTGTTTACTCAATTGTTGGAGTGGTGCAATCATAATATTTTAACTTCTTTAGAAGATGTAGAGAGTTCATTTATCTTATTCAAATAGGGCAGCTAGAATGTAAATAAAACATTATGTGGCATATCTAATGTTGTGGATATTGCATTGAAAATTACAATTGTTTATTTATAATTCTTAATATATCCTTATTTTTATGTTTTATTTTATTTTTTGTAATTTATATTGTTATTTAAAGGCTTGGTGACTTAGGGTTGGTTGGACTATGTGATGCTTTTAAGCATTGAATAGTTGTCCGGACACATAATGAGATCTAGAAGAGTAATTTTGTTAAAACTTCGAATGCTTTTTTTTATTGCTTTAATTCTAAAATAATAATAATAAATAAATAAACAAATTAAAAAAAAAGTGGGGTAAAGGACATTTAGGGCTTCAACCCAATTAGTTAGATTAGAGGTTTGTATAAATTGATTGTTAGTAGTGTTAGCATTGAGATTTGAAAGAGTGCTAGGTGAAATCATTTCAGATGCGTAAATTGCCATTGTAGAGGGGTGTTAATTATTTAATGCGTTTTTAGTGACAAATGAGGTGCTGATTCAATATTGAAAAGTTATGAACATGGGGTGATTTGTAAAATTTAATATTGAAAAATATTATGATTATATCAATTAGGTTGCTTAATTTATCTTTGGGAGAGGATGGGGTCTATATCAAAAGGTAGACAATAGATTGTTTTAGCGTATTTCCTCAATGAACTTCTCAGTTTTAATTAATAGCTTTTTATTTAGGTTTTTCAATGCTTCTAGTAATTGAGACGAGTAGATCCTCTCTGAGCAATTCTATTTATGGAAATGTTTTATAGGTTAGTTAAGAGGGTAGTCCAGAGCTAACTTATTAATCTCATATCGTATCAGCGGGTACGTACTGTACCATGTAAAAGATGGTAATTTAGTGTTTGCGTTATATACTAGTATTTGTGTAGATCAATATTGGTCAGTATCAATCTTTGTCGCATTACTGGCCAATCTCTAACATTAGCACTAATTTTTAAACTTTTGGTGCCGCCACTCAATTTCTTTTTTTCTCAAGAATGGTTGAAGTTCCATATCTGTTCGCTTTGTACATGGATGCAATTAAGAAAGAAATTCTTTGCGGTAATATGCTAATGCTATATGACTATTCCTCGCTTTCCCTCTCTCTATCTCTTTATACAACATAACACTACTGGTTGGTGCTATATGCAAGAGAGTTTATATTATTATTTTTAATTTTATTTATTTTTTATTTAAATTTGCTTGCGAAGGTATATAATTCCTCTAGCAATTAGAGAAGGCACAAATGGTTTGAAATAACATGGTGTATTCAATAAAAAATGTACATTCAATGAGTTAAATTATAAGACAAGCGATTAAAGATAGAAAAGAACTATTCTTAGTATGCAATTAATATTTTTTATGGATATTCAAACTCTAAGATAGTGTGGAAAACATTATATGAGCCATATTAGACTGGTCTTGCCGCGCAAAACTGCGTAGTAAATTGTTTTATGAAGGAGGTGTAGAAGAGTATAAACTGACAAATGATTGGCAATAGGTGTACTGGGAAGCACATTTACAGAAGTATGCCAATTTGATTTAATTGGAATATTAGAAAATATTGTTACTTTTCACAATATTAGCTCATTACTCACCACTTCTATTATTTTGATATAAGAAACAGTTGCCTAGAAGAAGCAGTAGAGATGGCTTTGATCCCATCTTTTGATGGTTGTATTGGTGAACTGAAAATTCCAGGTAACATTGATCGATTTAATATAATGTTTGTTCTCAAAAATTTGGTTTGTCTTTTTGATGGATGTTCATTGGCCTTGGTTAACTGTTTTAATCTGTCATTATGCTCAAGCACATTTATAATTTATGATTTATTTCTTTTAGAACCACAAAATTCATATAGTTTTTGTAAAGAACTGGCTTTGTTGAACTACTAATTTACGTATTCACTAAATTTGCTCTATGTCAAATTGGAAGGGGTCTACTACTGAACTAGATTCCTACTTATGAATTTATCACGTAGATTATAATTTAGAATTAGAATCTTGGGGTTGCTTAGTACTGTCAGGGCATTTGAGGTTGCTTGAAAGAGGAATATGTTTATGTAACTTTGGTTTGAGTTTGAGAAATGTAGAATCGGTTTGAAATTTAAATATTTATCTCTGGCTATCTTCTGACTCTTGCTGCTTGACCTGAAATTATTTAGTCATTAGCATAACCTCAGGGGCCTCATTGGTTTTTAGTTATGATCTGAATGTATATTCCAGATTTCTGCTCACTCACTTTATTGTGGATTATGTACTTGATCACTTCACTTAATGAACTGAGCAATATGGTGAACAATGCTTAAAGAGAAAGATAGTTTTGGGTGAAATATTGTATTTGCTTATCTACAAGTTTTGCAGGGCACTGGGTCAGCATTTTAAATTTTTTACTACTTGTTCATATCTTGTTCTTGGTCTCCATTACTTCCTTACTGACCATGTGCTTGGAGTATTGGCTCAAGTTTTCCATTTATTTTCTTCACTTGTTCAATCTATTCACTTACGTACTATCATTTTTCTTACATGATTAGATGATCTATACATGAACTATGAATGGGGCATCATTCTATTGTTTAAAAAAATGGAAGGAGCCATTGTTAGTGTTTTCTCATCTTCGGGTCAAGAAGTTATGGTTTGTGTCAGTTTCTTTCATTCATTTTCATTTTAAATCTTTTCTAATTGTTTACTTTTTATTTTTTCTATTTCTCTATTCTCAACTTTGGAAATATTGACTAGTTTGATTGTTCAAGCAAATTGCTTATAAGTGATGGTTTTCTCACTTTTGGAGGCATATTTGAAATTCGCACGAGATAGTGATGGTTTTCTCACTTAGCATGCAATTAATGTTTTTGCAAATATTCGAACTTTGAGATAGCATTGTTGAGTCACATTGGCCCAGTTGGCAATGCAATAAATTGCTTTTTAAAACGAGGCGTAGAAGAGTATAAACTGATAAATGACTGGCATTAGGTGTACTGGGAAGCACATTTATAGAAGTATGATAATTTGATTTGATTGAAATGTTAGAAAATGTTATTACTATTCACTATATTTTCTCATTGCACTTTTATTATATTGACACTTGAAACAGTTGCCTCGACAACGCAGTAGAGAAGGCTTTGCTCCCATCTTTTTATGGTTGTATTGGTGAACTGAGAATTCTAGGTAACATAGTGATTGCTATAGTATAATATTTGCTCTCAATTCATTGGCTGTGGTCAACTATTTTAATTTGCCATGCTCAAGTACGCGCTATGTGAACTTCTGAAAAATATATGAGCGGGAAATTATTTTTAGCAAAGGAGAAACTTTTAGAGGAGTTTTGCCTCACCACTTTATTTTCTCTTTCTAAGGCTACTTAAAATAACTTTTCTTTGAACGAAGCTGGATTTTTTTTTCTCATCTGGAAAACATAGTTTATATAACTAGTTAATTTCAGAAATTTTTTCATCCGTGTATGTGCCATACTAAAGCCAAATGGTTATGAGGGGCATGTGAGTTTTACTAGATGCGATTACTCAAAGTTATCTAATCATTGCCAAGAGTTTGTTTTATATGGCAAGTAATAACATGTCATTCTAGTTTTGTAAATTTTGGGTTTCAACCTATTGAAATCTATGTAATTTATAGCTAGTCTTGTTAACTTAGTTGAATGGCATTTGTATATTGCCATTTACCTTTGATATCCTCCAACTTTTGTTGACCTAGAAATGTGTTTAAATCTCTTTTTTTTTTTTTTTTGAACTCATGCATTAATGTTTGTTGAAGGTGAAATGGGTAAAATGATATAATTCTGATCATTATACTCTAAGACACCTTCAATGCTTGTAACTACTACCATCATCATGAATGCTTGATATGCATAGATTACCATTGAATTTGGAGCAATTTTTCTGCATAAGTTTTCAGGAGTTGTCTTCTGAAGTATGTTTTAGTATGCAAGTAAAATGTTTTATCTGTTTCTTTTTTGTCCTAGAGAAGCTACACTTCAAATGATGACTAGATATGCGCCTCGGCAGTTTTATTTGGTTTTGCTCGTACTAGTTTAGTATTGTCCCTTAAAGCAAATCGTGGAGAAAAATCTGTTAAAATATATGCGCGAGGGAATTTGCTCCAGAAGCAGAAATCCATTATCAGAGTCTGTCCTTCACTTTACCTAATGTAATTTGCAGGTAAATAGGCAACGATTCGCTCTAGTATTTTTAGCTAAGCAAACATAATATTGACAATAACATGAAAGGGATTTGGAAACGACATGTAGGAGATGGGCATATTATAGGGTATACATGTTGAAATGAAATCTTATCTGCCAGAAATCCCATTG
The DNA here is from genome assembly GCA_019916065.1 of Vitellaria paradoxa. Lineage (NCBI taxonomy): Eukaryota > Viridiplantae > Streptophyta > Magnoliopsida > Ericales > Sapotaceae > Vitellaria > Vitellaria paradoxa. The sequence goes on from CM034239.1 coordinate 27,060,673, forward strand.
AATTGTTTTCAAAGCCATGCCTACTTAGTATATCTTAATATATCTTTATTTTTATGTTTTATTTTATTTTTTGTAATTTATATTATTGTTTAAAAACTTGGTGACTTAGGGTTGGTTGGACTGTGTGATGCTTTTAGGGGTTGAATAATTGTCGGGACACATGATGAGATCTAGAAGAATAATTTTGCAAAAACATTGAATGCTTTTTTTATTGCCTTAGTTCCATAATAATAATAATAAATAAATAAACAAAATAAAAAAAAGTGGGGTAAAGGGTAATTGGGGCTTCAAACCAATTAGTTAGATTAAAGGTTTGTATAAATTAATTGTTAGCAGTGTTAGCATTGAGATTGGGAAGAATGCTAGGTAAAATTATCTCAGATACATAAATTGCCATTGTGGAGGGGTGTTAATTATTAAATGCATTTTTGGTGACAAATGAGGTCTTGATTCAAGATTGAAAAGTTATGAACTTGGGGTGATTCGTAAAATTGGATATTGAAGAATATTATGATTATATCAATTCGGTTGCTTAATTTATCTTTGGGAGAGGATGGGATTTGTATCAAAAGGTAGATAATGGATTGTTTGCTTATTTCCACTGTAAATTCTTAGTTCTAGTTCATAGCTTTTCACTTCAGTTTTTCAATGCTTCTAGGAGATTGAGACCAAAGGATCCTTTCTACGCGATTCTATTTATTTTATCTATGGAAATGTTTAGTAGATAAGTTAAGAGGGTAGTTCAGAGCTAAGTTATTAATCTCATACTGTGTTAGTGGGTACATATTGTACAACGCAAAAGATGGTAATTTAGTGCTTGCATTATATACCAGTATTTGTGTTGATCAATATTGGTCAGTATCAATCTCTACTGTAATACTAGCCAATCTCTAACATTAACACTAATTTTTAAACTTTTTGGTGTTGTCATTTAATTTCTTTATTACTCAAGAATGGTTGAAATTCCATATCTGTTCGCTTCGTGCATGGATGCAATTAAGAAAGAAATTTTTTGTGGTTTTATGCTAATGCTATATGACTGTTCATCTCTCTCTCTCCCCCCTTTCTCTTTCTCTCTCTCTCTATGCTGCACAACACTAGTGGATGGTGTCATATGTAAGGGAGTTTATATTGTTATTTTTCATTTTATTTATTTTTTATTTAAATCTGGTTCTAGGAGGTGACCTTCCTTTGGATTTGATTGATAACTTGTTGACCCATTTATCTCCATTAGGCTACAAAAAATTGCAAAGGTAAATGTGAGTTAAATAGCTGCGCTTCTATTTGTTTTTGTATATGCATCCCCTCTTAATTACCGTACATACAAAAAGAAGGGAGGTTTTCACTTTTTATGAAGATGTGAAGTCCATACGGAGATCTTGTATATTTGAAACTCTGCAAAGTTTCTTCCTTAAGGCCACCCAGAGAGGCCTTGCTTGCAGTTGCCTGGATCGTGGATCTTGTGAGGTTAGGATTTACTCTTTATCCAAAATTACAGGTGTTCTCACTTTGTATTACCTGTATGTGTCACCAAGTCCATTGAGCGAGCTCTCAGAGCATTATTATGGAAGGGAACTTCTCTCTAGTTAAGAGATGCAAAGGTTGCATGGGATATTGTCAGTAGGCCTAAAAGCAAGGGGGATCTAGGTATTAAGAAGTTAAGAGATTGGAACTAAGCTTCTATGGCTAAACCTGTGTGGAAGATTTGCATGTCTTTTACATCTTCCTCGTGGGTAGCCTGGGTTAAGGTTAATTTGTTACATAAAAATTATTTTTGGGTTACAAAAGTACCGTGGAACTGTACTTGGACTTGAAGGAAGCTACTCAATATGTATCTTAATATGTATGTTTATTTATAAAAATCATATATCTCCTTCTCTCACTTTTGGCTTCGGTTTCTCTCAACTTTGGTCATTTATTTGGTAAATCCAATTGCTTAGAGTAGGGTGTCATGTTCACATGCTAGTGTAATAATAAATTAATAATTCAACTTTAAGTTGGTTTATTTGAGAGGAAATACTCTTCAAATTGTGCTAATTCTGCATTTCTGTTTTATATGAGAATACAAGAACAAAATAGCTTACAGGGATAGGGTATTTTTCTATGTGGTTAGTCTATTAAATGTTTGCCATAACAAAAAGAAACTTTATAATGTCAGAAGCTGACACTACGTTTGCTGATGTAATCCATGACTGATTGACTCCTCTTAATTATATTGAACATGAAAGATAGACCATGTGCAAATGATATGAAAAAATGCTCTTATAGATTTGAAATTCCAAGTTGCAAAGTTTAGTACAACTATTTCATCTCATTTAAAGATAATTATAGCAGTATTAGTTTCTAAATTCCAAGAGGTCTTTAATTGAATTGCTTCCAACTTGGTGAGTATGATATGATTGTTTACTCAATCATAATATTCTAACTTTTTCAGAAGATGTAGAGGGTTCATTTATCATTGTTCAAATAGGGCAACAATGCTAGCACATAAAGAAAACATCATGTGGTGTATCTAATGTTGTGGATATTGCATTGCAAATTACAAGAGATTTATGATTCTTTAACATATCTTTATTTTTATGTTTTATTTTGTTTTTAGTAATTGATATTGTTGTTTGAAGACTTGGCGACTTAAATTTGATTGGGCTATGTGATGTTGTTAGGGGTTGAATAGTTGTCAAGACGCATAGTGAGATCCAGAAGAGTAATTTCGTAAAAAGTTTGAATGCTTTTTTTATTGCTTTAATTCCAAAAATAATAATAAATAAATAAATAAACAAAGTAAAAAAAAAGTGTGGTAAAGGATATTTGGGTCTTCAAACCAATTAGTTAGATTAGAGGTTTGTATAAATTGATTATTACCAGTGTTAGCATTGAGATTCAAGAGAGTGCTGTTAGCGTTGAGATTCAAGAGAGTGCTAGGTGAAATTGTTTAAGCTACACAAATTGCCTTTGTGGGGGGACGTTAATTATTGAATGCATTTTCAGTGACAAATGAGGTGGTGAATCAAGATTGAAAAGTTATGAACTTAGGGTAATTTGTAAATTGGATATAGAAAAATATTATGATCATATCAATTAGGGTTGCCTAATTTATCTTTTAGAGAGGATAGGGTTTGTATCGAAAGGTAGATGATGGATTTTTTGGTGTATTTTCACGGTGAAATTGTTAATTCTATTTAATGGTTTTTCACTTAGATTTTTCAACTCTTCTAGGAAATTGAGACTAGAGGTTCCTCTCTTATCACTTTTATTTACTTTATTCATGGAAGGAAATGTTTAGTAGATTAGTGAAGAGGGTAGTTCAGGGCTTCATGATTAATCTAATACCATATCAATGAGTACATATTGTTCTAGGCAAAAAATGGTAATTTAGTGTTTGCATTCTATACTAGTATTTGTCTTGACCAATATTGGTTAGTATCGGTCCCTACCGTAATATTAGGCAATCTCTAATGGTGGCAGTAATTTTTAAATCTTTGGTGCAGCCACTCAGTCCCTTTGCTTCTCAAGAATGGCTGAAGTTCTATCTTTGTTCGCTTTGTGCATGGATATAATTAAGAAAGAAATTCTTTGCGGTGATATGCTAATGCTATATGACTATTCCTCTCTCTCTCTCTCTCTCTCTCTCTCTCTATGTAACACAAAGCTAGTGGATGGTGCCATATGCAAGGGTTACATTATTGTTTTTCATTTCATTTATTTTTTATTTAAATCTGGTCGTAGGAGATGACTTTCCATTGGATTTGTTTGATAAATTGCTGACCGACTTAGCTCCATTAGGTCTGCAAAAATTGCAAGAGCAAATGTGAGTTCAATAGTTGCACTCCTATTTGTTTATGTATATGCACCCCCTTTTAATTACCTCTTAATTACTGTTCATGTAAAAAGAAGGCGGTTATCGCTTTTTACGATAAGATACAGTCCATTTAGAGATTGCGTTTGAAACTCTGCAAAATTTCTCCCCTAAGGCTGCACATATAGGCTTTGGTTGTACTTGTTTGGATCATAGATCTTGTGGGGCTGGTGTTATTGTCTAGGTGGGGGTCCAATATAGTTCTGCTTCGAGAGGTTCATTGTCAAAAAAAAAAAAAAAAAAAGACAGCAATGCTAAAAAAGTCCATTCATCTGAAAACCACTATCTAATTTTTTGCTGTGTAATTTTTTTAAAATTTTGTGAGGAGCTTTAAATTTGTTTGAATATATGTAATTTGGTTTGTTTAGGCGTTATGACATTGCATTGCTAAGGGTTAGTTACTAAAGTTTTAGGGTTCATGATTTATTTCTTTTTGAGCAACAAAATTCATATAGCTTTTGTAAAGAGCTGGCTTTGTTGAACTACTTATTTATGCATTTGCTAAATTTGCTATATGCCAAATTGGAAGGGGTCTAGAACTAAACTAGATTCCTACTTATGAATTTATCACGTAGATTATAATTTAGAATTAGAATCTTGAGGTTGCTTAGTACTGCTAGGGCATTTGAGGTTGCTAGAAAGAGGAATATGTTTATGTAGCTCTGGTTTGAGTTTGAGAAAACATAGAATTGGTCTGAAATTTCAATGTTTATCTCTAGCTTTCTTCTGACTCTTGCTGCCTGACCTGAAATCATGCAGTCATCAGCACAACCTAAGGGGTCTAATTGGTTTTTAGTTATGATCTAAATGTATATTCCAGATTTTTGCTCGCTCATTTTATTGTGGATTATGTACTTGATCACTTCCACTTCGTGAACTAAGCAATATGGTGAAAAATGTTTAAAGGGGAAAAATAGTTTTGGGTGAATTATTGTATCTGCTTATATACAAGTTTTACAAGGCACTTGGTTAGCATTTTAAATATTTTGCTACTTGTTCATATCTTGTTCTTGGTTTCCATTACTTCCTTACTAATCAAGTGCTAGGAATATTGGCGGAAGTATTCGATTTATTTTCTTCACTTGTTTAACTTATTAACTTACGTGCTATCATTTTCCTTACCTGATTAGATGATCTATACATAAACTATGTATGGGGCATCATTCTATTATTTTAAAAAAAAAATGAAAGGAGTCATTGTTAGTGTGTTCTCATCTTAGGGTCAAGGAGTTATGGTTTGTGCCAATTTCTTTCATTCATTTTCATTTTAAATATTTTCTAATTGTTTTCTTTTCTTTTTATTTTTTTCTATTTCTCTGTTCTCAACTTTAGAAATATTGACTAGTTTGATTGTTCAAGCAAATTGCTTATAAGTGATAGTTTTCTCACTTTTGGAGGCATATTTGAAATTCGCACGAGAAATTAAATCTACATATCGTATATTACAAAATCTTCTAGTAGGTATTTTTCTACCCTGAAACTTATGTTGATTCAAAATCTTTGTATTTGAGTTAATTCTTTTTCACTTTCTCTAACTTCCTGGTTATGTTTGGTCATTCTTATGGATAACTTCAAAACAGCTAGTGAAATGAAATTACGTAAAGTTGTTTTAATAATTCAACTTGAGTCTTCTTTCTGCAGGCCATTTAAGAACAAGGATGTTGGTGAATCTAGATATGATTGATCTAGATTTCATAGAAAACAAAAAAGGTTTGAAATAACATGGTATACTCAATCAAAAAGCATACATTCAATGAGTCAAATTATAAGACAAGCAATTAAATGTAGAAAAGAACCATTCTTAGTATGCAATTAATGTTTTTGCAAATATTCGAACTTTGAAATAGTGTGGAATGTGTTATATGAGTTACGTTGGCCCAGCCTGGCAATGCAGTAAATTCTTTCTTAAAGCGAGGTGTAGAAGAATGTACTGGGAAGCACATTTACAGAAGTATGCTAGTTTGATTAGATTGAAAGATTAGAAAATGTTATTACTTTTCACTATATTAGCCCATTGCACTTTATTATATTGACAGAGAAACAGTTGCCTTGACAATGCATCAGGGATGGCTTTGCTCCCATCTTTTCATGATCCTATTGGTGAAGTGAGAATTCTAGGTAACATAGTGATTGCTATAGTATAATATTTATTCTCAATTTGTTGGCATTGGTCAACTGTTTTAATTTGCCATGCTCAAGTGCCCGCGCACACACATATATGTGCATGCAAGCATATCTTTTTGTATATTATTTTGTATGTACTTCTGAAAATATATGTATGTACTTCTGAAAATATATGAACAGGAAATTATTTTTAGCCAAAGAGAAACTCCTAGAGGAGTTTTACCTCACCATTTTCTTTTCTCTTTTTAGGGATACTTAAAGTAACATTTTATAGAAGAAAGCTGTATTTTTTTTCTTATCTGGAAAACACAATTTACATAAATAGTTAATTTTTGAAATTTTTTCATCCGTGCATGTGCCATACTAAAACCAATTGGTTATGAGAGGCATGTGAGTTTTACTAGATGCGATTACTCAAAGTTGTCTAATCATTGCCAAGAGTTTGGTTTATATGGCAGGTAATAACATATCATTCTAGTTTTGTAAATTTTGGGTTTCAACCTATTGAAATCTATGAAATTTATAGCTAGTCTTGTTAACTTAGTTGAATGGCATTTATATATTTCCATTTACCTTTGATATCCTCCAATTTTTGTTGACCTGGAAATGTATTTAAATCTCAATCTTTTTGAATTTATGCATTAATGTTTGTTGAAGGTGAAATGGATAAAATGATGGTTTTTGGCTCTGTCAATTTCAGTCAATCTTCACACTGTTTTAGCTCTTGACCAAAATGTTCATCTTGATATACTAGTAAGTCGTGTTATAAATAATCGGCATCATATGCATTCATATGCAAAGATAGTTGTTTTCTTTTATATATCACGTGCTTGTAAGACTAGTCTATTATTTTCCTGGTATTATTTGTAGGAAGATCCACAAGTAGATCTGCAGTTTATCTTTTCCAATATAGTGTGTTATATTTTATTTCAATCATATCCCTGTTTTTCATTTTTCTTTCTCCTTCCTCCTATGGTTGTTTTCCCCTCTTCGTTTTGTTTCTCTTCCTTTTTATTATTGGGGGGAAGTTTATATCTAACTGTAAGCTCATAAGATTAGAATAATCTGTTGATAGATTTATCACATTCTTTTTACTTCTTTTGCTTGAATTTGCTAGCATACTTGTTCGTTTGTATTATACCTTTCTCAATCTCTATGTTTTTTTTTTTTTTTTTTTTTTTTTTTTCAGAAGTTTCTTGCTCGTCCACATGTTAATCAATATTGGCTCGACCCCAAGTGTAGGGTGTCTATTAAAGTACAATAACCGGTAAGTACTAGATCATGTCCACAGAGAGCCTTAAGCAAAAATCAATGAACAATACAATTTGGAAAACTCTTAAGCTAAAATTGAATGATAGAAGTTGATTTGGTTTTGAAAATGGTGGTTTGAAACGAACTTTTTGTTAAACAATTTGAAAGAAGTCTTGGATCCAAAACAAGTTTACAGTGATTTATATAAAATTCCAAGGATTTCAATAACTCAATCTACACCTCAAGAAGGCAGATTGGAAGATATTTCTATATAAAAACTATGTTGGAACAATTAAAATCTGATTTGAACAGAAAATTAAGTACAAAATCTTGTTGAGACTCCAAATCAAACGCCTAACATGCATAATCTATAGATCATTCATATGAAAGTTAGGATTAGCAATCATCATCAATTTCACTAGAAATGCATGATAGTTCTAACTAGAATTCCATAAGCAATAGCCGTAAATCATACAAATTCAGAATCCAATTGAAATCTCGACTCAAAATCAAGAAGAATTCAAATCAAATGTAAATTGAACCTTGAAGACATGAAAGATGTAACATTAAACCCATTACCTTGGAATATATATATATATATGTAAATCAATTATATAACTTGTCTTGAATCCTAGACGTAAATCTACTCTCACATAATTGAAGTGAAATCACTTGAAAATAAAGGAATTCTATTCATAATCTGAAATTTTGGAATAAAATTCAATTGAAAGGGAAGGTTGATCTACTTTCTCTCTCTAAATTCCCTCTCTACAAGGAAAATCTGTAGAACTGAAATGTATGTAGTAAAATGTGTTCCCTGAAACGACCTTGCTCTTGCATATTTATAATACAAAGCAAAAGTACTCAGATACCCTTTCAAATCCTAACAGAATTACAAAGTTCCCAAAATGTAGGTTGGTTCGAACAGTTGTTCAGACAAGAATCTAGTTCGAACAAACTTTTGAGACTTGGTCATTTTTCTTCATCTGAACCTTGGTACACGTACTATTGTTCGAATGCTTGTTCGAAGAAGGCATGGTTCGAACATAGGTTCAAACCATTTTTCCACACTTAAACTTTTTCTTCTGTTGAGCTTTGTTTCCTTATCTATTGATCGAACGCACATTAGAACAGGTGCTTCTTCGAACTAGTGTTCGAACCAAGTCTTCTCACTTAGCCATTTTTCTTACTTTAAGATGTTTCTGACATTCTGATGTTCTAACAATGGTTCGATCCAAGTATAGTTTGAACATGGGTTCGAACAAGATTTCCTTAGAACTTTTTCTTCTGCGTTTCCTTGCACCACGTTTTATTTTTCTAACATAGGTTTGAACAAAGTATGGTTCAAACAAAGGTTCAAACCCAATTCTGACATGAGTTGATTTTTTTGTTCTTCCAGCTCCTACACTTTCTGTGGTTAGAACTTGTGTTTGAACAAATTATTTGAACCACTTTGCTGAGTTGACTTCCTTTAGTCCAATTTCTATCATTTTGTGCTCAATTACTTGCAAATCACTTAAAGCCTCCATCAATGCGAGAAACTTCACATATCCATTCATTTAATGTTAGTAATTTGCTTAACAAGTCTCAATTTAAAGCTTATGATTGTACTTTTTGCAGTATAATCAGAAGTTCTTTAAGATGTTTTAATAGGTGTGTGAATAACTTCATATTGTGCAACTTCATGAATTTTGACATGGTCTTGACTACCTTTTAGTATATTAGAGGGTCCTGATTCGGCTGTCCTTTTGTTCATTGCCTTGCCTAAAATGCTAAACTTTATTGAGTGTAATTCTTATCATTATACTCTAAGACACCTTCAATGCCTATAACTACGACCATCATCATGAATGCTTGATATGCATGGTTTACCATTGAATTTGGAGCAATTTTTTGCATAAGTTTTTTGGAGCTGTCTTCTTAAGTATATTTTAGTACGAAACTAAAATGTTTTATCTGTTTCCTTTTTGTCCAAGAGAAGCTATACTTCAAATGATGACTGGATATGTGCCTTGGCAGTTTTATCTAGTTTTGCTCTTACTAGTCTAGTATTGTCCTTTTAAGTAGATCGTGAGGGAAAACCTGTTAAAATATGTGCGTGTGATGGAATTTGCTCCAAAAGCAGAAATTCACGATCAGAGTCTGTCCTTCACTTTGCCAAATATAATTTGTAGGTAAGAAGGCAACGGTTCACTCTAGCATTTTTAGCTAAGTAAACATAATATTGACAACAAGATAAATGGGAAATGGAAATGAAATGTAGGAGATGGGCATATTGTTGGGTCTACATGTTGAAATGAAATCCTACCTGCCAGAAATCCTATTAAATTGTATTCAAATCCATGCTAGATAGAATTTCTCTCTCTCTCTCTCTCTCTCTCTCTCTCTCTCCCTCCCTCCCTCCCTCTTTTGTTTTTTGATTAGAATGCTAGGTAGAATCTTGGGTTACTGATTTTTCTGGTTTTTCTTTTCTATTTCATTCTCTCCCTGTCAATAATTTATGATAAAAGGGATGGGAAGGTGACGACGTAGAACTCCCCAGACATAAACAACCAGCCATTACATGTTTGTGGATAGTGAAATGTGAATGGGACTTCTAGAATACTGTGAAAAACAATGTTGCATTTAGGGGTTGTTCTTAAACTTTTGGGTTCAACTCACGAATGGATAAAATGATTTTAGTGTATGAAAGGAGTTTTTGGCATCTTTTTTGACATTTACGGCATGTAGTTTCTTGTTGTCTATGTATGACTAAAGGGGAAAAAATAGCTTCCTATAATTTCTTAAAAATTATTGGTGGTGGTGTGCGTATCTCTGAAGTTAATTATTGATCTAATCTATAGATTATTTAATGTGGAAAGCCTAACAAATAGAGTGAGCTTGCAGTGATTGAAAATGGGTAATCCATTTTGTCTTTGTTAGCCATTGGAGTTGTATGTTTTTCTTTTAAAAGGATCAACTTATTCAAATGGTCATTGCCAAAGTTCTTTGGCAAAATTGGAAAAGCGATTAGAGTCACAAATGGTGATTCCTTATATGCCAAAGAGCATTTTTTTCTTTTTTTTTTTTTTTTAAATATAGAAGACAACTAAATAACTTTGAAGAGTTTAGAGGGAATTGATGCTATCTAATATGAATATTTGCACATTGGTAAAATTGCTCATTTTGCAAGTTGGAGGTTGTGAGATTGATACTCTGAAACGCTCTCTAGTTATGGGGTTAAGACTAGTAGATTGCCGCTCTCCAGATCTTGCACAGGAAGGAACTTCGTGCACTATGTTACCAGTTTTATAAATTTTCAAGCTTTCTTGAAAACATTAAATTTTCATTGCCTATTGGGTTAGCATCTTTTTTATCATCAGGAAGGAATATCTTCTTCTCTCTTAATATGTATGTTTATTTATAAAAATCGTATATCTCCTTTGCTCACTTTTGGTTCCAGTTTCTCTTAACTTTGCTCATTTATTTGGTAAGTCCAATTGCTTAGAGTTGGGTTTCATGGTCACTTGCTAGTGCAATAATAAATTAATGGTTCAACTTCAAGTTGATTTTCTTGGGAGGAAATACTCTTCAAATAAGGCTAATTCTACATTTCTCTTTTATCTGAGAATAGAAGAACAAAATAGTTTAGGGGGATAAGTTATTTTTCTATGTGGTTAGTCTATTAAAAGCTCCATAATGTCATAAGCTGACACAACATTTGCTAATGTGATCCACTAATTGAATTTTCTTAATTGTATTGAATATGAAAGATAGGCCATGTGTAAATGACATGAAAAAAATGTTCTTATAGATCTGGAATTCCAAGTTGCAATGTTTGGTGCAACTATTTTGTCTCATTTAAAGATTCAATTATAGCGGTATTAATTTCTGAATTCCAAGCACTCTTCAACTGAATTGCTCCCAACTTGGTGAGCATGATATGATTGTTTACTCAATAGTTGGATATATGCAATCATAATATTCTAAATTCTTCGAAAGATGTAGGGGGTTCATATATCTTTGTTCAAATAGGGAAGCAATACTAGCACATAAATAAAACATCACGTGGCATATCAATGTTGTGGATATTGCATCACAAATTACAAGATTGTTTATTTATAATCCTTTATATGTCTTTATTTTTATGTTTTATTTTATTCTAAGTAATTTATATTGTTGTTTAAAGACTCGGTGACTTAGGGTTGGTTGGACTATGTGATACTTTTATGGGTTGAATAGTTGTCAAAACACATAGTGAGATCTAGAAGAGTAATTTCGTAAAAAGTTTGAATGTTTTCTTTATTGCTTTAATTCCAAAACAACAACAACAACAATAATAGTTATTATTATAAATAAATAGAGAAAAAAGAGGATATTTGGGACTTCAAACCTATTAGTTAGATTAGCGGTTTGTATAAATTGATTGTTAATAGTGTTAGCATTGAGATTCAAAAGATTGCTAGGTGAAATTGTTTAAGATACATATATTGCCTTGGTGGAGTTTTTAGTGACAAATGATGTAGTGATTCAAGATTGAGAAGTTGTGAACTTTGGGTGATTTGTAAATTGATATTGAAAAATATTATGATCATATCAATTAGGGTTGCTTAATTTATCTTTTGGAGTGGATGTTGTTTGTATTGAAAGTTGTGATATATTTTCATGTGTATTTCTATCGTGAAATTCTTAGGTCTAGTTAATAGTTTTTGACTTAGGTTTTTCAACTCTCTGAGGAAATTGAGACGAGGGGATCCTCTCTGATCGCTTCTATTTATTTTATTCATGGAAATGTTTAGTGGATTAGCTAAAATGGTAGTTAAGGGCTTAGTTATTAATCTCATGTTGTATTAGCGGGTACGTAACTGTACCATGCAAAAAAATGGTAATTTATTGTTTGCATTCTATTCTAGTATTTGTATCGACTAGTATTAGTCAAGATCGGTCCCAACTACAATCCTGGGTAGTCTCTAACATTAATAGTAATTTTTAAATTTTTGGTGTAGCCACTCAGTCTATTTGTTTCTCAAGAATGGTTGAAGTTCCATAGTTGTTCGCTTTGTGTATTGATGCAATTAAGAAAGAAATTCTTTGAAGTAATATGCTAATGCTATATGACTACTTCTCTCTCTCTCTCTCTCTCTTTGTATGCCTATCTCTCTCTTTATGCAACACAACACTAGTGGACGGTGTCATGTGCAAGGGGCTTATATTATTATTTTTAAATTTATTTATTTTTCATTTAAATCTAGTTGCAGGAATGACCTTCCTTTGGTTTTTGTTTGCTAACATGCTGACCCACTTACCTCCATTGGGCTTACAAAAATTACAAGAGCAAATGCAGTTCAATAGTTGCATTCCTATTTGTTTATGTATATGCACCCCCACTTAATACCATACCTATAAAAAGAAATGAGGTTATCACTTTTTACAAAGATATAAAGTCCATTCGGAGATTTTGAGTATTCGAAACTCTGCAAAGTTTCTCCCCCAAGGCCACCCACCTGGGCTTTGCTTGTACTTGCCTGAATCATAGATCTTGTGAGCCTGGGATTTATTCTCTTGGTAGGTTCAATGAGGTGCTGCTTGGGGAGGTTCCTTTTCATAAAAAAATAATTATAATCAATAAGTACAAATAACAACAACACAAAAAAGTCCATTCATCTTTACATCTATGGTTCCTTGTGAAAACCACTATGTGATTTTTAGTTCTGTACTTTTTTGGTATTTTGAGAGGAGCTTTAAATTTGTTGGAATATATGTAATTTGATTTGTTTAGGTGTTATGACTTTGCGCTACTGAGGGTTAGTTACTAAAGTTTTATGGTTTATGATTTATTTTTTTTAGAACCATAGAATTCATAGTCTTTATAAAAAGGTGGCTTTGTTGAACCACTAATGTATTCACTAAATTTGCTGTATGCAAAATTAGAAGGGGTCCAGAACTAGAGTAGATTACTATTTATGAATTTATCATGTAGATCATAATTTAGAATTAGAACCTTGGGGTTGCTTAATAATGCTAGTGCATCTGAGATTATTTGAAAGAGGAATATGTTTATGTAACTCTGGTTTGAGTTTGAGAAACATAGAATTAGTCTGAAATTTAAATGTTTTCTCTAGCTATTTTTTGAGTCATCAGCACAATCTTAGGGACATCATAGGTTTTTAGTGTTGATCTTAATGTATATTCGTGATTTTTTGCTCACACACTTTATTGTGGATTATATGCTTGATCATTTTCATTTTGTGAACTGAGCGATATGGTGAAAGATGAAAACGAACATTTTGCCTATTGAAAAATGTTTGAAGAGAAAGATAGTTTTGGTAAATTGTTGCATTTATGCTAAAGATTTATGTTGATTCAATCAATGCTTTTTGGAGTTCCAATATATTATCTATTGATATTTTCATTACCAATCAGTGTAGTAAAAAGAATTGAAAAAATGATGAGTGATTTCATTAGGAAGGGAGTAGAGATAGAAGAAAGGACCATCTTGTGAATTGGGAGGTTGTTTCTCATCCTAAAATTAAAAGGGGGTTAGCTATTGGAAATATAATAGTAAGAAGTTCTGCCTTTCTTGGAAAGTGGCTATCGAGATGTCTTTTAGAACCTATTTCCATTTGGCACATTGTTTTGAAGAGTAAATATGGTCTTCCCAATAATGTGGACTTTCAAATTGTGGTCAAAAGTACTAAAGGAGCTCCTTGAAAAAATATTTCTCAATTGCAACTTGCCTTCTTGGAGCATATCACTTATCATGTGGGTAATGGGGGAAACTTTGATTATTGAAAGGTCATTGGGTTGGGGATTCTACTTTGAAGACAATTTTCCTTGTCTACTTTGTTTTAGGAAAAATCATAATTACTCTATTGCCTCCTTTATTTCAAATTGGTCATATTCATGGGTGGGATTTTCAAAATTTTAGAAATCTAAATGAGCAAGAAACAGAAGAATATGTAGCTTTTAGAACCTTCTTATTGCTTTAAACTTAGTGACAACAAGATTTGGAGTCCAACGTTGTTGGGTAATTTTAAATCTAAATCTAGCTTTGATCTTTTAATCGACTACACAAATCTGAACTCTTTCCTTCCTTCCAGAGTGTTTTGGATAGTGAAGAATCCCTTTAAGTCAAAGTATTTTGTTCTTAGCTTTTAAAAAATTCAATACCTCTGATTCAAAAGAACAAACCTCATTTAGCATTATTGCCACAACAGTTCATTCTCTGTAAAAGGGATTTTGAATTTGTGGATCATTTATTTTTACATAGTCATGTGGCTTATTCAACATTATCACCACAAAAGTGCATTCTCTATAAGGAGAGAGATAGTTTTAGGTTAATTGTTGTATTTGCTTATATACAAGTTTTATAAGGTACCTGATCAACATTTTAAGTATTGTGCTACTTACACATCTTAATTACTTCCCTATTGGCCATGTGCTTGGAATATTGATTGAAGTGTTCCACTTATTTTTTTCCCTTATTTAACCAGTTCGCTTATGTACTATTTTTTTCCTTACATGATCAGCTGATCTATACGTAAACTATGAAGGGGGAGTCATTCTATTCATTAAAAAAAATGAAAGGGGGAGTCATTGTTAGTTTGTTCTTATTTGGGATCGTGGAGTTCTTATTTCTCTTAATTTCTTTCATTCATTTTCATTTTAAATCTTTTCTAATTGTTTTCTTTTTTATTTATTTTTTTGTATTTCTCTATTCTCAAAGTTGGAAATATTGACTAGTTTGATTGTTCAAGCAAATTGCTTATAAGTGACAATTTTCTCACTTTTGGAGATATTTGAAATTTGCACGGGTAATTCAATCTACATATCATGCTTGCAAAATATTCTCATGGGCTTTGTTCTACTCTGAAACTTGTATTGATACAAAATTTTTGTATTTGAGTTAATTCTTTTTCACTTTTTAGGTTTGTTTTGTCATTCTTATGGACAACTTCAAAACAACTAGTGAAATAAAATTACGTAAAGTTCTAATAATTCAACTTGAGTCTTCTTTCTATACACCACTTAAGAAGAGGGATGTTGCGAATCTAGATATGATTGCTCTAGCAATCAGAGAAAACGTAATAGCTTTTGTGAAAAAAAAAAAAGACGTACATTCAATGAGTTAAATTAAAAGACAAGCGATTAAAGATAGAAAATAATCATTTTTAATATGCAATTAATGTTTTTGCAGATATTCAAACTTTCAGATAGTGTGGAAAACATTATATGATTCACATTGGTTTGGTCTTGCTAGGCATAACTATGCAGTCAATTGTTTTTTGAACGAGGTGTAGAAGAGTATAAACTGTCACATGACTAGCAATAGTTGTACTACGAAGCACATTTATAGAGGAATGCCAATTTGATTTGTTTGAAATATTAGAAAATGTTATTACTTTTCACAAAATTAGCTCATTGCTCAGCATTTTTATTATGTTGGCTTGAGAAACAGTTGGTCAACTGTTTTAATCTACTATGCTCAAGCACATGTGCACACACGAACACACACACACCTTATATATATATGCGTGTAAGCATATTTCTGTATATATTCTTTTGTATATACGTCTGAAAATACATGAGCAGGAAATTATTTTAGCCGAAGAGAAACTTTCTAATGAGCTTTGCCTCACCACTTTTATTTTCTTTCTAAGGATACTTAAGAAACTTTTTACAAAAGAAAGTTGGATATTTTCTTATATGGAAAACACAGTTTGCATAAATAGTTAATTTCAACTATTTTTTCATTTGTGTAGCTGCCATACTAAAACCAATTGTTTACTAGATGTTACTATTCAAAGTTTTCTTATCATTGCAAAGAGTTCGTTTATATAGAAGGTAATAACATATCATTCTAGTTTTGTAAATTTTGGGTGTCAACGTATTGAAATCAATTTAATTTATAACTAGTCTTGTTAACTAAGTTGAGACCAGCGTTGCTATATGGATCAGAGTGTTGGGCAGTAAAGTATAATCATGGTCAGAAGATGGCAGTTGCGGAGATGAGGATGCTAAGGTGGATGTGCGGGATTACAAGGAAAGATAGGATTAGGAACAAGGAGATTAGGGGCAAAGTAGGAATAGCACTGATTGAAGATAAAATGAGAGAAAACCGATTAAGATGGTTTGGCCATGTTAGAAGGCGTCCAGCAGAGGCACCTGTTAGAAGGTGTGAAAGTATGGAGATTGCTAGGAGTAGGAGAGGTAGAGGAAGACCCAAGAGAAGCTAGAAAGAAACCATTAAACATGACCTGACCTACCTAGATTTATCGGAGGACATGCCCTTAAACAGATCTAATTGGCGTCGACAAATCCATATAGCCGACCCCACCTAGTGGGAAAAGGCTTGATTTGGTTTGGTTTGGTTTGTTAACTAAGTTGAATGGCATGTTGTATATCGCCATTTCCCTTTAATATCCGCAAACTTTTGTTAAGCCGAAATTGTATTCAAATCTCATTCTTTTTGAATTGATGCATTGATGTTTGTTGAAGGTGAAATGGGTAAAATGATGGTTTTTAGCCAATAGTTTTTTATTTTATTTTTCACAGTAAGTTGTGATATATTGTAATTTCCCAGTATATCTGTTATATTTTATCATTTCAAGAGTTACTTAAAAGGTTAGATTCTTGCAACATGTTTGCTTGTTGTGCAAATGTCTGAGACTTTGAAACGTTCGTTGTGTTGCAGAAACTTGTGCAAGTTACATATCATATGGATAAATGAAAATCCTAGTAAGATAGTATTGTATTAATTAGTTTCTTTTGCATAGAGAACCCTTTCCAATCTATCCAGTGAAACTCAATCTTTTAGCATCTATGTGATGTGCTCTCTTGTCAAAGGATAGAAAAGCATTTCGGTGGTCAATCAGTTAAAGATCTTTATGACAAATATTAATAGTACATGAAAATTCAAGTTACATGTTTTTTCTTTCATGCAAGAAGCAAGCTTCTATTACATTTCAATAAATTCGTAATTATATCACCAATTTAAAATGCCAAACCATATGAAGGCGATCAGCTTAATTACAAGAGAATTGTTATTAAAGAATGATATGTGGTATATTATACATGGGAAATTCCAAGTTGCAAAGTTTTGTCCAACTATTCCGTCTCATTTAAAGATTCAACTATAGTAGTATTTAATTTCTGAATTCCAAGCAGTCTTTAATTGAATTGCTTCCTTCTTTGTGAGCATGATATGATTGTCTACTCAATAGTTGAAGTGGTGCAATCATAGTATTTTAACTTCTTTGAAAGATGCAGGGGCATCTTTGTTCAAATAGGACAGTAATACTAGCATGTAAATAAAACATCATGTCGCATATCTAATGTTGTGGATATTGCATCATGTTGAAGAATTTCAAAGTCTGGAATTCTTTTATTCATTAATACACAAATGCAATAGGCCAACCTATATTTATAGGCTGCATAAACAAAATAAATGGAAATAATTATAGCTAGCATGCCCTAAATAAGGAAATAACAATCACCTTAAATAAGGAAAAAAAATAAAACTCATATCTAATTAATAAATCCCTATAAGGTTGGGATTTAAATTTCTTCTATATTTCTACATGCCCCCCTCAAGTTAGATGTGAATATTAATTAAGCCTAGTTTCGAACTCAGATCTTTAAATATTTTCCTTGGAAGAGGTTTTGTAAGGATGTCTGAGATCTGTTGATTGGTAGGAACATATAGTAGCTGCACAATATTATTGTCAATCTTCTTCTTGATAAAGTGCTAATCAATTTCCATATGTTTTGTCCTATCATGGTGCATTGGGTTCTTAGCAATACAAATGACAGATTGATTATCACAGCGGGCTTTCATAGTTTCTATAGAAGTAATTCCAATCTCTTTTAATAGTCTTCCCAACCACGTTCCTTCACATATACCTAGGGTCATTGCTCTAAATTCTACCTCTGCACTGCTCCTCGACACAACAGATTGTTTCTTGCTCGACCAAGTCACCAGATTACCCCATATATAAATGTAATATCTTGAAGTAGATTTCTTGTTAGCGAGAGAACCGGCCCAATCTACATCTACAAACACTTCAAGATTGTGCATAGAGCATTTTTGAAGTACAGGCCCTTTCCAACTATCATTTTTAGGTACCTTAGAATTTTGAGCACTACGTCCAGGTGTTTCTCCATTTGATCATGCATAAACTAACTGACCCCACTAATTGCAAATCCAATTTTTGGTTTGGTGTGTGATAGATAAATGAGTTTTTCCACATGTCTTTGGTATCTCCCCCTATCTACTGGGCTACTATTTTTCTTAGCCCCAAGCTTAGTATTGGAATCTAGTGGAGTATCAGCAGGTTTGCATCCCAACATGCCTGTCTCCCTCAGTAAATCAAGAACGTATTTGTGTTGTGCTACAGACATTCCTTGTCTTAACCGAGCTACTTCCATTCCCAAAAAATACTTTGTTGACCTAAGTCTTTGGTCTCAAATTCCTTTACCAAGGACTTCTTATGATTATCTAACTCTTCCATGTAGTCCCTGTCAGGATGATGTCATCAACATAAACAATAAGAACTGCAATTTTACCATTGGATGAGAGCTTGATTATTAAAGTGTGATTAGATTGACACTGTGTATAACCCAGTTGTCTTATTGTCTTGTTGAACCTATCAAACCAAGTGCGTGGAGATTGTTTTAGACCATACAAAGATCTTTTCAGTTTATGCACTTTCCTTTTGTTATCTAAAGATTCAAAGTCTGGAGGGATGTCAATGTATACTTCTTCAGTGAGATCTCCGTTTAGAAAAGCATTCATAACATCTAGTTGGAATAATGGCCAATCAAGGCTAGTTGCCAAACTTAAGAGTACCCTTATAGTATTTAACTTTACAACTGGTGCAAATGTTTTCTAGTAATCAATGCCATATGATTGGATAAAGTCTTTTGTTATCAACCGGGCTTTAAATTTGTCGATACTTCCATCAGCTTGGTATTTAACTGTAAATATCCACTTACACCCTACAAGTTGTTTACCACGTAGTCACTCTAACGGAACCCATGTGCCATTCTTCTGAAGTGCCTGCATTTCATCCCACACTATATTTTCTCATTCTAGTTTGGTCAAAGCTTCCTGAATGGATGAAGGAACTTGCATGGTGGTCATGTTTGCCACAAAAGACTTATATTAAAATGACAAATTTTTGTTAGACACATAGTTCCCAATCGAGTGCTTGGTACAAGTTCTAACTCCTTTTCTCAAGGCAATAGGGCAATCTAGATTATTGGTAACAAGGGCAATAAGAGAGTTTCAGAAGAATTGTTACCTAAGTTAGAAGCTGAATGCCCATTATTCGGATCAGGTGGCTAATTTTGCATAGGAGTGTCCTTGTGTTCTATCTCTTCTATGGTGGTTGTGGGTCATCTGGAGTAAACTTGGAGTGGGAAGGTTTTTTTTGTGGTTGACTTAGGAATGGTAATGAAGTGTGACAGCTCAGGTTTAGTTAACAGGATATCAAGTATAGCAAGGGTCTCAAGAACAGGGATATCAAGTACAGTGGGATTTTCAATAACAGGATCACACCAGTTGAAATATTCCTCATATTGCTCCCCTTGAATATGAGACGTGGTGTGGTAGAATTGGAGTTCAAAGAATGTGACATTCATGGAACTATAGAGCTTTTTGGTAGAGGGTGAGTAGCATTTGTAGTCGTGTTGAGTAGGAGAATAGCCCAAGAATGTGCATTTAAATGATTGAGGAGCTAATTTCCCGCGATTAGTTTGGTGGTTATGAACAAAAGCAGAGCATCCAAATAGCTTAAGAGGAATGTCTAACACAAGTTAGATGGTAGGATAGGAATGAAGAAGAACTTGACAAGGAGTTTGAAAGTTGAGAGCACGGGAAGGCATGCAGTTGATAAGGAAGGTGGCAGTCAAAACTGCTTCTCCCTAGAATTGTGAAGGAACATGAGATTGAAACATGAGGGAACAAGCAACTTCAAGTAGATGCTGATTCTTTCGTTCAGCAGCACCATTCTGTTGAGGAGTATCTACACAAGAACTTTGGTGGAGAATGCCGTGGGAGCTCAAGTACTCTCCAAGGATTTGATTGAAGTAATCCTTGGCATTGTTTGTTTGAAGAATCTGAATTTGGGTTTGAAATTGAGTTTGGATCATAGAATGAAATTTTTGGAAAATTGGGCTCACTTGAAAATTTTCTTTCATTAAATACACCCGAGTCAAGTGTGATCATCAACAAGGGAGAGAAACTACCACGATCCCGTAATATTTTTGATACGAGAAGGTCCCCAAATGTCACTATGAATTAATGAAAAGGACTGTGATTCTTTATATGAATGTGATGGATAAGTATTCTTGGCATGTTTTGCAAGTTGACAAGTATCACACTGGAAATCAAAAGGAGTTTTATTACTAAATAAATTAGGAAAATTTGTTTTGAGATACAGAAAACTAGGATGCCCTAATCTATAGTGCCAAGGCATAGCAACACTTTCTTTATTTGAAGAGTAACTAGAAACTTGGGTAGAAAGACCAGAGATGGGATGATAGTTGACTTCTTAGCATTGTTGATTGTCTTCCCTGAATGTAGGTAATAGAAACCATATGCAACTTGCTACTTGCTATTTATAATCAGTGTATTTATAATGTAATAGGCCCATGTATTGGGCTCTTAGTAGCTATTCCTAATGGATTGCAAATTTAAATAAGGGACTGATAAATGAAAGAAATTAAAAGAAGAATTTGTATTGCTATAGAAGATGAATACAATTAATTAACCCTAATACACAATTAGCTAATAGTTACAAAGATAAAACCTAGAAAGTATAAAAAAACTAAGCTACCCCTAGAAAACTGAAATAGATACAAAAGAAATAAATTGTACAGTCCAACTAAACTAAAAAAATACATAACACTACATTTCACAGGGACAACTGAAATGCTGAGATAGGCCAAATGATGATATTACAATTCGGAATGAGCTGAACCTAAGACAAAACCAAGCACTATCCAAATTATCAGCAGATGAATATAAGCCCAGCCTTGATTATTGGAGTGGAATGACCTTCTTACCCCTTTCTAGAGCCTTCAATATGCCTAGCTATGTATTTGTCCTTTTTGGCCTTCCCCAATAACCCCCACTAACTCTTGTCTTTTCTGTCTTCAATTCCTTGAATCACCTGAATTGATATTGGCTGTTCCTTTTTCATGAGCTGGACGATTTGGATAGAGTGGGCTTGTGACATTTTCTAGGCCACCCACATTTTGATCTCCTTGAATGATTTGATGTTGAGGATTATCACGGTGAGGATTATCTCGGTGAGCCACTTTGTCTAACAAAGGAATTTTCACTTAGTGAACTAGCTTCTCCTCTTTATTCTTCTCTCTCTTTCTTTCCTTTGTAATTCTTCTTGAAAACAATATGTTTTCATTATCGATTGGACTAACATCTTTTTTATCGTTAGGATGGTATGTCTCCTTCTTTCTTCATATATATATTTATTTATAAAAATCATATATCTCCTACTTTCACTTTTGGCTCGGGCTTCTCTCGAGTTTGCTCATTTATTTGGTAAGCCCAATTGCTTAGAATGGAGTGTCATGTTCACTTAATTGTGCAATTATAAATTAATAATTCAAGTTTGAGTTGATTTCTTTGAGAGGAAATACTCTTCAAATGTGGCTTATTCTACATTTCTCATTTATACGACAATACATGAACATATTGCTTAGGGGGATAAGATAGTTTTCTATGTGGTCAGTCTATTAAATGTTTGCCATGACAGAATGAAGCCCCATAATGTCATAAGCTGACACAACATTTGCTAATGTGATCCACTAATTGACTTTCCTTAATTATATTGAACATGAAAGATAGGCCATGCACAAATGACATGAAAAAATGTTCTTATAGATCTGAAATTCCAAGTTGCAAAGTCTGGTCCACCTATTCCATCTCATACATAGCAGTATTTAAATTCTGAATTCCAATTAGTCTTTAACTGAATTGCTTCCAACTTGGTGAGCATGATATGATTGTCTACTCAATAGTTAGAGATATGCAATCATAATATTCTAACTTCTTCGGAAGATTTAGGGGGTTCAT